>OZ038479.1:23729034-24441534 GCA_964036315.1 Acanthosepion esculentum | reverse complement strand
TGGAATTGATTTGATTTTCTGTTTTTTTTTCACCCATAAATAGCTGGTTAGCACCTTTTTTTAGTCCTCTTTCATTGCAATATAATTCTCTTTATTAAAATTCTTCCAAAAATATACTTTCCTGAAACTTTGAGGAATATTAGCTGATTTAAAGTATAATTAATCTGACTTGAAACAAATATTATTTACTTTATTTAAAATAACACAAATATGTTTTTAAAACAAACAGTAGCTGTGTTTTTAACAGTGATGTTTTACGTAATTGATGAGGTGATAATTTTTGTTCTATGGAGACTTTATCTGTTAAAACATAATTTAAGAAAATGACGTGAGCACCTTTTTTTTTTTATATATTTCAGTATTCAGTAATCTTAAAAATATTCTTAAATATTCTCCATGATCTTATTTCATGAATGTTGACACTTAATTTTACTATAGTCCTCATTCTTATTTTCTAATAATGTTGTGTATGGGCATCCATACTTTCAAGAATGGGCATGTTACACCATATTATATATAAAAAAAATGTAAACATAAAAATGTCTTTATATATATATATATATATATATATATATATATATATATTTTAAAGAAAAACAGACCACTTTAAGGCTCCATGTAATAATTTATTTCACCATAGCCCTTAATAATTGCCTTAAAATATTACTCCATCTTAATTTAAAACCTAAACTTTAAGTAAAAAAGATTACCCATCTAAAAATAGTCACAAATTAGATTCAAACTGATAGAGATGTTACCTTAACAATCATTTACAATATTAAAAGATTACTATCAGTAAACTGTTATATTTTAAATAATTTTTTTTTTTAATGTACTTTCTATGAATGTGTTTTTAAATATACTATTTAACTCATATTAAATCCCTAAATTATTTGTAAAATAGTTAAATATTTAAATTGCTAGCAAACATCAAATTAATTTCTTTGGTGATTTTAAAAAATTAAATTACTATCAAACATTAAAATCTGTTTTTTTACATAAATTGCTAAAAATTACCACTCCTCCTCTCTCTTCATAAAGCCTAATTACAGCTTCTTTCTCTTTACTTCCCCCTTCTTTCTTTTTATATTTTTCTCTCTTCTCCCCCTTCCAATATATCACTTCTGTTAACCGATTAAATAGGTCAATGTCTGGTCCCTCCTCCCCTAATACTAAGTATGGTAGATAGAAACATTAAAATAAACCCTCTCTTAGCTCGATCATGTCTATCACACCACTCCTCACTGCCCTCTCTGTTAAATTACATAAACTTAATACTACCTCTCAAAAGTGTAAATGTTCATTTCATTTTTCGTTTCACCTTTTGGAAGTGAAGTCTGATGATCCAGTGTCCTTTAAAAGGGCTATGGTGAAATAAATTATTACTTAAAGTGGTCCGTTTTTCTTTAAATTATTAGCTCTGAATTTACATTAACCTCTCAGGATTTCATCCTCCTTGGGACTACCTATACGGATTACCCAATTTTTTGTAACTATATATATAAAACAATAAAAATTATTCTAAAAATCTTGGTACAATATGATTTGCATTAAGCTTTCCAATTTCAGTATATGATTAGTAAATATAGTTTTCACATAATTATATCACCTAACAAGATTAAACTAATGTAGAATTTTAAAAGATTTTATCCAAAATTATTAGAATTAAAATTATCTAAAAAATGAAAACAATTTATGTAAAAATTTATTATTCATCAAAAAAGTTTTCTTAAAACAATAGTGTCTTTAATAAATCTGATTTATAAAAGGAATTAAATGTTTTTCTAAGTGAATAGTCATAGTTTTATTGCATTTTTAATTTTATGATTCAGAGCAGATTTTCAGGATATAAGTAGCAGTTTTAAAAAGAATGTTTAATTTACATTCTCCAATGAGTCTTGCTTTTAACTAATAAAACAAATTTTGGGATGAAAATATTTCTCGAAATTTCATGACAGTGGGTGGTAACATATGTAAAAAAATTTTTTACAAAGATTTTCTAAAAAAATAATTTCATTCATTTGTGAATAAGTCCTGAAAGTTTCATTAAAATCTGACAATTATTTGACTTTTACAAGATTTTCCAGGTTAATATGTTTTTCTCTAGAAAATATTTTGAACCTGCTAGAATGGATTATAAACTTTAATAAAATAAAAAAATACTTTGGTCTTTCCTTTTAATAACATGAATATTTTGATAAATACACTCTAGAGAAATCAATATCTGATTGATTTATGACCTTATTTCCCAAGACACAGTAGATATTTACTGCACTGAAGGACATCAAATGCTGTAGCAGATACACTGTCATGCACAGATATCACAACTATTACTCATGACTGTCTATATTTTTGAGATGAGGTATTATGTACACTATTTACATTATTCGGACTACTGTCCTCATCTTTGTCGCCGTATTTATTATAATGCTTCGGCCACTGTACACTCCGGCCTTCTTCAGGTGATCGGAATGTCGAACTGAACCCTTTATTCATTATTCATAAACTTAAGGAATCAGCACATATGCTAGGCCACAAAAATCTCCTGAGCTGACCAAGCATAGAAATGAATACAATATGGGAACCAGTAATAAGGAGTGCCAGAGAAAAGCCATAATAACAACAAAAATTGCAATATGAGCTCTGGTAAAAACACGATTAACAGCAAAAATTGCAATATGAGCACTGGTAAAAAATGATTGCTGATGACATTAGGTTTATAATACCCAGAAATTCACACACATATGTCCTCAAGAACACACGGCACAGTGGATAAAGGCGTTATTTAGATCTAGTGACAGGACCCAAAGAGTATGAGTTTATTAAACCTTTAGAGGAAAATTGACAGACATCCATTAAACATGGCATGTGGAACTATAACAATCTACCTCAGTGAGTGAAATAAAGGGTTCAGTTTGACATTCCAACCACCTGAAGAATGCCGGAGCATAGAACGATCGAAACGTTATAATAAATATGGTGACAAAGATGAGGATAATAGTTCAAATAATGTAAATAGTATTACCCATGAGATATTAAGTCATGATTTACTTTGAGATAAACAGAAATCTGACTCCACACTAATTGAAGTATTATCAAAGTTATTTAAAACTGAAACAATTTCCAATTCCATTCAGCAACAAAACTTTATATTGTGATACTACTTTAACTAATCCTCAACCATATATATCTTCAATGTGGAGGAAACAAAGATTTCAACATTTCCCATCCATGCAAGCATTCTACTGTAAAAATTGCAAGCAAACCTTTTGTATTATCAAACATAGCATCAGATGAAGGGAATTGAACTTCTACATGGCTTGTCAGAAAAATAAGGAACAATGCAACATCAAATCACGAATAGGCACTTTTAGCAGCCCAGATTTAAGAATATACATGTAGATATTGTAGGCCCTCTACCAATTTGCTAAGTTTACTCATATATTTTAACCATTGTTGACAGATTTTCTCATTGGCTGACTGCAACCACACTTCAAGACACATCTGCAACAAGGGTTGCAAAAGTGATATTAAAAGATTAGATAATTTCTTTCAGAGTACACAATGTTATCACCACTGATATAAAACTATAAAGAGAAGATCCAAAGAGAGGCTATGGTGACGAAATAAATGAGACATAGAACAGAAGCTACCACTGATCCTAGATAAGAGCAAGGACTACTTCACACTGACAGCTGACTCAACCTTATGCAAAACTGCCAGGCATGTTGGATCTCCAAAATTTACAAAGGTGTTATTTCATTGAGACCTACTATACAATTTGTGATCAGTTGTTTTTATGAATGGAGTCAGTTGATAAAATATTGAAATAGTCTGTGATATTCTGAACACCCTCCCATTTTCTCTGTAACATGTCTTCTACTAATTGCCCTTGAGTTTCTATTGATAACCTCCCTTGGTTTTCACTCTCCTTGTGCATAATGTAGCCATCTCGTTAGTTCATTAAAGCCTTCTGAATGTCTCAGATCTTCCTCTCACCAATTTAATAAACAAAGTGTAAGCTGAGCGTAAACTAAGTCTGGATAAATACATTAAACCAGAATGTTTGGATGTCGCCCCAAACGGAATCTTCTCAGTGGTATACTCTTTTCATTTTTATACGTTCTACCCAAGCTAATGATCCTATCAACACAAAAACTCTTAAACTTTGCCAATAGGTTTTTTTGGATATTAATCTTTTTCAAAAAGAATTCTAAGCTCTTTAAATTTCATGAATGAAAAGTGAAATAAGGAAATTATTAAAAAGTAGTTGAAGGTTGCCCTGTTTTCTTTATCATTTAACAATTTCATGCAAAAGAATGAATTTGCCAATAGGTCTTTTTGGATATGAATTTACTTAGTTAAATCTACAGATCTTAAAGAATTCTGAGATCTTTAAATTTCATGAATTAAAGTGAAATAAGGAAACTAATAAAAAGTAATTTACATTGCCAAGTTTTAAGGCTAAAACCTTTCTTTAGCATTTAATAATTCCTTGCAAAAGAACTCAAAGATAGTTATTTCTGTTATAAATTACATTTGATAAATTCATCTTCATGTATTTCATGTTCAGAACACAGTAAACACTAAAAGTGAAATTAGGAAATCAATTTTTATTTTTGCCCCTTGGTTGTCTTAATGAAAGGCACCATCTTGAACCTGTAGTTAAAGTTGATTAATATATTGGCTTTCCCACAAAAATGAATTTGCACTAAAAACACCAAACTATTCTGCAGAATGTTTGCATGTCTCTTTAAAAGTCATCTTAAAAAAATATCTTTAAAAGTTATATGTTTGGATATGTCTCTTTAAATGTGACTTTGTTAAAAATGCAATAGTTTTTATCTCGTGTAACATGAAAGCTTACTGACTGGTGTGGGTTTTTTTGAAGAGTAAGGAATGTTCAAATTCCAAATAATGCACTTCACATTAATATGCCTTTTCATTAATATATATTTGCATATGTGCTTTTAAAAGTGTATTTTGTGGAAATGGTAAACATGTGAATGGATTCACCCAGTCTGTCAGCATATGAGTTTGAAAATTTGAACTCTTTAAAAATGTTGATTCACATACTTCCCATGAACAGGGTTTCTCTCCAGTATGTGTTTGCATGTGATATTTTAAATTTGAGCCCTGTGAAAAAGCTGAGCCACATGCTTCACATAAATGTTTTTTCACCCGTATGTATTCGTGCATGTTTTTTTAAACAATCATTCCGTGAAAATGCCAACCCACATACTTCACATGAAAATGGTTTCTCTCCAGTATGAGTCCTCATATGAGTTGTTAAATTTGAACTCACTGAAAACTTTGAGCCACATATTTCACAGGAATATGGCTTTTCACCAGTGTGTTTTCGTGAATGTTTTTTTAAATCTGAAGTTTCAGAAAATGCTGAACCACAAATTTTGCATGAATATGGTTTCTCACCAGTATGTTTTCGCATGTGAGTGTTTAATTTTGAACTATGTGAAAATGTTGAGCTACACACTTGACATGAGTATGGTTTTTCACCAGTATGTATTCGTGTATGGCTTTTTAAATTTGAGCTATCAGCAAATGCTGAACCACATATTTCACACGAATATGGTTTCTCACCAGTATGGGCTCTCATGTGAGTTTTTAATGTTGACCTCCTTGAAAATGTTGAGCTACACACTTTACATGAATATGATTTTTCACCAGTATGTATCAGCACATGTCTTTTTAAATTTGAGTTCTCAGAAAATGTTGCACTACACATTTCACATGAATATGGCTTTTCACCTGTATGTATTCGCATATGTCTTTTTAAATATGAATGTTCAGAAAATGCTGAACCACATATTTCACATGAATATAGTTTTTCACCAGTATGCTTTTGCATATGGTGTTTTAAACGGGAACTCTCTGAAAACATTGAGGTATACACTTCAGCTTTTCAATAGTATATGCACATATATGGATTTTTTGATCCTGAATTGTATGAAAACATAGAACCATATACTTCATATGTATTACCTCCAACTTCAAACACTGAAAACTTTTTTGACGCACTCATCATACAAATATGGTTTTTCTCTTGTGTCAGTTTTTAGAACTGAAGAAACTCTATATGCGGAAACACACAAATCAAATGTTTTTCCTCCAGTGTATTCACATGCGAATATTTAAATGTAAACTCTTCACCTTCTTCACAGGCATATGAATTGTCTCCAGGGTGTGCTTCTATGTCAATGTGAATATTTAAATGTAAACTCTGTGAAAAATCTGATGTTTCTTCTTCACAGGCATTTGTCTCCAGGGTATGTGTTCACATTGATCATTGAGGGTGGATTCCTTTTTATGGAAATACAATCTGCAGAAGAAAATAGAATAGTTTTTGTATCTTTTGGGAAATTTATTTCCAATACAGCATTCTAAAATACAAACACATTTTATAAAAACTTTTTCACTATAGATTTTTCAAATCTTCAAGTCATCAATCACAAATTCAAAAACATTAATTTTATACATTTTCATATCTGACATTGAAATGAGAGTCATAGTTTTTCTATATAATATTATTAGAAAGAAATCAAAGGAGATATTTGTTTCACTGCAATAGTTAAAAAATCTCAAAGCAAAAAAGTCATTATTAATGACCAGAAGTCAGTTTGTATTTCAATGAATCTCATTTTAAATCTTAAGTCTTATATTACATAGACATGAAATCAACAAAATAAGATGATTTTCTGTGAAACATAAGAGGAAATAATCTTAAAAAAGAATTGCATATTGGCAGTATGAACATAAAATAAATAGAAGATATGTGATCTCTTGTTTCAAGATAAGTTTTAATGCCAGGAAAAAACTATGAGACATAATAGAAATTAATCTTAAAAAAGAATTGCATCTTGGAAGTATGTAGATAAAATCAATAGAAGATATGTGATCTCTTGTTTCAAGATAAGTTTTAATGCCAGGAAAAAACTATGAGACATAATAGAAATTAATCTTAAAAAAGAATTGCATCTTGGAAGTATGTAGATAAAATCAATAGAAGATATGTGATCTCTTGTTTCAAGATAAGTTTTAATGCCAGGAAAAAACTATGAGACATAATAGAAATTAATCTTAAAAAAGAATTACATTCTGGAAGTATGTAGATAAAATCAATAGAAGATATGTGATCTCTTGTTTCAAGACAAGTTTTAATGCCAGGAAAAAACTATGAGACATAATAGAAATTAATCTTAAAAAAGAATTACATTCTGGAAGTATGTAGATAAAATCAATAGAAGATATGTGATCTCTTGTTTCAAGACAAGTTTTAATGCCAGGAAAAAACTATGAGACATAATAGAAATTAATCTTAAAAAAGAATTGCATCTTGGAAGTATGTACATAAAATAAATAGAAGATATGTGATCTCTTGTTTCAAGATAAGTTTTAATACCAGGAAAAAATATGATATCAAATCTACAGTAAGTAGATTACAGAATATGTAAAATGTTTTGCTCAGTTTCATTGAGTGTTTCTTATGACAAAACATCAAACATCAGTAAACCTGGATGTGATGGAACACACATTCAAATTATCCAGTCAATCTTTTCCAATACACGTAGGAACATGTTGAGCAATTCCCTTCTCAAAAATTTAAATTATATCACTATTTTAATGACAGGGGCTTCTTTTTCTATATTTTCATAGTGGTGCTTTTCAATCTTGTTCTGTTCAGAGTTGTGCCTCCCTACACTTACCAATTTTGTCCCATCTTAAAGTAAAACTCAATTTTCTAAAAATAAAAATTTCAAAAATAAATTCATTCATTTTTGAATAAGTCCTTAAAATTTCATTAAAATCAGACAATTATTTGATTTTTGCAAGAATTTCCAAATTAATGGGCTTTCCCTGGGTAACTGCTACACTAGGTACCTCCATGAGATCACTAAAAAAGAGCATAGCATGATGAAAAAGATGCCAAATTTGACAAAAACAAAATGTTATCGTCTAAATGTTCATGTTATTATTAAGAGGAAAGATCAAAGTATTTTTGGAGTATTTTTTTTTACATTTTTT
Source organism: Acanthosepion esculentum (assembly GCA_964036315.1). Lineage (NCBI taxonomy): Eukaryota > Metazoa > Mollusca > Cephalopoda > Sepiida > Sepiidae > Acanthosepion > Acanthosepion esculentum. The sequence goes on along the minus strand of OZ038479.1, from coordinate 24,433,491 downwards.
AATCGTTCCTAGCACATCTGAAAGTTTCATTAAAAATCTTGTTTTTTTTAATCAGCAAAATTGACAGATAATCGATTATGGCATCCATTTTTTTTCCATTTTATAAAAAAGGTGAAAATCTCACTTTGAAATTCTTTTAAAAATCAACTATCATTTTTTTCAAAACTTATTTTAAGAAAATCAGAAATTATGTTTATTTAAAATATTTAGAACCAAGGTTGACTTATCTTCTGCGCCAAAAAGATGTAATTTGAAAATAAAACAAAGCATCACTCGCATCACTTGACAGGTGTTGAATGATGTATTGACGGATTTATGTGATCATAATTTGTTTTCCGGAAGGCAAAAAGTGCAGTTATTTAGATTTAAGTGAGCAAATTATTTACCTCGTTATTTTTAAGGAAAACTTTCAGCGCTCTAATTTTTTTTTGTACTTAGCTTTCACTTTTATGTTTACAATGTTTTTTGGAAAATATATTATAAAGAAATTAAAATAAGACTGTTAAGAGTGAGATTAAATTTCATATTTGATAAGAAAGGTATCTAATTAATTTATAGGTACCTTTCTTATGAAATTTTATCAGAAGTGTACATAAAATTATAGTATTTTATGTACATTTATTACATTTTACTGTGTTATTTGTATTTCCATTCATTTTATTATTAATTTTGATATTTCATTTATGGAAAAATGTCATAACTGAGATTAATATAAAAATAAGATCATAAAAATTTCAAAGATGATACTGATACTTGAAGGTACCCTTCTCAGTTGAAATTGAAAAATCAAATTAACTGCTCCACATGTGTTTTGCAAAAATAAAGGCCTTAACAGCAGAAAACAATGTTTAACTCAAATAACGCAACTTAATTATATTCTGGTTGGTCTTCCGTACTTTATAATTACAGCCCGATTATAAACACAAAATTACATTTCTTAATTACTGCGGATCTTCTGATTAGTCAAAATGATTCAATTTACAATGTGCTAAAAAAGATCTATCTCAGCTTTTAACTAATTTTATAATATTTTAACACCTTAAATGCAAAACTCTATTATAATTCAAGAAATAACAAATAATTGTATTAAAAATTCATTTTTCATCAAAAAAATTTTTTGCTTTCAGAAAATATTGTCCATATTCATAAAAGCAACTAAAAGCATTTGAAATTAAATATAGGTACCTTCATGAGATTGCCAGAAAATGAGCATAGCATGATAAAAATGGCCTTAAACTTGACGAAAATAATTTTTATTTGTCTAACTGTTTATATTACAATCAAAAGGAAAGATCAAAGTATTTTTTGATTATTTTTAAAATTTTTTTTATCATTTCGAGCATGTCCAAATTTGTCGTTTAAAATCAGGTTTTTTTTTTGATTGTCTGCCATTTTAAAAAATTTTTAAAATTTTATAAAAAAAGTTAATTTTTCCATTTAAAATTCTGCCAAGAAATAGTTACACTTTTTAAAAAATTTATTTTTACAAAATTTAAAATTTAAATGTTTATTTAACATATTTTGAAAGAATACATTACTTACTTTACGCGCTGAAAAGTGTACTTTAAAAAAAAAAAAAGACAGCGGGTCGGAACAGCTGTGACACATTCGACGTGTTGATTGATGCTGTCATCGAGTATTGACAGCTTACGCGACCTAATTTCATCGTACGGATGGACAAAAGGGAAATAATTTAGCTTTTTATTGAACCAAATTACGTTGTTTCTTAGCGTTCCATCTTTACGTGTACGATGCTTTATGAGAATAAAGCTTTCCATCTTTACGCGTACGATGCTTTATGAAAATTTTTTTAACTAAGACTGTTGACAGAAAAAATTTCATAAGGTGCATACAAATTAATATAATTTAATTACAGTGTAACTCAGATATGAGAGAAACCCGGATATAAGAGAGATTTTATGTGGTCCCAAATTAGAGCCATACTTACCTAAACAAAATAGACCAAACCCGGATATAAGAGAAACCTTGATATAAGAGACTTCGTCTCCAGGCCCCGACAACTCTCTTATGTCAGGGTTACACTGTAATTACTTTAATTAGGTATCTTTCTTATGAAAGGCTAAGTGTAGAATATAAATATATACATTTATTATATTTTATTTCATGGTATTATTTGTATTTCCCTTCATTTTATTAATTTTGAAATGAAAAGGCTAACTGACAGTGGAGAACAACATTTAGTCATGCAAACCACGTGGCTTTCTTTTGTTTTCATGATGTTTCGTTTCCAGTCTTCCGTATATTTGAATTTAAGCTATTTTTGACACAAAAAAAAAAAACATGTTATATTAGATTTTTACCTAAAAGCAACTTTCTGATTGTAACCAGGTTTATTTTATAATCTGTAAATGATATTTATCTACTTAATAATACATTGACTAACTGCAACACCATTTTGATCAATTTTAAAATATTTAACAACTTTAAGCAATAAACATAAATTTAACAATAAGAAATAACAAATAATTGTTGTAAAAATGTATTTTTCATCGAAAATGTTTTTTGCTTTCAGGAAATGTTATCCATAGTCATACAAATAAGTAAAAGCAACTAAAAGTTTTTGAAATTAAATAATATCTTTGTTTTATTGAGTTTTGTATGTTACAATTCAGAGCTGATTTTAAGGTAGACGGGTCCGAAATAAAAAAAAAAGTAAAATGGATTTGTTTTGGTCAAAGCCTTGTGCTTTTAACTAATTAATCGCTAAATCAGAACACCTTAGAATTTCATGAGTTTTCATGAAATTACTGATGGGGGGGTGTAATAAATAAAATAAAAAAATTACCATGATTTAAAAAAAAAAAATAAACACATTTATAATAATTTCCATCATTTGTGAATAGTTTCTGAAAGTTTCATGAAAATCCGACAATTATTTTTATTTTTACAAGATTTTCAAAATTAACGGCTTCCATTAAAAAGAAAATTAAAAAAAAATACACGCTCTCATGAAGGTACCTAATAGGTACCTCCATGAGATCGCTAAAAAAACAAGAGCATATGATGAAAAAGACGCCAAACTTGACAAAAACAAAATTTTATCGTCTAAATGCTTCTGTTATTATTAAGAGGAAAGACCAAAGTTTTTTTTTCATTATTTTTTTAAAATTTTCTTTCTTTTTAGAACATTCTAACTTTTGATTAAAAAAAACCTTGTTTCTCTTTGTATCACCGGAACTAGTAAAATAACATAGAATTTTTAGCACGTTTTTTTGTATGGCACACATTAATTTGGAAAGTCTTGCAAAAATAAAAATAATTGTTGGATGTTAATGAAACTTTCAGAAACTATTCACAGATGATCGAAATTATTATAAATATATTCTTTTTATTAAAGTCATGGCAGAAATATTTTTTTATATTTATTACCCCTCCTAACTATTCTTATGAAAACGCAAGAAATTTGATCGCATTGGGTTTAGTGATTACAACAGTTAAAAGCACAAGGCTTTGAGGAATACAAATCATCTTTTTTTTTTTTAATTCGACCCACACTACCTGAAAATCAGCTCTGAATTGTAACATACAAAACTCAATAAAACAAAGATGAGGCCTTTTATCATTATGTTACTGATTTTTAGCCAATTATTGGAGTTACCTAATCAAAATTTAGTCAATAACTTCCACTACTTAATTATTTCAGTTCACAATGTCAGCATAAAAGGTCCAAAAGAAAAAATTAGAAAATGAAATTAACAAAAATAAAATAATTCAATTGAAATGTTTAAAAAAAAGTATGCAATCATTTTTAAAAATCATCGTTTGTTTTCCAAAAGGAATCGACCTATTCCAAAACATTTTTAAGGTAAAATAAGAATCTGGAAGATTAATAAAAAATTTCTTTTGTTTTTGAGAATTGTCGATAATTTTTTCTTTACAAATAAATTACAAAATAAAATACGTTTCTCTTTCTTCAGCAAATTCGTAAGCAAAAAGAAAAACTTTTACTTACTTCTTTCAGTCTTTATTGTCTGATTTTTCTTCTTTGGCGCAATTCAATTACAGTAAAAAGGAGGAATGATAGAATTTTAAATCAATTAAATATTTTGAGTTAAATTTTCTTTAAAAATACTTTTCGCTTGCAAACAGAAAGTTTCTTCCGAGAGCGAAAATCAAGGGAGATAATTCATGTATTTTAATTTTTAAAAGTAAAACTATTTTTTGAGAATTGAATAATACTGAAATGATGCATTTTTTAAAAATTAATTTAAATTACTCATATATTTTCCGTCCTATTTTGAAATTCTGTTGGCTTTCGTAAACAGTGTTATTTATTTAAATGAATTATTTGTATAATAAACTTTTTAAATTTAATTAAAATTAAAGTTTTTATGCCATTTCCGAGTGTGAACATTTTTTAAAGACTTCTTTTTTTTTTCACTTTTAGAGATTATTTTTTGTAAAAAAAAAAAGTTCTACGGCGAATAACGACGATAACTTGTTTGGCGATTTATGTTTTAAACACAATTTATATACGTGGAATTTAGATTTTAGTTTCTTGTAACACACTGCAACGGAAGTCAGCTAATTGCGTACGGAAGCTATGAACGTATAATGATTGGATGGGAAGGTAACTCTACATGACTTGAATCCTGAACAAAACTTTGTGTTTATTTTTACCACAGTCACCGCCGCATGAGAAAATTATATGTCCAAAAAGTATTCTATATGTGACTGTAAAAACAAGGTAAACGTTACTAAATGAGATTTAACTACCGTATTTGACCGCATATAAGGCGAACTTTTTTCTTTTTTTTTTTTTACTAAAAATATCTTTTAAAATTCCCCTGCGCCTTATGCCATATGTAAATTTTAAAATTCGCGATAGTTGGCCGAAATTAGCTACCTGACAACTCCTTAGCTTAGATATAAAACATGAATGAGCAATGGAACACGTGGATGGCAATGCCTGACATTACACTACACTACAGGTAAAATAAAAAGACCCAACATTGCACAAGTCTGCAAATGGGTGAAGGAAGCTTGGGATAGACCAGAAATTGTGAAATCTCTTAAGGAGTGTGGCATTAGCAATGCTCTCAATCTCAAAATGTAACAAGATGACACATTATTTAACAAGGATGATAGTAGTATTGAAAATGAGTATCGTCAGGGTTTTGATAATGAAGACAACGAATTTCTATGGATTTGAAGATGAATAAAATTTTAATGGTAACTGTACTGTTTTTGTTTTTTTTTGCTCAATTGTAATAATTACTTGATTTTTATTTTGTTTTCTTACCTTTGGAATAAAGTTTTTATAGGCTCATCTTCTTTTTTCCTATTATTTTTCGTTTAATTGTAATCATGGCTTGTTTAACCAAAATAACACCTAGGCTGTACCATTTACAAATAATTTTACAAATTGCTCATTTTTTCTTGATTTTCCCTGCTGAAATTGGGGTGCATCTTATGCCATCAAATACGGTATTTATAGATCGAAAACACTTAGACGGAGTTTTAATTTGGCGCAACATTTGAAAACTTTTGTGAATTTTCAGTTCCAGTTTTAGTGTCTGGTTGGGAGGATTGTTCATTAATTCTTTCTATAAGTGCTTCGTTTTCAAGGGTCTTCTAAGTCAGCATATTAAACAATATTATGCTGGTGAGGTTCATCAAAGTTATTGTATGTGTGGTGGTAGAGAAATGAATAAATAAAAAATAAATGACAAGACCAAAATTTCACCATCTCAAAAAAGTAAACGGATAATAAAAATCCACAGGCCAACAAAGCCATAATTTGACCAACTAATCAGAAAACTTTCATGACCAGGATGTAAGAAAAGAAATAAACAAATAAAAACAAAGAGATAAATTTCACAATTTCTAAAAAGTTTTTTTTAAAGTTTCTAGTTTAACCAACTAATCAAAAAGCTTTCAAAACCAAAATATAAATCCCTGAGCCAGGGCACCTTGAGGTGGCGTAATGGTTAGCAAACTTGTCTCACTTGAACAATTACAACTGAGTAGTGTGTTCGATTCTCACTGGGTGCATGCTACTTTCAGCCTTGTACCACTTCTAAGCTACGCTTGGAAAATCACAGTAAATCTCCAATCTAAGGAGAATTGAGCAGCCTTTTCATAGTTTATCTACGTGCATATAAACAGATGGGAAATCAACTAAAATAAGTGCTAATAAATTAATTTTGTCCACAAATTTTTTTAATCAAATTTTATACATGTATCTTTTTTTTTTTTTTTTTTTTAGAAACAGTCAGGCTTCATTCTGACAGCTCTATTACAAAATAGATTTCTGCATCACGCATAACTTTACATATCAAGAATAATTTTGTAGTGAACTACCACAGAGAGCAAAGAGACCCATGGTTGCATGCATTTTTTGCAATGCTAGAAAAAAATGACTTACCTCCAGTGCAAACACAGACTCAAATGTGCTTCACATGTAAACTGTGCAAAAAGGAAAGAAATGGCGGCTTCATGGGTTACGCATTTAAAACGGATAGATCACAAAGTCAGATATTCTCTCACGAGATTATCTTTTCACATATGTAAATTTTTGCTGGAAATAATAGATAAAAAAATGGGTAGAACAAGGCCACAGGCAGAATGGTTTACAGATGTGTTGAACAGGCTACATTTGTTGCAGTCAGTAGAATGTTTGAGAGGAAATGGATTGTGGGCATTGTTTGCAAAGAAAGAAATGAAAAGTTTAGAACATTTTTGCTACAAATTCAAACCATTTTTTTTTTTTTTACTGTTTGGCTTCATTATAGCAGCTTTTGATTTTAAAAATATATGTTAGTAAGTTTCTTCTTTGAGTAAATGTTTATTAAACACAACCCTTGAAAGAAAGTGTAATAAACAAACTTGGTCTGTTGCATTTATTTTTTTTTACCCTATTTTTATATAATTTTACACTTTTTTTATATAAATTTTTATGATATATAAAGAGATGAACAAATAAATCAGAGTTGAGGAATTGATTTGATTAATTCTCCAATGCTGTGGTCATCGTAACATACCCAGAGCCAAAATACTTGTATGTGACTCAGACAATCTTGTATTGACATATACCTCACCAAAATCAGTCATTTGCACCTTGACTCAAAGTGGTACTTTAGGCAGCGTTTGGAAAATATTTGAAATATAATGTAAATTATTAATTAATCCCTATCCAGGCAAGGACTTTTTTGTGAGATAGCACCTGCTTAAGGGAATCTATAAGTACAGACCTTACATCAAGGAAAAATCTGTTGGAGAATGGATTCTGTATTGTCAATTCAAACAAATTAATCAACTGAAACAACATTTCCTGCTTATCTTATGTAGATTCTACAATGAAACCAAGGTAAAAACTTTTTCCATTTCAAGGGGTTTTATCATAAACACACCTCAATGTGTGTCTATCAACTTCTCCATTTCTTATGGACTTTATTAAACACACCTCAATGTGTCTATCAACTTCTCCATAGATTTTATTAAACACACGTAAATGTGTGTATGTTAACTTACCCCTTTCAAGAGTTTATATAAAAACACCTCAAATATGTATGTGAACTTCCTCTTCTTTTCAAGGGTCTTATTATATTTACCAGACGATGTAAATCTTTATCTTCAGTTTCATTTAAATTTCATTTGTTTTAATGCATTGTTTTACTATTGAGCTATTACATCTATTTCTATGTAGCACTTGGAATAATGAATTACTACTACTACTTTAAATGAGTTAACACCAACAGCATAACATCTTCTGTACCCACTAAATGAATAACAAGTCTTTCACAAAGCCCTCAACAAATCAGCGTCTCCAACAGATCTAGCTGTGCTTTGAACTGGTATGGCTCTTTAAACCAGACCAATTTTTAAAATCTATAATAAAAAGTTGGCAGACATAAGAAACATACATTTTGTTGTCATTAGGTCTATTTTTGTCACTATTTGCATATCTTTTCAGCCCACCAGCTGACTTGAAAACTTTTCAGCAAATGTGACGAGAAATCTCAGTACTTAATATTTTTGTTTTGTTTTTATTTCTCTTTAATCTACAAGGTTTGATTATTTCAAGGTATCAGATATCAGTCCTGGGAGACTGAAAATTCATTTAGGGTGTAACACAAGGTAGTAATCAAGATAGACATGTTGAGAAAATCAACATGCATATGCAGTTGAGTAAGATAGACTCAGGAGAGAAATATTCCACAAATTACTACACTGTCATAGTCAAGTGTTAGTCTCTCGCTGGCTGAAGGTGTCACTGTTGACGGAAGTGCCTTGGTATTGTTGCTGATGGTCTGATGTTGTGGGGTCTGTGGCTAATGCCAGCTGAGTCAGATCAGCCTTTGTGGGAGAAGTCAGTATAAGCTTAATAGTGAATCAATAGCTCAGAAACGGCTGTAGAAACAACATGGAATTATTCTAATGGGTCAGAAATCATGTTTTATGAACCTGGTATTTTTGGATGTTATTCTAGAAGTAGGTGCACAAAGTCGAATGAAATGAAGCATGCTTTTGTCATGAACTGTAGATGTTGAAGTGCTCACTTCCATTTGAGTTAAGGAATTGAAGTTCAGACTGGCTACAACACACCCATATTGTTATTTTATGGTAGAGGAGGTTATTTTTGTTCTTTCTACATAGCCATTTATGGAATAAGTTATTAATTATAAGCTGCTTCCCAATGCTATGTACTAATTACTGGACATAACTAACAGGTTCCTTGCTAGATATGTTCTCAGTAATTGTTACTTAGTAGTAATTTAGGTATCCACATGTCCACCCCCAGTTATGGATACCAGCTGCATCATTACCAGGCCTGGTATAAGGATCACCTTGATTTGACTTTATATAAGGCTTTCTTGGTTCAAACTGATATATCATTATTTTTTTAGAGTTAAAGTAAGTCTCAGAGCAGTGCAAGCATTGGTGAAAGCGTCCATTAGATGTTGCACATCATAAATGGTGAGAGCCACAAGATCATAATCATCTCCATACAAATCTTGTTTAAGGTTAACAGATATCATCATTTTGGCTGACATTCTTCTGATATTAAATAGATTTCCAGAGGGGCAATAGAATATAAATATATATATATATATATATATATATATATTTGTGTATTTAGGCAGCAATCCTTCTTTCAAGCACATTTCATTAAAAACAACTGACAAGGTGCTTTTATTTAGTTTTTTATATAATTTCTCGTGCGATCTAATAAAGTTTTTCTTTTCAGAGGATAAATTATATAAAAATTGTCCGAATGTTCTTTTTTTCCAAGCGCTTATATATATATATATGCCATCATCACAGTCCATGAATGGCATGTAACTAGGTACACATACAAGAAATAAATTATACCATATCTGACAGTGAAATAGAACAGAAGCCCTGTAACCAAAACTGCTCTAGTAGCATGTTTAAATTCATATAGTCAGGACACCAGGAGAAAGAAGCTCATGAGAGCAGTTGCCATGAAAATATTTGTAGAAAAGACAGAGAAGCCATACCAAAATTTTCTGGCATGACACAGTGATCCAACTTTCCTTACAGTAATAGTAACCCAAACTGATCTATAAAGAGATTGCCTTGGGAACATGGCAGATGATCTTCTGTATATGTTTTTTTTTTAAAAATAAGCCGCAAATGTCCAGCAAGTGACATGAGGACAGCATTAGAATAACAGAAATACAAGCTTGTCAAAAAGAAATGACTTCCCACTGAATGTGCACCCTTTCAACAAGGACCAGATGCCACAAGCCTTTATGATTCATCTATATTTTGCCAAGTGTGCAAACTTCTGCAAGCTGTAGTGTAAGTGATGCCCCCTCCCACAAAAATGAACTTTATTAAAATACAACCTAGTTCACACCATTCTTCACATGCACCTGATTCGACCTCCATTGAAAGATATTTTAACCTCTACTTATACTGACTTCTTGAAATCACTGCTCTGTTGCGGGGCTCAAAATATTAACTTTGTTGCTGATGCAAGAGCTGCCATATCTATCATACCATATAAATATTTAGATGGTATAGTTAACTACTGGATGAATGTTGCCATTGTGTCTGCTAACAGAAAAAAATTGTATGCTCAGGACAAACTATTTGCACGACCACAAATGCTAGTTCACCTGGACATCTGCAATTGGTAATACCAAAAACCTCTCCTAGTTTATGACTTATTAAATAATTTCAGTCTGATGGTCAACTGCACAAATAATAAACTGATTGATGTAACAATTATCAGACAGAACAATGCAAAGCCATGACCAGTGATTACGAACATCACAACAGATAAGGAAAAAGTTGCTGACATGATGGTATGGATAAGTATGGAAAAATATCTGAACCTAATTTCATGTCATCGCTATCCTAATGCCACAAGACAAAACATTTTTCAGAGGTTCAAGCAATCCTCTCACATTTTCTAAACCAAGACAACTATTGGTCTAGAAAATGTGCAAGTTCTAAGGGTGAGAAAGGAAGAACTACTAGCTGGATTTTAGTGTTTGTTTGTTTAACGACCTATCAAATTTATGAGATCATTTAAGGTCAAACAATTTTGGGGGGGGTAAAGTTGAATCGCTTTCAAAAAAAGTTTTTGTTTTTTCCGTGTTGTCTTGCTTTTTTAAAAATATCCATTGCTTTCAGAGTTGCATTGTTCTGGTAAGTGTCAGAGATCCCTTTTTTATCATCAGAATATTTAATTGGGATTATATTATTTTTGTAAAGTTTAACTTTTTAAAGAAAGGTTAGCTGGATTTTAGACAAATTATTCAGTTTTTAGAAACATATTTGCAACATATTTGCAAGTAAATTTTGTGAAAATGGAAAAACGGAATGGCCTACTTGAAATGGAAATTTTTTTTTCTAACAATCAGATTTGTCATTTTTATTTGTTACTATGTTTGACTTTAACTCACCCGTACCCCAACAGACATCAAAGGATAAAGTTGGTAATGTTTAAATACATCCTCCTTATCTACTGTCTCCCTACAGTTTATAGTATTTATGAATCAATTTTTATGAAGTTTGCTTCACTTAATAAAAAAATGTGTGGGGAGGGGTCCAAAAAATTTTGACTTTTTGTTTTATCCTTTCTTTTTTCTATCATACACAGTCACAGAAGTGGGGGCAGTATATCATTTCTGAAAACGTAATTTTATGAATGACTTTTTAAAAAAAATATCATTTAATAATTTTAAAAAAGCAACCAGATGATAATGTAGCTTTTTGTTTCTGGATGACTTTGTGGTGCTACTTTCTGTAGGTTTTGCCACCTTCACTTCATTCTTATTAGTATTGCAGAATTCTTTGCAAGGGTTGTCCCAGAAACTCATCAAGTTAGATTAATGGCACAAGTGTGAGAGATGAAGTCCTATCAAAGTGGAGCAACTTACCCAATGGGTGGATATTGCAGATAGTAAAATTTTTCTTTTACCTTTTATTTTCTTGTTTTAATAACATTTATATATTGTTAGACATTCTCACTAAGTATTATAATGAAGCAAAAACAGAATTCTATACTGAAAAAAAAAAAAAAAAAATGAAAATTCGCTAAAACTTGAAATAGAATTAAGGAAAATTTGAAACAGAAAATTGATCCCTCTACAAAGTGACAAATTTCATTCGTTCAATAAAGACAGCTTTTTTCATATTACTGCTTGATGGTAATGTAAACGTTTTGGTTGTTTTTTTTTCTGGTGTTTTTAATATGTCCGTTTTTATTGCAATCATTAAATTAAAAATTTGTGGAACTTTTACTTCTGAAATGTCAAACAACAAAGGAAGACATATTTCGATCTTCAGAATTACCACTTTAGATAAATTAAACTGTGATGGTGATTTTAACCACTGATGGAGAATTTGAAATTTGTTAGGCAAATTGAAATTGTTAGGCAGTGATGAAGATATGTACATCAGTTATGAATTTGTGAACCCCACTCTAATTAGAAAACGGAGATAAATTTGATGGCCTCTGTAATGAAATACTTTTTAATACTGTCTTGTCCAGCGGAATCAAGAATTTGGTAGATCCCACCAATGTGTGACTAGGGTTCTCCTAATCATGTTGCTATACACATCTGAAAATCTGCCAATCCACTCAAAAAAATGTGTTCCCCAAACATAGAGATCTACTACAAGATGAGTCACAACTATAACAGACTGGAAGAAATCAGTGTCCCAGACTGAAGAGCAAAGAGTTAACAAAATGTGTAGAAAATAGAGGAAAGAAATCACCCCCCACCCAATCACACCTGGTGTCAAAATCAGTTTGGATCATAAGGGAAAGTAAACAGTTTAACAAGAAAAACAGATACACAATCTTGTGTGTTTTGTTTATTATTTGATAAGTAGACAGTTTGACACACAGGAGGATTTGGATCAACTTCAATTAACCCTGGGAAAATCAAGGAAGAAAAAATTAATTTCTGGATTTTTCATAAGTATTAATGAGGCAGAGAAATGATTTGACTAAGAGCAATGTCTTCTCAGATCAATAATTGAAACGTCGGCAAGTAGATCTTTTGTTGAATTCAACATACACTGCCCACCTGTATATAGAATAAGCCGACTTCAAGTTTCACCTCTGGGCCATTCAAATATGCAAAGAAAGAAAAAAATATTTGAATATCTTTCTGAATATGAATTTCCTTAGTCAAATCAATAGAACATCAAAAAGAAGTCTAAGCTCTTTAAATCTCACAAATTAAAGAAGGCATGGTGGAGTAATGGATAACAGCTTAGATTGAGGAATCAGAGAGCCGAGTTCGAATTTTAGTTGAATCCATTACATTCACTTACATGCTAATATGCTTGGAAAGGTATGAATCCTCTTCTCCTCCCAGCTATGGATAAATAGCAGGACAGACCGGGTCCTATTGCCTTGGATGACAACTGGTCTACTGCAGAAATGGCAACATATTGCAGGAAAAGAATCTGCCTTGTCAGTCACGTATCAAGAGATACATGATCACCTAAGCATGTATCATGCATGGCACATAACTCAATAAAGAATCTAATCAAAAGTAGCTGAAAATTGCCAAGTATTGGGGCTAAAACCTTTCTTTAGCCATTAACAATTTCTTTCATAAGAATGACTTTGCCAATAGGTCTTTTTGGATATGAATTTCCTTAGTTAAATCTAGAGAACAATATCAAAAAGAATTCTAAGCTCTTTAAATTTCAGGAATTAAAGTGAAATAAAGAAACTGATAAAAGTAGCTTAAGATTGCCAATTTTGGGTCCAACACCTTTCTTCAGCATTCAACAATTTCTTGCAAAAGAATGGTTGACTCAAAGATATTACCCTATAGTTAATAATTGCATGCAAAGTTCAATAATATATTTGCTCATTTTTATAGTAGGTTTCCCCACAAGAATGAATTTGCAGTGTTCAATGCCAGGATTTTAAAGGCTGATTTTTTCAATAACTGTCACATTTGGAATTTAAATGTGTAATATTAAACTTTTTAGTATTAAATTTTGTAACATATCAAGAATAATGTCAGAAAACAATAAAAAAACAATACACCTTTCATAAAATATTAAACTGATCTTGAGAAACAAAGTATCAATATTGATCACTAGGTGTGTTTTTAATTTCCCCCAGAAAAGACAGTTATTAGAAATGTAATTGTCATTTAATCAGCATTATTAAACTACAGTGTAACCCGGATATAAGAGAGTTGTCGGGACCGGAGAAGAATTCTCTTATATCCGGGTTTGGTCTATTTTGTTTTATTAACACAGGCTCTAATTTGGGACCAGAGAATATCTCTCTTATATCTGGGTTTCTCTTATATCCGGGTTACACTGTACTTCAAATAATAAGCTTCATCACTTTCAATCATCTGTCAATTAGGTGGTCACTGTAGAAAATTATTCTAATTTTACTGAATATAGCAGATTTTATTTTTTTTATTGGTTAAACAAAATATATACAATATTGGAATCACTCAGGTTTTAAAGAAAGGTTTTAAACCAAGGAAATTGGATTAGCAAGTTTTTACTGACATGTCAATGTAAATTTTCAATATGCCTGATGTGCAAATGAAACAGTATCATTTTCAATTTATATTGTCTTCCCATCTTTTTCTCCCTCATTTCTCTGAAGATTAACTTTTTAGACACCACAGGCAACAATAGTTGCCATAGAATTCTCTTCCTTACTACTATCGGCGACTTCTGTCGCCTGAGATGGTTGCTATAAATAAACATTCGTCAACTGTTATTTCCAGTATTTTAAGCTGGAAATTGCCTACTACTGCTTTGGAGCAAGGCTAAACTTCTGTTTTCCAACACCATTTTGAATTCTTCTAGACACTACATGAGGTGTAACATTGATTAAATCCACATCAATATCCAACAAAGCCTTTATTCAGGAGTTTTTCCTTGATTAACACTCTGATGATGATTTTGGAGGCTTTACTTAAGTGGATATTGACAATGAAGCGGTCAGAGATGATAACCACGCTAGTGATGTGGAGTAAAGTGATGATGACCACTAGCAGCTACTATCATCCATGCCTGAGTAATTTTATGGAAGCTACTGGCAACCATTGATATATCTGATAGCCTTTCTGAAAGCGAATTATTTTGTCTACTTATAAATGACGAAATAACTTTACTCATCAATGAGACAAATATGAGTCAATTGAAAGAAAGACCAAACAAATGCTAGTATCTTGTATGTAAACATGAGGAAACGCATCACTATTTTGATGAAATGAAAGCCTTTTTAGCAATTTTTCTTCTTATTGCACCCCAAAAACGCCATGAGAAGTAATAAAAGTTAAAGTATGTTGAATTATTTATGTATTTTTTAATGTACTTGTTTTTTATTTCTTGTTTCAATTTTTTTTGTTTTTCAACGTCAAAACATGCATGCATTACATCAAAATATTACTCATTCATTCTTTTATTAGTGTGCAAAAATTAAAATCTATATGCATAGTACAAAAGAAAGTTATATCAATTTTAAAACAGTAGGTGTTCATGTTTTTGCACATTCAAAACAAATGCAGTGGCAGGGGAGACAACTCTAGAAAGGAATTAGTGTGGTAAAGGTTAACAGTGACAAATCTTTTGCAAACTGGTGTATGAATGAAAAAAAATGTTATTTTTGATTTATATTAACTCTTTTCCCCACTCAATCTGCTGAAGATTAACAATGACAAATATTTTGCAAATTGGTGTGTAAATGAAACAATGTTATTTTAAATTTGTATTATCTCTTCCCATCATTATCCCCTCATTCTTCTGAAGATTAAGTGACAAATCCTTTGCAAATTGGTGTGTAAATGAAACAATGTTTGATTTTATAATGCCAGTCAAGAGAAAGTTTTAAAAGGTGTTTAAGTTAGAAATAGCTTAGAATGAAATGTCTAATAGAAACAATTCAAGTACCAGTGTAGGCAAAGCATTAAAATTTCAAGTTTAAATTCATTCATCCAAACTTCCCTTTACTCTATAGTTTTATGATTAACAATTATAATGACATCATTTTGTGAATAGATGCAAATATTGAAATAATTCATTCATTGCTATGAAACATTCTTAAGTATGCATGAATGTTATTTTTAAATATTTTTGTTAGATTTTAATTTTCAACTATCAAAATAGAATATAGATATCCATACATTTCACATGAATATACAATCTTGGCATTGTGTGTTTTCAAGTGTTCCTTTTCGATAAAACTGATTATTGTGAAAATGCTGATATGCCTCATAGATATCCTTTTGAGAATATTCAAATATGATAGAACCTCACCATTCTAATCTGTCCTTCTGCAGTTTTTAAAACTGAACATACTAAATATGCTAACATATTCATATATAATGTTTCATCAAAATATGTCTCTTTAAATGTTATTTTATTAAAGACGCTGAATCATAAATTTCATGTGAATAGTTTTTATCTAATGTGTATCTACGTGAAAAGATTTTAACTAGTGTGGGTTTGCATTTTTTTTTGAGCCCTAAAGAATGTTTAAATTCCAAATCACACACTTCATATTAAAATGTATTGCATATGTGCTTTTAAAAGTGTATTTTTTAAAAATGGTAAAACATATACTTTGCATAAAAATGGCTTCACTCAGTCTGTGTCCTCATAAGAGTTTTAAAACTTGAACTATTTGAAAATATTGATCCACTTACTTCACATGAATAGAGATTTTCTCCAGTATGTGTTTGCATGTGTTTTCTTAATGTTGAACTCTGAAAATTTTGAGCCACATATTTCACATGAATGTTCGCATATGAGTTTTCATTGCTGAACTATGTGAAAATGTTGAGCTAGACACTTCTTGCCAGTATGTAATTATGTATGAATTTTTAAATTTGAGCTTTCAGAAAATTTCTCACCAGTATGTGTCTGGATATGTCTTTTAAAACTTGAGTTACGAGCAAATGCTGAACCACACAATTCACAGGAATATGGTTTCTCACCAGTATGTGTTAGCATGTGTCTTCTTAATGCTGAACTCTGTGAAAAAGTTGTATTACACACTTCACATGAATATGGCTTTTCACCAGTATGCATTCGTATATGTCTTTTTAAACATGAATTTTGAGAAAATGCTGAACCACATATGTCACATGAATATGGTTTCTCACCAGTATGTACTCGCATGTGAATTTTTAACTTTGAACTCTCTGCAAACTTTGAACTACACATTTCACATGAATACGGTTTATCACCAGTATGTATTCGTCTATGTTTTTTTAAACCTGAGCTTTCAGAAAATGCTGAACCACATATTTCACATGAATATGGTTTCTCACCAGTATGTATCAGCACATGTCTTTTTAAATGTGAGCTCTTAATAAAAGCTGAACCACATACTTCACAGGAATATGGTTTCTCACCAGTATGTGTTCGCATGTGATTTTTTAATGTTGACCTTTGTAAAAATGTTGAGCCACACACTTCACATGAATATGGTTTTTCCCCAGTATGTATTTGCATATGTTTTTTTAAACTTGAATTTGTGAAAAATGCTGAATCACATAATTCACATGAATATGGTTTCTCACCAGTATGGGTTTGCATGTGATTTTTTAACTGTGAACTCACTGAAAACTTTGAGCTACACATTTCACATGAATATGGTTTTTCACCAGTATGTATTCGTATATGTCTTTTTAATTTTGAGCTATCAGAAAACGTTGAACCACAGATTTCACATGAATAGGATTTCTCACTAATATGCTTTTGCATATCATCTTTCAAACTTGCACTTTCGGAAAACATTGAGTTCCACACTTCACTCATTGTTTTTCAACAATGTCTATACACGTGAATTTTTTTATCCTCAACTGGATGAAAATAATGAACCATATATTTCATACAAATATGGTTTCTCTCCAGTACGTGTATTCTTATGAGTAGGTAACATCAAACTCGTAGTTTTTTGCCTCACTTATTACACAAATATGGTTTCTCTCCTGTGTTTGTTAGCAGGTATCATTTTAAATTTGAACTGTAAATTTGGAACTTCACATGAACATGTTTCCCCGCCCCACCTAGTATGTCCACATGTAAATATTTAAATGTAAACTCGTGGAAAAATCCAATACTTCTTCTTCACAGGTATATGAATTAACTCCAGGGTGTTCTTCCACATTGATCTTTGATGTACCGGTGTTCCCTTTTTATAGAAATACAATCTGCAGAAGAAAATAGCATAGTTTTAATATCTTTTACACTATTTATTTTCAATACAGCCTTTTAAATTACAACAACATTTAAAAAAATGCATTTCCCATTGCCATGCTGATCTCATCTGATATAACTTCACCAGCAAATAGATTTATATCTCCCCAATGGAATTAGCTTGTGTTGGGCAGTAAATATACATGTGAACTACTTAACAACTTAATATGCC
The DNA here is from genome assembly GCA_964036315.1 of Acanthosepion esculentum. NCBI lineage: Eukaryota > Metazoa > Mollusca > Cephalopoda > Sepiida > Sepiidae > Acanthosepion > Acanthosepion esculentum. Next base: position 24,415,619 of record OZ038479.1, on the reverse strand, counting down.
AAAAAGACTGGTATAGGCATTTCCTGTGTTTGTCAGCATGTATCATTTTAAATTTGAACAAATTGTAAACGTGGAACTTCACATGAACATGGTTTTTCTCCAGTATGTCCACATGTGAATTTTTAAATGTAAACTCTGTGAAAAATCTAATACTACTTCTTCACAGGTATACAAATTATCTCCAGGGTGTTCTTTATACATGTGTTTAGACATAATTTCTGTATGTCCCCAAGGTACTCCCTTTGGAGTAATGAAACTACATGTTATTTAGATACTGCTGGTCAAAGAGGCCACACAGTAAGCCTGAAAGGCTGTGTATTGCCTAAATAAAAGGATAATATCAGTATAAAGCATGGACCTTTTTCATTGAGACTGGCAGTTACAACTGTAGATGCTTCAGCTCTTCAGTTATAGACCACAAATTCAAAAACATTAATAGTATACATTTTCATATTCAACATTAAAATGAGGATTATAGTTTTTCTTATATAACATTAACATAAAGGCATCAAAATTTATTTATTTGTCAGAGCTTTTAAAAGTATCAAAGCAGAAAAGTCATTATTAAAGATCATATTTATATTAATTCAGTTTGGATTTGAAGGAATTCCAGCAGATACATCTTAAGTCCCATTTTGCATGCATATGAAATAAGCAAAGTAAGTTGAATTTATACAAAACATAATAGGAAATAATCTTCAAAATTAATTGTCTCAATGAATTATGGACATAAAATCTATATATGTGACCTCTTGATTCAAGACAAGTTTTAATGTCATGAAAAACTATGCTTTTAAAATTTTAGGTAAAAAATATGTAAAATGCTTTGCTCAGTCATATAAAGTAGAAACTGTTTTATTACTTATAGCAAAATATCAATTTTTGTAAACTCGGATGTGATGGAACACTTACTCAAATTATCCTGTCAATCTTGGGACAAGTTGAGCAATTCTGAGTGGACATAGCTATGTACTTAGCTTCACATTGCTACATAAATAGGTAAATTATGGAACTGGTTTTGCCAGTCCACTGCAATATCAGATATACAGAACATTTTTTGAGAGCAAAAGCTTTTGTAATCTTAGCATTAATGCTACCATATCGAGAACATAGTCATTTTTTGCAAAATATTTTCTTAATAAAATCAAATTCCTGTTCTAACTTATTGGTAGAACAGATCTCATTATACATCTTGCATCATTTTATGGACATGAAAACAAAATAGGATAATTGTTTGTTTGTTTTACGGCATATCAACCTCAATGGGTTATTTAATGCCAAAACTTTTTTTTCCTGGTAATATTTTGTTTTGTCAAAAATCTATTTCTGGTAATATTATTTTCAAAAATATATTGCTGATAATATTTTTTTTTCAAAAATATATTGCTGGTAATAGTTATTTTTTTTTTCAAAAATTTATTTCTGGTATTAAAACCTATTTTTACACTTTTATAATGTTTTTGCCTCGGTTTCAGGGTTAACTATTTGCCCATAGCTGGGACCCTAACAGGTGCTATCACCCACAGTCAGGGTGGACCTGGGAACACAAGCAATTAAGATGTGGTTCCATGCTCCTCAAAACCTCCTGATCAGAGGCCTTGCTGTTGGACATAGTTCATCATCTTACCATGGACGCAAATGTAGTTTACTGTCATACCCAGGATGGACAAACACTTTATATATGAATATTTTTTGCTGCATGAAAATGTGTTTCTTTTCAAATTTACATAATTCTGAAGAGGACAGATAAGAAAATAAAATGTGTCGTTATATTTCATCTTGTACAATTGTAAAATGCCTTAAAAAGTATGATTTTCAATTAGACACAAGAGAAATTAATCTAAAAAAATAAATACACCCAGAAAGTAAATACACAAAAGCAGTAGAAGATATTTGATTTCTTGCTTCAAGATTTAATGTTAAGAAAAAACATAGATAGGACCAGCCAACTTTGAGAGAGGACACTTGCTCAAACTGTTCCAGCATGTATTAGAAATGATTGACAGGATAACTTGAATAGGTTTTCCTCTTACATAAAGTCTAAGAGGCTAGATTACAAACATGTAAAATGTTTTGCTCAGTTATATAAAGACAAAATATTTTTTATTTTCTTATGGCAAAAAGTAAATTTTTGCTTTTCCTATGTAGTAGATTTATTACAAATCATTAATAAAATTTGCTAATTTTAGCACCATTTTTGACCATCTGTCAGCACAATGTAATTCTCTTTATTAAAAAACTTTCAAAAATAAAATGTACTTTTCTGAAACTTCATTTAAGGAATATTAGCTGATTAAAAGTATAATTAATCTAAGTTGAAACAAATTACTTTTAGGTTAAAATATTGTAGAAATGAATTCATTTAACATTGGGGTAGGTGTTTATTTAAGGTGTTGACAGTCAGGTGTTTTTTCTATGGTGAAAATATCTATCAAAATTATTTCAGGAACATGATATGAATGCCTTATAATTTTTAACTACCCAGTAATCTCAAAAATTTAGAAAAATGTTCTCTGTAATCTCGTGCTTTAGCTTTAAATTTACCCTAGATATTGCTCTTATTTTTTTATAATGTTGTGTATGGATGCCCGTATTTACAAAAATCGGTACATTTATAAACACATAAAATAAATTCAAAATTATTTTTTAAATATTAGGGGGGTCACTGAATTGTAGTAAGCTTTTCTATTCATGATTAGTAAATATAGTTTTTTCTTAATAATAATATCACCTAATCAGCACAAATTAATACAGAAATTTCAAAGATTTAAAACTTTATAAATTATTCTAAATAAATAAAAAAAAAAAAAAATGGAAACAATCCCTGCAAAAATCATTAGTCATCAAAAAAATATTTTTCTTCAGACAATAGTGTCTATAATATAATATCTTATTCCTAAAAGCAATTAAAATCTTTTCTGATTAAATAATGTTTTATTGCATTTTTTATTTTACAATTCAGAGCAGGTTTTCCTTAACTGAGGGTCCTGTTTTAAAAAAAGAAAAAAAAGTTGATAATTTAAATTCTCTAAGGTGTTCTGCATAATATAAACATTAAGTGATATAAAAATTCAGAGCAGAGAACGACTTCAGAGAGATCCTCCTCCTCCTGATGTGCAATGGTCAGAGTAGACTTAATGTAATTAGTGTGTAAATTGCTCTCTGGAGTACTTTGTAACACATTATTTATCAGCTCTCAGTTGTGTCTCTGTTTTGGGGCAAAGTGCGCTCAGGGGTGGCTCCATCAAAAGTCACAACTAAGGAAAATTATACTAAGAGCTGCCCAGCCCTGGGGAACAGCTGCCTGAGGTTGCACCCTCTCATTGCATCAGAGAGAGGGATCGGTGCTCGCAACGAGGCCAGTGCAACCAACAGTTGCGGGAGCTCGGGCAATTTTTGTTCCTTGCCTGGGCGTACGCGCTCGGGTCCCCACCTTAAAAACTGACCTTGTGTTTCATTACATCTTAGTGGGGAGACAGAATAAATACCGAGTAGACTTAATTTTTTAACTTATGAGAGAAATCTTTCACCGTAATTTCTCCCATAACAATTTAACACTGAGGTTATTTTTTCAAGAAATCACTTCGCACAAGTAGAGACTTGTCAGGCCGAGGAAATGGAAGCAATAGCTCTGAAGTATTGAGGGATAATGACGAGAATTTGTGAATAGTTTCTGAAAGTTTCATGAAAATCCGACAATTATTTTTATTTTTACAAGATTTTCAAAATTAATGGCTCCCATTAAAAAAAAACAAAAAAAAAACGATCTCATGAAGGTACCTACAAGTAAAGTGAACATTCCTAAACAAAACACTAAATAAAATTTCCCATACTAATCTTTCTTCCCCTGCTCACACAAGACAGACGTGATTTCTAACCAAATTTTATTAAGTTTGGGTCGTTTTTTTCATCATGGGATGCTCATTTTTTAGCGAATCTGTTGAGGTTTGACTATCCAAGTTACGAATTATGTTGCTTGTTGGAAATATTAAATTTAATTAACAGCTTTGAATTAAAATTAAAAAAAAAAAAAAGCTACAGGAAAGAGTTTTAATTTTAAAAATGCATTTTATTTTTAAACCATAGGTTTTTTTGTCTAATTCACGTTTCAACATAGGAAATAAGATTCTTTTTTTGAAAATGTAGGCGAGTTTTTAACGCCGGATAGAGCAACTTTGCTTCGTTTTTTCACTTAAAAAAACAAAAAAAAACAAAACAAAAAAGTTTTAAAACCTTCCATGGATGACAAGAATTTTTAAATTTTTATTATGATCAAAATTTACTTAATAACTTCCACTACTGTTTTCGTAAATTACTTACAAAGTCAGCGTAAAAAGGTAAAAAAATAAAAACAATTCAGTTAGAAAATATTTTTAAATTAACAAATTGATGGAAAGTTGTATTATTTTTATAGATTCTTTAAATTTTTATCTCTCAAAATTAATTAAAATCATTTAAAAAATCATCCTTCGTTTTCAAAAAGGAATCGCCTGATTCCAAAAAAATTTTTAGTTTGAGGATTAATCAAATCTGAAAGATTAGTAATTGTTTTACATTTTGTTTAAGATTCGTCGATTTTTTTTCTTTACAAATTACAAAAAACGTTTCTCTCTCAGCAAATTCGTAAACAAAAAGAGAATAACTTTTACTTACTTCTTTCAATCTTTTTTGTCTGATTTTTCTTCGTTGGGGCAATTCAATATTACAGGAAAGATAGAACTTTAAATCAATTAAATTTTTCGGTTAAATTTACTTTAAAAAACCTTTCGCTTCCAAACAGAAAGTTTCTTTAGAGAGCGAATGTCAAGGGAGGTAATTCGTGTAAGATCATTTAAAAAAAAAAATTAAAACATGATTTAATAAAACACATTATTATTTTCAAAATCTACCTTGAATATTTATAAAAAAAAAAAAAAAATACTCATAATTTTTCCGTGCGATTTTGAAATTCATCCTGTTGCTGCTCATAAGATTTTCTCTTGTTTTTTTTTTTTTTAATTAAAGACATTTTTGATGGATCTCTAAAAATACCATTTTTGAGTGTGAACATTATTTTTTAAATAATTTTTTCATTTTTACAATTGCTAGATTACTTTTTGTTAGGAAATTTAAAGAGGAAATGATTCTGTGACACAAAACAGCTAAATTTAAAATAAATTTTTCTCAGGGAGATATTGAGCAAAGAGAGAACATCACTTCTAGAGAAACTATCTCGCAATTGTGGCATGTGGGGGCATCCTTACTTTGCTCAATTCAGCAGTAGCAAGAGCAGAAATAATCAGCAAGGTACAACTTGACGTCCCAGATGTCATAAAAATGCTAACAGATCCCTATTCAGCCTCTTTCTCATTTTCCCCGTTCAGTGGCCTCAACCTTTAAAGCCCACTCTTTTCCACTTTTCCTTTTTTTGAAGAGTTACTGACAACCCTTGCTGAAGAAGATGTGAACCTGTCCTGGCAGCTTAGCTTCAGATTTCTTGTTTTTCCTGTAGGAACAGGTAGAGAAATCTCCCTTCAAGACACCTACTCAAAAGAAAAACCACATACAACCCTTTCTGCTGAAGACTCGTACCAGTTCTAGCAGTTTCACACTCAGATTTCTTGTTCCTCCTATGGAAACAAGCAGAGAAATTTATCTCAACAAAACATCTGCTCAAGAACTTAGTTCTGGGAAACTCCATTTTTCATAGTACTATTTTGCACTCTCTTTCAACCCGAAATAAAAGCTGTTGAACAGTTATTTCAAGCCTTGGGTTTTATTCATTCCACCCTCACTGCTGAGCACAAATACGCATGCAACCAGGAAAAACTCCTACACTTCTTTTATCAAGAATATCGAATAAGGTGCATACAAAAGACTCAAAACTCTGATGTGAAATTTGAAAGGAACAAACATTTATTACAATGACATAAGAACAATAGAACAGAATACAAGGTTTACAAATAAGTTTACACAAATTTTTATTATAAAGCAAGATGACCAGTTCAAAAAGAAAATTACATATGGTTTATAAAAGCACAGGAGGTTCCAGGCCTAATTGGATACAATACAGCAGGCCCTTAAAATTTTGTGTTTATGTTGATATTTGTAGATGAGAGAAAAAAATTATGTATATTCATAGTAATGTGCTAAAGAAAGCCAAATTTTTATTATAAAACAAGATGACCAGTTCAAAAAAAAATTACATATGGTTTATAAAAGCACAGGAGGTTCCAGGCCTAATTGGATACAATACAGCAAGCCCTTAAAATTTTGTGTTTATGTTGATATTTGTAGATGAGAGAAAAAAATTATGTATATTCATTCTAATGTGCTAAAGAAAGCCATAGCATCTAGACAAGGTTTGGCCATGTCACCCAACAGAAGATTATAGTTATGACATGCACAGGGTATAAAAAATACTTAAGAATTTCTTTACAAGAGTCGTGCTTGTACACATGTGGCGTGTCCCTTCATGTTGGCCCCATTATCATAACCATGGCCATGGATATTTTCAACATCAAGTTCTGACGCCTAATGTTCCTTCCGAAGAGTGTTAAACAAATTTTCTCCAGCACTGCTTTCCACTACAAAAACTTGAAGTGTTAAATACACTCCTTCTGGGATGTTTGATTTTGTACAATCAGCTAGATATCTGATAACCAATAACTGCTTTTGGTGGCTGATGTAAGGGGTGTAGTCAAGAATTATGGTGTTAGTATTTGACCTTGATTCTGGAAATAATTTCTTTCTGAACAGCTCTTCCCATCATATCAATCAGCACATTCTGGATGTTTTCCCCGAATAATGATCATGCATTTCCTTTTCTTATGTGTTCTTGCATTGTCAGATCAAACTTCTCAAATAACTCAATGAAACCTTATGTGGCATGCCAATTTGTTCATCAAACTTCTCAAATAACTCAATGAAACCTTATGTGGCATGCCAATTTGTTCATCAAACTTCTCAAATAACTCAATGAAACCTTATGTGGCATGCCAATTTGTTCATCAAACTTCTCAAATAACTCAATGAAACCTTATGTGGCATGCCAATTTGTTCATCAAACCTGCGTAATGGCAAATTTCTTTCTGTCAACACCTGTATTGTAACCACAAGTCACTCAAACACTTGATACCAATGGCATGCTTCATTTCTTTTTTTTTTTCTGTATTTAATCAATAGTCTATTCAACAGACAATCTCTCCTGTACTTAGATAACAATTAACACTGTGTAGTGGATGCCTACGCACACCACGCCCACAAATTACTCAACAGTAATTGGACAATAAATAAACAGTACTCTTCGTAAAGACAATTTACGCATCGCACGAGCCGCATAAAAAATTTCTCGTGTTTTGTTTCACCAGACTTGCTATAGTAAAAAATCAACAATTGGTCGATTTTTGGCCAATCACATAAATTGACACTTTCTTCAATATTCTTCTCGCGCTTGTTCTCAGAGCCTACCTTACTGTATATAAAGCAGAAATTTAAAGAAGAAATTTTAGTAGATTATAAATTTTCACAACCATAATCACATACGTGTATTCTCCATCTTCTATTCAAACACACACACACAGACATTAACTACATTCACAACTGACTTTTATTAAAGCCAAGTGAACTATTCGGAACTTTAACATTCTTCTGCACAAACATCTGACTTTCAAATTCAAAGATCAAACATTCTTAAACACTAAACAAATATCAACAAAGTCCTTACAACATACACTTGTATTTCCACACGGTACAAGGGAAATCACTTTTTACAACTTAATCTTTATTGTCATTGTATATGTATTTGTTTCAATATACATTTTACTTGTTGATCATTCAATCATTTCTTGTTGTTCTTTTCTGTGTTTTCTTTGCAATTGAATGTGGAGCGTTAATTACAAAACGCAACCTTTGACAAAAACCTTCTGATAATTTCTTACGAACACCATTAGCGCCCCACAACTGTATTTAAATTTTTGAAGATTAAAGTTAGCTTGAAAGCATGAAGCTGGAAGAAAATTCCACAAGCAAGAAGTGGGGAAAAAAGAAACTGTTAGAAAAGAACTTACAGTTACATCTAGTGAAGTCAATCGCCAGTCTCGTACTGTGCTTATATTCATAAAGTACCATAGTGAAGAGCTCATCCAAACAAAAGTATTTATAGAAAATGTACAGGGAGGCAACTTTATGGTGACGGGAAAGTGACTGAACAAGATCAGAGCCAATGATATTGCTGATTCTTCTTTGTTATCAAGGATCTCTAGATATATAACAGGAGCACCAGAACATATGTAGCAATATTCTAAGCATGGATGAATGGCAGTATGTAAGATAGATTTTGAAGGGAAAAATGTCAAGCACAACACTGAATCAACTTTCTTAGCAGCTGAACTAGCATTAGATTCAATATAGTCTTTCCACTTCATGTCAGCCCCAGAAGGTTAATGAGTCATTCTCCTGGAGGTTAGCATCAGCCATACTGATGGAAAGCAGAAAGGGGTCTCTCAAATAATTAATAGAGATCAGTTTAGTTTTGGAGACATTAAAATTAACAAGCCATTCTTTGCCCCAGTTAACAACAAACTGGAAGTAATTTTTAACATCAGCTGCCAATTTGACCTTGTTGAGTCGATTGGACTATTGAGACAGGGGTAAATAGTTGTGTCATCAATATAGATATTAAGTTTAAGGATGGAATCACCATCAACCAATCACTTTCTTTTAAGATTTCATCATGTGGACCCTGTGAGGCCTATGTGTTTGAAAAAACTCACAAAATGGAGTTGAATATTACTGCTTTCACACCATATTGTTGCGCCCTGCAGGAATAGTGAACAGCTCCTGATTCAAATCCAACTTATTACCAGTGACAATAAATTCATAGCCACATCCAGCTACTAAACCTCAAGAACCAAGAAACCCTTTGTGTAAATACAACAGCCCTACAGAAAGGCCCATTTCAAAGTGAAGTATTGTTTCTCTTACTATCCCATCTTTTATCTTTGGAATTTTGGGGGTATTTAACCTTTTTATGTAAATTATTAGTATCAAATACTGATGCATTTGTTTACATGTATTTGGGAACTTATCTGTTTTATTTTTATACATACGCATAGTAATATTGTTCTTTGAAATTGTTTCTGCCCTCAAAATTAATTTATGTTGTGTTATTTAATGCAAAGAAAAGGTTTTGATTTTTTTTATGATGCAAAAAGCAATTATCTCCCTTTGGTTGAGTTGAAGTCACATGATAGCTGCTTAGTGACATCAGTTCATAAAGAAAATGGTCACTTGTTTAGTTAGCTGCTTGAAGTCAAGACAAGCCAGGCTAAATCTGCCTTCCTCAGGCAGCTTACAAGTACATAACGTTCTCCCATTGGAAAAAATATGTCCTTACCAGAGACAAGTAGAAACTATCTATGGCTCACAGTCTTCTCATTGGGAAATATGCGACTCACCATTTCCCAGTTAGGAGACATAGAAGATAAATTCGGCCCACTCAAATTCTAATTGGGAAATATTAATGTGGCTTCTTCAGAAGCATAGAAGAATCCTCCAGCAGCTTGAATTCCTGTTAGGAATTATACCAATTAAGCTTTTATCACTTCCACATTGCTTGTTGTTGTATACATATTATAGCTTTCTTGTGTGGGATGAGTGTAAATATTTATGTATAATTTTGTGTATGACTTAGCAGTTTAAAAAGCTTTCTGAGAACAAAGTTTTTTGTCATAGCTCTTCTTTCAGCTATTCAGTTCCATCTGTGTATTAAGGTGTCATTATTATATCATGCAAATAATAACGGTAAGAAATGCAAATAGGAAATATTCCTTTCTTGTCTAGCACTCCTATTAGCGTTTTTCCTTATTTCATCAATCTTATTATTGGCTTAAAATTTCATATTTTTGGCAGACAATGCACTCACAAATTATTCTGGGCATACACAATGTAACAGGTTTCTTTGCAATACACTTATAATTCTCTACCCATGTCTTCTGTGTCATGTGCTGCTAAAGCAAGTGAATAATTGAAAGCTCATTAGTGATAATGACACTAATGACCTTTCAATTATTCACTTGCTTTATAATATTGTTTATTCTTATTTTTTCGTAAAAGTCTTTTGCATTAGAGGGAAAGATTAAAGACTAAAGACTGTAAAAAGAATATTTCCCCTTCCTATCATGTTTTAAACATAAATATTTGAAAATATTTGGAAGCAATTTTAATACATTATAATTAAACATGTTGATATTTTTCCTGGACCTAAATTCAACAATGACCTATAGGAATATCTGAAAATTAATTTAAATATTACTTAAGTGTATTTTGAAAAAAAAATGCCTTAGTTTTTAAACTATAATGACAAATACATAAGAATACACTTGGCATCTGTTGGCTGTCAATATAGTTGAAGCCTGTGAATAACACCCTGCTGAGGAAAATGTATTTTCATTGTTTTACGCAAAAAGTAATATTTTTACAAAACCTAGTTAATTAATCCATAAATTCAAATATCTTTGAAAAAATTGTCTGGGATAGATACTGGATATTTAAAGAGATTTTAAAAATGTATCAATTTGTCTTTCATCAGCATTACCAAGTTTGACTGATTGGAAGTGAGTTTGTTTTTCCTTTTTTATTTTAAGGAAGTCTAAAATCTGCTTTAAATTCATAAAAGTATTTTTCTTTTTTTACAGATTAACTTTAGACTATTATCATATAGCCATAATTGAACTTCAAACTATATATTTAAATAATTTAAAATACCTTTTTGTTTTTTGTAGAAAGTCTGTGGTATTAACGAGAAAAATATGTCAGCAAACATGGGTAACCATGCCTGCAATAAGACAGTGTCAAAAGGATTGTTTTTCCCATGACATCACTTTTTTTAAATACCTTCACTCCTCAGCAATGTTTATCATTTTAAAAAGTGATGATTAGAATTTTAATAAAACCTAAACATATGAAAGTGAATTCATACATTTTCTTGTTCTTGAGAGTTGAACAAAAAAAACAAACAAAAAAAACAAAAGCACTTGTTGAACTTGGGTCTTTATCACAGCTCATGGGCTACTATGTATAGATAAACATTATTTTCACTAAATTATGTTCCCCCAAAAAGGAAACATGGTAAAGAAATGCTGAAAACTCAATGAAAACAAAGTTTCATCGTGAAAATGTTTGTTATTTTTAAGAGGAAAGACCAAAAGATTTTTTATATAAAAACTATTATTTTAAAATCATTCCTTAGAAATTTTGGTTAAAAATTTTGTTTTTCTAGCATCAACACTGGACCTTAAATTTGTACTGGAAAATCTGAGTGTTTTTTTTTACAGGCAAAAATCAAATTTTTGCAAAAATCAGGTAATTATTGAATTGTAATGAAACCTTCAGGACTTATTCAGAAATTAATTAAATTATTTTTGAAACATTTCTTTTAAAGAAAATGTTGGTAAAATTCTTTTCTACATGGTTTGATGTTTATATTTTTTTATAATCTCAAGTATTGGAGAATTGAAACCAACAAATACTTGTTAGACATCATGAAAAAAATGCAATAAAACTAAGACATTGTTTAATTCGAAAAGCTTTTAATTGTTTTTATGGATATATTATGGACAAAATTTTTGGTGAATAATGAATTTTTACAAGAATTGTTTTAATTTTTTTTTACATTTTAATTTGGATAATTTATGACCTTTAAAATTTTAAAAAATGATTCTGTATTCATTACAGACAAGTAATAATTTTAAAAATTAAAACTGTATTTACTAATCATAAATGAAAAAGTTTACTACAATTTAGCAAAACCCAGCATTTCAAAAATATTTTTTGTGTAGGTGTTTGGAACGATTTTTTTTAAATCAAGACATGTCTGAAGTGAAGAATATAAAATTTTAATGTTTGACGTCATTTTTGATTGTAAACATTTTTTTAAATAATTTTTACAACTGTGAGGCAATTCAAAGAGAAAATAATTCTGTGACCACAATCAACAGTAACAATTCAAGATGAAGTCATGTAATGACTGCATAGTGACAAAAGTGGCAGTCCATCAGTCAGCTTACAAGTGTCAAACCCTGTAGGTGTTTGTTTTTTTGTTTTTTTTTAGCCTAGACCCCTTGGCTAGAACTGAGACTAAATCTGCCTCCCCAGCAACTTACAAGTTCATGCCAAACTTTCCCTTTGGAAATATATCTTCTCCAGATATAGAAAGGAAATATCTCTAGCTCATATTCCCAATGTTGGATTCTTTTAGATTCTGTTTTCTTAGTTTGCCTCTTACTTCTTCCATAACAACCTAGTTCATTTGCTGATGATAGACAATATCCTTGTCTTTACCTTGGGTCCTTCTTACATTTTTCTGCTCAACTCAACTTCTTATATAGCCCACAAATGGGCTCCAGATATGAGCCACAAATTTTGACTTTGCATAAGTTACCCTCCTGATTGATCAAAAAATCTTATGATTTATATCTGTTGTAAAGTAGGATTTGGTGTACTTCCTGCACTCCCCTACGATGATGATGTATTGCTCCTACTTATAAATATGGCAATTAGCCACATTAGTATTTGATTTACTCAAGACTTTCCGTTCTATGTATGAGTATTTAATAAACCTCTTCTTGTTTTCTCTAATTTTCTGTTCCTTTGATATTCTATGGTTTTCCTAATTCTCAGCTATTTTGAACAATATATTTTTGTAAATTGAAAATTAAATCTTAAACTGTTTGCCTTTATTTTTGAAAGTTTTAAATGTTTCACATTTATAACTTTTTATTTTTTATTAAGCATTTGGCTTTCTCCTTTTTTAAACACTTCTTTTAAAAGCAAGCGTAATAAATAAAGAAAGCTATATAGTTACAATGTTTATTATTTCATGTACACGTTTTTGTTAATCATTTATTTACATGTTTTTATATAAATTTTTATATTCTTCCCTCAAAAGAAAGTATAATTATTTTTATTATTACTAAGTAATATAGAATAATAATAAAAAAGTGGAGACAAATAAATATTATAATAGTCTAACACTTAGTTTCAGAAGTGAATTTAATAGAAAGCCAGGTGGTTAATAAAAAATAAATTTGATGTGTTAGATTATTTTAGTAAATTTTCTAAATATAGATTTAGCTAAAAAAGACAAAAACAAAAAAAACATACACATACAGTCTGAAATTATTCAGTCAAGGTGGACAGTTTATCATTTCTTTTTAAAATCGGAAAAATATATACTCTTTGTATTTATTGTCTAATCAAAATGGTGTCTTCCAACAACATAAATTTAAAGTTAATATCCATCTGGAACATCTTTGAGGACATATATAAGAAGCTGAACCAGCAGATAATTTCAGAAGCTAAAGAAAAACTTCAACCAGAAGGTGCAATCATTTTTGACCAGAACAAAACAAAAATTTCAAAGTCAGAAGACAAGGCAACATGAAAACTTTGTCCTGAAGGAATAAAAATATGATTCCAGAAGAAAAAGGTGGCCCCATGTGGACGAGTTGTGCTGTTTCTCACAGAAAAAGCAAACAGAATAAAAAGCAAAAATTGTGAAAAGAAAAAAAATTCTAAAAAAAAGAAAAATTTATAAAAAGTCAGTGTGACGCCAGTGAATTTACCAACACCTCCTTCAATTTTTTTCATCTTTCCATTAAGTTGGTGCACCTTTAAAGTATTTTCAACCTTATTTAAAGTTTTTGCATTACATTCTCATTATTGAATGATTGTATTGTATATCTTTTTAAGGGCCCTTTTATATTTTGATCTGTTATCGTGCCTTGTTATTAAAACCTGCACAAAAGGAAATTTTTCAATAAGCTTCTTTCTTTTTGTATTGTTCTTTGTTTTTTAATGTCTGTGTACTAAATGATTGTTTCTTTCAGATCTCACATAGTAGTTATGAATCTTGTATGTACCTTTTTTTATAGTCAAATGTATTTATCATGGTGAAATTCATACTGTATACTGAATCCATCCACCTGTATACTTGAGACCAAATTTCAGCTTTGGGTTATTCAAATAAGCAAAAGGAAAAAATACATTATATTTTTGGATATGAATTTTCTTAGTTAAAGCTACAGAACATCATCAAAAAGAATTCTAAGCTCTTTAAATTTCATGAAAGTGAAATAAGGAACCTAATAAAAAGTAGCTGAAGTTTCGGTGCTAAAACCTTTCTTTAGTATTTAACAATTTCTTGCAAAACAATGACTGACTCAAACATACTGTTGATTATTAAATGTAATTTGAAACAAAAATAAATTAATCTTCACCATATATCTCATGCACTTCAAAGGTGACATTTCTTTTGAACATAGTAAACACTAGTAGTGAAATTAGTAAATCAGCTTTTATTTTTGACACTTGGTTTTCTTTCTAAAATGCACAACCTTGAATCTGTAGTTAATAATTGCATGCAAAATTAATATATTGTTCATTTTTGGAGTAGCTTCCCAACAAGAATGAATTTGCAGTGTTCAGTCCTGAAAAAAAGTTGATTCTTTTATAATTGTCACATTTGGAAATTAAATGCAACATAACCTTCCAATCTACATTTCAACACAATTAAACCTTGTGTAATATTAAGGTAAGTTTTATAAAATATCCAAAATTATGTCAGTCAGTTAGGATTCTGTTGGAAGGAAACATAAAGGGAGATAACTCCAAAGTATTGTAAGAGTTATCCCACTTGCTTTGGACATCATGACGTCAGACGTCACGTGTGGCAATACAGAGAGAGATCCAAGATGGCGGACTACACAGGGACACGTGTGGCAAACGTCTCTCCATATTTCACTAATTCTTTTGTAGAGTAGTATTAACTCAGTTTATCTAGTAATTAATAAAATAATAATAAAATAATAAAAACGTTCTTGGTAATTATTTCCAATCAACAAATGCATTGCTCGGTCCTCAGAACTCACGCAAACATAACAGATTTGGCGACGGGATGAGATTACCTTTCTCCATTGGATATACCTCTTGAAAAAAAAAAAAAAAAAAGAAAAGTAAAATATCCTTTCTTCGTCATGGACCCTGCATCGTTGGAAAGAATTCTTAGAAGGCAACGGGAACAGTTTCTACAGGCACAGAACCGTCTAATAGAAACGTTAAGGCAACAGTTTCAAACACAACAGACAAGAAAAATGCGAATTCTGCGGATAGCATAGCGAACTCAATAACCGAGTTTCAATTCGAACCAGAGATGAAACAGACATTCATAGCATGGTTTAGTCATTGGGAAGACATCTTTCGACATGAATTTCACATGCAGGACGATGAATGGAAGTTACGCCTTCTACTACGGAAGCTTGGGTGTCGGGAACACCTACGTTATAAACAGTATATATTACCTAAACAACCGGGAGACGTCACATTTGCGGAGACTGTTGCACAGTTAACAAACATTTTCGGCGAGCTATCCTCTTTATTTAACACTCGCTATAATTGCTTAAAGCTGAAGAGAGATGATAACGAAGATTTTTTTGCATACGCTGGGAAAGTGAATTCACAATGCGAAAATTTTCAGCTGAAATCGCTGACCGAAGATCAATTCAAATGCCTTATTTTTGTCGCTGGTCTACAAGCCCCAAACGACGCAGACATTCGTACACGTCTTTTATCTATGCTCGATCAAGACAGAGACATATCAGTACAAACATTGACTACGGAATGTCAGCGGCTGATTAAACTGAAGCGCGACAACGAAATGATACAGCAGGAACCTTTTAAATCATCCATTTCCAGCCGTGTAACAACGACGGAAAAATCCCCGACTAAAAGGAAAACACGCCCAACATCTTGCTGGTCATGTGGAGATTGGCATTATGCTCGATTTTGCCCATACAAAAAACACACGTGTCAACTCTGTTCACGTTGTGGGCATAAGGACGGATTCTGTGAACGCAAAGATAACAAAGCTACGAAAAAGAATAATACACCTGTAAGAGAAAAACCTCATCACAAAAAGACAGGATATTCCCGTGGCGTAAGTCGTTTTCAAATTCGATTTTTGCTACGTTTAATGTAAATTTTGAAGCTCGGAGGATATACATAGTGGTATCCATAAACAAAAGACCGATAAAGTTTCAGTTCGATACTGCTTCAGATATCACTTTGATTTCACATACAACATGGGAGTCACTGGGAAAACCACCCCTGAAAGACACAACGCATGTTGCGTGTAGTGCTTCCGGGAATAAAATACGATTAAATGGGGAATTAATTTGTGATGTCTCTTTCAAAGACAAACATTTTTCAGGTGTGTGCTACATTACGGACTCTTCAAACTTGAATCTTCTTGGCCTTGATTTTATTGAGGAACTTGACCGTTTCAAGGTTCCCTTGAACACCATTTTCAATACCTGCCAAGTTAATTCTGCAGCAGACACGGAAAAACATTTTAAGAGCATGCTGAAAGCTAAATTTAACATTGTTTTCCAAGAGGGTCTCGGATGTTGCACAAAAGTTAAAGCCACGTTAAAACTGAAATCCGACGCAAAACCAATTTTCAGACCCAAGCGTCCGGTACCATATGCAGCTTTAGCTACAGTGGAAGAGGAACTAAACCGCCTCCAACAAGCAGGAGTTATCCAGCCTACAAACTACTCATCCTGGGCAGCACCCATTGTCATGGTGAAAAAGGCAAACGGCAAGGTACGTCTATGCGCAGATTTCTCCACAGGACTAAATGAGGCACTGGATATACATCAGTATCGACTACCTGCACCAGAAGACTTGTTCACAAAACTAAACGGTGGAACTTGTTTTGCAAAATTGGACCTTGCAGATGCATATTTTCAAATAGAAGTGGATGAAGATTCCAAAAATCTTCTCACGATTAACACACACAAGGGTTTATTCCAATTTTGTTGCCTTCCATTTGGTGTCAAGTCAGCACCAGCAATTTTCCAGCAAACAATGGATACAATGCTCACAGGATTACCAGGAGTTTCTGCCTACATTGATGACATCATTATTACAGGCACAACCCCAGAGGAACTTCTACATCACTTAACTTCTGTGCTGGATCGAATTCAACAATATGGATTTCGCTTAAGGTCAGACAAATGCAAATTTTTCCAAACTTCAGTTAAATACCTTGGATTTATATTTGACAAAAATGGCCGTAGACCGGATCCAGAAAATATCCATGCGATAAAGCAAATGGCAGCACTAACGGATGTATCGACTTTACGTTCTTTTCTGGGCCTCGTAAATCATTATAGTTCTTTTTTACCAGAACTGCACAAGTTACGTGGACCTCTTAATAATCTTTTGCAAGAAGATACTAAATGGAACTGGTCAAATACTTGTAAAGAATCGTTTGAGAAGATAAAATCCCTTCTCAGTTCGGGCTTATTACCGACTCACTATGACCCATCCGTAGACATTACTGTGGTGTCTGATGCCTCAGATTATGGAGTCGGAGCTGTGATATCACACATTTTTCCTGATGGAAGAATCGAAAAAGCTATCGCGCACTCATCCAAGTCTTTGACACCACCGAATGCAAAAATAGTCAAATTGAGAAAGAAGCTCTGGCAATTATTTTCGCTGTGAAGAAATTTCACAAAATGTTATATGGTCGTCATTTTACCCTGATCACAGATCACAAGCCGTTGATCAGTATATTTGGTTCCAAGAAAGGAATCCCTGTTTATACAGCTAATCGATTGCAAAGATGGGCCACTATGCTCCTGGACTACAATATTTCAATAAAATACCAACCAGGCAGCAAAATTGGTCAAGCAGATGCGTTGTCCAGACTCATCTCTTCGAATCAAAAAGTACCGGAGGACAGAGTCATCGCAGCTATATCAGAAGAACCTGAAGTTGTCTCGGGACTTGTTTCCACAGTTAGAGCACTACCTGTCACATCAGAGATGATTCAAGAAGCTACAGCCGCAGACCCAATACTGCAGAAAGTCCTACATTTTCACTCCACTAGCTGGCCAAATATATGCACTGACCAGAAACTTCAACGATTTTTTCAGCGGAGATCATCCTTATCTGAAATCGATGGGATTCTACTTTTTGCTGAACGCGTTTTGTTCCATTTGAACTTCAAAACAGAGTTCTCAAACAGTTTCACTATGGACATCAAGGGATTAATCGGATGAAAGCCTTAGCACGCGGATACGTGTACTGGCCAAACATGGACAAACAACTAGAGGAACTTGTTAAGAGTTGTACCAAATGCCAACTGGTTGCAAAGTCTCCTCGGAAAACAACACTGTATTCATGGCCTACTCCAGAATCTCTTTGGTCACGGCTCCATATTGATTTTGCTGGACCAATAAATGGACAACATTATCTAATATTAGTGGATGCTTACAGCAAATGGCCGGAGGTCTTTCACATGAATCACCCTACATCCACTGAAACTGTAAGAAAATTACAGGAGATCTTCAGCAGATTTGGTACTCCGGAAATCTTGGTTTCTGACAACGGTACGGCATTTACTTCAGCAGAATTTTCAGAATTCACTAAAAAGAACAGTATTCAACACCTCAGATCACCACCCTTCCACCCACAATCAAATGGTCAAGCCGAACGCTTTGTCGACACGTTTAAGAGAGCACTCTTAAAATTAAAAGGGGAAGGATCTACACGAGAAATAATAGACATATTTCTAAGTAGCTATAGAGCTACCTCAAATCCAAACTATCCGAATGGAAAGTCACCTGCAGAAGCCTTGATGAATAGAAAAATACGGCTACCAATTGATATTATTCGTCCATCGCCAAGCAATTCTCTCAAGAGAAATAAAACCATGGAAAGACAATTCAACCACCGCCATGGAGCAGTGTCACGTCAATTTCTACCTGGACAACCTGTGTGGTCAAAAGATTACCGCAATGGTAAAGAAAAATGGACCCAAGGTTACATAATACGCCGTTCTGGTAATGTAATCTATGATGTAGATGTACAATCCACTACTTCGGTCAGACATGCGAATCAGCTACGTCATTCATACCTTCCTGAAAGACAATCTAATGGCACAGTCATTCCCTTAAACGTTTTACTGGACACATTTGAATTACCCCAAAGTGTTCAAACAAAATGTAGTAAAGAAGGTAAGTCTCAAAAGAAATTACCAACTAGAAGGACGCAGCGTAAGGGCAAACCAACTTCATCCTTACAAGTAGATCCTCAACAATCATCCTATGACTATCATACTCCAAAGGGAGGTGTTGGAAGGAAACATAAAGGGAGATAACTCCAAAGTATTGTAAGAGTTATCCCACTTGCTTTGGACATCATGACGTCAGACGTCACGTGTGGCAATACAGAGAGTGATCCAAGATGGCGGACTACACGGGGACACGTGTGGCAAACGTCTCTCCATATTTCCCTAATTCTTTTGTAGAGTAGTATTAACTCAGTTTATCTAGTAATTAATAAAATGCTGTAAACCTAAAAACGTTCTTGGTAATTATTTCCAATCAACAAATGCATTGCTCGGTCCTCAGAACTCACGCAAACATAACAGATTCCATCTTCAAAATTATAAAACATGGATAAAAGAAACAATACAACATTCATAAAATATTAAACCCATCATGAGAAAGAACATATCACTATTCACAAGAGAAGTGATGGTAGTAAGCAAAAGGATGGTTTTTCCCTTGACACTGCTGATTAGCAGTGTCAAGGGAAAAACCATCCTTTTGACATGCTGTTTTTTTGCAGCCATGAATATTGAAGATTGCCAATTTTTTTTTATAATTATTTTGCTGTCCTGTTTGTTTGCATCCTATTGCTAATCTAATCAATTTGCACTAGCAAAGAGATTTGATTAGCAACAGTTTTCAATGATATATCTAATGAAAATCTTTCTATCTTAATGTGTAAATGAAACAATGTTATTTTTGTAACATTTTAATTTTCAACTCTCTGAAAATATATATCCGAACATTTCACATGAATATATGATCTTGATAGTGGATATTTTCACAGGGTCCATTTAAATAAAACTTATTGTAGGGAAAATGCTATCCATTAGAGAATTTTCAAGTATAACACAACATCACCTTTTTCTCATGTCTGTGCTTTTGTGATTTTTATAATTAAACACACTAAAAATGCTGACCCATTCACATTTGGTTTTTATCAAAATATGCTTGCATGTCTCTTTAAATGTGATCTTATTAAAAATGCTGAATCACTTTAAATGAATAATTTTTATCTTGTTTGTATCTACATCTTACTAATTAGTGTAAGATTGAGTATGCTTTTTTTTTTAAGAGCAAGGAATGTTCAAATGCCTAATCGCACAGTTCTGTATGCATTATGTATTTGAACATGAACTTTTAAAAATGTATTTTGCGAAAATACTAAAACACACTGTGAGAATGGTTTCCCCCAGTATGTGTTCTCATATGAGTTTTAAAACTTAAATTCTTTGAAAATGTTCATCCACATATTTCACATGGATAAGCTTTTTTCTACAGTATGTGTTCGCATGTGTCTTCTTAATGTTGAACTCTCTGAAAATTTTGAACCACAGATTTCACATGAATATGGCTTTTCACCAGTATGTATTCGTGTATGTTTCTTTAAATCTGATTTTTCAGAAAAAGCTGAGCCACATATTTCACATGGATATGGTTTCTCACCAGTATGTATTCGCATGTGAGTTTTTAATGTTGAACTCTGTGAAAATGTTGACTGGCACACTTCACATGAATATGGTTTCTCACCAGTATGTATTCGTGTATGGCTTTTTAAATTTGAGCTTTCAGAAAATGCTGAACCACAGATTACACATGAATATGGTTTCTCACCAGTATGTGTTCGCATATGATTCTTTAACTTTGAACTTTCGGAAAACTTTGCAAAACACATTTCACATGAATATGGTTTTTCACCAGTATGTATTTGCATATGTCTCTTAAAATTTGAGTTACGAGCAAATGCTGAACCACATATTTCACATGAATATGGTTTCTCACCAGTATGTGTTTGCATGTGTCTTCTTAATGCTGAACTCTGTGAAAATGCTGTGTTACACACTTCACATAAATATGGTTTCTCACCAGTATGCATTCGCATATGTCTCTTTAAACTTGAATTTTCAGAAAATGCTGAACCACAAATTTCGCATGAATATGGCTTTTCACCAGTATGTATTCGTGTATGTTTCTTTAAATCTGATTTTTCAGAAAAAGCTGAGCCACATATTTCACATGGATATGGTTTCTCACCAGTATGCATTCGCATGTGAATTTTTAATGTTGAACTCTGTGAAAATGTTGACTGGCACACTTCACATGAATATGGTTTCTCACCAGTATGTATTCGTGTGTGGCTTTTTAAATTTGAGCTTTCAGAAAATGCTGAATCACATATTTTACATGAATATGGTTTCTCACCAGTATGTGTTCGCATGTGATTCTTTAACTTTGAACTTTCGGAAAACTTTGCAATACACATTTCACATGAATATGGTTTTTCACCAGTATGTATTTGCATATGTCTCTTAAAACTTGAGTTACGAGCAAATGCTGAACCACATACTTCACATGGATATGGTTTCTCACCAGTATGTGTTTGCATGTGTCTTCTTAATGCTGAACTCTGTGAAAATGCTGTGTTACACACTTCACATAAATATGGTTTATCACCAGTATGCATTCGCATATGTCTCTTTAAACTTGAATTTTCAGAAAATGCTGAACCACAAATTTCGCATGAATATGGTTTCTCACCAGTATGTACTCGCATGTGAATTTTTAATTTTGAATTTTCTGCAAAGTTTGAGCTACACAATTCACATGAATATGGTTTAACACCAGTATGTATTCGTGCATGATTTTCTAAAGCTGAGCATTCCGAAAATGCTGAACCACATAATTCACATGAATATGGTTTCTCACCAGTATGTATCAGCATATGCCTTTTTAAATGTGAGCTCTTAGTAAAAGCTGAACCACATACTTCACAGGAATATGGTTTCTCACCAGTATGTGTTCGCATGTGAATTTTTAATGTTGATCTTTGTGAAAATGCAGAGCCACACACTTCACACGAATATGGTTTTTCACCTGTATGGATTTGTATATGTCTCTTTAAACCTGAATTTTTGGAAAATGCTGAACCACATATTCCACATGAATATGGTTTCTCTCCAGTATTTGTTTGCATGTGATTTTTTAACTTTGAAGTCACCAAAATGTCTGTGCTACACATTTTACATGAATATGCTTTTTCACCAATATTTGCTATATCATGTTTAAAACTTGCACTCTCAGAAAGCATTGAGTTAAAGACTTCGTCAATGTTTTTTCAGCAGTATGTATACATGTGAATTTTTCATCCTCAAATGTATGAATGCAATAAATGACATATTTCATATGAATATGCTTTCTCTCGAGTATATGTTTTCATATGAGAACATGACAATGAACTCGTAATTATTTGCCCCACACATCAAAACAAATATGGTTTCTTTCATGCATTTGTCAGCATGTATCATTTTGAATTTGAACAAACTGTAAATGTGGCATCACACTCTTCACATGAACATGGTTTTTCCTAGTGTGTCCACATTTGAATATTTCAATGTAAAATTCTTCTTCACAGGTATATGAATTGTCTTTCACATCAGTTCTTCATGGGATTCCTTTCCACGTAAATACAATCTGTACAAGAAATAGCATAGTTTTAATATCTTTTTTAAATTTATTTTCAATACAACCTTTTAAATTACAAACACATTAAAAAGGAAAACTTTCCCCACTGCCATGTTGATCTAATCTGATATAACTTCACCAGATAAAGATTTACACTTCCCCGGTAGAATTATCTTGCGCTGGGCAGTAATTATACATCTGAGCTACTTAACAACTTAACATGCCAAAGGAACTGGTAGATGCATTCCCAGGCTTAGGAACTTTTCTACATAGTAGTAGCATGGTAACAGTAGTAATACGGTTAATATTATGAGAATAATTTTTAATGTTCCATAGAAGTATAAAAATAGACATTCATTACATATATATTACCAAAATGACCTCTTATCACATGTTCTTTAGCTACTGCTGGTTAAAGAGTCTACACAGTAAGCCTGAAAGACAGTTTATTGCCTGAATAAAAGGATAACCTCAGTAAAAAGCATGGACCTTTTTTCACTGAGACTGGCAGTCAGTTACAACTGTAGATTCATAATTTTGATGTCTTATGACAAAAAGTCAATTTATCTAATTCCATTGTAGGCTAAAGGAATGTTTGCTAAGTTTTCAGATTGGTACCAGAAACCACAAGTTATCATAAATAATAACTGTTAGTTTTCAATTATTATTATTAAATTCTTCTAAATTCAAAAACGTTAATATTATACATTTTCATATTCAACATTAAAATAAGGATCATAGTTTTTCTATACAATATTTGCATAAAGACATTAAAGGAGTTCATTTGTTTCCTAATGTCATTTAAAAACTCTCAAAGCAGAAATGTCTTTATTAAAGATCATGTCAGTTTGAACTTCAATTAGTCTCATAGTACATCTCATCCTATATTGCATGGACATGAAAGCAGCAAAATAAGACGAATTTCTACGAAATATAAGGGGAAATAATCTTAAAAAACAATTATAGACATAAAATAAATAGCAGATATGTGACCTCTCATTTCAAAACTAGTTTTAATGTCATGAAAAAATATACTTTCAAAATTTCAGGTAGAGAATATGTAAAATGTTTTGATCAGTTATATAAAGTAGAAGCATTTTTATTTCTGATGTCAAAAAATCAATTTCTCTTTCCTCTGGAGGTTAAAGGAATTTTTGCTAAGTTGTCAGATTGAAACTAGATACAAAAAAATCTTTGTGTTATTATAAAGAGGAAAGACCAAAAGATTTTATGTAAAAATTGTTGTTTTAATTCTTTTTAGAAACTTTGAAATTTTGGTAAAATTTTGTTTTTCTTTGGACACTGAATTTGTATGTCATTTTTCAGAAAAGTCATTGATTTAGAAATTTTTGCAAAAATCAGATAATTATCAGATTTTAATGAAACTTTCAGGACTTACTCAGAAATGAATTAATTTATTTTTGAAATGCTTCTATTTTAGAAAATCTTGATAATATTTTTTTAAATACTTTACATGCCATTTATTTCATTTTATGACATCTTGAAAAAAATTATTTTGTTGTGCTTAATTTTTTACATTTGTTGTAAAGAGAAGTCCTCAGAGAATTTTAATCCTCAATTTCTTTTGTTTAAATAAGAACCCCACTTACAGAAAATCTGCTCTGAATTGTAAAATAAAAATGCAATAAAACTAAAACACTATTTAATTAGAAAAGCTTTTTGCTTTAATGAATAAAATATATTATGGAAACTATTTTCTTACAAACAAAATTTTTTCCAATGAATAATGAACTTTAACAAGAATTTTTATTTTATTTTAATTTGAATAATTTATAAATATTTAAATCTTTCACAATTCTGTATTAATTTTTAGCAGTCAAGTTATACTGTTATTAAATTAAAATTGTATCTACTAATCATAAATTACTTATGCCGATTTAGTAACCCAAAGTATTTTTAAAAAGAATTTTGATTTTCTTTGTGTTTGTGTGTGTGTGTCTAAATATGCTTATTTTTGTAAATATGGACATCCATAGAAGAGATTATCAGAAAATAAGAGCAGTGGTTATAATAAATTTTAAATTTATTAGTAATTATCTCTACAAGAATTTTTAAATTTTAATTTAATAATTCATAATTTGAAAATTTTCAAAAAATTTCTGTATTAATTTGTAGCAGACAAGTGATTATTATTAAATTAAAACTGTATTTACTAATCATAAATCAAAAAGCTCACTAGAATTTAGCAAACACCTACTATTTTAAAAAGAATTTTGAATTTATTTTATGTGTCTATAAATATGTCAATTTTTAAATATGGATGACCATACAGAACATTATGAAAAGATTAGAGTGGTAATTTTTTAATATTTCCTCAACAAATGTCTTCATAAGTAAGGACATAAAATTCAATAAAATGTTAGAATGCTTAAAATATTTAAAATTTTAGATTCCTGGGTAAAAATTATGCAAAATGACCATTTACCTTGTATATGCCAGATTATTTTATTACAATTATCTCAGATAAATTTCCCAAACATCCTGCTGTTGATAAATATGCCAAAACCTCATCATAACACCAGCATCCCTACAGTATTTACATTAGTCGGACTATTGTCCTCATCTTTGTCGCCATTTTTGTCACAACGTTTCGGCCGTTGTATGCTCCGGCCTTCTTCAGGTGGTTGGAATTTCGAACCGAACCCTTTATTTCGATCACTGGGGTCCTCAAGGACACATGGCACAGTGGATAAAGGCGTTGGTTAGATCCAGTGACAGACCCAAAGAGTTTGAGTTCAATACCCGGTTCAGGCAGTGGAGAACTTTCAGAGGGAAAATTAGCAGGAGATAACTGATAACTGACATCCATCAAACATGGCTCGTGGAACTAGAACAGTCTACCCCAGTGATCGAAATAAAGGGTTCGGTTCGAAATTCCAACCACCTGAAGAAGGCCGGAGCGTACAACGGCCGAAATGTTGTGACAAAAATGGCGACAAAGATGAGGACAATAGTTCGACTAATGTAAATACTGTACATAATACCTCATCTCAGAAATATAGACAGACCAGCATCCCTGTCAAAAAATTCTTTTTTCTAATATTTTAAACTAAAAGTAATATACGTTTCAATTAAAAATGAGCTAATTCTTCTCAAAAGTATATATTATTTGTGAAAGATTTTTAATCAAGAGAATTATACTGTGTTGACTAATTTGTCAATATGAATGAATTCATTGATTTTACTGCTAATCAAAAAAATAAAAATCATTCCAATCAATTTAAATTTGGTTTGAAATACATCCAGGTAGGTGCCTCCACAGATTAATGATATCCAAAGTTTAAAATGAATTTTTAAAAATGAGAAATCTTCATTGAAGCTTTTATTTTAGTTTTAATTTCAAGCTAATTGACTTTAATATTCCAATAAGCAAAATACTTACTGTGTTTTAAAACTAATTTAAATTGACTGGAAGGAACTTTTTTTTTCAACAGGGTACCTATCTGTAAAAATTACTTGAGGAAAATAACATAAGTGCCTTTTTGATATAATTTTTAAGTACTCAGTAATCTTAAAACTTTAGGAAAATATTCTCCATAATCTAATGTTTTATCGAATTGTAGATACTATGGCTTTAAATTTACTATAGTTAACATTCTTATTTTCTGAGAATTTTGTGTATGGTTGCTCATATATACAAAAATCATCACTTTTATACACATACAAAAAAAATTCAAAATTCTTTTAAAAATATTGGTGTTTGATGATTTGCACTAAGCTTTTCCATTTGATTAGTAAATATTGTTTTAACTTAATAATAATAATAATAATATCTAAAAGGGTGAAATTAATACAGAATCTTAAACTTTATAAACTATTCTAATTAAAATAAAATATGAAAACAATTCTTGTAAAAATTAATTATTCACTGAATTTTTTATTCTCAAGAACTTAGTGTGCTTAATATAATTATAAAAAAAGCAATTAAAAACTTTTCTAATTAAATAATGTCTTAGTTTTATTGTATTTATTATGTTACGATTCAGGGCAGATTTTCAGTAAATGATGTTTCTGTTTGACAAAAGAAAGTTGATGATTTAAATTCTCCAAGGACTCCTGCTTTTAACTAATATAAATTATATATGAAGAGGGTGTAATTTTAATTTTTTGAAATTTTATAAAATTAAGGTGGGGAGAGGGGGGTAAAAGATATATATATATTTATTATCATCCATAGACAGAGGGACCACCATGAGATTGCTGGAAAAATGAGCATAGCATGATAAAAAATGGCCATAAACTTGACAAAAATAATTTTTTATTGTCTAAATGTTTATGTCATTATCCATAGGAAAGATCAAAGTATTTTTTGATTATTTTTTTTTTTTTTACATTCTTCAATCATTCCTAGCATGTCCAAAATTTTCATTAAAAATCATGTTTTTTTTATTCAGGAAAATTGACATAAAAATCAATCGTCAATCATTTTTTTTTTTCAATTTTGTAAACAAAAGTGATTTTTTCCATTTAAAATTCTGTCAAAAATCAATTATACTGTTTTTTTAAATTTATTTTCAGAAAATTAGAAATTTTATTTAATATATTTTAAAACAAACATTACTTACTTTCCTTGCCAAAAAAATGTAGTTTAAAATAAAAGAAAGCAGGTCTTAACAGCAGTGATGAGTGATGATTTCATCATGTATTGACAGCTTATGTGAGGAAAAGTTATCATACGGAAGGACAGAAGTGACATGAATTAGCTTTAATTGAACCAACTTATTTACCTTGTTATTTTTAAGGAAAAGTTTCAGTGTTCTAATTTGTTTTGGTACTTAGCTTTCCACCTTTATGTTTAAGATGCTTTATGAAAAAATATAATACTATAAAAAAGTTTTAAAATAAGACTGAGAGTGCGATAAAATTTCATAAGAAAGGTACCTAATTAATTAGGTACTATTCTTATGAAATTTTATCATAAGTTTACATAATATATTAAAATTTTATGTACATTTATTACATTTTATGGTATTATTTGTATTTCCACTCATTTTATTAATTTTGATATTTCATTTATGGAAAAATGTGATAACTGAGATAATATAAAAATAAGACCATATAAATTTCATAAGATAGGTACATAATACTTTGTAGGTACCTGCATCAGTTGAAATATTACACATTTTTTTTCTCTTTTGTTAATTTCTCCCCAAATTTTTTTTAATCCTAAGTTATATGACATTATTGAAAAAAGCCAGGAACAGCATTTATATGCTAATTGAATTACAGCCATTTTATGGATACATAAAACCATGTTATATTATATTTTTTATCTAGTTGGGGTCTGCTGATTGTAATCATCTTTACAATTTATAATCCGTACAGATAAATCTACTTAATAACACTATCGACTAAACTGTACACCATTTTCATAAAATTTAGAATATTTAACAACTTTAATGTAAAAATAATAAAATAATTTAAGAAATAACAAATAATTGTTGTAAAAATTTATTTTTCATCGAAAAAGTTTTTTGCTTTCAGATAATATTATCCAAATTCATAAAAACAACTAAAAGCTTTTGATATTAAATAATATCTTTGTTTTATTGAGTTTTGTACGTAACAATTCAGAGTTGATTTTAAGGTAAAAGGGGGTCCAACTAAAAAAAAAAAAAAAAAAAAAAAAAAAAAAAACAATTTACTTTCCTCAAAGCCTTGTGCTTTTAACTAATTAATCACTAAAAAATCTACACTTTTGAATTTCTAGAGCTTTCTTAAAATTATGGGAGGGTAATAAATATATTAAAAAAATATTACCATGATTTTAAAAAAATAAACCTATTTATAATAACTTCCATCATTTGTGAATTGTTTCTGAAAGTTTACAAAATTTAATTAAAATCCGGCAATTATTATTATTTTTTTTTTTTTTTTGCAAGAATTTCCAAATCAATGTTTTTTACGGCAAAAAGGCGCTAAAAAATCCCAACTGAATCTTTGGCCGTCCATCCCTGCTGACGCAAGACAAACAAGATTTTTTAACCAAAATTTCGAACGTGCTAAAAAGTATTAAAAAATTCAATAAGATAATCAAAAGATGCTTTTTTTTTGTCTTCCCTCTTTAAATAACAAATATTTTGACGATAAAACTTTCTTTTTATTAAGTGTGGGGCATTTTTTCGTCATGCTATGCTGTTTTTTTAGCGAATCATCTAAAAGTTTTATTTAAATTCACGTTGCAAAAAAGGAAATAAAATGTATTTTTTTTAAAAGTGGAAAGTTTTTGACATCGGATCGAGCATTTTTTCACGATTTTTAAAGTTAAACCCTTTCTTCGACAATGACTTTTTCTTTCAAGATCTTTTTAAAAATTGCTGTAATTTTTATTATGATCAAAATTTCAAAATTTGCTCAATAATTTGCAATAATGTTTTCGTAAATTACTTAGAAATTCAGCGTAAAAAGGTAAAAAATAAAAACTATTAATTTAACAAAATGAAATTAAACTTATGGTAAGTCATTCATCTTTCAAATTATATTAAAAACATTTAAAAATCATCGTCGACTATTTTCTTTAAAAAACGTGTTTCTCTTTCAACAAATTCGGGAACAAAAAAAAGCAAAGTTATACTTGCTTCTTTCAGTCTTTTTTGTTTGATTTTTCTTCTTTGAGGGAATTCAACGTTACAGCAAAAAGATTACAACAGAATTTTAAAGAAATTAAATCTTTTCGGGTTAAATATTCTTTAAAATAAACATTTTGCTTGCAAACAAAGCATCTTCCGAGAGCGAAAATCAAGGGAGGTAATTCATCAATTTTTTTAATATTATTAAAATTAAAACAATAAATTTTATTTTAATGCATAATAAAACACATTATTAAAAGAAAAGATACTAATAATTTTCCGTGCGATTTTAAAATTCACCTGGTTCGTAATGAGTTTTTTTTTTTTTGTCTGAAAAATATAAAACTTTAAAAAAGTTTGATGTCATTTTTGAATGTGAACATTGTTTTGGAAATATTTTTTTTTTCATTTTTACAACTTTTTCTGTTAGGAAATTCAAAAAGAAAATAATTCTGTGACCCCACAACAGTGAAAATTCAATAAGTTTTTATGAATTACCCCCAACATATTTGTATGACTTGCTTTTTTTTGTTTAATAAATTTTAAAACCAAAGTAACTGAAAAAGATGTTATTGGTTGGAATTACATAATGAGTGACATGAAACAGGTAAGAAAATAATTAAAAAAAATAAAAGCAATGAATTAAACTTAAAAGTATAGCAGTGATCAAAAAAATAAATAAAACTAAAATAAAAAATAAGGAAATCAAAATTTCACCATTTCTAAAAAATAGATGTATATTCAGAATCATTTGGATATGAAGTTATATTTTTGGCTTTTTCAGTTTTCAAAATGACAAGAGATTTTATTTTTATGAAAAGTAAAAAATAAGAAATTAAGCTGAATACTTCTAATTTTGTGATGAACTTTCTGAAACAACTACAGAAAGATAGTTGTATAGGTCACTAAATTTGTAGAATTTTCTTCTTTCTACTTTTATTTCTTTTCCTCCCTTTTCTTTTAACTTTTTTCAAATTGTCATCACTAGCAGCATAAACAGACCCTAACCCAGGCCCTGTTTTCATTAGTTATTCTGCATCCTATTTTTACATGATGGTTTTCAAAATTCATGTGGCATGACAGTCTACTCACCTTAGCAAGATAATGGATTGTTGGTTGACCTGCCATCAAGACAAGAGTTAGTAAAAAAAAGAAGTAAAATTTATAAAAAGGGGATAACACTTGTTCAGTGTTTTACTGCATGGAGAATATCACAGTCCATTATTATCTTCATTATTATTACCAAACATCTCTTAAAATGCACATCAAGAACCCAATAAGTCATGACTGATAATAAAATTTTAAAAAAATGTATGTAAATTTTTCAAACTTGGCGATAATAGAATCCTACAGTAAAATATAGAAAGTATATTAGAAAATATTTGTTGGATCAGAGATGATATTGTGGTGGCACGGAGCAAGCGAAGGACCGGATATTAACCCTCAGAGGTTTAGACAGCAAATGACCAATACTGGTCTCTGCGCACCCGGCTCCACGCAGAATTTCCGGTGGAAAACTAAAAAGAAATAAAAAGAATGATAAACAATTTTCCACCAATTAAACAGCTCCGCGCCATACCCAACAGTTTGTTTCAGCAGACTGACTCTGATCCGAAGGGCACACATAAATAGAGCGATAAATTCACTTCTAAGACAGAAAGCTTTAAAGTACCGTCAGTGAATGTCGCTACGCTTTTCTCACCCGTGAAACCCGATGCCTTCAGCCTTCCTTCACCCACGGAGATATCAAAGGACTCCTACCAACCCATTGACCTCACCTTTCATCTCCTGTGACCAGCACGTCATGAACTTAAGTATTAACAAAAGACACTTATATTCTTTTAATAATCGGATTTCTCTTCTATGAATGAACATTTTGTAACGGACTTTGTGCGTGTAAATCAAGAAACATTGTACTATTCATTGATGTTGCATTTAAATACAAAGTGTTTTTGATATACCCTTCTCTTTCGTATGTTATTTTGTTTATGTTATGGTGACCTCAATTTGACCGCTTGTTGAACCTTTAGGCCAAACTAGCTGCTGTCCCGAAGGACTGCTACTATTTATCTACCTTCTGAAACAAGCAACAATTAACAACGAGAACTCTACACCCCATCACCATAAGTGGTGACCAAGACGTGATTTTAACACATATATATACACGCACGCAAAAAAAAAAAAATTGAACTGTCACAAAATTAGAATTTTTATTCAACACAAACCAAAAACATGGCAGATGACGCTGAAGAAACTACAATTAATCAAAACCAACCAATTCAAGCTGTTGCGATAAAACCACCAAACTTCATTGAATCAAACGTAATAGCTTGGTTTGCGATAATGGAGGCGCAATTTAATATTGCAAATATAAGACAGACCAGTCAAAAATTTTTTAACACTTTGGCAGCTCTCCCTGTGGACGTAGTAGGAAATATACAGCCAACTATACTGCAATCAAAAGATTACGACGCACTAAGAGAAGCAGTGACGGGCGCTTACGAGAAAACAAAACCAGAGATGCTGGACAAATTAATGTCGTCATCGACTGTAACAGGTCGTCCCTCAGTATACCTGAATGAACTTATGTCATTAGCAAGCCGAATTGGCGTAGGGGACGATATCGTACGTCACAAATTTATTCAAGCCCTACCTCACTCCATTAAACCAGTGGTAGCGGCACAAGTCGATTTAGACACAGATCGCCTTGGAAGAATGGCGGATGACTTACTATTATATTTTAACAAACAAGACACCGCACATATTCGACAGATTTCGGGGAAGCAAAGGGATGAACAGCAAAATAAAAATGAAACTAAAAGGATACATGGCTGTTCCCACAGTGAAAATAAATTCCCTACCAGTGTTCGCCCTTTTAACAAGGACCAAAAACCTCTAATTTGCCGAGCGCATTTATACTTTGCGGAACGTGCAAAATTTTGTAAGCCGTGGTGCAGATGGCCAAATAAACGGAATGTTCAAATGCAACCCAACTCTCGCCCAAATTCACCAGTTCCTCGTGAGATTTCGGAAAACTAACTAGGCGAGAAGTGTTAGCTTCCATTTCCTCGCCGCTTCTCATTGTAGCCGCACGGTTAGGAGCTCAAAGTTTAAATTTTATTGTGGATACAGGAGCTGCCGTATCTATACTTCCGAAGAGATATTTAAGCGGAGCTGTAACATACCCAACCAATATCTCTTTAGTGTCTGCCAACGGTCAAAAGATTGAATGCTCAGGACAAGCAGTACTGAATCTAACACTACGGAACCTCAGACGAGAATTTACCTGGACATTTGTAATAGCCGAAACTGCTCAGCCACTCCTAGGATACGATTTCCTAAACCATTTCGGGCTAATGGTGGACTGCACAAACAATAAGCTGATTGATAAAATGACTAATAGACAATCCGATGCACATCCATCGTCTATTATCATGAATATAGATTTAGTACCGAATAAAGATGCTAACAAAATGGTACGAGCAATTCTGGAGAAATACCCAAACTTAATTTCTCCTCATCGCGACACGAATGCAACAAAACCAAAGATATTCCATAGAATAGAAACTGGTAGCAACCCTCCTACTTTCTCCAGAGCCAGACAATTATCAGCTCAGAGATGTGAAATTGCAAAAGAGGAATTCAAGAAACTCCTAAAGGCAGGAATAATTTCCCCTTCAAACTCTGAATGGAGTTCAGCCTTACATATGGTACCGAAGTCAGACGGCACATATAGACCTGTTGGCGATTACAGACATTTAAATACCATAACAAAAGCCGATCGATATCAAGTCCCAAATATAAATTCCTTGTCTTCGAAGCTTCATAATAAGAAGTTCTTTTCAAAGATAGACCTGTCGTCTGCTTATCATCAGATACCTGTACATCCGGAGGATGTTTGCAAGACAGCCATCTCTACCCCTTTTGGGTTATTTGAATATAACTATATGCCTTTCGGACTACGGAACGCATCATGTACTTTTCAGAGAATGATGGACAATATCTTTCGTGATACTGATTATACCTTTGTATATATCGACGATATCCTTATATTCTCAGAAGATGAAGAAACTCATTCCAAGCATATCGACCTAGTACTACAAAAACTGAGTGAGTACGATTTTAAAATTTGTCTCTCCAAATGCATATTTAGTGCTAATGAATTAGACTTTTTAGGATTTCATATTTCTGCTAGTGGTCTCAAACCCAGTGCTAAAAAGTTGAATGAATTAAGTGAATTTCCTCAACCAAACGATTCCAAATCACTACGCCGATTCATCGGAATGGCAAATTTTTACAGAAAACTT
Source organism: Acanthosepion esculentum (assembly GCA_964036315.1). Lineage (NCBI taxonomy): Eukaryota > Metazoa > Mollusca > Cephalopoda > Sepiida > Sepiidae > Acanthosepion > Acanthosepion esculentum. Next base: position 24,382,100 of record OZ038479.1, on the reverse strand, counting down.
GTGCCAAATTTCAGCGATATCATACTACCTCTCACGGAAAAAATACGTTTAAACCAAAATTCCAAGTCATTAACCCTAACAAAGGAAGAAATTGAATCTTTCGAAAATATGAAAAAGTCTTTATCAAATGTAACTGTTTTGGCTTTCCCCAGCTCGAAAGCTAACAACTATCAACTTGTAACAGACAGTTCGAATTATGCGGTGGGTGCAGCACTTCATCAAATGATTGATAATCAACCCATCCCCATAGGTTTCTTTTCAAAGAAATTATCCCAAACCCAACAAAAATATTCTACTTTTGACAGAGAACTACTAGCTGCCTATCTAGCAGTACTCCATTTTAAACATTTAATAGAAGGCAGAAATGTAATGTTACTGACGGATCACAAACCACTTTGCAGTGCTTTTAAAAGCCAGTCTTCCTTAAAATCAGATAGACAACAGCGTCACCTCTGTTTTATCAGCGAATATGTAAATGACATTTCACATATAAGAGGTTCACAAAATATAGTAGCTGATTGTTTATCACGACCTGTCAACGCGATCACTATTGATATATGTGACTTACAAGAAATAATGAAGCATCAAGCTACTGACAATGAAATTCAGGCATTCAAAGATCAACTGAAACCATACACAATAAATCAAAATGAAACCATATTATGTGACACGACATTACCTTTTCCACGACCTTTTGTGACTGAAAAGCTCAGAAAATCGGTATTTGACAGTCTGCATAATCTATCACATCCAGGAATAACATCTTCAAGAAAAATAATAAAATCCAGATACTATTGGCCGAAGATGGACAAGTCAATAAAAACCTGGTGCACAGAATGCCAACACTGCCAACAAGCAAAAATAATAAAACACACAAAGAGCAAAGTAAATCCATTTGAATTACCTTCCAGTCGTTTTGAAACGGTGCATGTGGATATTGTCGGTCCCTTACTACCAGTAAAGAACCAAACTGACCCTTATTTTTCACCATATCGATATTTATTAACATGCATTGATAGAAATACGAGATGGATAGAAGCATGCCCAATAACAGAAATTACGGCAAAATCAATATCAACGGCTTTTGTCAATCTGTGGATCTCCCGATTCGGGGTTCCTCTTCATGTCGTTACGGACAGAGGAAGCCAATTTGAATCCGAATTATTCTCAGAACTATCAAAAATAATAGGCTTCCACAGATTACGAACAACGGCGTACCATCCGCAAACGAATGGATTAGTTGAGCGAGCACACAGAACTTTAAAAACGGCTATTATAGCCAGGAAAGAATCGTGGTTGTCAGCTCTTCCTATCGTCCTTTTGGGAATGAGGATAACACCTAACGAATCAAACTATTCTTCATTTACTGCAGTAACAGGGAGTCATGCACAAGTCCCCCGATTATTAATTGACTCTATCAAGAACGAGAATAGTGAAATGACAAACTCGCACGTTAAAATTCTAGCCGACGAGATGCAAAAATTTGACATGGACAAATTATCCAGGGGACACCTGCATACAATACCTAATTCTTACATTCCAAAAGATTTACAAACATGTAAAAGTATCTGGCTAAGAACAGACAGAGTAAGAAAGCCATTGGAAGCTCCATACACAGGTCCATTCCAAGTATTAAGTCGTCATGAAAAATATTTTACTATTAAAAGATCGGATGACGTACATAGTAATGTTTCAATAGATAGACTAAAACCTGCATATATTTCTGAAAATATAAAATCAAAAGATTCCATTGGATCAAGACCGGATTTGGATAACTCCCTATCTTGTTCCGAAGAAACTAATGATAACAAACCAGAAACTAGAACGAAGTCCGGTAGAACGGTTAAATGGAAGAAAGAAAACACATATTTTTATTACTAAAAAAAAAACAACAAAAAAAAACAACAACAACAACTCCGTTTACTGGGGCGAAAGTTATGTGGTGGCACGGAGCAAGCGAAGGACCGGATATTAACCCTCAGAGGTTTAGACAGCAAATGACCAATACTGGTCTCTGCGCACCCGGCTCCACGCAGAATTTCCGGTGGAAAACTAAAAAGAAATAAAAAGAATGATAAACAATTTTCCACCAATTAAACAGCTCCGCGCCATACCCAACAGTTTGTTTCAGCAGACTGACTCTGATCCGAAGGGCACACATAAATAGAGCGATAAATTCACTTCTAAGACAGAAAGCTTTAAAGTACCGTCAGTGAATGTCGCTACGCTTTTCTCACCCGTGAAACCCGATGCCTTCAGCCTTCCTTCACCCACGGAGATATCAAAGGACTCCTACCAACCCATTGACCTCACCTTTCATCTCCTGTGACCAGCACGTCATGAACTTAAGTATTAACAAAAGACACTTATATTCTTTTAATAATCGGATTTCTCTTCTATGAATGAACATTTTGTAACGGACTTTGTGCGTGTAAATCAAGAAACATTGTACTATTCATTGATGTTGCATTTAAATACAAAGTGTTTTTGATATACCCTTCTCTTTCGTATGTTATTTTGTTTATGTTATGGTGACCTCAATTTGACCGCTTGTTGAACCTTTAGGCCAAACTAGCTGCTGTCCCGAAGGACTGCTACTATTTATCTACCTTCTGAAACAAGCAACAATTAACAACGAGAACTCTACACCCCATCACCATAATATTACATTTCTTACATAAAACAATGACTTTGTAGAATCGTCCATATTTTCCCACTCACCCCGTTAAAAGATAGACTATTCCATAAGAGTAGGTATGTCCAATTTTGACCATTTTAGCGGTTTTTTTTAGTTGTTTTTTTGTCAGTTGAAAGACACATTAATTTCGAAATTCTTGTAAAAATTAACTACTTGTTGGATTTTAATGAAAACTTCAGAACTTATTCAGAAATGAATGAACTTATTTTAGAAATGTTTGTCTCTTTGAAAGTCATGGTATAAATATTTTTTTTTATATCTGTTACCCCCCTCGAACTTAATTTTATGAAAACACAAAAAAAAATTTATTTGCAACCTGAATTTTTTTTTTAATTAAATGCACAAAACTCTGAAAAATCTAAATCATCGACTTTTTTGTTAAAAAAATGTCCGAAATTGTCCAAACTTTTACCTCAATTGTAAAAATACAAAACCCAATAAAACTAAGACAATATTTAATTAAGAAAGTTTTTAATGGCTTTTCTGAATAATATATACGAAGGTAATTATTATCTGAAAGAAAAAAATTTTTTTGATGAACAATGAATTTTTACATTAATTTTCTTTTTTTTTTCAATTTTAAATACACAATATGACAAAAGGTTGTTATATATTTATACATTAAGTTCTTTCTGCAACCTTATGGAAATGATATATTATGTTCCCTACTTTTTAAAGATCATAAATTTGAAAGCTTATTAAAATCTGACAACCATAATTATTTTAAAAATAATTTTTAATATTCCAAAATTGTATTTAAAATCGTCTACAACGAAAGTACGGATGCACATTGTTGAAATAATGTCACATGAGTAGTTTCCTTTGATAGAAGCAAGTTTTTTTTTACTTCAGAAATGGCTTTGATTCGTTCAGTACCAACAAAACAACGCTTGTCAAGTTTTCTGAATATCGTCGTATTATTTTCAATTTTTTTCTTTTTCTATTCAAATATAATCGAATAGTGGGATAAAAGAAAATATCGACTATTTACAATTACAAAAAAAAAAAAAACGCCCTTGGAAGTCCACCCAAATTTTCAAGTTTGAAATCGAATGCATAAATTCATTGTACATTACTTTGGAATTATTATCCACACGACAAATTATCAATTAAAACGATTTTTGGAGTTTAAATTTTCTGGAGTTAGCTCGCTACTACTCAAACTAAAAAAAATACTTGTTGAGTCAAAACAAAACCAACATAGCATGTTAATTTTATTAATAAATAAAATAAAACTCATATTAAAATTACTGCCATATAATTATTAATAAATAGAAAAAAATCTGCCTTAATAAAAAAGAAATAAAATCTCATTTCATTAAGTTAACCCGTTTCAATTAATGGTGTTTCATGTAATTTTTATATTGTCAGAAAAATATTTCATGACTGAAATAATAAACCTCAATTTAAAAAAATGAATTTTTTTTACTGTTTTATTTTTACTTGTAAAATTTGATTTTCTTTCATAATTTAAATGTTATTTTCAGTGCAGAATTCAAAACTCAAACGTAAGGTAAAAAAAAAAAAAAAAAAAAAATTTGAAAGTGAATTTTTTTAAAAAAAATCTACTAACCAGATTCACTTAAAATTAGAACGAATTATATCACTTCTGTGCTACCATCCAATAAATTTCCGTGCCGTAAGTTGTGAATATATTGACGTACATCAATTAACGCCTGTCAAAATAGACCACCCTGGTTGGAAATATCTCTCTTAAAAAATTTTCTGCTAAAAATGTAAGTAATGTTTCTTTCAAATTACATTAAGTATACTTTAATCATTCTAAATTTCCTAAGATAACAAAAGAAAAAGGTGTAATTGATTTTTCATGATTTTTTAACTAACAAACTATGATCTTTCCGACAGAAATGTCGATAAGTTCGATTTTACGAAATTTTTTGACTCGAAAAAAAAACAAGATTTTTTAATAAAATTTTTAACATTTATAGGAAGGATTAAAAAATCTGAAAAAATATTCAGAAAATACTTTGGTCTTTCCTCTTTAATAACAACATAAATATTTAAACGTTAAAAATTGTTTTATCAATTTGGGGACCTTTTGTCGTCAAGGTATACCACTTTTTAGCGAAATATTGGACATACCTACATAAGAGCTAGTTTCGACCAATCAACACCACACATTGCGAAACTCGGCTTATTATTGGTCGAGACGACCCCAGAATGGCCTTGCTGCCAAAAGTCCTGGGAGCCTGTTCTAACTTCTCAGAGTAAATAAAAGGACGAATCTCAGCCCAATTCGCCAGTCAGTAATTCGCCTTCAGAGAGATTTCTAGATATCCACGCATGTCTACATCTTGACTAAAGGACTTTTCGCGCGTCAACACCTGACTCAACTTTCAACCTCTTTCTGTCTCTCTCTGAATTCATTGTACATTTCTAAAAAAAGTGTTATCTACACTACTAAACAGAAACTGCTATTCAAGCATTAAGATAAAAAATACAGTCCAAGGTGAATAACTCTGTCAAAACAAGAACATACAAAAATCAACCAAAAATCTCGCAATACATTACTTTAAAATCCTCGATAAATTTTCATTAAATTTACATGCGAACATTTTTCTAAACAAAGGAACATTCCTGAACTTTAAATTCATAAAAATACTTAATTCACATTTCGTCAAACATCCAAATAATCAAAACTGAAACACAACCTTTTCCAAATTGTATTATAATTTATTGTATATAAATGTTCAGTTGTTTTTTCTAATTGAATTCACGACTACCTTTGTTTCTTTGTTCAATATTGCCTTGAGATTTATTCAACTTGTATGTTTATGCTTAATATTGTTGTGATTAATATGAAGAACATGCTTTTCACGCTTATTATCTCAAACCAAAAAACCTTCTGGTTTCACACTAATTTCATAGCAATCCCAACAACTTTGACCAGCAGCAGAGAAGACTAACTAAAGCTTCCTGCTCATGTTTACATCATGATCATTTTAGAAGATTAATAGGGCATGATGGACCATGGTCTCAATAAGAATGCCATTGAACTTCTTGTCACAAGTTGTCAAGCCGAATGTATATAGTCCAGTGATTGATGAAATACAATGGCCGAGAAATTTGTCATTATCATTAATCCAAAATATATTAATTTCTTACCAGAACTTCTTATAAAGTTGCTACACTATTCCCATCCAGTGTTGCACACAGAGCCTTGCCTGGGTTGTTTTAAGGTTGCTAAGTATGCATGAATCTTCAAAACTGGGGCAAACTAGAAGATTTTCTTTTTTTAAGCAATTTACTCCAAGCAAGGCGAGAGTGCCACTGGCACACAAGGGGTTACAGAGGATTGAGAACAAGACTAAAGAGGCATGTTTGGGGAAAGGATACAGAGAAGAACAGGGAACAAGCTCAGGGTGTCAGATGTTGATTGACATTACATTCGATTATTTGAAGATTATTGTCATCAAGGAAGCCAGTAAGAGGAAGGGAGTTCCACAGATGGGAAGTGCGGGAGAAGAAGCTGTTTGAGTAGAAGATGCTCCATATTTTGTAATTCATGTAGTGTTGCATGATGGGAAGGACTGGCAAATGAGAAAACTCATCTGATGGGGACCACGGTGTGAATGCTCATTTGGTGGGCCCCAATTTTGGACAAAAATAAGGAAATGTCAAACTGGTTATGCATTAGCAACAAGAGAATCCTACAGTAAAACAAGATAAATGGTTAGATTAGAAAATATTTGTTGGGTCAGGTGATATTACATTTCTTACATAAAACAATGACTTTGACCAGCAGCAGAGCAGACAAACTGGAGCTTCCTGGTCGTGTTTATGTTGTCATCATTAGTGAAGATCAATAGGGGACAATAGACCATGGTCTCAATAAGAACACCATTGTTCTCCCTTTCAAAAGCAAGTTGTCAAGCCAAATGTAATTCATTCAGTGCTTAGTGAAATACCCCAGCCTTAACATCACAATGAAACATAGAAACTGTCATTGATATATAGAAAATAAGTGTTGGGTCTTTTAATATGAGTAGATATATCTTGTTTGCAAAATGCAACAAAGGTACTGGCCATTGCTGGATGCAATGTTCTAGCTACAGTAGTTCCCAAACTTTTTTCTCTGGGTTGCATTTTCGGAATTAAATTTGCTTGCAGCTCACCAAATTTTATGTCCTAAAAAGTACATTTAAAAATAAAATAACAGTGAGAGAGTTAAAGGGAGACAACTGTGGCTCCAAAGTCAGAACATTATCATTGATAACTCTCTTCTCCAATTTGTAAACCCTAGTTACTATATTCTTTTAAAAGACATTGTGGCAAATTTCATTCATTCATTCATTCAATCAACACAGCTTAAATAAGAATTTGGTAAGCATATTTTTCTTGACATATTTATTATTTATATTACTGCTGCTTGATGGTAATGTAAACTTTGTTTGATATTACCGCTTGATTGTGATGTAAATGTTTTGGTTGTTCTTTCCTGCTGTTTTTGATAGGTCCATTTTTATTGCAATCTTAATGATTAGTAAGTTGTAGAACTTTGACCCCTGAAATATCAAACAACTAAAGAAGACATATTTCAATCTTCAGAATTACCACTTTAAATTAAATTGGTAAAAAAAAAAAAAATGATGATTTTGACCACTGATGGGGGATCCAAAATGGTGAGGAAAAATGGTCCAAAATGGTTTGGCAGTGATGACGATATGTACATCAGTTATGAATTTCTGGAACAAGGAGCACCCACCCCACACTTCAACTAGACAATCCACATAAATTAGCTGGCCTATACTAAGTCAGATCTCTGCCAAACTTCTGTAATGAAATACATTATTTTTAATACTGCAAAGTCAAGAATTTGGCAGATCCCACCAGTGTGTGACTGGGGTAAGAAATCATGAAAAGCCTTCTTGTAATCAAGTTACTATTCACATATGCAAATAGCCAGACCCAAGAAGGAAACTTGTTCCCCATAAGTACAGGGACCTAACACAAGATGGATCAGCCTTTCACAATTGTAACACAAGGGTAAAAATCACAGTGTCCCAGACTGAAGAGCAGAGAGTTATCAAGGTATGTAGAAAAATAGAGGAAAGAGATCAGACCCCTGGTGACAAAACCAAATCATTAATACCCAATTAAGAAAACATTTACATCAGTTAGGAAGATAAGCAGTTTAGCAAGAAAAACACACACACAATCTTATGTGTCATGATTATTATTTGACACCCAGGAAGATTTGGATAAACTTCAATCGATGCTGAGAAAGACAACTTGTATACAGAATCACTTGATATCAAGTTTCAGCTTTAAGCCATTCAAATAAGTAAAGAAGAAAAATATTTAAATATCTTTTGGGATATGACTTTCCTTAGATAAATGAACAACATCGAAGACAATTTGAAACTCTTTCAATTTAATGAATTAAATTGAAAGAAGAAAATTAACAAAAAATGGATGAAAATTGTCAAGTTTTGTAGGTAAAACCTGTTTTTAGCATTTAACAATTACTTTCAAAAGAATTCTGTAGGAATGCAAAAGCAATAATCTCCCTTTGGTTGAGATTAAATCAGCTGACAGCCACTTAGTGAGGTCACAACATAATGACCTTCAGTCAGCTTCTTGGAGTCAATGTGGTTGCTGTTTTTTTTTTTTTTAACCGGGCTGAATCTAAATTTGCTTCCCACAGCAGCTTACACGATGTGGTGATGTTTTTCTAGAGAAATGTATCTTTATCAGATATAGAAAATATATCCAGCTTGCAGTCCTAAATTTGGGAACAACTGAGGGCTCTTCGTTTCCTGTTTGTGGAATATGTCTTTGACAGTGACATAGCTGATGAAACTGGCTCACTTTAATCTGGAGTCTTAAATATGGCTTCTTCAGAAATACAGAATTTATGGCAGACCCAATTCCCATTGGGAATTATTACACAGAAGATTATATTTTTGTCCTCCTTTTCCTCTGCTTGTTGTGTAGATATAGATATATAATTTTATATATAACTTAGTGTAGTGAACTACTTCAGAGGGTAAAGAGGCCCAAGATTGCATGTATTTTTGCAATGCTAGAATAAAATCATGAATAAAATAACTTAACTCCAGCATAAGCAAAGATTCAAACGTGCCCCGCAGTGTAAACTGTCCAATGGAGAAAGGAATAGCAGCTTCACAGGTCACATTTAAAATAGGTAGACCTTGGAGTAAGATACTCTTTTGCAAGATTTTCTTTGCACATATGCTAATTTTGGCTGTCAAAGACAGGTAAAAATGAAAAGAACAGGGCGACGAGTTAGTGAAGAAAAAGACAGTTGACTGCTGTGTTGAATTGGCTACAAGTGTCACAGACAAGGGAGAGAAGAAACCGATTGCAAGCATTGATTGCTACAAATAACTTTAAAGCTTTTTTTTGTTAGACTTATCAGCATAAATCTCTTCTTTATTCCTTTTCCTTTCAGCTATTCCATTCCATCCATGAAACAAGTTATTATATCATCACAGATATAATAATGCCCATAAAGGGGGAAAATACAAACTGGTGACTTACCTGACATCTGATATTATTTAATTCCATTAATGTCATGTTCAAAGATATTGTTGATTATTTTTTATTCTCTCCATATATCTCACGTACTTAAAAATTGATTTTTTTTGTTGTAACAAGACATAGGCATAACTAGTTATTTCTAATTTATATTATCTCCTATTATCTTTTTCCTCTCACTCCTCTGAAGATTAACAGCGACAATTCTTTTGCAAATTAGATGAAAATATTAGAATAATCTCCACGTGTCAGATGAAAACTCAAGAGTTGACGTTTTTATTGCCTAAACTGTTTTTTATGTATCATAAGCGTGCACATCTCAAAGACAGCCAGATAAAGGCAATTAAGACTCTGAAAACAAAGTCATGTTCATTGACACGTTTATTGAAAGCAGTTTACAAGCCATTGGCAATGTTTTCCTATAGAAACATATCTTTACCAGATATAGAAAATATGTCCAGCTTGTAGTCCTCAATTTGGGAAAAACCCAGAATTTCCCATTTCTGGAATATATCTTCACTAGCAACATAGCAGATGAATCTAAATATGGATTCTCCCGAAATACTGAAGAATTTCTGGCAGACCCAATTCCTGCTGGGAATTATTACACGTAAGATTATCTTTTCAGTTTCCCTTTACACTGCTTGTTGTATAGATAGGTTTTATATTTTCTCTGCATGGCTCATGTGTAAATATGTATATATAATTTTGCATATGACTTAGAGGGATAAAATGTGATAACAAAGTATGTTCATTATTCATTTCACTTTCAGCTATTCCATTCTGTCCACGAAATAAGTTATATCACCATGGATATAATAATGCCCATAATGGGGGAAAATACAAACTGGTGACTTACCTGACAACTGATATTATTTACCTCCATTAATGACATAATCAAAAACATTGATATTTTTTATTCTCTCAATACATCTCATGTACTTCTAAATTGAATCTTTCTTCTATCAAAAGATAGTAAACACTAGTAGTGAAATTAGTAAATCAATTTTTTACATTTGTTAAATTCATCTTCTCCATATATCACATGTACTTCAAAATTTACATTTTTTTTTTGTTAGAATATAGTAAACACAAGCTATTTTTAATTTATATTACCTCCTCCAATGTTTTTCCCTCTGAAGATTAACAATGACAAATCTTTTGAAAATTAGTGAACATATGAAAATAATCTCCACATGTCAGATGAAAACTCAAGATTTGATGTTTTTATTACTCAAATGGTTTTGTCCCCAAGAGTATGTGTCCGTGCCATACACATGTGCATCTTAAAGAGTCAGATAAACGCCTTAAGACAATTAAAACTCTGGAGACTAAGCCCTGTTCATAAGTAGGTTTATTAAAAGCCCAAAATAAAAAAAGTAAACTACATCCATCAGACTAATTTAGTCTGAATAACACAGAAACAAAAGGGTAAAAAGGAATACGGCAAAAGCAGCAGAGGCTTGAGCACAGAGGTAAGATCATTTGTTCAAATAGGTAAAGAAATGTAGCAAAATCTTTGTTTACATGGATAAAGTTTACAACAGGAATACATTTCAATGTTGCAATGAGTTCATAGAAAAGGAAGTTACAAGGTCACATTTTGCAACAGTTTTTGTGGACAGTGGACATGTGTTGAAAGGATTCTGTAGTGAACAAAAAGAAAAAAAAGTGACGAGGGGGGGGGGTAGAGAGTGCAGTGCGCCGTTCGCTGGCAGACCAGCTGTTCTACTTTCGTCGTTGGTCGCCTCGAGGAAATGGATTGCGAGTCTCCCTTTCTCGGCCGTTACACCGGGCAGTCATGAAACAGACACCAACTCAGACGCGCCTACTTCAAATTCCTCTTCGTCCGCCAGTCAATTCGCATGTCCAACTCTGTTGCACGAAGTCCGCCGATTGACTCGACCTGATGCGTGCCACTGGCACCCCGCTTTTATGCCAGCCCGACATGGCCGAAATTTGCATGTGTGCAGATATCGTCTCGTTTTGGACGAGATCGGCGCACATAAATTGTGTCTTCGATACTGGCCATATTTCTTTTTGGGAGTACTCTGCAGACAAGACATGTTCGCACTCGTTTTGCACTCCGAGGTAAGTCATGTCTTTCGTCACAGATTCTACACAGAGGGATACAAACATATAAAGTATGGCTACTTTAAACAAATGTCCAATTGATAAGATGTTAATAAAATAGACAAATCTAGAGAGAAAAGTTATTGAAAGTTACAAAACAGTAATGGTTAACATTGGGGGTGAGATTAGGTGGATGCTAAAACCACCACCCACGTACTTGGTGACATGCTTTTATTGTGAGGAGTTCTGGTGATATACGGGGTGTTTAACAATTTTTGAAACAAAATGACCGAGCACTAATCAAGGACCACAAATGATTGAGTAATGGAAATTATATTTATTGAACGGCAAATGGATAACATTTTAGGGTCTGCAACCATTTAGTCTCAAACATGATTCAAAAATGTCAAGAGGAACCCTAGAGTACATGCTACAATATCCATCGTCCAGCTGAAGGCACAATTGAACTGTGTAATACTAGATCTCTTTCCGATTCACAAATTCATTTCACTAAATATGCCAGCTGAATACGAGCACTAAGAAAGTTAAACTTAAAAAGTCATTTTCTACAAAGATCACCCCCAGACCACAAAAACTGACAACTGACCCAACAAATCCATCAACTCCCCATCTAAGAGGCCGCTGCTTTGTTTCAACAACTGTGAAACACCGTGTACTAAGGGCTATTTGGAAGTGGTCAATAACAGTGACCAATCTAAAAAGTACCTAAATGGAAAAGGGGTCAAAGAGAAGTAAGATAATCTAGTTTCTGTGCTCTGGTAACAGAAGAGAAATAAACCATTGATTTTATAATGTCACTCAAGAGAAATTTATAAAAGAAAGTGACATATTCAGAGATGAGATAGGTACTATGGTAGGCATGAAAGCCCATATAAATGTGCCAGAAACTACCGTGCCAAAATTCTACAAGGCAATATCACTTACATATGCTCTACAAGAACCAGTGTCTAAGGAATTACAGTGTTTGGCGAACAATGTTTCCATTATACCAGCACAGTATTGGGCAGCACTTATTGTACCAATAGTAAAAGAAAACAATCAAGGATATGTGGTAATTATAAGGTCACTGTGAATCAGGTATCAAAATTAGATATGCTATATATGTAAAATGCAGTGGCTCTAATAGGCAAGGTACACACTTATTCAATGTACACCACCTATTGCATTGTGGGTAATAAAGCAGTTTGGAAGACACTATCTTTGTTTTGAGTTCTGCATAAAAATCCACTTGTGTTTGACCCATTAAAAAACAGTACTCCTGCTATGATTAAAATATAATACAAGAGTTACTTTTAAATAAAACTGATCGTAGAGAAAATGCTAATATGCCTCATTAGAATATAGCTATACTTTAAAATATTCAGATATTATAGAACTTTACTTTTCTCCAGTGACTGTCCTTATGCCATTTTTAAATTAAACACTAAAAGCGCTGACCTGTTAACAGATGATTTTTCATCAAAATATGCTTGCATATGTTTCTTTAAATGTAATTTTATTAAGAATGTTGAATCACACACTTCACATAAATAATATTTATCTTGTGTGTACCTACATGAAAGATTACTAACTTGGTTTGTATTTGTTTTTGGAAGAATAAGGAATTCTCAAATTCCAAATCATATTCTCATTGATACATATTTGGATATATGCTTTTAAAAGTGTACTTTGTGCATATGCTAAATATGCTTTGCATGTGAACAGTTTCACCCAGTATGCATCCTTATATAAATTTTAAAACTTAAATTTTTTGAAAATGTCGATCGACATATTTCACACGAATATGTTTTTTCTCCAGTATGTGTTCACATGTATCCACTTAATGTTAAACTCATCGAAAATGTTGATCCACAGATTTCACGAAAGGGTTTTTTCTCTAGTATGTATTTGCTTGTGACCTCGTAAAGTTGAGCACCCTGAAAATTTTGAGCCACATATTTCACAGGAATATGGCTTTTCACCAGTATGTATTCGTGTATGTTCCTTTAAATGTGAGCGTTGAGAAAAGGCTGAACCACATATTTCACATGAATATGGTTTCTCACCAGTATGTGTTCGCATGTGATTTTTTAATGTTGAGCTGTGTGAAAAACTTGAGCCACACACTTCACATGAATATGGTTTCTCGCCAGTATGTATTCGCGCATGTTTTTTTAAATCTGAGTTAACAGTAAATTTTGAACCACAGATTGTACATGAATATGGTTTCTCACCAGTATGTGTTCGCATGTGATATTTTAATGTTGAGCCGTGTGAAAATCTTGAGCCACACACTTCACATGAATATGGTTTCTCACCAGTATGTATTTGTACATGTTTTTTTAAATTAGAATTTTCAGAAAATTTTGAACCACAGATTACACATGAATATGGTTTCTCACCAGTATGTTTTTGCATGTGTATTTTCAAACCTGAGTTCCGACGAAATGCTGAACCACATACTTCGCAGGAATATGGTTTCTCACCAGTATGTATTCGCATGTGTATTTTAAAATTTGACTTACGAGAAAATGCCGAACCACACACTTCACAAGAAAATGGTTTCTCACCGGTATGTATTCGCATGTGTATTTTAAAATTTGACTTACGAGAAAATGCTGAACCACACACTTCACATGAATATGGTTTTTCACCAGTATGCATTCGCATATGTATATTAAAACCTGAATATTCAGAAAATGCTGAACCACATATTTCACATGAAAAGGCACTTGCACCAGTATCTGTTTGCATGTGACTTTTCAACTTTGCACTCTTAGAAAACATTGAGTTAAACATTTGATATGGATGTGATTTTTCACAAGTATGCATTCACATGTCTTTTTTAAATTTGAGCTCTTAGTAAAAGGTGAACCACACACAGCAGACAAATATGGCTTCTCACCAGTACATGTTCATGTAACTATTTAATGTTGTAAAAACCTTGAGCCACAGAGTTCACATAAATATGGTTTTTCAACAGTATGAATTTTTACACCTGAATTTTCAGAAAATGTTAAACCACACAATTTACATGAATATAGTTTTACAACAGTATGCATTCATGCATGTTTTCCTATGGCTGAATTTTCTGAAAATGCTGAACCACACACTTCTCATGAACATGGTTTCTCACCAGTATCTGTCTTCATTCGACTTTTAAAATTTGAGTTACAAGAAAATGCTGAACCACATATTTCACCGGAGTATGGTTTCTCACCAGTATGTGTTCACTTGTAATTCTTTAATGCTGAACTCTGTGAAATTTTGAACTACAAACTTCACATATGGTTTTTCACCATCATATATGTCTTTTTAAACCTGAATTTTCAGAAAATGCTGAACTACATATTTCACATGAATATGGTTTCTCACTAATATGCTTTTGGATGTGAATTTTTAGCTTTGAACTCTGTGAACTTTGAGCTATACATTTCACATGAATATAGTTTCTCACCAGGATGTGTTTGCATGTGACCTAAAATTTGCATTCTTAGAAAACATTGTTTTACACATTTCACATGAACGATTTTTCACCAGTATGTATCAATCTACATCTTTTTTTTAATATGTTTTTTTCTCTAGTGTGTCCACATGTGTATATTTAAATGTAAGCTTTGTAAAAAATGCAATTCTTCTTCTTCTTCTTCTTCACAGGTATATGAATTGTCTCCAGAGTGTGCTTTCACATCAGTCCTTGATGGGGATCCCTCTTCATGTAAATACAGTCTGCACAAGAAATAGCATAGTTTTAATATCCTTTTACTAAATTTATTTTCAATACAGCATTCTAAATTCTAAACACATTTAAAAAAAAAACATCTTCCACTGTTGTAATGATCATTGGGGGGGTCTATATGCGTTCTCAGGCTTCAAGATTTTGTTTGATACTAAGTAGTAGCATTCTAACAGTAGTGACAGGCTTAAAATTATAAGAATAATTTTCTGTTTCAGAAAAATGTCAAAATAGACATTTATCACATACATACATACATGCGTTTTTCCTCATGGTAAAATATAAATTTCTGTAAATTATGATTGAACAATTATTCAAATTATCCTGTCAGTCTTTCTGATGCATACCGGCACATGTTGACCCATTCTCTTCTTTAGAATTTTAGTGATCCTATATAGTCACCTTCACACTAAAATTCCCAAGTTCAAAAGATAAATAGGCCATCTTGATTAAATCATTTCAACATACAGAACATTTTTTTTAGATGAAAAGCTTTTGTTTTATACAACAGTATAATCTTAGTGTTAATGCTAGATTACACCATATCAATATTTTTGCTAAATATTTTCTTCATATATTCCAATTCCAGTTTGAACTTATTGGTAGAACAGATCTCATTATACATCTTACATCGTTGTCTAATGGATGTCAGTTATCAGCTATCTGCTGTTAATTCCCCTCTTCAAGTTTTCCACCGCCTTTACCTGATATTGAACTCACACTCTTGGGGTCCTTGTGCCTTTATCCACTGTGCCATGTGTCTTAAGGCATTAGATCCAGTGTCAGGACCCAAAGAGTGAGAGCTCAATACCTGGTTAAGGCGGTAGAGAACTTGGAGAGGGGAATTAACAGGAGATAACGGATAACTGACATCCATTAGACATGGTATGTGGAACTAGAACAGTATTCCCCAGTGAGCGAAATAAAGGGTTCAGTTCGACATTCCAACCACTTGAAGAAGGCCGGAAACGTTGTAATAAATATGGCAACAAAGATGAGGACAATAGTCTGAATAATGTAAATAGTGTATTTATAATTTGTGAATAGTTTCTGAAATTTTCATTAACATCCAACAATTATTTTTATTTTTTCAAGATTTTCCAAATTAATGTCATACAAAGAAAAAAAAAAGAAAGAAATGTGCTAAAAGTTGTATATGTTATTTTCTAATTCCGGTGATACAAAGAGAAACAAGGTTTTTTTTAATCAAAATAGAATGTTCTTAAAAGGAGGAAAATTTTTTAAAAATAATTAAAAAATACTTCGGTCTTTCCTTTTAATAATAATATAAACATTTAGACGATAAAATTTTGTTTTCGTCAAGTTTGGCTTCTTTTTATCATACTATGCTCTTTTTTGTTTTTTTAGCGATTTCATCGAAGTACTTACTTAGTAATAAACATTTTGACTTTTGACGGTAAAATTTTGTTTTCAAATTTAAGGCCATTTTTTTTTTATCATGCTATGGATGCCGATTTCCCAGCAATCGAATGCCGGTCCCTAGAATAATATAAATAATGTACAAGATTTTCTAAAAATAAATAATTAAAAAATTATTTCATTCATTTGTAAGTCCTGAAAATTTCATTTGATTTTTGCAAGAATTTCCAAGTCAATTTTTTTCATCGCAAACAAAAAAAAAAAAAAAAAAAAATACCAACTGTATCTTTGGCCCTCCATCCCCGCTGACGGAAGACAAACAAAATTTTTAACCAAAATTTCGAACGTGCTAGAAAGGATTAAAAAAATTAAACAAAATAACCAAAAAGTAATTTTGGTCTTTCCTCTTATTTGTTTTTATTAAGTTTGGGGCCTCTTTTCTTCATTCTGTGGATGCTGTTTTTTTAACGAATTATTGAAGTTACATAAAAGTCACTTTTATGTAACTTCAATAATTGATACGTAACCAAAATAAAAACTTTATAAAAAAAAGAAGGTATTTTCATCATTACATTAAGTAAGACTTAATGTAATGATGAAAATACCTTCTTTTTCTTTTTTAAAGTTTTTATTTTGGTTACGTCCACAGACTTTTATGTAACTTCAATAATTCGTTAAAAAAACAGCATAGAATAAAGAAAAGAGGCCCCATACTTAATAAAAACAAATAAGAGGAAAGACCCAAATTACTTTTTGGTTATTTTGTTTAATTTTTTAAGTATTGTTTTTTTTTCGTACCTAATTTATTGTAAATAAATATTCACGTTTCAACAAAGGAAATATTTTTTTCTTGAAAATGGAGAGTTTTTGACATTGGATCGAGCATTTTTACCCGATTATTAATTTAAAGTTAAACCCTTTTTTTCGGCAATGACTTTTTCTTTCGAGATCTTAAAAAATTGCTGTAATTTTTATTATGATCAAACAATAACTTGCAATAATGTTTTCGTAAATTACTTAGAAAGTCAGCGTAAAAAGGTCAAAAATAAAAATATTAATTTACAAAATGAAATCAACAAACTTATGGTAAGTCATTTTTTTTCTTTTACACATAGCATTTAAAATTAATTTAAAAATCATCGTTTATTTTCAAGGAATCGCCTGATTCCAAAACATTTTTAGTTTGATTTGAGGGTAAATAAAACCTGGAAGATTAATAAAATAAAATGTATTTTCTTTTTTGAGAATCGTCGACTTTTTTTTTTTTTTTTTACAAATAAATAACAAGACGCGTGTATCTCTTTAAGCAAATTCGTAAACAAAAATTTTTACTTACTTCTTGTTTCGTTTTCTTGAGTTCCTTTATGACAAAAATCAAGACGACGAGCGTAGCTGTTCACGTTTTTATTCCATGACGGTCAACAGTAGAAATTGAGTTAATGCCCTTAATGACTAAGGGAGCTAACTGCTCCTACTTCCGGAGAGTTCTATTAAGGGGGATTACTAGGTAATACGACGTCTCCTTTTCTTTCTTTAGGAATAATATTTTCGTACAATAGTACAAAATGTGGCACAGAGCCGAAAAGGGGGGTTGGAGAAAAGGACGGTCTTCTTCGGTCTTAATTCTAAAATTCTAGTCACAAACAATGACCCAAACATACCAACAATAGTCCTCTCACCAAGACAACACATTCTCTCCTACCTTTCTTACTACACTCACAATAATACCTAGGTGTCTCTAACTAGTCCTCATATGTACATTTCAAAGTCTGTGGTGGGAGGGGAATAAAAACAACAATTTAAAAGAAACCCGATGATTATTTACAATATGAATTAATACTATTTACATGAAAACAAAACAAAATATGGTTAGTAATAACAAAAAAAAAACACATTCCCTAAATGTGGCAGAGCATCAGGTAACTGGACGAAAAAATTGCGGGATTATAATAGTATAAAAATCAATCATCCATCCAAAAACACTGACACAAACACGCACTCATTCACTCACAACAACAAATACGAAAAAACACACGCGAAACAAAAGGCATCCCGCAACTACCAGAGAACTGACATCACTGACCACCTAACGAGGGAGGGGATGGGGAATTAAACTAAAGAAAAATAGGGACAGAAATAAAAGAGGCCAATGAGCATACATGCCCTAGCTAAGTTAACCGGAAAAAGGAAACTAAAGATTCAAAGACTAAAAACCTAAACTAGCCTAATATCGGGACGGGTTGCCTCTGTTCAACCCAGGAAGGTCACAATCATGTACCTAACCGACATCAAAGTGCCACTCCAAGTCAGCCCCTTTCACTCTACACAGTCACGCAAGATTTACCCACCTTTTGCCGAATTCTGATGAAGGGAGTCGCCGCCTTACTGTCCTAATCTTGACTTTAAGCTGATGCTTAAAGTACAAGATCAGCTGGGAAGAAGTGAACTTCTCAACTCCATAGAATCCCTTCTGATGTGTCAACCAAACCACGACTCTCATAATACCTAGCAAGCAGTAGAACACATAAAGTTCAGCCTTCGTCAACGGCGGTGCCACATTGCTACAAACAGAAGAGACCTCACGGACAAAGAACTTTCCCTGCAGCATGCGAACCACGAGACCTTCAACGAACTTACACAACGGTGTTACCAACTTGCAGTGAAAGAAGATGTGACCAAGGGTCTTGACTTCCCCATCACAGCGTCGGCAGTTTGGGGATTTCTCCAAGCCCGCCGCACCAAGTTTTTTGCGACCCAGAGGGCCCCACGCACCACCAGCCAGATGAGGGATGCCTCATCGTTATTGAGACATTTCAACCTAGGCGCTCCTGCTTCGTAAGACCGAGCTTGTCAATCAGAGCATTATGAACGGAACCCCTGACTAACACTTGATATAATGCCCTACGAGACAACGCCTGGACATTGGAGAGGCCATCCGACGCACGTAAGAAGCGTTTCAGAGCAAGACGACATTCGCGGTAGAAGGAGCATTCGGCTCGAGGTAAACGGTGGGCCTCCTCCTCGCACGAATGCACACTTCTCAATGATGGGAAATTTCTATGGGCGTCTTCCTTCCAGAAGGCGCCCTCCTCATCCAATTCACGACACAAAAGATCTAGGAACCCGATGCGAAACATATCAAGACGAATCTCAATGCTAGACCGCCTTCAGATGGATGAAGGCAACAGATCTCCCGAGATACCCTATCCAAATCTCTACTCATTTTTTAGAGAGATTTTATAGCATTTTGGCGTGACCATTTCTGTTGTTAATCTCCCTTAGCATAACACAGAACTTCTCGCAGAATTCTCGGTCGGTACTGAACGGTCGGTACGTAGGCTCCTGGCCTTCGTAGCCGGGATGCCGAACTCCGGGCTGTGTATTAAGTTACGCTCCCATTTTTTTGTCTGCCAACTGGACGCGAGTTGGATCTTCCCTTTCTTTCTCTCTTTACTTCGTTTCTTTCCTTCTGGCTCTTTGCCCATGTTCGACTCTCGGCATTCCGTCCCTGCTGGCTTTCCGCACGTCGTCCATAGCCTTCCCCGTACACTACGGTTGTAATTATTACGGGAGGTTTCGATATCGGACTCGACCCGCAACGCCAGCACCTGATATCCGATATGCCCAACAACATCGCAATGTCAGCTCCCCGTTCCTTCGTGACGCGTCCAGTTGGAAACCAGACCAACCGATCAGGAGCGATCATCTGCAACGACCAGCATATCTGCAACGACCAACACATCTGCAGCGACCAGCAGCGAATCACCTGCAAGGACCAGCAGCGATCATCTGCGACGACCAACCAACCTTTCCCGTATACTACTGGGTGCAATTACTACGGGAGGTTTCTCCGACACCGGCTTTGACCAGCAATGTCTGCACTTCAATGTCCAACCGTTGACACGACCGGAGCGTCTGCACTTCAACTTCCAACCGTCGACACGACCGGAACGTCTACACCTCGACTCCAACCGTCGACACAACCGGAACGTCTACACCTCGACTCCAACCGTCGACACGACCGGAGCGTCAGCACTTCATCGTCCAACCGTCGACTCGACCGGAGCGTCTGCACTTCAACGTCCAACCGTCGACATGACCAATCCAACCCTGGACTCGGCCAGTCCGACCACTCTTGCCAGACCCATATAATCCACTAGTTTCTTCTTCATATAATAAAGTTAGCATTAATCATACATATCCTCTTTCTGTTGTCCATTTTGTTTCACCTCATCATATTTCACGTCTTTAATATTTCTAAAGATGTTAGCGGGTCCCTTGCGACACGGGGGCGCTCGGCCCGTTGTTATATATCGCGGACCCCCACCAAGGGAGTCAGCTACAGCCTTACTAATGAAATTAGTGTGGCAGACGGAAGTGGAAGTACCGAGAGTCGGTAAAGGAGAGTCGGGTAGATATGTGAAACACATATTTCCGCCCTCCCCTTCAAGAAAAGATTCCACTGAGACCACAAATTAATTGTGATCTTGGCCTTCCCTTGTACCTCCGACCAACTGGATATCAGGACCGAACCAGACGCCGAGTATCTTGACCGGCCCATCCGTCCAGTGGAAAGGTCCGGGAAGAGAAACTCCCTTCCACGCACCCAACTGCAAGCCAACAGACTTATTGCAGTTGATCTTGGCCCCTGTCACCATCTCATAACCACTGATTTCTTTGCTAACTTCGTTAATCTCGGCTCTGCTCGACACAAGAACCGAAACGTCGTCAGCATAGACAGAATACCTGGCCGAGGTGGTAGCACCAGGTAGGGAAATTCCTCGTAGGACCGGATTTGCCTTTAACTTGCGAAGGAAAGAACGTAAAGCATAGGCGAAAGCGGACAACCCTGACAAATAGATCGAGACAACACGAAAGGTTCCGATCTTACCCCGTTCACTTCCACCAGCGCACCGGGAGTCGCATACAGAAGACGGATCCAGGAACAAAAGTCCGGCCCAAAACCGAAAGCCGAAAGAACAGCCTCCAGGAATCGATGGTAACCCTTATCAAAGGCCTTGGACTGATCTAAATTGATCAGCGCGGCTTCACTGTCGACTTTCTTTATTGTGAAGGTTGTCCCGAATAGTCCTGCCCTTCACAGTACAAGTCTGTTCGGAGCCAATCAGACGAGACAGGACAAGCTGCAAACGGTTGGCTAAGATCTTTGCCAAAATCTTTAACTCTGTATTTAACATAGTTAAAGGGCGAAAATTACCTCTCCCATCCCCACCGTTTTTGTCCTTACGCGGCAACTTGATCACACCCCTGGTGAAGCGTTGAGGTTTGACCCCCGCTTCATCCAGTTGTTGAAAATCAGTTCCAGCAAAGGAACAAAAACGGGCGACTGCCTCAAGTAGACTTCGTAGGGAAGACCCTCTAATCCTGGTGATTTATCCAGGCCAACCTGTTTCAACGCTTCCCAGATTTCCGACTCTGTGACGGGACCCTCGCACCCAGCTGCTTCAGCTGCCTCAAGGCAGGGAAAGTCAGCTAAATAGGCGTCGAACTGAGCAGAGCTCAGACCGGGCTCCCTGGTAAAAAGATCCCGAAAGTAATCCCGAAAAACCTCACATATGCCCGAGTTTGTAGTCACGGTCCGCTTATCCGGCAATGTGACGCACGCGATATTCCGCCGTGATGCATTCCTACTTTCCTCTGCACGCAATTCTGCGGCCATATTTGTCGCCTCAGAGGACATTCTTTTTAACCTAGCCCTAACTACCAGAGCTTGAACCTTCTTGATAAGCAAGGAGGCCAACTCTGCCTTAGCTAAGGCTACTTCCCCACTATCACGGGATTTAACTGCCCGATCAACTCTTTTCTCACAAGCCGTTTGCGCCGCTAACCTATCTAGATTGAGTCGACGACTAAAATCGGCAGCAAACGATCGAATTTTAATTTGTCCAACCAGGAATTTCCCACCACAGCCCCCGTCAGTTCTCTTTGTAACATTAATAGCAGCTGGTCCCGGAATTCCTGCTCACCAAATAATGAGCAGTTGAATTTTCAGTAGCTAGCCATCCTAACCTTAGGCTTATCTAAGTTTACACGGATCCGGACAAACCTATGATCCGAATAAACTATGTAATGAAAACTTAGACACCCTAAGAGCCCTACATCGACGCTCCTAACTAAAACTCGGTCGAGGTAGCTAGCACGCACCCCTACAGCTGAGCTGCCACTATTTGTCCAAGTCCAAGCTACCCCCTGAGGGTGCTCATTCCGGTATTTGTCGACAAGATCAAACCTGTTGACAAAGTCGCGAAAAGGTTTCACGCCCCAGTTGTTAGTACCCGAATATGAATTTGACCCTATACGATCTATGTCGGGGTCAAGGATAGCATTCCAATCGCCCGCTAAAACCACCCGACGTGATGTCATCATAAACGGCTCGATTTGAAAGAAAGTCACATCTATTAAATATAAAATGATATAAAATTTATATGTAATACAAAATATACAAAACAAGCTACACAAAATTTTCATTTGTCTGTCTGACACTTAGGCATAAGAAGAAGTTTTCAGAGCTATCAAAGTTCATCGGCTTTCATAGACTAAGAATTTTGTCCAATCCTCAGATGAACGCACAAACAGGACGCTAAAACAGTATTAATTGCAAAGATGGAATCTGTAGAGTGAAAATATGATAGTCGCCCTCGCAAGGAAATATCCAAATGTAACTCAATATAGAGTATTTATTTTGAATAATACAAAATTTTGGCACAAGGCCGAAAGGTAAATGGGGAGAGGCTGGTCTTCATTAGGCATCCTAGTTCTAGTTAATCAGACCCACGACCCATTCATTCATTACAATTTATTCATTCACCACAAGAACTCATCCATCAGCTCTCAGTCGGGCATATACCACAATACCGCAAAGTCACAGGGGACCTGCAAAACACCCCATAACATAAAAATTTTATGAATGTCCAAATTATCTTTTTTTTCCCAAAAATATATAAAAATTTTCATGAATCATGAAATGATGGGGAGGGAATGAACCCAGAAAACGAACTAAAACGTAACAAAAACTAAACCAATGTTAGTAGGAGCGTCCACCCCTCAAAATAATAAAAGTGGCCGTTGTATCCTGCCGATAGTCAGAATCAAAAAGCACACACACTTGTAGAGGACCGTGTGTGTTTGAGTGTTGTTGAATTAGGGACACGTGCTGTTTATTCCTGCTAGAAGGTCCAACTACAAGAAAATGGCGGACTCAAATTGAGCCCAACCGAAGATGTAAAAAAAACAAACAAGACCGATATATATATATATATATATATATATATATATATATATATATATATATATATATATATATATATGTGTGTGTGTGTGTGTGTGTGTGTGTGTGTCAACAAATATATTTATTAAACAACAAATTTAGAAGTGACAGTTATTAACATATGTGTTTGTGTGTGAACGTAAAGAGTTTATATATTGGTGAATGTTCGTACGCACGTGTATGTGTGTTTCATGGCGTTTTCCCACAAGTGTGCAAACCGCTGATTTCTACGAGAGATTACATTTTAAATGTGTCCGCTGAAATGCAAAGTGAAAAGAGAACGAAGCAAGAAGTTACCCAGTATTTATAGTGTAGGAAGAGCTACCCTAGTGAACAATTATGGAATTAAGGAGAAGCTAACTCCGACACACTAATGGAATGAGAAGGATAAAAATAAATGACGAAATGGGAAAATCATAGGCTGACTCAGCCGAGATGAAAACAGGGGACAAAACAAACTGGGGAGGTTGGGAATTCAACATGGATCGTAACAAAAGAAAATGCCGGGAATAGGTCGGAGAGCAACATTTATTTGCATTAACTAGGAAAACATAATAGTGTCTCTAACTTTACCAGTAAACCGCCCCGTCGCATCAAGGAGCCTCGTTCACACGAACCAGGTTTGCGACAGTAACCCAACTTTCTTTGAAACATGTCAAACGCTTTCCATATCATCATTCTTGCCACGGCTAGCAACGTGAGAAGGATCATCCCCTTCATCCCGAAAAACGGGGACATCACATTGTCACACGCGTACGCTAGATCGATGGACACAAACCAATCGGGAGCGATACGAGCCACCAACACGCCGACATTGTCCCAAAAAGGGCACACCTAAGGGCAATGGTAGAAGGCGTGCGTTTCTGTTTCCTCTAAGCCAAGGTTCACACCTATGACTATTTAATTCTCTTTTATTTCAGGCCACATGTGACGCTTCCTCTAATCATTATCTTCAAGTGAAAAATTATTATGCAAACCAGCGTCCTGTTTTAAGCCTGGACGAAACATGTTTTTCATCAATCTCGACCACCTGAAATTGCTTCGTAAAAGGCGACTCTCTGACCGGACAGCGGTTGCTTTTGGCATAGTTTTAATATCTAAAACCGTTGTCCATATCAATTATAATTTTATCTCGATCAGTGGGCTTAAATGTCCGTCGGGACACCTCTTATCAGAGTTAGCTCCTCCTTAATTCCCAAATTGTCACTAGGGGTCATTCTCCCTATACTATGAATACTTTCTCTTTTTCATTTCTTCATTTCAGCGACTGCAATGTAAGCTCTCTTAGTAGATCCGCGTCTTCCCATTTGTGGGAGACGCCATGAACATTACACATACACGTACGTACGAACATTCACCAAAAAACAGACTGCTAGGAAATTTGTCCAGGCTTTCCCGCATCAAAGGGTTGAGGTTAAAAATAGGGCTGAAAATAATTGCGAAAAAAAAACGCGAGTTAACAGCAAGATTAGAGCGGACAAACTCTCTCTTTTAGGCGCGTACGAATAAAGAAAAAACTCCTGCTCGGTGAGTAACAATAAAAGAAGAAAGTGTTTACAATATACACACAAAAGAAGGTAAAGGGAAAAAAGATGATTAGGAGAGAAAGAAAGGGAAAAGAGAAAATGTTCTTTACTTAAAAAAGGCTTGCTCAAAATATTTCTCTGAGCGCCTAAAGAGTTCTTTAAGCGATTAGATATTATTGTTAACGTTCAGATAGATACACTCACAGTTCCTGTAGAGTTGGAAACCCGTTCGCAGATAAAGGAATCCTGCAGTTGAGTGAGTTGCTGGGTCGACAACAGAAGTCCAGTGGGCTCGTCAGAAGGAGTGGTGAAGGGATGCAGCCTTGGATTGGTCTTGAATAGTGTACCGACGTTCGTTCTTGACAGCCCTTTAGTAGTTCTTCTTTGGTGAAAGAGGCGCCGGGGCTCCCTAATGTCGACCTCACAGACGGTGGGCAGAATTCTCACTGGCAAAATAAGCAAGATTCTCCAAATTTATGGAGTTTTGGTAGGCTCCGATGGATCGAGGATTTTTCCCTCCAAAATTGTTGTACAATTTTCCTGGCCCCACGATTGGTCAGAAAACACATTCTTATCTGCGATAAGAATCAGGGCCCTGGGAGCCGGTTTTGAAGGTACTGAAAACAGGTTGGTGTGAAGAAGCTGTGAGGTTTCTCCCAGACTTTGTGGCACCAAGGAAAGGTGATGGTGGTGGAATTCCCTTTTGTGTTTTCCACCTCCCTCGTTAGCCAGAAAATATATTCTTATCTCTGATAAGAATTAGGCCTTGGGAGCCGGTTTTGAAATTAAAAAGAGGTTGGAGTGAGGGCAGAAAAAATAGCGAGAATGTGAACTTGTGAATTGTTGTTCTCAAATTAAATTCCAACAAGGTGCATAAAAATTAGCTAATCGCAATAATACTTAGTAAGGTACTTACTTCACTATTACAGCTGCAGAAGATGCCAACAGCAATCTCTTCATAGACAGATTGAAACTAACAGTTGTCTCAGAAATTGTAAAAAATACCTAATATTGACAAAGCAATACCAGCACGAAGAGATACTTCACTAGACATCAGCAGGACTAAGTGTGGCCGATTGGCTACTTGGAAAAGAGACAATACATACCACTACTATTAATGTACTAAAGGACATCATCTAATCTTGGAAGGGATGTAGTCAGTGCAAAATAATAACTCCCTTTAAATTAAGAAAAAGATGGAAAGGAATTCACAAGCCGATGTGAAATTTTCTTTAGACCAATGAAAAACCTTGTCTTCACTTGGGTTGTCTGGAGAGCTGAGAAGTTGGAAATAAATTTGCAAGACTATGTGAAAGTTTTGAATGTATGTGTGGTGAAAATAAAGGAACTCTTTAATCTTTCCCTGACTTTCCAGGACTGATTGATTTCCCTTTGTTTTCGTATTTCTCTCTCCATGAGGTAGTCGGCCATTTTCTTCTTACGGTTCGCTACCGGAGTAGATTTCTAGTGGAATAAAGCTTCACTCAAGCTATATGAACTCAGCCTTCTTTTACTTCCTCTCAAACCCTTTTTCATAACAATTTATTCCACTAGAAATAATCTATCAGGATGGAAAAATACCTTAAGCCAGAACGCCTAGATCTAGACACGAATAAACCTGAACTTTTTCTTAAGTGGCGGAGAATGTGGTGAAAATAAAGAAACTCTATAATCTTTCCCTGACTTTCCAGGACTGATTGATTTCCCTTTGTTTTCGTCTTTCTCTCTCCATGAGTTAGTCGGCCATTTTCTTCTTACGGTTCGCTATCGAAGTAGATTTCTAGTGGGATAAAGCTTCACTCAAGCTATATGGACTCAGCCTTCTTTTACTTCCTCTCAAACCCTTTTTCATAACAGTATGAAAGCCTTGTTTTCACAGAAATTAGCCGTTGAGCCAAAATGAAAGTGAAGAAAGTAGCTGGCATATGCAAAATTCTTTTAAATATAAAATAAGTAGAAAAATTAAATTCATAAGAGTGTCTGAAGTAATGTGAAACATTTCGCTGCAGTTCCTCACAGCGAGTGATCCTGTTTTCGCCAGTGTAAAATTACTTGCAAATTATATTATTGGCCTTTAACCAAGCACGTGCCATTTCAAAAAAAATTCTTTCAATAATCTAAGAAACCTAAGTAATTCAAACCATCTCTTTTCTTCAACTTTTGAATGTATGCAATCATATATCCCTTCTGTGAGCAACAAACTCTCTTACCTTTGTTTTAAACATTTTTGAATATTATTCTATGCCAGATCATTTATTTCCGATTTTATTTTTCTGAAACAAACTACTAATACAACTTCAAGTATGTAACTTTGTAAATAAATTCCTTATCTTGTTTTGTTAAAATTACCCGTGTTTCCTCGTTATTATCATCCTCCATTCATCTTCTGGGCATGGGTAAATCTAAAATTCATTTTAACTCTGAAACCCCACGCTACTATAAATTAAGGCAACTAATAAAAAAGTAAGTGAAGATTGCCAAGTTTGGGGGTTAAAAACCTTTCTTTGGCATTTAACCAGTTCTTACAAAATAAGTCTTTTTTGGATATAAATTTCCTTAGTTCAATCCACAGAACAACATAAAAAAGAATTCAAAGCTCTTTAAATTTCATAAATTAAACTGAAATAAGGAAACTAAAAGGTGATTATCTCCCCTGATGGCCCCCTTAATGACGTCACTGTATAGCCCCCTTCAGTCAGCTTCTCGGAATCAAACCATGTGGTTGCTTGTTTTAGCAGTTTATGGATAAATCTGCCTCTCCCAGCAGCTTACAAGCCATATAGAAACCTATCTTTACCAGATATAAAAAATATGTCTAGCTTGTAGTCCTCAATTTGGGAAAAACCCAGAACATACCATTTCCTATTTGTGGGATATGTCCTTGCTAGGAACATAGCAGATGAATCTAGAGTCCTAAATATGGATTCTCCAGAAATACAAAAGAATTTCTGGCAGACCCAATTCCTGCTGGGAATTATTACACATAAGATTATCTTTTCATTCTCCCTTCACTCTGCTTGTGGTGTAATTGTTTTATATTTTCTCTACATGGGACACGTGTAAATATGTACATATAATTTTGCATATGACTTAGTGGTATAAAATGTGATAACAAAGTAGGTTCTTTATTCATTTCACTTTCAGCTATTCCATTCTGTCCATGAAATAAGTTATTATATCATCATAGATATAATAATGCCCATAAAGGGGGAAATAAAATTGGGGACTTACCTGACATCTAATATTATTTAACTTCATTAATGTCATGTTCAAAGCTATTGTTGATTACTTTTTGTCCTCTCCATATATTTCATGTAATTCAAAACTGAATTTTTTTATGTGAGAACATAATAAATAATAGTTATTTTTTATATTATCTCTTCCCATCGTTTTCCCTCTCACTCCTCTGAAGATTAACAGTAACAATTCTTTTGCAAAATATTAAAATAATCTTGTGTCAGATGAAAACTCAAGATTTGATCTTTTTATTGACCAAACAGATTTGTATGTATCATACACGTCCACATCTCAATAGAAAATTTTAAAAGAAGGTGTTTAAGTTAGAAATATCTTACAATAAAATATTTCATGCATTCAAGTGACACAGTGTAGGCAAAGCATTAATAGTTTAAATGCATTCAACATTTCCTTCACTATAGTTTTGTGATTATCAATTATGAAATCTTGGAATTGGTGCTAATACTGAACTAATTCACACATTGTTAAAAAAACATTCTTCAGCACACTTGAATGTTATTTTAAAATATTTTTGTGACATTTTGATTTTCAACTCTGAAAACAGAATATAGATTTCCATACATTTCACATGAAAATATGATTTGGTAGTGTGTGTGTTTTTAAGTGTTTTCATTGAAAAGTGACACTTAAAAACACTTAGTGAAAATGCTAATATGCCTCATAAGAACATATCTATACTTTCAAGAATATTCAAATATGATGGAACCTTAACTTTCTGGAGCCTATACTAAAAAAGCTGGCACATTATGATTTGAATAGTTTTATCCTGTGTGTATCTACAGGAAAGGTAGCGTGAGTTTGACTTTGTTTTCTGAAGAGTAAGTTATTTGTATTTCTATATGTGCTTTAAAATTTGTGTTTGTGAGAATAATAAACCATATACTTTGCATGAGAATGGTTTCACCCAGTATGTGTCACATGATATTTAAAAGTTAAACTCTCTGAAAATTTTTATTCACATATTTCCCTTTTTTCTCCAGTATATTTTCATGTGTCCACTTAATGTTAAACTACCTGAAAATGATGATCCACACATTTCACAATAGGGTTTTTTCTCTGTTATGTATTTGCATGTGTCCTCGTAATGTTGAACTCCCTGAAAACTTTGAGCCACATATTTCACATGAATATGGCTTTTCACCAGTATGTATTCGTGTATGTTCCTTTAAATGTGAGCGTTGAGAAAAGGCTGAACCACATATTTCACATGAATATGGTTTCTCACCAGTATGAGTTCGCATGTGTGTTTTTAATGTTGAGCTGTGTGAAAACCTTGTGCCACACACTTCACATGAATATGGTTTCTCGCCAGTATGTATTCGTGCATGTTTTTTTAAATCTGAGTTTTCAGAAAATTTTGAACCACAGATTATACATGAATATGGTTTTTCACCAGTATGTGTTCGCATATGTATTTTCAAACTTGAGTTACGGGGAAATGCTGAACCACATACTTCACAGGAGTATGGTTTCTCACCAGTATGTATTCGCATATGTATTTTAAAACTTGAGTTACGAGAAAATGCTGAACCACATATTTCACAGCGATATGGCTTTTCACCAGTATGTATTCGCATGTGAGTTTTTAATGCGGAATTCAGTGAAAACCTTGTGCTACATATGTCACATGAATATGATTTTTCACCAGTATGCATTCGCATATGTATATTTAAACCTGAATATACAGAAAATGCTGAACCACATATTTCACATGAAAAGGGATTCTCACCAGTATCTGTTTGCATGTGACTTTTCAAATTTGTACTCTTAGAAAACATTGAGTTACACATTTGATATGGATGTGATTTTTCACCACTATGTATTCGCATGTGTCTTTTTAAATTTGAGCTCTTAGTAAAAGCTAAACCACACACAGCACACGAATATGGTTTCTCACCAGTATGTGTTCGCATGTGACTATTTAATGTTGACTTTTGTAAAAACCTTGAGCCACAGACTTCACATGGATATGGTTTTTCACCAGTATGTATTCGCATATGTATTTTCAAACCTGAATTTTCAGAAAATACTGAACCACATATTTCACATGAATATGGTTTTTCCCCAGTATGCATTCGTGCATGTGTCTTTAAGGCTGAGTTTTCTGAAAATGCTGAACCACACACTTCACATGAATATGGTTTATCACCAGTATGTGTCTTCATATGTCTTTTAAAACTTGAGTTGCGCGAAAATGCTGAATTACATATTTCACATGAATATGGTTTCTCGCCAGTATGTGTTTCCATATGTATTTTAAAACTTGAGTTACGAGAAAATGCTGAACCACATATTTCACAGGAGTATGGTTTCTCACCAGTATGTGTTTGCTTGTGATTTTTTAATGCTGAACTCTGTGAAAATGTTGAGCTACATACTTGACATGAATATAGTTTTTCGCCAGTATGAATTCGTATATGTCTTTTTAAACTTGAATTTTCAGAAAATGCTGAACCACATATTTCACACAAATATGGTTTCTCACTAGTATGCTTTTGAATGGGAATTTTTAGCTTTGAAATCTCTGTGAACTTTGAGCTATGCATTTCACATGAATATGGTTTCTCACCAGTATGTGTTTGCATGTGACTTTTAAAATTTGCATTCTCAGAAAACATTTTTTTAGATGTTTCATATGAATGTGGTTTCTCACCAGTATGTATCAATGTACATCTTTTTTATATGTTTTTGTTGTGGAGGATCCACCTAATCTGCATAGGTGACTACCAACTATATAAATAGTGGTTGGTACCGGAAGACGAGGAAGAGGAATCACGAGATCCAACGAGAGACTCTGATCGACTGCGACTAGTCAACACATTCTCCAGGAACGTCTTCCCAGAAATATACAGAAATACTATATGTACTTATTTTGTACACTTTCTTGTTATAATACATTCTTGTTCTAAGTACATTTTGTGTTGCATTATTATTCCATGAATTAGGCGAGATTCAACAATGAGTCAAGACTCAACAATGGCGACGAAGATGAGATTCGAACTCACGTGGGGAAACCCCAATGGATTTCCAACGTCCATTGTTGAGTCTTGACTCATTGTTGAATCTCGCCTAATGCATGGAATAATAATGCAACACAAAATGTACTTAGAACAAGAATGTATTATAACAAGAAAGTGTACACAATAAGTACATATAGTATTTCTGTATATTTCTGGGAAGACGTTCCTGGAGAATGTGTTGACTAGTCGCAGTCGATCAGAGTCTCTCGTTGGATCTCGTGATTCCTCTTCCTCGTCTTCCGGTACCAACCACTATTTATATAGTTGGTAGTCACCTATGCAGATTAGGTGGATCCTCCACAACAGTTTTTTTTTCTAGTATTCACATGTGTGTATTTAAATGTAAGCTTTGTAAAAAATCCAATTCTTCTTCTTCTTCACAGGTATATGAATGTCTCCAGAGTGTGCTTTCACACCAGTCCTTGATGGGGATCCCTCTTCATGTAAATACAGTCTGCACAAGAAATAGCATAGTTTTAATATCTTTTTTAAAAATTTATTTTCAATATAGCATTCTAAATTCCAAACACATTTAAAAAAAAATCTCCCACTGTTATAATGATCATTGGGGGTGGGGTCCGCTATATGCGTTCTCGGGCTTCAAGATTTTGTTTGATACTAAGTAGTAGCATTTTAACAGTAGTGACAGGCTTAAAATTATAAGAATAATTTTCCATGTTTCAGAAAATTATAAAAATAGACATTTATGACGTATATACATACATGTGTTTCTCCTTATATTTATGCGTTCTCAGGCTTAGAGACTTTGATACTAATTAGTAGCATTCTAATAGTAATAATAAGCTTAAAATTATGAGAATAGTTTTTCATGTTCCATAAAAATAAACATTTATGCATTCTCAAGCTTTGATACTAAGTAGTAGCTTTCTAACAGTAATAAGCTTAAAATTAAACATTTATCACACAAATACATGTGTCTTTCCATATGGTAAAATATCAATTTCTGTAAACCCAAATGGGATGGAACAATTATTCAAATTATCCTGTCCATCTTTCTAATGCATGCTAGGACGTGGTGAGAAATTCTCTTTACCAGAATTTAAGTGATCTTATGTAGTCACCTTCACACTGAAATTACTAAGTTTAGAAGGAACGTTGATGAACTGATTTCAACATACAGAACATTTTTTGAGATGAAAAGCTTTTGATTTATAGAACAGTATAATCTTAGCATTAATACTAGATTGTACCATATCGAGAAGATGGTCATTTTTGCAAAATATTTTCTTCATATATTCCAATTCCAGTTTGAACTTATTGGTAGAACAGATCTCATTATACACCTTACATCATTGTATGGATACAAAATCAACAAAATAGGATGAATCAAAAATAAATCATTTCACTTCATATATGAATGATTTTTGCTGCATGAAAATGTGTTTCTTTTCAAATTTGCATAAATCTGATGAGGACAGATAAGGGAATAAAATGTTTTGTTATATTTCATCTTTTACAATTTCAACACTTCTGTCATAAACTTTAATTTGACACATTTTTATATTCAGTAGTGATTTATATAAAGTACATTGTACATCTCCAATCCTATATTGCATGGACATGAAATCAGCAAAATAAGATGAATTTCTATGAAACATAAGAGGAAATAATCTTTCAAAAGAACTGCCTCAAGGAATTACGGACATAAAATCAATTTTATTTTTTGACCAATTATATAAAATAGAAACAGTTTTATTTTTTATGTCAAACTGTCAATTTCTCTTTCCTCTGGAGGTTAAAGGAACTTTTGCTAAGTTGTCCGTTTGAAACTAGTGACCAAAAAAAATCTTTGTGTTATGATAAAGAGGAAAGACCAAAGAATTTTTTTAATGTAAAAATTGTTTTTTAATCCTTTTTAGAAACTTTGAAATTTTGGTAAAAATATTGCTTTCCTGCATTAACTTGGGACCATATGTCATTTTGCAAGAAAGATTCATTGATTTAGAAATTTTTGCAAAATCTGATTATCAGATTTTAATAAAAAATTTCAGGACTTATTCAGAAACGAATTAAATTATTTTTGAAATACTTCTTTTTGAGAAAATTTTGATAATATTTTTAAATAATGTCTTTGTTTTATTGCATTTTTTATTTTACAATTCAGAGTAGATTTTCGTTAAATGGTGTTTGACAAAAAAAAAATTGATGATTTAAATTCACCAACTTTAAAAACTAATTAAGAATGAATTAATTTCTCGAAATTTCATAATATTAAAGGACGATAGTACAAGACGTAAAAAAAAATATTTTTATCAAGATTTTCTAAAAATAAATAATTCAAAAATAATTCCATTCATTTGTGAATAAGTCCTGAAAATTTAATTAAAATCGGATAATTGATTTTTGCAAGAATTTCTAAAATAGATCAATGTTTTTCACCGCAAAAATTAACCAAAATTTCGAACGTGCTAGAAAGGATTAGAAAATTAAACAAAATAATCAAAAATACTTTGGTCTTTCCTCAGCATTTGTTTTTATTACGTTTGGGGCCTTTTTTCTTCATTCTATGCTGTTTCTTTGACGAATTATTGAAGGTACAAAAATGCTTACGGAGGTAACCAAAATAAAAACTTGTAGAAAGATTTTTCATTTTAAAAAGGTACTTTCAACATTAGGTATTGCTTTTTTTTCGTACCTAATTTATTGCAAATAAATTCACATTTCAACAAAGGAAATAAAATATATTTTTCTTGAAAATGGAGAGTTTTTGACATCGGATCCAGCATTTTTGTATGATTTTTAAAGTTAAACCCTTTCTTCGGCAATGACTTTACTTTAGTTTTATCAAGATCTTTTTAAAAATTGCTGTAATTTTTATTATAAAATTTACTCAATAACTTGCAATAGTGTTTCCGCAAAGTACTTAGAAAGTCAACATAAAAAGGTCAAAAATAAAAATAAAAACTATTTTTAATTTTAACAAAATGAGATTTATTAACAAACTTTTTTCTAAACCTTTCAAAATTAAATCAAAAACATAAAAATCATGGTTTGTTTTCAAAAAGGAATCGCCTGATTCCAATACATTTTTAGTTTGAGAATAAAATATTAAAACCTGGAAGATTAAATATATAAATTTTATAAAATGTATTTTCTTTTTGAGAATCGTCGACTATTTTTTTTTTTTTTTACAAATAAATATCAAAACGTGTGTTTCTCTTTCACTTTCAGCAAATTTGTAAACAAAAAGAGAAAAACGTTTTACTTACTTCCTTCAGTCTTTTTTGTCTTTGGGGGCAATTCAACATTACAGCAAAAAAAAGAAGAACGATAGAATATAAACAAATTTAAATGTTTTAGTGTTAAATATTCTTTTTAAAATAAATAAACATTTTACTTGCAAACAAAATATTTTCTGACCAAACGTCAAGGGAGGTAATTCAATGTTTTCCATTAAACATTTAAAATAATTTTTTGAATGAATAATTTAATAAAACACGTTATTTTCTTCAAAATCTACCTTGAATATTTATTTAAAAAAAAAAGACATAATTTTTCTGTGCGATTTTGAAATTCATTCTGTTGATGTTCGTAACGACTTTTTTTTTTCGTTCGGAATCCAATGTCCTTGCATTCATAATGAAATTTTTCGGTGCGCCAGAGCGTTCTTTATCTTGTCGGAGTTAGCTCCTCCTCATTTCCTTAATCCTTCAACAGGGGTCTCTCTCCCACGAGTATAAATACTGGCTGACCCTTCTCTCTCTCTCTTTTCCGACTTAGGCCTTGGGCGGCCATCTCGTGTGAAGATGAGGTAAAATCTCTTTCTCGACTCAGGCCTTGGGCCGCAACCTCGCGCAGAGGCGAGGTAAAACTTTCTCTTTTTCACTTAGGCCAATATGTGACTTCTCACATAGACAGCGTTTTCCAAATTCTGGGAACACGCTAAAAACAATATACATAAGTACGGACACTCAACACAAAACACACACATAACTTCTCCATACAAACAATATGTAACTTTTTATGTCTTCGTGTATTAATATATTTGTTTACCCATAATATATATTTGTTTACCCATGTATATCGGTCTTGTTTGTTTTCTTTGTCTTCTTTGGACTTCATTAAAGTCCAACATTCCTATGTAGCTTGTAGGGGACCGGCGGGTTAATATGAGGATTAAATCTCTGGACTAAGACTTCCTGCTGGCCAGTCCCGCTACATAGTAATGTTGGACTATGATGGAGTCCAAAGAAAGCAGAATAAAACGAACAAGACAGATATATATGTACAAAACAATTATATATTAATGACAAACAGATTGATACAAGAATTACAAATACATCATTTAAAACATGAATAAAACGTTAGTGTCTGTATAGAAAGTTATTGTGTTGTGTGTTGAATTGAAATGTCCGTACGGGTGAATTTTGTATTTAGCGTGTTCCCTGAACATGAGAAACGCTGGTTGTGTATTAGAGTTCACATACTGGAGATGTTAAGAGAAAGTTTTTGTACCTCGCCCCACGTGCGCGTTTGCTAGACCCAGGAGAGGCAGTTTGGCCGCACGTGGGCGAAGCCGTGGAAAAGAGCCGTGGAAAGAGAGAGAGGCGAAAGGTCAGCCCGTATTTATACTCCCGGGAGAGAGAGACCCCTGTTGAAAGGGTTACGAAACGAAGAGGAGATAACCCGATAAGCTGGACCGACTAGCAGGAAAGTTTAACCTTCTGATATCTCCTACCCTCATCACGCCTCGGTCCCCTACAATCTTCAACATCACAATAACCAATCTCTGCGTGTTGTTTCCGACAGAGCATGATCGCTGTAAGTCTCAACAAGAATGCTGGGTGCTTCAGTTGTAGATTTCTTTTGAAGAAAGTGTAGTGCAGTAAAATTCCCTGCAAATACAATTTCTTTGGCTTGAAATCCAACATGTTTAACACTATTAAAAACAAAGTTGTTCATCTGTCTATATTTCTGAGATGAGGTATTATGTACAATACATTATTCGGACTACTATTATCCTCATCTTTGTCGCCATATTTATTACAACGTTTTGGCTATTGTACGCTCTGGTCTTCTTCTGGTGGTTGGAATGTCGAACTGAACCCTTTATTTCGCTCATCTAGTTCCACGTGACATGTTTAATGGATGACAGTTATCAGTTATCTCCTGTTAATATTCTACTGCCTTAACTTGTATATATATGTATGTATGTTGCGGCATTCACCCTGGATCGGTTAAGCCGGCTCCTTCCAAGGAATTCACCGCGTCCGGAACGAAGGCCGACCAAGCACGGCGATCCGTCGCCAATGCTGAAACGAACGACAGCCATTCCCGATTCCAACGGCGGTGAATTCTTGAAACGGAGTAACAAGGGAGTTTGAACTTCACACGCGGTCCCCACACCTCGCGTGCTATCCCAGTGGAGGGAGGAATATGCTCTTACTTGCCGCAGAATTTCCACAGACGCAGAGGCAGGAGTAACCAAGAGGCCGCCGAATGACGGTGCAGACGCCGAATGGTTTTGAATTCAGAGTTGACCTTCTCGTAGACCAGTTGCCATCCAAGGCTATAGAACCCAGTCTGTCCTGCTATTTATGTAACTATGGGCCTTAACTTGGTACTGAACTGACACTCTTTGGGTCCTGTCACTGGATCTAACACCTTTATCCTCTGTGCCATTTGTCTGTGAGGGCATCTGTGTATGAATTTCTGGGTATTATAAACCTGTCTTCAGCAACAGATTTTTTTACCAGTGCTCATATTGCAATTTTTGCTGTTGTTATTGCTTTTCTCTGGCACTCCTTATTACTGGTTCCCATATTGTATTCACTTCTATGCTTGGTTGACTTGGTTTTTGTGGACTAGCATATGTGCTGATTCCTTAAGCTTACGAATTTTCCAATGGTGTTCTTTGTCTATGATTTCAACATGATCCCACAGAGGGCGGTGATTTCCCTCCTCTCTCCATATGTGGTCAGCCACGCCTGATTATTTCACTTCCACTCATGTTACAGCTTTACCAGAGCTTATAATCCAATTTTTGCTGTTATCATTGCATGTTTTTTTTTTTACCATTAATGTCATGTTCAAAGATATTTTTGATTATTTTTTATTCTTTCCATATATCTCATGTAGTTCAAAATTCAATTTTTTTTGTATCAGAACATAGGCATTACTAGTTATTTTTAATTTATATTATCTACTATTATCTTTTTCCTCTCACTCCTCGGAAGATTAGCAGTGACAAATCTTTTGCAAATTTGATGAAAATATTAAAATAATCTCTACGTATCAGATGAAAACGTTTTTATTGCCCAAAATGTTTTTTACGTATTCTAAGTGTTCACATCTCAAAGACAGCCAGATAAAGGCAATTAAGACTTTGAAGACAAAATCATGTTCATTGACAGGTTTATTTAAAGCCAAAAGAGTAAAATTACAAAAAGAAATACAAAAAACAGTGACCAATCTAAAATGTACATAAATGAAAAAAGGGACAAAGTAAAATAATTCAATTTCTGTACTGTCGTAATAGAAGCCAAAGAAGCCATTGATTTTATAATTTCACTCAAGAGAAAGTTTTAAAAGAAAGTGCTTAAGTTAGAAATAGCTTACAATTAAATGTTTAATGCATTCAAGTGACATGGTGTAGGCAAAACAATATTTTAAATTTAAGTTCATTCCTCTTGGAATTGGTACAAATACTGAAGTAATTCACACATTGCTACAAAACATTCTTCAGTATACTTGAATGTTATTTTTAAATATTTTTGGGACATTTTAATTTTCACTCTGAATATAGATATTGTGGAATCGTCCATATTTTTTCCACTCACCCCCGTTAAAAGATAGACTATTCCATAAGAGCTAGTTTCGCCCAATCAACAACCACACATTGCGAAACTCGGTTTATTATTGGTCGAGACGACCCCAGAATGGTTGTACCGCCAAAAGTCGCTGGAGCCTGTTCCAACTTCTCAGAGTAAATAAAAGGACAAATTTAAGTCCAATTCACCAGTCAGATATTCGCCTTCAGAGAGATTTCCACAGAGATCCACGCGTGTCTACATTTTGACTAAAAAACTTTGCGCGCGTCAACACCTGACTCAATTTTCAACCTCTTTCTGTCTCTCTCTGAATTCATTGCACATTTCTAAAAAAAAGTGTTATCTACACTACTAAACAGAAAGCTGCAATTCAAGCATTAAGATAAAAAAAAATACAGTCCAGGGTGAATAACTCTGTCAAAACAAGAATAAACAAAAATCTCGTATTACATTACTTTAAAATTTATCCCTCGATAAATTTTCCTTAAATTTGCATGTGAACATTTTTCTAAACAAAGGAACATTCCTGAACTGTAAATTCATTAAGATACTTAATTCCCATTTCGTCAAACATCCATATAACCAAAACTGAAACACAAGCTTTTCCAAATTGTATTATAATTTATTGTATATAAATGTTCAGTGTTTTTCTAATTGAATTCACGACTACCTTTGTTTCTTTGTTCAATTTTGCCTTGAGATTTATTCAACTTGTATGTCTATGCTTAATATTGTTGTGATTAATATGAAGAACATGCTTTTCACGCTTATCATCTCAAACCAAAAAAACTTCTGATTTCACACTAATTTCATAGCAATCCCAACAATATCAATACATTTCGCATGAAGATGATTTTGGTAGTGTGTAAGAATATTGCTATCTTTTAAAGAATATTCAAATATAATAGAACCTCACCTTTTACCTTGTATATGTCCTCACACAAGTTTTTAAACTTTAGTTCTTTGAAAATACTGATACACATACTTCACATAAATAGGGTTTTTCTCCAGTATTTGTTCACATATGATTTCTTAATGTCGAACAATCTGAAAATTCTGAGCCGCGTATTAAACTTTTTTGGTGGGGGGTCTTCAAATGCATCTTTATTATATATAAATTTCATCAGCAATGACCAATATCTGAGTTTAAAAACATACTTGTTTGAACAAGGACCAATCTTCACAACACTAAAGTGTTAGATGCTTCCAGTATGAAAGTAGTCGCAAAGTGTCACACTAACTGCAATATTTGCTAGTATTGCATTATTAATCCACATGATTAAACAGTTCTTTCCACTAATCTTCCGTCCTGGGTATGACGGTAAACTGCATCCACGTCCATAGGTATGACGGTAAACTGCATCCGAGTCCTGGGCAAGACGATAAACTGCATCCAACAGCAAGGCCTCTGATCAGGAGGTTTTGTGGAGCGTGGAACCACCTCTTAATTGCTGGTGTTCCCAGGTCCACCCTGACCCAGGGT
The DNA here is from genome assembly GCA_964036315.1 of Acanthosepion esculentum. NCBI lineage: Eukaryota > Metazoa > Mollusca > Cephalopoda > Sepiida > Sepiidae > Acanthosepion > Acanthosepion esculentum. The sequence continues at coordinate 24,342,325 of OZ038479.1, read as the reverse complement.
GGTAGCACCTGTTAGGGTCCCAGCTATGGACAAATAGTTAACTGCCAAGGTGTGGCCCGGTCCTGGGTATGACGATAAACTACATCCGCGTCCTGGGTATGACTATAAGCTACATCCGCGTCCTGGGTATGACGATAAACTACATCCGCGTCCTGGGTATGACTATAAGCTACATCCGCGTCCTGGGTATGACGATAAGCTACATCCGCGTCCTGGGTATGACGATAAGCTACATCCGCGTCCTGGGTATGACTATAAGCTACATCCGCGTCCTGGGTATGACGATAAACTACATCCGCGTCCTGGGTATGACTATAAGCTACATCCGCGTCCTGGGTATGACGATAAACTACATCCGCGTCCTGGGTATGACTATAAGCTACATCCGCGTCCTGGGTATGACTATAAGCTACATCCGCGTCCTGGGTATGACGATAAACTACATCCGCGTCCTGGGTATGACTATAAGCTACATCCGCGTCCTGGGTATGACGATAAGCTACATCCGCGTCCTGGGTATGACGATAAGCTACATCCGCGTCCTGGGTATGACGATAAACTACATCCGCGTCCTGGGTATGACGATAAGCTACGTGCAACACCAGGGCCTCTGATAATACATTTTTGGAAAAATAATGTTGCCAGCTGTACAATTTTGAAAAAATATTACCAGCTATTTTTTTTTGAAAGAATAATGTTGCCGGCTATACATATTTGAAAAAAATTACCAGCTATACATTTTTGGAAAAAATAATATTACCAGCTATACATTTTTGAAAAATAAAAAATTACCAGCTATACATTTTTTGAAAAAATAATATTACCAGCTATACGTTTTTGGAAAAAAAATAATATTGCCAGCTATACATTTTGGGAAAATAATATTACCAGCTGTATGTTTTGGAAAAATAATATTATCAACTATACGTTTTTGAAAAAAATAATATTACCAGCTATATATTCTTGAAGAAAAAATATTACCAGAAATAAAAATTCTTTTTCGGCATTAAATAGACCCATTGAGGTTGATATGCCGTAAAACAAATCAATCCAAACCAAACCACTAATCTTGCATTCCAGTGTTTCCCATTAGAATATTATTAATCCAAACTACAAGTTGATATGAACTTGATAAAAGTGACAATAAGGATTTGAAACATATTTTGGGAAAAATAATAATTTTGACATGGTCAACCAAGGATTTTAATGACGAGCAAGATTGAGGACATAACAATTGAAACAACAAGAAAACCAAATATCGGAACATCAAACAATGGTGTTTGAAGCTATGTTGTAAAAATAGAGTGAAACTAGTACTGCTGTTTCACTTATGCCTAATGCAGTTGTAAAGTACATTAAGGAATTTGTATTCTAACACTTTTTCCCCAGCCCCTCAACCTCCAATGTCTTACTCTCTGGGTTGAGGTGTCTACTCAGTCTTAACCGAACTTAAGGGAGTGGCCGTAGGTCCCCTGAGCATCTGTAGATCATTCGACCGGTTCACTGGTTTAATCCTGCTTCCTGTTTGTTGTGTTTGGTTTGATCCAGAAAGCAGAAGTGATGTTCATCCATTCACTGTCGACTGAAGATGTAGACACGACTGAAGAGTCTGTGCTAAGAAATTTAGAATGCACCAAAAAAATATATATCTGCAGAAAGCCGGACAAACAACTATTTAATGGTTGAATTTTTAATGTCTTTTATACAGCAGAAAAGAATAGTATAGAAAAGAAACGGGTTACAGAAAAGAAAATAATTGACATAAAACTCATACACTGGATTCTAGACAGAGAGTGGGTTATGATTAGCTTGTTGCAAAATCGTCTCAGAACGATATACGACTCTTGCGATTGAGAGATAAATATTTCTGTGCACAGCTTAAAGTTTATAGTTGCGTTCCTCCTTAGCGGTAGTAACAGTAGTAGTAATCTTCATGGTAACAGAATCATCGGTACTTATATTAACAGTACATGTCAGTGGGGGTTTTGTTCCAATCCCTGACGTCACTTCCAGTCTCCGATATCTCTCCACCCAGCTCGACTGCACTCGACGACAGACAAGCCCCAAAACCTTTTGATTATTGTAGCAGTAGAAAATGTTAATCTGAGAAAGTGCAATGAGTTACTCTCCTGAAGTTTAGAATCAGTCTTGCAGATAGAATGCATAAACTGTTCTCTATGGCAATTAAGATAATTTCTCCTTTGTTTTTATTAATTAATTTCACATCTATGCTCTCAAATTGGTTAAATTTATACTGTCTTAACTTTTGGAATGTAAGGAATAAAAAAAATCATACTTAAAAAAAAGGTCTTGGGTTAATGAAATTAAAGCCAAACACAAATTTCAGAAAAGACACTTCCTCATAATTTGGGGCATGAGAAAAGAAATACCTGTAATTCATCTGAAAAATCATCATTTTTTTTAAATAAACACAGGTGCAAAATCCAAAAGTCCATTAAGAGAAAATTGCATATGTTTCCTTCATAACTAAATTCGAGGGCTAAATGGTTGAATTTTGTCAAAATTACAAAACATGAATCAGGTTTTGCCCAGAAGAAGAATTTATCACTATTACTTGATTAAAATGCAAATATAGTGTTTTTCTAGAACTATAGATGTGACCTGAAATAGATGCATTAATATCAATTTCCATATGTTACCATTTTTGAAAAGTAGGAGGTGGGTTGCAAGATTGTAGCGGACTCCCTTGGTGGGGGTCCGCGATATATAACCACGGCCCGAGCGCCCCCATGGCACAAGGAGCCTGCTAACATTTTTCATATTAAAGACGTGAAACAAGGTGAAACAAAATGGACAACAGAACGAGGATTTGTATGACTACTGCTATAGTTTATATTATATAAAGAAGAAACTAGTGGATTATATTGGTCTGGCAAGAGTGATCGGACAGGTCATGTCGACGGTTGGACGTTGAAATGCAGACGCTCCGGTCGTGTCGACAGTTGGACGCTGAAGTGCGGACGTTCCGGTCGTGTCGATGGTTGGACGTTGCAGTACAGGCATTGCTGGTCAAGGCCGGTGTCGAAAAACCTCCCGTAGTAATTACAACCAGTAGTATACAGGAAAGGTTGGTTGGTCGTCGCAGTTATGGACGACGTGCGGGCAGCCAGCAGGGACGGAATGCCGAGAGTCAAACATGGGCAAGGAGCCAGAAGTAAAGAAATGAAGTTTAGTAAAGAGAGAAAGAAAGGGTAGATCCAACTCGCGTCCAGTTGGCAGACAAAAATAATGGGAGTGTAACTAATTACGCGGCCCGGAGTCAGTCAGGAATTCGGCGAGAAGTCGCTCTGTTATTTTAAAGGAGACTAACAACAGAAATGGTCACGCCAAAATGCTATAAAATCTCTCTAAAAAATGAGTAGAGATTTGCTACGCAAAAACTCAGGTGTAAACTGTTTAGGTGTATTACGACTAGGTTCATAATAACCACGAATTAAAAGGTAATTAGCTTATCTCTAAAACGAAATTACCAGCGTGTAGGGAACACGATCAAAAGGTCAAGGTTGTAATGCCCTGTTCTCTTCCGCTTTAGGGAGAGGCCAAAGGCGGCTGCGATAAGGCCCCCTTTCTAGAAAATTGATCGTATTCAATTTGAGAGAACAGGTAAGAATCTAAATTTACAGTGTGGGAAGGTGTAACAACAAACCGCCTAGTCAACGTGAAAAATGTTTTTTAAAGCATCGCAAACAATGTGGTGGCCGTGGCACTTTCGTTAGGATCTGATTGTTCTAACTTCCCAATGTTGTTCATCTGAAGGTGAAGATGAACCTAAGGAACCAAAAAGGCGGCTGCGATAAGATAAGCATTGTTTGACCTTTGAATAGGCTGACAAGTGACAACATAAACTTTTGGCGGAAAATGTATTTTCTGTCATATTTTTTTGCAAAAGATGTTTTTTACAAAATCTAAGTAATCAATTCTTAACTCTACTATTTCTCTTCAAAATAAATATCTGGGTTTTAAAAGGATTTTTAAAATGTTTTAATTTTTCTTCTGTCGACGTCCATTTAAATTTGGGTAGAAGAGAGTTTGGTTTTATTTATTTTTGTTTTAAAAACGTAAAATAATTTTTCTTTGTTCAGGGATTCACTTCAGGCTGTTATCTTTCAAATAAAACCATAATTTAACTTCAGATACCTTTAAATTACTTGTAAATTGTTTTTGGTATTTTTATCAAGTTCATGAATGTACCTAGTTATCTCCCTTGTCTTTCGCTCTTTCGAATTCTATTCTAATTAATAATAAGTGATAACTTTAAAATTAAACGCATAAATTTTCATTTTATTTAAATTCTATTGTTCATCCCTTATCTTTAACGTAATTTCCCCAAAGAGGAAAATCAGGTGAATATAAACTGAAAGATGTAAGTATAAAAATGTTTTTTCTTTTGATTTACGAATTTGTTGAAAGAGAATCTCGCTTTTTTTGCTATTATTACTTCGCAAAAGTTTGGACACTTGAACTTTCAATATTTTTAATTTAATAATATTTTATCCGCTTCCGAAATAATCTGGACGATTCATTTTTTAAAACAAATGAAGAATTTTATTAATTTTCAATTAGTAATCCTTGTTCTTAATTTCTAGTTACCGCCATGCCATTGATTTCCTAAAAAAAATCCACGAAAAACTTGTTTTAAATAATTTTTAAATGTTTTTTTTTAACCCAAATTTGTAATCTCTTTTAAAGATAATGGTCCAAAGTTAATCCGAATTAAAAGAAAAATTATTTCCTTTATATAAATAAACTTTTTTAAGCATTTTAAAATCTTTAGCTCGTTTTTTCGTCACTCCTCGGGCCGCCATTGTACACGAAAAAATGTAAACAACAAATTGAAAATTCTCTTTAAAATCCAATATTTCACCTATTGGTGTATTTCGAAGTCTGTTGCTAGATTTAAGGATTAATTAACTGGATTTTATAAAAATAATGCTTACTTTTTACTTAAAAGTAAAACAGAATTAAAATAACTTTTTATTTACACGGTGGCCTGTGAGATTAAAGAGCTAAATAGAAACACAAAAATTCTGTTAAAAAAAGGAATACACGCAAAATGGCATTCATTTTTAAAAACTTTTAGGTACCTTCATGAGATCGCTAAAAAAAAGAGTGTAGCATGATGAAAAAGACGCCAAACTTGACGAAAACAATTTTATCGTCTAAATGTTTATGTTATTATTAAGAGGAAAGACCAAAGTATTTTTTAATTATTTTAAAAAAATATTCCTTCTTTTTAGAACAAAAGAATCTGTCATAGGTACCTCCACTAATTTGGTATAAATTTTCGATACCTAAGGTTTAAAATGAATTTGGAAAAATGAAAATGCATTATTGAAGATTTCTTTTTAGATTTAATTGGCAGGTAAAAGATTTTCTAGAAAGTAAAATGCTCTGGTGTATTTCAAATAGAAATTATATAAATTTGAATGTCAAATATTTGCTCGATTTTCAAAAAATCTGTTTCCTGGTGGCCATTTCTTAGATTTTAACAAGTTTTAAAATAAAATTTAATTATATTTTAAAAATCTTCCAAAAATAAAATTATTTATTTCTGACACGTTACTTGAGTAAAATCAGCTAATATAAAATGGAATTAAACTGATTTGAAACAAATATTATAGCATTAAAAAAATAATATACAAGCATTTCTTAATGACAAGTCCAGTTTTTCTCATGTTTTTATTGCTGTTATTGATAAGCTCAAAGGTGTTGACAGCTAGTATGGATGACGATAATTTGTGACCTTAAGCTGACCCGATCCTAGATATAGCTTTAGTCATGTCACTGAATACCACCTTGTCACTTCACCAATTGTAATCTGGTTACTGGCATAAGGTAGAACTATTCCTTGATCCCTGGCTGAAGAGATCCTCTCAATGCTGAAGTTGGGTCTGCTTGTTCACAAGTACATTGTGTATCGCAATTTGTTACTAAAAGTAACAAAATTGCGCTATGGTAATTTTAACGGATTGTATACAAATGTCGTCTCAGGTTTCCTCAGATGTTGATATCAATAAAGAATGTCACAACACCAGATTTGATGATAAAAGAAAATCTGAAGTTTTATTTTACTTCAGCTAGACATTACAGTAACAATCTTTTAAAAGCTTGGAGAAAGTTCAAACAAAAAAAATATTAACAATTAAATTCTTTAGTATGAGTTCCTTTTCAGATCCATGAGAAAGAGAAAAAGAATAGTGTTGTCAAGCTTCCCAAATTATCATAAGTTCATTCACGAAAGAAACAGCCTAAAATTAGCAATCATCAGCAGCAGTTGTTCTGGCTCAAGCTGAGTTAAGTAGCCACGGTTCTGTTCTGTTCTCAACAAAACTGTAGTCTCTATTTCTCTCCTGATAACTATCCTGGGGACTGCTATTAGCTGTTTATATAAAAATTAACATTTCTCTGGAGAAGGGCAGAGTGCATTGGAGGCGATTCACACCTGTTGGAAAATATTTTTACAATATTAGGTTCTTCGTTTTCCCGCCTAACTGATACGCAGTAGGGATTCTGGTTTTACCCAGCTAAGAATTTAACAGTAAAATCAACTGGCTTTGCCTGACACTTCTCAGCACAGTATTTCTTCCTTTTTTTTCCTTCTTGCCTTTGTTTTCTTTGGAAATAGGTGTCAGGAAGCTTTGTTCAACACTGTCCATTAACCTTTTATCCTCAATTATCAATAGAAACGTATTTGTTACCTGAAGATTTAGATAGCCGAACAAACTCCAATGACTAATTGCATGTACACGTAAACATATTTTCTTTCATTCAAATTAACAAATTGAGTTTTTTGTTTTTTATTAGTTAACTTCTGGCCATACAATATCAACAGCATCAACCATAAAACTTTTTGGAAACTCTGAGTTTGGAAAAGTCTTATTTTTGTTGCAATTTTATGTGCAATTATGAAACTTGGAAAATATATATGTGTATATATTTTTTCTTTGATCATTCTGGTTTAAAATTAAATATTCATCACCAGTTTTTCTTAACAAAAAATTTCTTTGAAATTAAGAAAAATTACTACATCCACTTTGTTTTGAAAAGGTTTCTAAAAGGAAGAGATTTTGTAGTTTTTTTTTTTTGTTTTTTTTTTTAAGCTTATCACCCCAAGCAAGGCTGGAAGCCACTAGCACGCAAGGGGTTACAGAAGGTTTGGAGGAAGAGCAGATAGGAGTGGTAAAGGAGAGGATGTGGAGAAAGATAGTGGATCGATCAAAGCAAGGGGGTTACAGAAGATTTGGAGCGAGAGCAGATAGGAATGAAAGGTGAAAGGATGTGGAGAAGGGAAGTGGATAGATCAAGGCAGCTGGATATGTCGATTGACATTACACTTAAATAGTTGGAGCTTGTATTTGTCAGGGAAACAGGAATAAGGAAGGGAGTTCCACAGGCGAGATGTGCGAGACATGAAGCTATTGGAGTAGAAGAGATGTCTACATCTAACAGTTTCAACAGTGAAGGGGTGGGAACGGGAGGCCAGCCTTGTGGGACGTTTAAATTCATGAGGCCTAGGAACCAGCGAAAGCAGCTCCTCGGAGTTCTTTGAATTTTTGCAAAACTGAATGAAATGAATATCAACTTATTATGGAGTTACAAAACTGTAAACTGTTCATGTAGTAGTAGTCATGTGTGCTCAATGGGAATGTTACATTGATGTTTACACTTTTTAAAAGGTAAGTCTTTGAAAAATAAATACTGAAAAAAAAATGTTAAAATTGGAAACCATATAAAAAGTTGTTGCAGATGCCTTAGTTTTAAAATTTTGACAAATAAAATAAAGCATGGATTCTTTTTTAACATTTTTTTAAAAAAAATTTTAATCGTTGAAGGCTAAAATGCAACTAAATGCAGACCTGGTTATGTTATACATTTTGTGTAGCATTCCACACAGTTCAGAGTTTTATTAGATTTGAAAATTTTGAATTATGCACTTTAAATCTTACTGCTGCACATTTCTTGTGAAGTATAATGGTTTTAATGAACAGAACTACAAATAGAAATTTTCACAAAAAGAATGCATATTTTAGCTTTTAAAGCACATGACACATAACACAATGTTATTCAGGTCATCTAGGTTAGCATTCAGCTCATTTTGTAATGTATCTCTATGGATTTGTCCTTTGCTGATCTTTACATAGTATTGGACTTTGTAATAAATGTGAAGTTCTGAGTCTGCTCAGCTTCCTCCACGTAGCTGTCAGTTGACTTGAGTAAATCTTGTGTGCAACTTTCAAGCTTGTTTTTGTCTCCAGTTCTTCAATTTCTGTAAGTGTGGTTTCTGTTTTCGTCCAGCTGCTGCTTCTTGCCTTTTTTCTTCTCAGCTTCAAGGTATTTGTTGTATGCTGTTCTGGCTTTGGAAGCACTGCAGATAGGAGCCCGAGTCACAGGAACATTCCCAGCACCTCCGACTGTGGCCAAATAGTCTGTGATAATGCACCATTTCATATTGTCAACAAAAATTTCCTTATTGACTGAGAATTTAATAGGTTAGCATAGGTTTTCCGGAGGCCTGCAAGCAACATTCCACAGCTTTTGATATTCTTTATTGCTAGACAAAAAAAGAGTAGAACAAAGTGTCCAGATGCTGTTCATGCTTGCTGAAATTCTTGAAAGCCATATTTCCAGCAGCCTCCTCCTCAAACTCTTTGTACTGACTGATGATATCATCGCAATCAGATTTGCTAACTTGTTTTGTATCCATCATGCGGGAAAGACATCTTTTTAGATTGTCTCTTTTCACATATGGATTCAGGGTTCAGCCATGCAAGTGACTTTACAAGAGGGTATCTTTGCCTGAAGTCTTTCAATGATGGTGATGAACATTGTTGTAATTCTGCATGCAAACAGATCTTTTGTTGATACATTTCCTCTTTTGGAAAAATTTTGCACAGCCTATCTGCCAGAAATCCACACTTGATCTTTGCAGCATCTTTGTGAATATTTGGGGTTGACAAAATTCTTACACATTCATTCAGTTTGGAAAATGTAGTTATCTTTTTAATGTGCTTTTCCTTTAGAAATCTTCTTAACAGTTTTATGATCATGCTAAAAAGATCATCTGCAAGGAAAGGAAGCAATGGTTTATCTCTGTCATATTTTATCAGAAACGGTTTTATATCTTTCAAAACAGACACAAATATCTGTAGTTTCACTGTAAATAAAATGTCATTCATATTTGACAGCACTGCAGAGAAGGACTGGGTCTGAGGATATTTTTCTGTTTTTTTTGGGGTTTTTTTTTTTTTAGTTCACAAATTTGATGACCTCTGACCAAATGTCTAGGAGTTGTTTACATGTTTGTACATTTTGTAGCCATCGATGGCAGAAATACAAAAGGCACAGGGTTGCCAGATTGAAATTTTAATATAAAGTCAAGCAATAAAAGCCAGATAAGTTTTAATATATTTTATCATCTTTTTTTTCACACAAAGAGCTAGAGTACAGGTCATTATTAACCTGCAAACTTTAAAAACAACATACTTATTTTTTTCAAATACACATGTTCTATCCTACTATAAGAAATATCAAAGGCACATTTTCTATTCGATCATCCTTCCCAGCTACATTTTCTCTGAGTCAAATTTGATTCTGAAACTTATTACTTTTGACAATAATTTAGAAACATAGTTTACACATTGATACAGACATGTAAAGTATCTTCATTTTTTCAGTACTGATTAGAGATCAAAAGGACTTTTTACTTTTGAAAATGAAGTGAATAAAATTTCTTCAATTGTTCAAATTAAAAAAAAAACACTGATAAATCTTTTGAGATTCTATTAAAATATATTTTGTTACTGTAAAATAAATTATTATTTTCCTTTCAACTACAAATTCAATGTGTCAATAAGTGTAAATTAATTTATCTTTGACGGTAATGTTTACTTGTCTCTGACACCTTTTATCTTTGCTTTTCCTCTTGTTGAGTGAATGTAACAGCTAGGAGAAGACATGCCTTCATACTTTTTCTCACTTCCTCATCACCTAGATGAGAAAATACAGAAATAACTACAAGGTCATGAATTTGTTCTAATCAAGGAAACAAATCACCATTCACAATAATTGCCAAATATTACTAACGATTAAAACAACATTTTCCCTAAGGGACAATTTTAGCTTGTTACAAAGCTAGATTTCTAGGATTTGACATTTTGACTTTCATGAATTGAGAAAAAGGATGTGTGGGCAGCCCAATTTAGAAAATTTTATTTTTCAAGGAGATTGTTGGCTATTGCTGTTTGCCCAGGATTTTTTAAGCCCTGAAAAAGGCCCTGTCAATTTTCCAGAACTTTTCTAGGTTTCTAGGATCTATTTGAACCCTCTATAAAATTAATGTTTTTAAATTTGTGGTTTATGATTGAATAGCTGAAAACTTTACATGGGAAACATTTTTTAAAATGCTTCTCAGTGTAAATCTTTTACAATGTATAAAATTGATTTTTTAACATTTGTGATTTATGACTGAATAGTTGAAATGTCTGTATTGGGAAACATTCTCTTTAATATGTGTTTATTTGTATTTTAGAATGCTGTATTGAAAATAAATTTTCAAAACACTAAAACTATATTTTCTTCTGCAGATTGTATTTCCAGAAAAAGGGATCCCTCATCAAAGGATTGGATCTTTCACAGTTTACATTTCAAATATTAATACACTGGAGAAAATCCATATTCATGTGAAGTGTGTGGTTCAGCATTCATAAGTTGTTCAAATTTAAAAAGACAAAGAATAATGCACATATGTAAGAAACTATATGTGAAGAGTGTGACTCAAAATTTTCAGGAGTTTCATGTTAACAATTTATATGAGCACACCTGCTAGAGAGAAACCATACTTGCATTTGTGTTTCATACAGTTCAGGATAAAAAAAACTTTAGTGAAATGTGTAGCTCTGTATTTCCAGAGAGTTCAAGTTTAAACTTCCAAATGCAGATGCATACTGATGAAAAAACATATTCATGTAAAGTGTGTTGCTCAAACTTTTCACGGAGTTCAACACTAAAAACTCACATGCAAACACATACTGGTGAGAAGCCCTATTCATGTGAAATATGTGGTTCAGCATTTTCTGTGATCTCAAGTTTAAAAAGACATATGCGAATACATACTGGAGAGAAACCATATTCATGTGAAGTGTGTGGTTCAGCATTTACACAGAGTTCAGGATTAAAAAATCACATGCAGAAACATTCTGATGAAAAACAATATTCATGTGAATTGTGCAGCTCAACATTTTCAGTGAGGTCAAGTATAAAACGTCACATGCGTATACATACTGGGGAGAAACCATATTCATGTAATGTGTGCTCTTCCACATTTTCACAGAGTACACATTTAAAAAGTCACATGCGAACACATACTGGAGAGAAAATATATTCCTGTGAAATATGTGGTTCAGCATTTTCTGAAAGCTCAGTTTTAAAAAAACATATGCGAATACATACTGGTGAAAAGCCATACTCATGTGAAGTGTGTAGTTCAACATTTTCCCAGAGTACTACATTAAAAAGTCACATGCGAACACATACCGGTGAGAAACCATACTCATGTAAGGAGTGTGGTTCAGCATTTTCAGAGTGCTCAAGTTTAAAAAGACACATTCGAATACACACTGGTGAAAAACCGTATTCATGTGGAATGTGTAATGCAAAATTTTCAGAGTGTTCAAAGCTAAAAAGTCACATACGCACACATACAGGTGAGAAAACATATTCATGTGAAATCTGTGGTTCAGCATTTTCTGAAAGCTCAGTTTTAAAAAAACATAAACGAATTCATACTGGTGAAAAACCATATTCATGTGAAGTGTGTAGCTCAAACTTTTCGCAGAGTTCAACACTAAAAACTCACATGAGAACACATACTGGTGAGAAACCTTATTCATGTGAAATATGTGGTTCAGCATTTTCTGAGAGCTCTAGTTTAAAAAGGCATATGCGAATACACACTGGTGAAAAACCGTATTCATGTGGAATGTGTAGTGCAAAGTTTTCTGAGAGTTCAAAGTTAAAAAGTCATATGCGAACACATACTGGTGAGAAACCATATTCATGTGAAGTATGTGGCTCATCATTTTCTGAAAGCTCAGTTTTAAAAAAACATAAACGCATACATACTGGGGAGAAACCATATTCATGTGAAGTGTGTAGTTCAACCTTTTCCCAAAGTTCAGCATTAAAAAATCACATGCAAATACATACTGGTGAGAAACCATATTCATGTGAAGCATGTGGATCAACATTTTCTCGAAGTTCAAGCTTGAAAAGACATATGCAAATACATACTGGTGAAAAACCATATGCATGTGAAATGTGTAGTTCCAAATTTTCAGAGTGTTCAAAGCTAAAAACCCACATGCGAACACATACTGGTGAGAAACCGTATTCCTGTGAAATATGTGGTTCAGCATTTTCTGAAAGCTCAGTTTTAAAAAAACATCTGCGAATACATACTGGTGAAAAACCATATTTGTGTGAATTGTGCAATGCAAAGTTTTCACAGAATTCAACATTAAAAAGTCACATGCGAACACATACTGGTGAGAAACCCTATTCATGTGAAATTTGTGGATCAACATTTTCAAAGATTTCAAGTTTTAAAACTCATCTGAAGACACATACTGGGCATAATTTTCAGAATACATTCATTTAAAAATATGAAAATACGTATTGATGTAAAGACCTATTCATATGATATGTATGATTCAGAATTTGCACATTCGTCACTCTTAAGAAAACATGCAAACCCACACTTCTTAGCATGTTCTCAGAAAAGGTTTTGTTAGAATGCTCTAGAGAAAAATTTTTCATGTTAAGTTTGTGATTCACATTTGTATCACATTTAAAAGACATGCAAAAATATTTTATAAATAAGTAGATGTGAGAACATTTTTAGTGTATTTAATTTTAATCATTACTAGAGAGAAAACATGCTCCTAAGATGAGATTCAGTCAAATTTGAAAATTGTCTCTAGGATAGCTATATTCCTAGTATTTTCACTGTGATCAATTTTATTTGAAAGCCACATATGAAAACACACTAACCAGATACTATATTCATGTGAAATGCGTGGATGTATATTTACAGTGATTTACAAATAACAAGTGATTGGCACTCAGTAAGAAAGTGAAAAGATGTTTTTTTGAGGGAATGGGAAAGTAGGTCTTGGTTATGACCTAAGACTACACCTGCCAATAGTGTTTGAACTGGGAACAGAATTAGGGTACCCTGAAGCATAATTACCTATGGGTGATCAGTGACTAAAATTTAGCACCTGTTTGCTCCCTTGCCAGTATGTTTTTATATATATATATATATATATATATATATATATATATATATAGTCAAACCTAATGAGCCAGACAAACCTACTAAGTTACCTATATAGTTATAGTTACCTATATTATATATATATATATATATATATATATATATATATATATATATATATATATATATCAATTATGTGGTGCGGGTTCAATTTATATTACGCGAATCATTCATACGAAAAGTAGATAATGAAGTTAATGATATGGCAAGAATCACTCTCACAAACAATTTTTAATAATAAAATGCATTAACCTCGAATCCGTTAATGAATGGTATGATCCTTGTTTATAAATTCCGGATTTATCAGGTCTTTTTTTACTACTAGCTTTCAATTGTTTCATACAATCATCATCAGGTAGGAAAATATGTAAGTTTTTTTTTTTTTTTTTTTTTTAAATTCAACCTCAGTGTCGTGACTGCATGCTCCAAAAGTATTTCTTACAGTTAACAATATCCCATTTCTAAAAACACTTCTTTCGGATTACACTTTATCTTTCGATGTCCTGTTATTAACTGGATGTAAAAAACTTACCTATTTCCCTACCTGATGATGATTGTATGAAACAATTGAAAGCTAGTAGTAAAAAATGACCTGATAAAACCGGAATTTATAAACAAGGATCATACCATTCATTAATGTATTCGAGGTTAATGTATTTTATTGTTAAAAATTGTTTGCGAGAGTGATTCTTGCCATATCATTAACTTCATTATCTGCTTTTCGTATGAATGATTCATGTAATATATATATATATATATATATATATATATATATAATGTATACACACACACACACACAATAATGGATGCATAGGGAAGGTTTTGCTTTTATTGTATGTTTTTGTTTTTATTGATCGAATGATTAACATGAATAGAAATATGATAAGAGTTAGAAGAATCAGTTTCATGTGTGTGTTTACGTGTATGTATATATCTCGGTGAGGGGGATAGTGATTATTACTTACCACTTCAAGCCAAGTGCATCACCATATTCTTTACCAGATTGAAACCGTTACTGCATATGCTTTTTTTTTATGGAAGAGCATAGATTGCTGGTCAACTGGAAGTTATCCATGGTTGGACTATAAATTACCAAGAGGAGTTGCAGTGAGTGATTAAAAATGAGGAAAATTGTACCTGATGGATGTCACACAAGTCGATACCCAATCAATGTTAGCTGGGTCACTGTGGAGAGTGGGTATGATATTGCAAAGACTCAAAACTGCTAATGAATCTTGGTTAAAAGCACCACTGATGATGTGTGCCAAAGCTTCAAATTTCATGAAAAACAGAGTTGAATATTAAAGTTTCACAAAAATATTTAAAATTATATTCAAGCAAACTGTAGAATATTTTCTTTTGCAAATTTCTCGATTATTTTCACCAATTTTCAAAGACAAATCGTAATTGTTAATCACAAATCTCAGTAGGGTTAAGGAAAGTTTGGATGAGTGAATATTCTGATGAAAAGCCATATGTGAATGGATCAGCATTTTTAGTGCAAATACACAAGACATTTTAATGTGAAATGTATGATTTGGAATTTACACATTCCTTACTTAATATCTGTCTCACTCAACTACATAGACACATGGGAAAAAAAAATCAATTTGCATATCTTTACTACTACCTTGAGTTATGCCCTGAATTAATTCTCAGTTACAATTGAACTTTGTAGAGTACAAGAAAATAGCTGAGAATTCATGTCACATTTGCAAAAAAATTTGCTAGTCAGCTGGGGAGCTGAAAAGACATGCAAACAGTCACAAAAATAAACTTAATGACAACAAAATGTATGTTTCTCATGTCTTCCAATTTTTTATTATAGATTTGAAACATTTTGTCTGGTTTGACCATTAGAACCCAGTAGGTGACTATCTTTGCTAAGCAGAATCTGTATTTCTTGGTTGTGTAGTCATATCCTTCTATGACAACATCTAAAAGAATCTCGACTGAAATTGAAAGCCAGGCTACTGTATTTTCAAATATATAGAACTGATATATAAAATACTATATTTTGAGTGGATTCCATATACAGCAAAAGGGGAAGTGATATTTATGAAGGATGGAGTCCTAAATGTTAAAGAGCCATACCTGTTCAAAACACAACTAGGTCTTGCAATTATATCTTACAATGAGATGGAAGCCATCATCTATGTCTGTATTCAGAAGTAGTAGTTGCTTGTGGAAATGGTAGAAGGAAGTATGTGCGTGTGTGGGCATAGTAGTCACCTTTGTAGATTGTAAAAGAGGTATGTATTTGTATATGTCTATGCAAGATTGTGGGTTGTGCATATATCATATTTTGGCTCTGTATGTTTTAGGATGACCACAGCATTGGATAACTGATATTAGTTATACTATAAAAAATTATATAATAAAAAGGAAATGTAAAAATTAAAAGGTAAATAAAAATAATATGCCATAGACCAGGTTTGTTTATTACACTTTCTTTTTATGAAATTTTAAAAAAAAAAACATTTACTAAAAGAAGAAATTTACTGACATGTATTATTTAAAACAAAAACTACTATAATGAAGCCAGACAGTAAAAAAATGGCTTGACATATTATTGATATGTAAAACTTTGTGTGAGACAGAAATGTATGTTATAAAAGAACCTCCAAAGCCTGACAGTTTATAAAAAAAAAAATATATATTTATAAAATTTGGTTTTCAAAATTTTGTTTAAAAAAAAAAATAATAATAAAATGATAATGATGATGGTCTCAAAACCTGCCAAATAAAGTTTGCAAACAAACATGGTTTAAAGAGATACATTTTGTGATTTTTTTTTTTTTAACTAATGAGGAAAATCAGTTACACCTATTAGTTTTCAATTTTTTATTAAATTCTTGATTTATGGCTATTCAATTTTTCTGGTTGGACTAAGGACCATGAGATTTTAGACATTCAAAAGCTAGACGCTGGTTGGTTTTAGGAGCTGAACTTAAAATTGCCAAACAAGTTATCATTGTTATTTGTCACAATCTATTAAGCATAATTCAATTTAGAATGGATAAAATTCTGGCACTTGAAAGGTTTACTCAAGAACCAAATTCACTCATAGCTGCAAAAATGGGGAGATTTTGGCATTGACTGTTTAGCATCTATTTGAACTTGATTCAAGAATTAACACTGGACAAATTAAACATTCTATTAAGCCACATTGACAGCACTGTGTACGACTATATGGCTTCAATAATATTCATATGTAAAACTTTGTGTGAGGCAGAAATGTATGTTACAAAAGAACCACCAAAATGAAGCCTGTCAGTTTATAAAAAAGATACATAAAATTATATGAAATTTGTCATTCTATTACTCCAAGTATTCAGTCAGCAACTATTGTCAACAGCCCCACACTTGCAACTACTTATTCAGTTATCACCAGAACCAGTGCAAGGGTCTCGTGTCCCTCAGCACCCCAAATCTATGATACTCGACTGAATCTATGATGCACCCTCCTCCCACATCTCAATTTTTATAAGGTAGTATTCATATAAAATACAAATTTTATTGTAACCTAATTATGTACTATAATGGATCATCTGCAAAAAGACACCAGAATGACATCAAAACCCGCAAACATTTTTAACCTTTTAATGGTCAGTTGAGCTTTAATTTGTAATGTACATAAATGTCTGTAGAAGAGAAGCAAATGTTGATAAGAAAGTGAGGGTCACAAAGCATTGCCTTGAGCCCCCAATCAGGCTTACCTCACTGATTGGGGGATGATAGACACTAGTTATTACTAACTCAACATTTAAAATATTTGCTAATCTTTATATATATATATATAATATCTATATATATATATAATATCTGGATAAAATAAATGAAACAAAATTGGGTGTTTTTTTTATGAAAGTATTTATTTCTGTGTTTTTGTATATATTTATTTATTTAATATTTCAGACCACCTAGGTCTTTCCTCAGAAATCAAATGAGATACTGTGTTTGTGTGTTTGTTTGCAGCGTTTGTCGTGAAGCGTGCATGTCACGTGATGTGCAATGCAACTTTGTTTGAACTTTTGGCGGAAGACTGATGATAGTGTCTTAAATGTTGTTTAAAAGGTTTTTTGACCATAACTCAAGAAATATTTCTTAAAATATTTTTAACTGTTAAAATATTTATGTAGATTTAAAATATCCACGTGTTTGTTTACCCCTAGTTTATATGTGTCTATATATATATATTACTAGGGGTAAACAAACACATGGATATTTTAAATCTACATAAATATTTTAACAGTTAAAAATATTTTAAGAAATATTTCTTGAGTTATGGTCAAAAAACCTTTTAAACAACATTTAAGACACTATCATCAGTCTTCCGCCAAAAATTCAAACAAAGTTGCATTGCACATCACGTGACATGCACGCTTCACGACAAACGCTACAAACACACAAACACAGTATCTCATTTGATTTCTGAGGAAAGACCTAGGTGGTCTGAAATATTAAATAAATAAATATATACAAAAACACAGAAATAAATACTTTCATAAAAAAAACACCCAATTTTGTTTCATTCATTTTATCCAGATATTATATACATATCAAGAAAGTATACGTGGCCTCTCATTATGCTATATATATATATATATATGGGCACACAATTGAAAACTAATCAACAGTGGAAGTTCTGATAAAAGCTTCATAAGCAATAAATCTGTCAAAAGGCTCCATCTGAAAGAGCATCCTTGTACAGGATTGATCCACATGGCAACAGGTGCATAAACATTGTGGTTGCATCATGATATTGATTTTCACTTTTTAGTCCTCAGAACTTATCAGTGATGTTTGATGCACAAAATCATGGGAAAATATAAAATGAAAAAAAAATTGTGCTGGAAAATTAATCTTGCTTCCTTTAGTTCTGACATTGTATACCACAATGGCAAGAAAAACGTAGTAGCAGATGCTACCAGGTTGTGCCACATTTCTGATTAACAACATATTTATGCTACATAATTCTTTGTCACTCAGGTATGACTAGAATGGTTCACTTCATTTGAAGTCTGTTGCTCATGCCAGCCAAGTTGGATCAGCTTTTATGAGTGAAATCACTGTTGGCTTAATATTAAATCAGTGGTTCAGAAATAACTGCAAAAACCATGTGTGCTTTTTCTGATTGGTCTGAAAGATCTTTTATGACCCTGTTATTTTGGGATGATTCCGGAATACTGTTGAAGAAATCTGCATGATGTCAGCTGCCGAACATGCAATACAGAAACCTAATTTTTGCAATCAACCATCATCTAATACTGACAATCGTAGATGAGTTTTCAAGGTTCCCTTTTAAAATGGCACAGAAAAAACATTAGTAACTTTTTTTAAAAGTACCTAATCAGTGTGAATTTGAAAGAAAATGTGTTTTGTCAGATTATGCAATCATCAATTCCCCCCCAAAATTTATAAATTGTTTTAATTTAATTTAATGAAAAAATTTGAGCTGGCACGAATTACCTCCCTTGATTTTCGTTCGCGTCAGTTATTTTCTTTGCAAACTGGAGAAAATAAAATAAAATCAATAAATAGAATAATGATAAAGAATAAAAGAAAAAAAAAGTAATACATTTTCCCATGATGCTAGTAATAATGTGACCAGAAGGGTTTTCGGACATCTGCACAATTTTATGACCCCACTTCCGGGAATGAAAGACATTTTCTCTTAAACACTTTCCAACACAAATCTTTTGGACATGTTTTTGCAGCTCTACTCAAGAAGTAAGTAATTTGGTTATTCCGACTCAGCACACTTTTTAACCATCCTTATCCTCAATTCTCGACAAGAAAACTTTGTTCCTCTTCACTAGTTTCCACTAAATAGCAAGAAAAGTTTTCTGTTTTGATTGTGTACAGTACTGTACAGTGTGTACTACTGTACACCGTACACGTGAACACGCACTCTAAAATACACGCAATCTTTAAATTCCATAAAACAAAATATAAATTTTAAAGAAAATTTAACCGGAAAAGATTTACTATATTTAAAATTTTATCATTCCTTCTTTTTACTGCAATGTTATTTTTTCCCAAAGAAAAATCAGACGAAAAAAACTGAAAGAAGTATTCTGTATTCTCATAGTTTACAAATTTGCTGAAAGAGAAACACTCGTTTTTAAATCTAATTTATTTGTAAAGAAAAATAAATCGCCGATTCTCAAGACAATTATTAATCTTCCAGATTTTAATTATTTTATCCTCAAACTAAAAAAGTTTTGGAATCAGGTGATACTTTTTTTGAAAATAAACTATGAAATTTTATTAAATGTTACCATTTTGTAATTCTTGTTAATTTCATTTTCCGTTTTTTCTTCTAGTCATTTTCATGCTGACTTTCGAAGTAATTTACGAAAACAATAACTGGAAGTTACTGAGTAAATTTTGACCATAATAAAAATCAACAATTTAAAAAAATGATTGTGTTGTAAAAAAAATAAATGAAAGATTTTAAAATTTTTATTATTTTTCATTTTATTTCCCTTGCCATGATGAACTGACATAAGTGGATTCAGTTGCACTTAAATAAATTCTAAAAAATAGAAAATGATAAAACCATTTCCGTTTCTTTTTGTTTTATTGTATTTCATTCAACTTCACTAAAATTTTTTTTTTTTTTTTGAAGCTGAGATTTCGAATTATTTTCTAAAAATAAACACTATTCCATGAATTATCTCCCTTCATATTTACTAGAAAATTTAACGGAACCTATGAATTTTCATTTTATCTTAAATTCTGTTGTGCCTTTTTCTTTCGTTAACGTAGATATTACTACAGAGAAAAAATTGAGCATAAACAAACTGAAAGAAGTAGTGTCTCCAAAGATTCGCTGAAAAAAACAAAAAAAAACATACGTGATGGAAAAATGCCCCAAACTTTTGACTGAAAAACTATATTTTAATTATTTTTAATTCTTCCAAATTTTGCTTAAAAATTGTTTTTCGGCGTCAATGGGTTACCATGAAATTATGGCGAATATAAACGTCCAATTTAAGTCGTCTTTCATCAGAATGTAATTTTCATTTTTTTTAAATCTTCACAAAATAAAATATACAAAGTATATAAGCTCATTTACAGTTTCTGTTTAATTTGAAACATATTACTTAAGGTTAAACTATCGCAGAAATTCTTTTTTTCTTTTTTTTTTTTTTTTTTTTCACATGGCAGTATAACGTAACTGTTTATTTAAGGTGTTGATGTGTTGAGAGTTTATCTACAGATGAAGCTTTTTCTTTACTAATCTTTGATCCCCACCACAGCTGAGGCCAGAAAACAAAATTTTGAACGTTCTAAAAAGGATAAAATATTTTTTTATCCATTTTTGGAGCGTTCAGAATAATTTAATAATCAAAAAATCCGTTGGCCTTTCCTCTTAATAACATGAAGATTTTGATGATAAAACTTTGGTATGCTACATTTTAGCAAATAAGTGGAGATAGCTAAGTAGGTACCTCCACAGAAAACACACACAATACTTAAGGTTTAAAATGAATTTTCAAAAATGAAAAATCTTCTTGAAGTTTTTATCTTAGTTTTAATTTCAAGCTAATACAGGATGTGATGGATAAATTGTTGTGCAGATTTATGCAAAAATGAAGAGGACACTGATATCTCATTTTAACAGATATATTTACCAAAATTACACAAAAATATTTTGAAATACTAAAGAGTAAATTTATTCAATAAAATTGCCCCTGACTTCAACCACAGCCTCCAGATGATTTCAGAATCTCCTGCATCCCTTCTGGATGGTCTCCTTGTTGGTGAATCCTTGCCTTCAGTTCATCTTTAGTGTTACAAGGAGTTTAATTGGTCTTTTGCTCAACTGTGCCTCACATAATAATCAAGGGGCTTACAGTCTAAGGAGTTAGGTAGCCAGATGTAAGGGGTGATGTGGTCACAGAAATTGTCTGACAGCTATGACTGAGTTCTCCTGCTTGTGTGGCATGGTGCAGAGTCCTGTTGCCAGACATAGTGTCTTCCAGCATCCACCCTCTTGATCCCGTTGAGTCTAAGGCCGTCACCAACAAATTCGGGAGTTCTTTCTTTATCAGAACAATAATGAGTTTTCTGAGCTGCTCTATCTTCGTTATCACCATTAGACTCATCCAGTTCTTTTTGAATCCTCTGCATTATGAAATGTTCGTATTGGAGCTTCTAGTGCAAATCCCAAACAGTGCAGCATGCCTTTTCCCAATTCCTGGCAGATGAATTGCATCATGGCGCTCTTTTTCTCGCAGATGGTGTCCAACTGATCCTGTGCTGCCAACAAAAACAAAAACAAACCATCGCACCCTGTAGATTAAATTTAATATTTCCATATCTGTCTATATTTCTGAGATGAGGTATTGCAATTAGTTACACTATTTACATTATTCGGACTGATGTCGTCATCTTTGTTGCCATATTCACAACGTTGTGGCCATTGTACACTCCAGCCTTCTTCAGATGGTTGGAATTTTTTAACTAAATCCTTTATTTTGTGTACCTGAGTAGATTGTTCTAGTTCCACGTGCCATGCAAATGGATGTCTCAGTTATCTACCTTTAACTCAACTCTCCAAGTTTTTGTTCACCGCTGCAGTAGCCAGGTATTGAACTCACAACTCTTTGGGTCAAGTCCCTGGATCCAACCAACACTTTTATCCACTGGGCCATATGTCCTTGAATATGGCAATAAAAATGAGAATGACAATCTGAACAACGTCAATAAAGAATTTAGTGTTTACTGTCATCCATAATGGCTTTAAGAAACAGATTACACAAAGGCAGTGCTTGTTTGCAAAAGTTGAATTATAAAATGTATCTACATCACAAGAATCAGAAAATATTGCTAACCATGAATGTAATAAAATTAGAAGTTCATTTTATATCAACAAGAACTTTTTTGCAACATGCTGACATGTGTTGAAATCCATATAATATTTAGTTTTGTTGAAATTATCGCTAACATTTTTTGTTGAGATTTACGCACTCTATTGAATTTGTTCAATGTCACACACCAATTGATGAAATTTGAATAAGCTGATTTGTTTGGAAAAATACTTTGACAAAAACCCTACTTTGCAGTTTAATAATATCTCTAATTTAATTTTGTAGGACTTCATGGTAAACAATATTTTTTAAGAAAATTCTTTTTTTCCTTTTGAACAGTGAAGAATAAATTCTTACTTTTGAGCATGCAGCTTACAACTGGCCATGCATAAATATTTCTTTCTGGAGCCAAATTCCAAATTTTCAAAGTGTTTGGTCTTGATTTTATAGTTCTACAGGGCAAACAGGAAACTGGATTCTTGTGTATATAAAAACTTAAAGGAAGGTTATGCAAAAAACAATATTGCATTTTTATTAAATATTTGTTATTGTTTTTAAAATAGTGGAATATGTTAAATAATAAAACTTTTGATTTTTCCAAAATTTAATGAAAATTTATTGTACTAAGCTATGCACTTTAGTAAAACCAACTGTATTTTGTGCCCCCTTACTGGTTTACACTTCTCCCCAAAATTTGGTTTTGATCAGTCAATGTATGACTGTTTTAGAGGGTGTGATGGTCAGACTGACTAAGGAAATAGATAGATTCAATTTAATGTTTGTTTGTTTTTTTAAAAAAAACAGTTGTGCTGAAAGTGATTTGAGTATGACAGTTTAGATAAAAGAAATACAATGAATAAGTACTTTATACAGTTCTAAAATACCTCATTAAAATAAACATAAGAAAAAGATTTAAAGTATATAATAACCATTGAGGAAACTTGTCTGATTTAAAATGAGTTTCAGCTGGTGATGTTCATTCACCTGGTCACCAATACAAATTTCAATGGGTCAACTGAGACGACCAAAAGAGAAGGCCTGCTTGATTGTGACATGATGTCACAAAGATAGTCCATGAGGTTAGCAAGACAGGCAGTCATGTAGATAATGATTGTAAACCAAAAAAAGTTTGAGAAAACTGTTTAAAATTACATTTAAAACAGAAAGAAACAGGGATGGATTTTATATTGAAGTTTATTTAATATTCATTTAATAAAAAATTATTAATAAAAAAAATGCTGTTGCTGAATGCTGTGTTAAAATAAATAAAATAAACATCATGTTACATTTCATTAAATTTTTTAAAGTTTGAAATTCATTCATTATTTTAATTGTTTCAAATTCAAAGTTTCTGTAAGGTACAAAATGGCGCAGTTTGGATACTATCTACTGCATGATTTCCATTGTGACAAAATTTTGGGAACAGCATGCATTTACTTGCATTTTTTTTTCTTTTGACCAAGCCAATTGCTCCTGATGTATTTTAATGTATGTAATGAGTCAAATAGGAAGAAAATAGATCTACAATTCATTACTGTGTGTGGATATATAATTGAAAGCTTTGGTGGACTGCAAAAGAAAGATATAGCCTTTTTATTTATAGCATTATTATCTGTTATGACTGATAATACTTGAAAGGCTGTCTCCTCTAAACCAATTATTATATGTTTAACTATGTCAAATATATTCTCTGCTTGAAGACATTTGGCATGACATCCTAACATTGTTAGGATACACTGTTAAGCATAAAAGCAAAAGCACTTGTTGCAGCTTCATTGCTGTTGTCAGATAAGCCAACAATATTACCACCCCTATAATCAAAATAAAGCTTTAGGAGAATTTCATCAACTAGTAAAGATACTGTGCTTTCTGTACTAGTAAAATAAATTTATTTTTGATATATATAAGAAAATTGTTATCACATTGCTCAATCAAAGAATTCATATATGTTGATAAAGTTAGTCTTTTAATGGTTGAATAGCAAGGTAATATTATTATAACCCATGAGGGGAGCAGTTATACAACAATTAAGAAAATATCATTTCTGTTGAATAATCAAACTTATTCTGTGTTGTTAAGTTTAGCTTTTCATATATAAATTTGATCAAATTAAAATATTTGTTTGATTCTTCTTGCACCAACAGTAGAAACGACATTACCAATTTTAATATAGAAATCACATTTTGAGGTTTGGTTTGCTGTTGTTCTGTGTACATTTTCTTCTTCAGAATTTCAAGTATTTTGATCTGTTACATGTTTAGGAATCTTATAGTCCCCTATTGGATTCATTTCCACATCTCTTCAAAACACATGTACTGCAAAATCAGATTCAATTACAAAGAGATTGATTTTTGGATATGGGTATTTGATGATGCTGTATATTTCCCTTCTAGATCATTAACATTATCAAATTTATTCTGCTGTTTGTATGCTAAGTCATCAGTAATACTTTGATATATAGCACTTTTAAGGGCAGGAATTTCCCAGTTGAATTCTCTTAGAATCTAGAGACTCTCTAGAAATGGTCATTAAAGTTAAATATGAGGGACTGTTTGGTAGAATTCTAGAGACAGCACCATCATGAAGATATGTTTTCTGCAATAGTACTTCCTGTTTTTTCATCAAAGGCTGACGATTCTCCTTATATCTTCAGATCAAAAATGTAGTTCACATACCTAAAAAGATTTTTAAAACCAAACCTAAGATAGTAAGCAAAATCTACATTAATGAAGAGTTCTGACATTTTTAAGGAACATAATTTATTAATTCAGTAAAAAAATTTTAGTGAGGAAGCTATTTTAATGTTTTTTACAATTTGAAATAAAATATTAGCTGCATTCTTAAAATGAATAAGTTCTGACATTTTTAAGCAATATAATTTAATTCAATAAAAATTAGTGAGGAAAATATTTTTACAATTTGAAACAGAATAATAACTGCTTTAAGTGTCCTAATATTTTTAAAGAACATAATTTATTAATTCAATAAAAAGAGTATTAGCTGCATTCTTAAAATGAATGACAAACCTATATAAAAATAAACAGTATTTTTTTTAACATTTACACATTTTTTAAATTAAAATAATAAATTTTTTTAAGAATACAATTCAAAAGAATTGTTAGAATTATTTTTTATATCATTAACAATCTTCATTTATGAATTTATATCAACAATTTATTTAAAGTTTATTTAGAAAAAATGAGATTTTTAGCTTTTAAAAATGTCACCAGATCTATCATAACTTTGTCTTAATGTATTGTGAATTACAATTAAAATAACTAAGTTTCAATTAAATTTACTCGCTTTTTAATACAAAAAATACACACCCAGCTAAATTTATTAGGTGTAAAATCCATTCTTTTGATTGAATGTATTCAAATATCAGATAATGTTTTATCTTTCAGAAAAGAAAACATATGGACTTTTGGTCCATTTTTGTAATTTCCTTTGCAATGAGGTACAACACATCTATATGACATCGATTTTTTTTTTTAATAAATTGATTCAATAGTTAAAAGAAAAAACAAATAAATAAATAATTTAAAACATGTGTAAGTTTGGTGACTAACAACAACCGTTCTTCTGAAAATCAAGCAAGGACTCAAGATAGTGATGTCACATGTTTCCTCACTCCCACCGAACTGGCCTTCTCTTTCTGTGGTCTCAGTCAGACCCAATGGTTTTGCAAGAAATGTATGCGGCATATACTCTTTTTGATTCACACTTACTGCAAGTTGCATGGGTGCAGTGGTATGAAACTAACTGTTTATTAAAGCGGAAAGATTGTTCTACAAGTAGGTGCAATTTTAATTTTTTTTATATGTTGAATTTCTCTGGTAAACATTTTTGAATTCAAATCCTATCTTAAGCCCACCAAATTAACAAGCATTGTTTTTTGGCTTTCAAATGGGACAAATTTGATAAGTGTAGCGAGGTACAACTCTGAGCCGAACAAGTTTGAAAAAAAACACTGATATGAAAATGCAAAAAAAGAAGCAACTGTCATTGAAATAGTGATATAATTCAAATTCTAAACAATATCAGATAATGTTTTATTTTTCAGAAAAGAAAACATGGACTTTTAGTCTATTTTTATAATTTCCTTTGCAATGAAGTACAACACATATGTCATCACTTTTTTTAAAAAAATTGATTCAATAGTTAAAAGAAAACAAATAGATAAATTACTTAAAACACATGTAAGTTTGATGACTAACAACAACTGTTCTTCTGAAAAGCTCAACATGTCCTAGTATGTATTAGAAAAGATTGAATTGTATGAATAAATGTTCTATTACATCCAGTTATACAGAAATTCTTGTTTTGCCATAAGAAATAAAAATCTTTCCATGCAATATAACAGAGCAAAACATTTTACATATTCTCTAATCTACCTACTGAAAATTTGAAAGCCTATTTTTTCATGACATTAAAATGTGTCTTGAAACAAGGGATCACATATGTTCTATGGATTTTATGGACTTGATGCACTTGTTTTTTAAAATTGTTTTCTCTTATGTTTCATAGAAATTCATCTTATTTTTCTGATTTCATGTCCATGCAGTATAGGACAGGAGATGTATAATTATTGTTTGAAATCCAAACTGACATCTGATTTTTAATCATGACTTTTCTACATTGAGAGTTTTTAAATGTTGTTGGGAAACAAATGAACTCCTTTGATGTCTTTATGTTAATATTGTATAGAAAAACTATGATCCGCATTTCAATGTTGAATATGAAAATGTATAATATTAATGTTTCTGAATATGGGAAGAGTTGAAATATCTACAGTAGGAAACGGTTTTTAAAATGTTTAAATTAAAAATTATTCTTATAATTTTAACCCTATTACTACTGATACCATGCTAAGTAGCAAAGTTACTGAGTCTGAGAACTTTGGTGGCGGGACATTTTTTTAAAAATGTTCGATGCTGTATTGAAAATAAATATCCCAAAAGTTACTAAAGCTATGCTATTTTCTTCTACAGATTGATGGGGGATCCTGTTTTATGGAAATACAAAGATTGATGTGGAAGCACATCCTGGAGACAATTCATATACCTGAAGGATCAGATTTTTCACAGTTTACATTTAAATATTCACATGTAGACAGACTGGAGGAAAAACATATTCATGTGAATTGTGTGTTTTTACATATACGTTTTGTTCACCATTAAAAACAATACATACTGACAAAACACAGGAGAGAAACCACATTTGTATGATGTGTGGGCTGAAAATGTTTTCAGTGTTTGAAGTTAACTCATGAGAAGACATATTGGAGAAAACTCACATATATACGAAGTATAAGATTCGGTGTTTTCATAGAGGTCAGGATCAAAAAATTCATATATGTACACATACTGTTGAAAAGCCATCGAGGAAGTGTTTAGCACAATGTTTTCAGAGAGTTCAATTTTAACACACCATATGCAAAAGCATACTCGTGTGAAACCATATTCTTGTGAAATATGTGGTTCAGCATTTTCTGAAAATTCATATTTAAAAAGGCATATGCGAATACATACTGGTGAAAAGCCATATTCTTGTGAAATGTGTAGCGCAGCATTTTCAGAGAACTCAAATTTAAAACGACATATGCTGATACATACTGGTGAAAAATCATTTTCTTGTAAAGTGTGTAGCTCAACATTTTCAAGGCGGTCAACATTAATAACGCACATGCGAACACATACTGGTGAGAAACCATATTCATGTGAAATATGTGGTTCAGCATTTTCTGAAAATTCATATTTAAAAAGACATGTACGAATACATACTGGTGAAAAGCCATATTCATGTGAAATTTGTAGCTCGGCATTTTCTGAGAACTCAAGTTTAAAACGACATATGCTGTTACATACTGATGAAAAATCATATCCATGTAAAATATGTAGCTTAACATTTTCAAAGAGGTCAACATTAAAAACTCACATGCAAGCACATACTGGTGAGAAACCATATTCGTGTGAAATATGTGGTTCAGCATTTGCTGATAGCTCAAATTTAAAAAGCCATACACGAATACATACTGGTGAAAAACCATACTCATGTCAAGTGTGTAGCTCAACATTTTCACATAGTTCAAAATTAAACACTCACATGCGAAAACATACTGGTGAGAAACCATATTCATGCAAAGTATGTGGTTCAACATTTTCTGGAACCTCAGATTTAAAAAAACATTCACGGAAACATACTGGTGAAAAGCCATATTCCTGTGAAATATGTGGCTCAAAATTTTCAGTGAGTTCAAATTTAACAACTCATATGAGGACTCATACTGGAGAGAAACCATTTTCATGTGAAGTATGTGGGTTGGCATTTTCACGGAATGATTGTTTAAAAAAACATGCACAAATACATACAGGTAAAAAAACATTTATGTGAAGTATGTATCTCAGCTTTTTCACAGAACTTGAACTTAAAATCTCATATGCAAGCAGATACTGGAGAGAAACCCTGTTCTCTGGAAGTATGTGGATTATCATTTGTAACAAGTTGAAGTTTTCAAACTCATATGAGGTCATATAATGTATGTATTTTAGCATTTTCACAAAATACACATTTAAAAGTACATATTAATGAGAAGGCACATTGATATGAGGTGTGCCATCTGAAATTTGAACATTCTTAACTCTTCAAAAAACAAATGCAAACCCACACCTTTTATGTAGATACACACTAGATAAAAACTATTCATGTGAAGTTTGTAATTCAGCATTTTTAATAAGATAACTTTTAAAGAGACATGCAAGCAGATTCTGAAGAAAAAAATTTGCATGTTTAGTTTTTAAAGAATTATCAGATAGACACTTGAGGAAAATCATGCACATCAGTTGAGGTTCTATCACATTTTAAAATTCTCTAAAGGATAGCTATATTCTTGTGAGGCATATTAGAATTTTTAGTCAGGTTTATTTAAAATGAACATGTGAAATGTATGGATATCTTTTCTCAGAGTTGAACATTAAAATGTCTCATAAATATTTAAAAACAATATTCAAGCATACTGAAGAATTTTTTGTAGCAATATATGAATAACTTCATTATGTGTACCAATTAACAAAAAGATTTCGTTACAATTGTCAATCACAAAACTTTATAGAGTAAGGGAAAATTAGAATAAGTGAATATAAAGTTAAAATATTGCTTTTCCTACATGTGAATTGTTTGCATTAAACATTACATTGTAAGCTACTTTTAACTTTTAGTTAAAATCTTTTCTTGTGTGGCACTCTTTCCATCTTCATGGGACCAAAAGTAACATAAATTGAATATAATTAGCTATTCCAGTCATTATATGCTTAATGTTACTAGCCATTATTCAGAATTTACAGCTTGCTGAAGGATGTGTGAATTGCGCATAGCTATTTTCGTTGTTCACCTCCCTCACTGAACCTGTGTCATCTAGTGCAATCTTTCTTTACTTTGTGTAACTACTGGCATGAATTATGCAGCATGTATCTTTATTCACTGCAGCAGGTCATGGGATTTTGATTTCTGGTTCAGGCAATTTTTTTCAATCCTAGCAACTTGGGTGACCTTCCTGAAAGGCACGGAAATTCCAACAGGAAGACTAAACTCTGCTGATAAACCTATCAACAATCTATTGATGGTGAGACAATATAAATGTTACAACAATCACTTTTATCCAGTTTGTCTTCAGTAAATTGTTTTCTACCCTTGAGGTGTAGAGAGATATCTAATGGTTAAAATGTGTATATTGCCAACTTTGCTTTATAACGAAAAAAGATGCTAGGGTGATCTTGGAAGCTGCCCAGTGCAAAAATGAACAAAAGTGACATGTGTAAGTGTCTATAAGGGTAACAGTAGTCACATTCCACGCCATGTGAGACTGCTGGAATATCTCACTCAGGATAAAAGCCACTGCTACACAATTAATAAATATGATATATATGTATGGCCCCCACCATGATGATGATGTGGGAATCACACCACGGGATACCAAAAGGACATTTTTATGGACATATGTTTCTAATTTGGGCTTTAAAAAAATTTGCCTGTGGAAAAAAGGAATTGTCATATGGGTTTTGGCCAAAATTTTTTAAATTAACATTTAATTCCTTAGATTCATAATCTAGCTGCATATCTTTTCAGAAAACTAGAGTGGGTGGGTCACAGTACCTACACCCACCCCCACTTGCAAACACCCTAGCTGAATTGGAAAGGTCTGGTTGCCAGTCACTCGCACAATGAAAAATCAACTGCCAGTATGCCATATGAGATAGTTTGAGAAGCACTGCTTTAACACACATTTTCTCTACAATTGTTTCCCTTGCGATTTCATTTTTTTGGGGGGGTGGGGTGGAGCAAAAAAACATGAGCGCCTACTGTTTTAAAATTCATATAACGTTTTGGTATTGTGTGTACACACTTGAATTTTTGTATACCAATAAATGAATGGATGAGTGATATTTTGATGTAATACATTATGTTCTACATGTATGTGTTGACATTAAAAATCAAAAACACAAATTTGTTGACTTAGATTTATTATTGTCTATAAAGTTCTGGTGTACAGTCTACATTGTAATCCATCATATTGTGTGTTTGAAGCTTAGCATCTTAATAAAATCATCAGTAGACCCATACAAATCAAACAAGTATTTAGTAAGCCTAATCAGAAGTAAAACTGCTTCAAATGCCTTTGTTTCATCAAAAGTGATGTCCTTCTACAGGTAGATGTACAAGTTGGCGCCAGCATATGCCTGTCTCTTTTCCTTCACTTGATTGGCATATTTGTCTTGTCTGATAATTCTTTAAACACTAAAAATGCATATTTTTTCTTCAGAATCTACTTGCATGTCTCTTTAAAAGTTATCTTATAAAAATGCTGAATCACACACTTCACATGAATAGTTTTTTATTGACAAATAAAGTTATTTCTTCATTCATGAAGAAACACTATCAGAAATGCTATCAGTACTTTCTTTATAGTCATCTTCCATGGATGATAGTATCCACTCTGTACATCATTCTCTCTATCACTGCAACCATCACCAAGCACTTCCCCATCAATATCTGCTTAAGTAAATCCCTCAAAATTATCTTGAGTCTGAATCAAAGATTTCTTCAAGAAAAGCTTCATCAAATGCAGGAGCAGACATTTTTGTTCTGACCCCCCCCCCCTAAAAAAAAAAAACAAACAATACCAACATTCAGTTTAAAAGCTGTTCATCATGTTAAGTGAAGAACTGATGTCAGATGATGGAAGTTTAGCCTCTTTCTAAATTGAAATTGGGCTGTTTCCAGCTTAAAATACCAGAAGTGAACATTGCAATGTGTTTATTTAAAGCACCCCTCTCAAGACAAACTTTCTTGCAACCGCAGGAGAGAAAATTCACAGTTTTAAATATGATTTTCAGTCATGCTGGATTTCACTGAATCTGATTTGGTTTATTTTAGGTTCAAAACTTCCCGATTCCTTCCTCATTTGTATTTTATAGTTAAAAATTAGTATTTTTTTAAAACAAATTTTTTTCATCAGGTTCCAATGCAATTAACCACTTTATATTTTTCATCTAATATTTCTACTTTGCTTTGAATTGTGAAGTCTCACAATACCTTAAGTCACCAAACAATATTTCATGAACTAATATGACTCAGTGGGGCCAGTACCCTGTGACAACGTAATAAAAGGGAATGGTCTGTTTGGGCAATAAAAACATCAAATCTTGAGTTTTCGTGATATTTTATTTTTAGTTAATGCTGCTTAAACATTTCAGATAACTGTCTTCTCTGTACAAAAAAACCCCCAAAAACTCTTAATGATGAATACTGATAATTTGTTTCTTATGATGGGTTTAATATTTTATGAAAGTTGTATTTATTTATTTCTTTTTAATTGGTATCCCCCATACAAGACAGTAAAGCCACTAAGGAACAAGAGGTTACAGGGTGTAGAAGAATTAGGAACAGAAACATTAATAATGAGCAGGAAGAGGAAAGAGTAATCAGGAGGACAGTCGATAGGCATTGACATTGCATTTAAATTTTTGCAGCTGGGAGTTCCACAAGCAAGAAGTGCGAGAAAAAAAAAACTGTTAGTATTGAATTTGATGAGATCTCTACACTTAAATTAAAAATAGTCTAGGTACCATAGCAAAGAGCTCATCCGAAAAATTACCATGAAAGTATTTATAGAAAAGACAAAGAGAGTCACCCTTACAGTGATCTTCAAAAATTTAAATGCAATGTCATTATCTTTTTCTTCTTAATTCCTTTTCTTTTTTTATTCTTCTCTCTTCTTAATAATGTTTTCCTTTTTCTCATCTTCATTCATACTCAGTAACCCCTTGTGTCTTAGTGACTTCTTTGCCTTGCTTGGGGTGAAGATTAAAAAAAATACTCCTGGTGTCATTTTGTCAAAATTTTTAAATGTAATTGATTGATTCCTTTTTTACAACTTTTGGAGTTATTTAAAGCTGAAACATATTTCAGGTTGTAGGAGGTTGATACAGTACCCAGTGTTCCCAATTGGTCCTCCATCTAAGTAATGACTGGATTCAACACTGCTTAACTGTGGTGATTGAACGGAAATTATACCCTCTACATTCTTTCCTCTTCAAACCAAAACACATATACAAAACAGTATTAAAATCGATGACTCCTTGAAAAGTTAATGATAATGAAGGAACCTATGCACAGGCATAAATTGTAATTTGACATGATTTTGAAAAAAAATATTCCTTTATTTTTAAAGTATAATGAAAATATATTAGGGTACTCTTGATGGTGGGTAAATGACTGAAGTCAAGATGCCAGGTCGGGACCAATAACACTGCAGATTCTTCTTTTGGTTTTATCAAGAATCTATGTATTTATAGCAGAATCAACAGACTAAATGTGGCAGTAATATTCAATGCATGGATGAATTACAGACTTATAAATATGTAAAATATAATCTGACTAGAAAAATTGTTTAGCACAACACAGTGAACCAACTTTCCTACCAGCAGACCTTGCAATTGATTCAATATAATCTTGCCTCTTCATGTCATCAGAAAGTGTCACTCTCCGAAAGATTAGCCTCAGTTACATTGATGGAAAGTAAAAAGGGTTCTGTTAGAGAATTAAAAGAAAGTAGTTTTATTTTTGAGGCATTAAAATTTATAAGACATTCCTTGCCCCAGTTAACAACAGATTGTAGGTCCTTTTTGAGATCAGCTGCCAATTCAACCCAATCAGACTTACTATTTATTAAGACAGGAGTAAATAGTTGTCATCAGCATCGATACAAAGTTGAGAACTGATGATATCAGTCAAGGTCATTGATGAAAAATTAGGAACAATGTAGACCAAAAGATAGAGTCCTTCAGAACACCGCTTTGATGCAAAAAGATCTAGACAACTTTCATCTTACAACTTGATAAGAAAGATTGAACCAATTCAAAAACTCATCCAGGTTATAACAACCCATGAATGAAAACTATACCCTCTGCACTCTTTCCTCTTCAAACCAAAACACATATACAAAAACAGTATTAAAAGTCAGTTACTCATTGGAAGGTTAATGATAATGAAGTAATTTATGTTAAGGCATAAATTCTAATTAAATATGATTCTGAAAAAATATACTGTTTAGTTTACGGGTTGCCTTATGGCACAGAGACAAGACAGCGAGCAAAACTATACACGTGTTTATTCCATGACGGTTAACAGTAGAGAGAGGATTAGTTATTATTAGCAACTAAGGGAGTTAATTGCTCCTACTTCAAGGAAGATTACTAGGTAATATAATATCTCCCCTTCTTTATTCAAGATTAGTTGGCAGGCTGGCCGTATTTCCAATAGGAACTGTTTTTGTTGCATGCTGGGAGTATTTTTATTTTTATTTTTATTTAATTTATTTTAAACAACGTTTTTATGTTATTCTTTTTATTTATAATTTTCATTACTATTATTATTTTATATTTTATTTTTATTTATTTATAATAATATTAATAATAATATTTCTACAGACTCCATTCCTTTCATTATAGAACTATTTTACAAGCTGACACCCATTCAAATTATCAATTTTATGGATTTAGCCTTTTTGCATATCATTGGACCTGATTTCACAAACCCACATGAAACCTATTATAAACATGACCCTTTGCTAAACAAAAGTTTCAACATTGCAACAAACATTGAGCATGTCCCATACTTAGATCTGATAGCTTGCTGTTAAGATCTCTAAGTGCCAATGGTATGTTGAAGCGTATGGTGGCAGAAACAAGAAGAAATGACAGAGGTTTAAGAAATGAATAATTGTATTAACAAATAATACAATGGTGAAGTTGTGTGAAGGTCTTCTGTTGAAGGAAATAGATAAGTTAAGATGCCCGCAGAGGCTTACGGTAGGAGAGGGAGGGTGAATTGTGACTTACTGAGGTGACGGGCTTTGGCAAGTTGTCCTTGGAGATGGGAAGCCAGTTGTCTTTGAGTGTGGAGATAGCATTCCGACGAACGTGTGAATCCTGGCTGTTGTGCGGACCGGCTGCAGAAGATGTCTTTTTGATGGGCTTTTAAGTCCTTTCATAGGCTCAGATTGGCTCCAATTCCTATTTCACTTCTTTATGCAGGAGTGGGTGCTATTGGGTAAAAAATTGGATTGTATGTTTTTTTGGGGTGTGTGAGGAAAGCAGAAAGTGTGTGCGGAGCCGATGTGCAGTTGACGGAATTTTTAGTTCAGTCTTGGGTTTCAGAGCATTCACATCTAGCCAGTGGTGGAAATTTGTGTAACATGAATTAGAAGAAGATCTGGTTTAGGAAAATTATAACTGTCAAGCAGATGAAATAATTTGTAATGTAAGATAAACACTAAAAAAGGTGAAACTACTCAAATCAAACATCAAAACCTAGTATTATTATAGTGCCAGCTGACAAAGATAATGCTACAGTAGTAATGGGCAAGTTAGAATAACCGGAGAAATTGGCCTGCCTATTTGGCGTTGCTAACTATTGCAGGTGATAAAGGCTTCAACCTTAAAACACCAGCAGAAGCTAACACACATCCTAAATAAGAACAAGGATTACTTCACACTGACAGCCGACAATAGTATACCCGGGTGACATGTGATCTCCAAGATTTACAAAGTTAGTATTCCATTGAGACCTACTGTAAAATTTAGGAACGGTTGATTTTATTTACTTTGAATTGAGTCGGTTGATAAAATATCAAATATTGAAATATTGAGTCATTTAATAAAATATGATAAACCCCAGAAGTTGAGGATTAGCATAATTTTTTTTCATACTGTTGTGAGAGAAAATGTGTTATTGGTTTCATTAAGAAAGCGAATAGCAATACAACATAAACATATAAATTTTTTTTTAAATAACCACAAAAGTCTTCATAAAAGCAATTGAATATATATATTTATATCTGAAATGTTCATACAAGGTGTGTATGTGTTTTTGTAAGAGATTCGATATCTGAAAAAAAAAACTAATCTTTTTTAGTACTTATCTTATGTTATGTTGATTGTCACGAGCATGAATAAGTACGTCTTTTTTAGGGATGTCCCAGTTGTCGCTAAAAACGTTGCATATCCTGATGAAAAAAGGCCCGAAACTTAATAAAAACAAAATTTTATCACGAAAAACTTTATGTTATTAATTGTAGAGACCAAAATTTTTTTAATTATTTTTTGAAATTTTTTATTCATATTTAGCACGTTTAAATTTGTGGTTGAAAATCTTTTTTTTTTAGGTCAACGATCACCTAATATTTTGCACTTGCTTTTTTCACTTAAAAAACACATAAATTTGGAAATTATTGTAAAAATCAAATAATTGTCCCAATTTAGTGAAACTTTCAGAACTTATTCCGAAATGACTGAATTTATTTAAGAAACGTTTGTCTTTTAGAAAGTCATGGTAAAATTTTTTTTTTTTTTTACGTCTGATACCCACCTTACTTAATTTTATGAAAACTTTTAAACTAGGAGGTGTGCGCTAAATTTTATTTTTTAATTAAATCTTTTTAGTTTGACTGCCAGGAACCCAAAAATATGTTTGACTTTCGCGCCTAACGATCCCTCAGGCAGTTCACGTGACTGACTATATATCTATTTTTAGCTTTTTAAAGGGTTAGTCAAAGGGAGATAACTTTTGTCTCTCTCAACAGTACTTTGGGGTCACTCATTAGGTATGTAACGAATGGAAAACTCTAACAATGTACCCCTTTAAATTTGTTGTTTACAATGATGAGTTGACGAGTGACAAAAAAAAAACGTTCCAAGATTCAAGAAATTCTTTTAGATTCAGATTAAAAATTAAAAAGAAAACACATTGGGTGTAATTTATGACATCAAACAGGTACAATAAAAAAAAACCTAAAAGTAAGTAAACAACTAATAAAAAATAAAAGCAGTGTTTTAAACTCAAAAGTATTATTTAAAAGAAAATACTTTTAAATGTTGGATGAAAAATAAAAATGTTCCTTAAGTTTCATAAAATTGTATAGAATAAGAAATTATAACTTTGATCTTTAAAAATTTAATTTAAAATTTAAATGCAATATTAATTGTTATCTTCTTTCTTTTAGTTTTGTTGTTATTGTTCTCTTTTTATAATTAATATTTTATTTTTTTAACATTCTTACAACCTCAGTAACCCCTTGCATCTTAGCGACTTTATTGCCTTGCTTGAGGGTGAAATGATTTAAAAAAAAAGAAAAGATTTACGGAATCCATTAAATGGATTTTTAAAAAAATTACTAAGATGTAAAAAAAAAAAAAGAAAATCCATGAATTATCTCCCTTAACTTTTGCTCTTCCATACATCGTTTCTAACTGAAAGAAATAACTTTACAGTTTTACTCAAAAATTTAACCTACATTCTGTTCCTTCTTTTTTCGCTAATGTAGAATTGCTGCAGATAGGAAAAACGAGCAAAAACAAACTGAAAGAAGTAAGTCTAAAGTTTTATTCTCTTTTACGAATTTGCAGAAAGAAAAACACTTTAAGTTTGTAATTTAAAGTAAAAAAATTAATTAAAGTCCACCACGGACTTTCTAAAAGAAAGAAAAAACGCATTTTAAATAATTTAAAATAAATGCCTTCTTTGAACATGATTCCATTCGAAACATGATAGAGCCTAAAAAAAGCTAATCCAAATTAAAAGAGAAATTATTTCCTGTATGTAAATAAAAATAAGTATTTTTAAAACATAACACGTTTTTTCGTCACACATTGTCTCATCGAGCCACCATTCTTATTCATAAAAACAATTGTAAAATTAACTCCACGAAATAGCAAAAAAAATGGCATAGCATGATAAAAAAAGACGCCAAATTTGACTAAAGCAAAATTTTATCGTCTAAAAATGCTTATGTTATTATGAAGACGAAAGACCAAAGTTTTTTTTAATTATTTTTTTAAATTTTTACTTCTTTTTAGAACATTCTAAATTTTGATTAAATAAACCTTGTTTCTATTTTTGTATCACCGGAACTACTAAATAACATATACAATTTTTAATACGTTTTTTTTTTTCTATGACACATTAATTTGGAAAATCTTGCAAAAATAAAAATAATTGTCGGAAGTTAATGAAACTTTTAGAAACTATTCATAGATGATGGAAATTATTATAAATATGTTGTTTTTTTTTATTAAAGTCATGGCAGAAATATTTTTATATTTATTACCCCCCCCCCATAATTAATTTTATGAAAACTTTAGAAATTCGATCGCATCGGGTTTAATGATTAAAAGCACAAGGCTTTGAGGAATGCAAATCATGTTTTTTTTTTTTTTTTAATTGGACCCCACGTACCTGAAAATCATCTCTGAATTGTAACATACAAAACTCAATAAAACAAAGATATTATTTAATTTCAAATGCTTTTACTTGTTTTTATCAATATGAACAATATTTTCTGAAAGCAATAAATTTTTTCGATAAAAAATGAATTTTTAATACAATTATTTGTTATTTCTTTAATTATAATAGATTGTTACATTTAAGTTGTTTAAAATATTATAAAATTATTTAAAAGCTGCATTGGGTTTCCTAAGTGTCCTTATGAGATAGATCTTTTTTTAGCGCGTTGTATACGGTATCGTTTTGACTAATCAGAAGATCCGCAGTGATTAAGAAATGTAATTTTGTGTTTATAATCGGGCGGTAATTATAAAATACAGAAGATCAACCAGAATACAATTAAGTTGCATTATTTGTGTTCAGCATTGTTCTTCGCTGTTAAGGCCTTTACTTTTGTGAAACATGTATGGAGAAATTAATTTGATTTTTCAATTTCAACTGTACCTACAAGTATCAGTATCATCTTATGAAATTTATATGATCTTATTTTTATATTAATTTCAGTTATGACATTTTTCCATAAATGAAATATCAAAATTAATAATAAAATGAATGGAAATACAAATAACACAGTAAAATGTAATAAATGTACATAAAATTATAGTATTTTATGTACACTTCTGATAAAATTTCATAAGAAAGGTACCTATAAATTAATTAGATACCTTTCTTATGAAATTTAATCTCACTCTCAACATTCTTATTTTTTCATTTCTTTATAATATATTTTCCATAAAGCATCGTAAACGTAAAGGTGAAAGCTAAATACAAAAAAAAATTAGAGCGCTGAAAGTTTTCATTAAAAACAACGAGGTAAATAATTTGTTCACTTAAATCTAAATAATTTCCTTTCATCCCTAGAAATAATTATCTTCCCGTAAGTTATCTAAACATTATGAAAATGTTTTTTGTCACCTGTCAAGTGACGTGAAAGGTTATGACCTGCTTTGTTTTATTTTCAAATTACATTTTTTCGGTGCAGAAGCTAAGTTAAGCTTGGTTCAAAATATTTTAAATAAACATTATAATTACTGATTTTATTAAAATAAGTTTTGAAAAAATGATAATTGATTTCTAAAAGAATTTCAAAGTGAGATTTTCATCTTTTTATAAAATAGAAAAAAAATGATTGAAAATCATTGTTTTGATGACAAAAAAAAAGATTTTTAACGAAAATTTCGAACATGCTAGGAACGATTAAAAAATGTAAAAAAATACCCCCCAAATACTTTGATCTTTCCTCTTTAATAATAATATGAACATTAGATGATAAAATTTTGTTTTCGTCAAGTTTGGCGTCTTTTTCATCATGCTATGCTCTTTTTGTTTACTTTTCGTGGAGGTACCTAAAAGCTTTTCTAATTAAATTAAATGTCTTAGTTTTATTGCGTTTTTTTATTTTATGATTCGGAGCAGATTTTCGGTAAGACCGGGTCTGATTTTACAAAAGAAACAACAAAAAAACAATTAATTCCTGCCTTTCTCAGGGTGAAATAATTAAAAAAAATGTAAATATTATTAGCCAGAAATTAAAACTAAAATAAAAGCTTCAAGAAAGATTTCCTTTTTAAAAAATTTGTTTTAAACCTTAGATATTTCGTTTTCTGTGGAGGTACCTAATGGCCTAGCCTAGAGCTAATACAAATTAAAAGAAAAATTAATTTCCAAACTTAAATAATCCTTTTAGGCATTTTTAAAACATTAGGAGGCTTTTTTTTTTCGTCATTCGTGGAGCTGACATTGTACATGAAAACTGTAAACAACAAACAGAAAATTCTCTTTAAAATCAGATATTTGTCCTCAAGATGTGTTTTAAAGTCTGTTAGTAAGTGAAGGATTAACCTGGATTTTCTAAAAGTAATGCCTGCCTTTTATTTAAAAATAGAATGAAGATAACGTTTACACAGTCACTTGTGAAGTCAAAGGACAATATAAAAACTCTGTAATTTTCACCTATCCAAAAAAGCACACGTAAAAGTAAAACCTAAAGAAATATGGAAGACCAGCAGTCAAAAATTTGCTATTTATGTTTAAAAATATATTTTCTTTAACTTTGTTTAACCAATAGTTTAATAATTTAATTTTTTTATTCTGTATGCTTTTATTAAACTTGGTATAATGAATAAATTTGAAGGCATTAAGTCACTACCTAAATAGCGTAAATGCAATTTGCATTCGATTAATGAGGAAACACATTTATTCTACAAGTAAATTTTAGAAAAATTATGGCATAAAGTTTCTTTTATGAGAATGAAATAGTTCTATCGTAATTCTGAAAAGTATTTTGGTATGAAAAAGAAATTATGCAAGAAAAAATAAAGCAAAGATTTGTTTTTAAACTAATAAAGACTTAACAAATTCCACTTGAAAATTGCATTAAACTTTACATTGTTTTTATCTTCATACATGTCTTTATTTAATCATAGAAACTTTTTTTTTTTAAATAAATATTAAGTGTGGATTTTTTCTGTCCAGTCTGAAAGAAAATGATGCCTTATTAAATTATGCAAGCATCAATTCTCAAAAAAATATTGTTTTTTGATTTTTATTGAATTATTTTAGGTCAGATGATAGCTAACATTTCTGTATGTTTGCATTTAATATTGCATAAAATTTGACTGAAATAATATCTTCAAGGATTTTCTTTATAACTGCAAAAAAATTGGATGACACCCTTCTCCTCCCATTAAAAAAGTACAGTCAAGATATCAAAAACGGGATGTGAAACAAACCATCTAAAACATATTTCCCTAAAGTTTTTTTTTAAATGACCTATTCATTAGAAAAATTAATTAATTAATTAATAAGTACTGACAATTTTGTTTGAATTGGCTAATTCTCAGATTTTTGCCAAATATTTTAAAATGGGTAGCAATTTGTTTTTGCTACCATTTTGGAAAAAAAGCATTAATTTTGGTGTTACCTAGTAATTACTTTGTAAACTAGAGAGTACCACAGACCTACTAAAAAAATGAAAACATTTCGAATAATTTAAGTGTCTTTTTACAAAAATTAAAGTTTGGTTTATTTGAAAGCCTAAAGCTAATCTGTTAGAAAACTAATTTTATGTATTTAATTGGGTCTTAGTTATTTTTTTCAAAACTCATAACAGTTAAGTAGCTATTTACTAAATGCAGCCCAGTTATGAAATGTTAGGATTCTATTAAATGGATTTTGTTACATCAGTAATTTTTTTTAAATTAAAAAAATCTATGAATTCTCTCCCTTAGTACAAAATTTAATCTATAAATTTTTATTTCGTCTTAAATTCTGTTGTTCCTTTTTTTATTAATGTAGAATTGCTCGAGACAAGAAAATTGAGCCAAAGCAAACTAAAAAATGTAAAGTCATGTTGTGCAAAATAATAAGTCTTTGAAGTTAAATTTTGGTTTTATTTGAAAGAGAAAGTAATTTCCATATGTAGCTCAGTTACAAAGATTTAAATTAGGTATGTCCAAAGATTTGCCACTACTTACAAACATAAAGACCTTAAACTATGTCTAGTTCCTAGCCATGTATGAGGTGAAGTTAACAATAAAGCAAACCTATCAGCCAAATCAGCTTTAGATATGGATGTAGATGCAAGGATCAAAATCTCATACACCAACTTTAAGGAGGTCATTAATAAGTATATTCAAAAGGAATGGCAACAATGCTGGGATGATAACCTACACAATAGACTCTTCATAATTCAACCTAAACTAGGAGAATGGAAGTCAAAAATCACAAAAGGAAGAAGTAGTACTGGCTTGCTTACACATTGGCCACGCGAGAATAATCCACTCGTACTTGCTAAACAACAATGATCAACCAGTATGCCAAGTATGTTAAATGGCATACACTATTAAGTATATATTAACTGAATGTTTAGACCTTACTCTCTCAAGACAAAAATGCTATCATATAAACAGCATGTTTGAGCTCTTTGAGAAATCAAAAGTGGATGATATAATATTATTTCTTAAAACAGTGAGCCTATACCAAAAAATATAAAACCAAATGAGAATGTCAATAAAATCAATTTCTCTACAAACTATATATCTGAAAATAATACATCAATGAAACCAGATTTTTGACAAAACCCCTCTTTATAGAAATACATCAATGAAACCTGATCTACAAACTGATTTCTTAGAAAGAATACATATTCTATTCATACAAATCTATCCTAAAGCTTCTCATCAGCAAGAAATAACCCATTGAGGTTGATATGCCAAAAAACAAAATAAACAAAACCAAACCAAAGATTTACTAAAATCAAGATGAAAAAATGCCCAAAACTTAAAAAAAATTCTTCTCAATTAGTAACCAAGTTATGAACATTCAAAATCTGTCAAATTCATGTCATGTATTATTCCAGTCTCCAACTGTGTCTCGTCGTTTAGTTGAACATGACAATTTTTATTCTTGGAGCTGATCAGTGGCTTCACTGCAGGTGTTCTTGCTTGTAGGTCATGTTCAACTAAACGACGAGACACAGTTTTTCGAGACCCAACATCTTTGCACAAAAGGAACACAGTATATATGCTTTTTGATTTGCATGCACCTTGAGTTTCAACTTGGGAAACATTTGTGAAAGACAACTTCAAAACCCTACATTAAGCCCAAGAAATTGATGAGAATCCTTTTTTCCTTTAAGATGAGACAATTTTGATATGTGTATGGAGATACAACTATGAGCGCAAAAAGTCTGAAAGTGAATCAGTCAGTGTTGACAAATCTGTCATGAACAAACTGATGTTACTGATAAGGAGGGAATAAAGGGATTTTGCAAATTGGAAGTATTAAATCTAATCTGTTACTTTGAAACTAAGGTTAAACCTTCAAGAGAAAGTTTTCATTTTTAAAATACATGTTAAATTTATTGCTTTTTCTTTTGCGTTTTTTTTTTTTTTTTTTGGCGATATCTGATTTATGCATTTAATTGGCCTTTTAGACATTTTTAAATCATTGGCACAGTGATTGACTCCTCCAGTATTTCTCCAACAAATTTGTTTCAAAGAAATGTTAAAATGCAAGGATTTAATAATTAAAAAATCCTTTGGTTTTTCCTCTTAATAATAACATAAAAATTTTGACAAAACTTTGCTTTTATTTCATGACATTAAAAATTGTCTTGCAACAAGACATCACACATCTTCTATTAATTTTATGTACATATTTCCAAGATGCAATTCTTTAAGATTAATTTCTATTATCTGTAATAGTTTTTCATAAATTCTCTTGAAGCAACAAATTGCATATCTTCTATTGATTTTATGCCCATAATTACTTGATGCAATTGTTTTTTAAGATTGTTTTCTCTTACGTTTCATAGAAATTTATCTTATTTTGCTGATTTTGTACCCATGCAATGTAGGACTTGAAATGCATAATGAGATTCATTAATATCCAAACTGACATCTGATCTTTAATTATGACATAATATTGATGTTTTTGAATTTGTGGTTTATGACTGAAATGTTTAAAAATCGACAGTAGTAAGCATTTTTATAAAATGTGTTTGTATTTTAGAATGCTGTATTGAAAATAAATTTCCAAAAAGATACTAAAACTATGCTATTTTCTTCTGCAGATTGTGTTTCCATGGAAAATGACCCTATCAAAGATCAAGCTAGAAGCACACCCTGGAGACAATTCGTATACCTATGAAAAAGGCAGATTGGATTTTCACAGTTTACATTTAAATACTCACATGTGGACACACTGGGGAAAAGTCATGTTCATGTAAAGTGTGTGTTTCTGCATTTAGATTTTTTTCAAATTTAGAAATACATGTGATGATAAATACAGGAGGGAAACAATATTCGTGTGATGAGTGGGGCAAAAAATTTCAGAGTTTAAAGTTAACAACTTATAGGATGACAGCAACTGGAAATAAACACTATACCCGTAAAGTATGTCTGTTAATGTTTCTATACAGGTGTGGGATAAAAAATATACATTTGTGCACAGAGTTGAAAAACCATAAGTGTGTAACTCAATGATATTCAAGAGTTCAAGTTTAAAATGACATATGCAAAAGTATATTGGTGAGAAGTCATATTCAAGTAAAATATGTGGGCAACATTTTCTAAAGATTCAAGCTTAAAAAGACATGTGAATACATACTGGTGAGAAACCGTATTCATGTGAATTATATAATTCAGTTTTTACTCAGAGCTCAAATTTACAAAGACATGTTAATAAATACTGGTGATAAACCATATTCATATGAAATGTGTAGCTCAGTGTTTTCTGAAGGTGCACAGTTTAAAAATCACATGCAAAGACATACTGGTGAGAAACCATATTCATGTGAAATATTTGGTTCTGCATTTTCTGATAGCTCAAATTTAAAAATCCATACACAAATACATACCACTGAAAAACCATATTCATGTGAAGTGTGTAGCTCAACATTTTTACATCATTCAACATTAAAAAATCACATGCGAACACATACTGGAGAGAAACCATATCCATGTGAAATATGTGGTTCAGCATTTTCTGAGAGCTCAAAATTAAAAAGACATATACGAACACATACTGGTGAAAAGCCATATTCATGTGAAATATGTGGCTCAAAATTTTCAGTAAGTTCAACATTAGGAAGTCACATGCGAACACATACTGGTGAGAAACCATATTCATGTGAAATATGTGGTTCAGCATTTTCTTGTAACTCAAGTTTTAAAC
Source organism: Acanthosepion esculentum (assembly GCA_964036315.1). Taxonomy (NCBI): domain Eukaryota; kingdom Metazoa; phylum Mollusca; class Cephalopoda; order Sepiida; family Sepiidae; genus Acanthosepion; species Acanthosepion esculentum. The sequence continues at coordinate 24,297,631 of OZ038479.1, read as the reverse complement.
GACATATGCACACACATACTGGTGAAAAACCATATTCATGTGAAATGTGTAGTGCAAAATTTTCAGAGAGTTCAAAGTTAATAAATCACATGCGAACACATACTGGTGAGAAACCATATTCATGTGTAGTTTGTAGCTCAACATTTTCACAGAGTTCAAATTTGAAAACTCATATGCGAAAACATACTGGTGAGAAACCATATCCTTGTGAAATATGTGGTTCAGCATTTTCTGATAGCTCAAAATTAAAAAGACACGTGCAGACACATACTGGTGAAAAGCCATATTCATGTGAAATATGTGGCTCAAAATTTTCAGAAAGTTCAACATTAGGAAGACACATGCGAACACATACTGGTGAGAAACAATATTCATGTGAAATATGTGGGGTTGCATTTTCTGAAAGCTCAAATTTAAAAAGTCATACCCGAATACATACTGGCGAGAAACCATATTCATGTGAAATATGTGATTCATCATTTTCTGAGAGTTCAAAATTAAAAAGACATATGCGAATACATACTGGTGAAAAACCATATTCGTGTGAAGTGTGTAGCTCAACATTTTCACACAGTTCTACCTTAAAATCTCACATGCGAACACATACTGGTGAGAAACCATATTCATGTGAAATATGTGGGGTTGCATTTTCTGAAAGCTCAAGTTTAAAAAGTCATACACGTATACATACTGGCGAGAAACCATATTCATGTGAAATATGTGGCTCAAAATATTCGGTGAGTTCAGCATTAAGAAAACACATGCGAACACATACTGATGAGAAACCCTATTCATGAGAAGTGTGTGGATCAGCATTTTCAAAGTTTTAAAACTGGTTGAATCCATTCTCATCTGGAGTATATGTATTAACATATTCTGATGAAAAGCCATTTGTGAATGTGTTGGCATTTTTAGTCTATTTAGAAAAATCATGCTCTTCAGGTGAGGTTCTATTATATTTGAAAAGTCTCTAAAGTATATGTTATATTCTTAAGGAGTGAAATGTGTTTGTGTGAAAAAAGATGAGAGGATAAACTGTTAACAAAATTTATTAAATAGATGCAGTTCAGATGGTGAATGGAGCCACTGGATATTGTTACGAACTTGTAGCATATAGATTAACCACGGGTTCAAAAAGAAAACGTGGGATCCTTTCTCGGTCTTCACTCAGAAATGAAAGCGACACAAGGGAGTCAATGAAGAACAGACGCAAGACGATGGTTCTCAAAATAAAACATTTATTTACCAATATACAAACAGGTAAAAAAAAAGAAATACATTTAACAACGGGGGAGGGACCTATAGAAGAAAAGAAGGCGCGAGCGAATACATATATGTATATAAAAAAAAGGAGATCAAGTCAAGAGAATCAACTTATCTGACAGTCGAGTTGACGTTTTCAAACAAAGTTCAGATTCGCCGAAGCGAGAGTTCATAGGTTAACACAACATTTTGGTCGGCCGACAATTTTCCTGAATTCTGTTCCTTTCGGGAGTGTTCAAAGTTTTACAGCATCACGTATAGGCGTTTCGTTGGTCGATACAGTTTTCCTAGCAGCCCTTTCGTCTCTAGTCGACAGACTTTGCTGTCTTCTTCATTTCAGTGGGCAGTCCAATATAGAATTGGGACGATTTTGCCCAGCGATGTTCATCGGCCACTGATCAGACGGAAACTGAAAACCCTTTTTTGATTCTTGCTGTCCCCAAAGACAGTCACGTGGATTTTCTTTGTCCTTGACCGGGCACACGGGAGGATGGGGCACAGATCACGCATCGTTTGCGTGATGGCCAAATCACGTGAATGGCTGGAATTCACTTATGGTCGACCGCCTGATAGCTGTAGGATTCTGGAACCAGGTCGTTTTTGTGTCAGGTCGCTTCAAAGTCATGGACCCGTGGTGTGTGGGTGGAAGAGTAGGCAAAGAGGAGAAGAAGTTGTGAAGAGAAGAGGAGGGTATGAACTTATTCGCTCGCAAGTTGAAAGCATTAGTAGATTCTTATCTATTTTGATTTATTTATTTATTTATCTCTCTCTTTTTATACCTAACTAATTTTCGTCTAGAATTTGGGATTTCTCTTCCTCACGCCTATGTCACAATATGTAATGATAAGATGTAGGCCTCGGAGATCTGCTCAACTCACCTTGTTATCATGGCTGAACTCCCTATCCAGAATGCCCTGTGCCTTCAAACAGAAGTGACAAAACCCCCTTTTTTCATCCCTAAGGGGATAACTTTGGTTAAAGATATTCATTAGGCCAACTGTTCCCTAACATTATAGCTATATTCATGTGTGGTATATTAGCATTTTCACCATAATAAGGTTTATTTAAAATGAACATCTGAAAACGCACTACCAAGATCAAAAATTCATGTGAAATGTATGGATATGTTATACTACTATAATCAGGATCTCTTTCTGATTCTCAAATACATTTCACCAGATATGTCGACCAGATGTGAGCAAAACACAAAATTGAAAAAAAGTTGTCATCTGCACAGAAGCTCCAAGCATAACATCCGGCCCACAAAACAAAACCCTGCAAAAATATAAAATACAATATCCAATCATGAACACTGTTACCAAGGAAAAGGTTTAGCCTGAGAGCCTGCACCTTTTAAAACTCAGATATAAGAACGCACACCTCGCCAACAACAGGCACTCTTGCTCAACACCCTGACTGCCAGCTCATCCACACACTTCACCAGTGTCAATTTCAAGCCTGGTGATACAGACAAAACACCAACAAAACCCAACTCGTGCTACCACATGGCTTCACTAATCCAAAACAGGCTTCTCTCCTGGCACCCATTGTATCATCGGTCAACAAATCCAACAAATCTGTCAACTAACAGTCTTACCAATGGGAACTAAAGAGCAGCACATCAACAGTTTTGCTACCCTTTTACACAATCATGTATATATTTTTAAAATTGATCAATACATTGCTGTTGAAACTTTAATCCTTGCTTGTTCTTCTCTTTGCAATCATATGCTTGTTATAACAGATATCTCTTTTCAGAGTTGGAAATTAAAATGTCACAAAAATATTTAAAAACAATATTTAAGCATACTGAAGAAGGTTTTTGTAGCAACATGTGAATTACTTCAATATTTGCACCAATTCACAAAACAATTTTATTATAATTGTCAATCACAAAACTCTAGAGTGAAGGAAACTTAGCATGAGTGAACATAAGTTTAATATTATTGCTTCGCCTACACTGTTTGAAATAGATGAAGTTTGATTGAAGCACTTTTATCATGCTGACTAAATAACAGTTACATTTCTAATAACTGTCTTCTCTGTAGAAAAAAAAGAAAACTCCATGATGTATATTGATACTTTGTTTCTCATGATGCTTTTTATTAAAGATGGGTGGTTTCAATAGTGTTTCTTTGAATATGGTCACTTAGTAGTGATAGTACTTTAAAAAAAAACCATTTCAGTTTCGTAAAAAAATTTTATGTGGTTTCATGGTGTGAAGATGAAACCGAAAAAAGTTGTTTTTTTCGGTTTCATCTTCACACCATGAAACCACATAAAATTTTTTTACGAAACTGAAATGGGTTTTTTTTTAAGTACTATCACTACTAAGTGACCATATTCAAAGAAACACTATTGAAAAAGATTTTCAGGTGTTAAAATTTAATTTTATCAACATTTATACCATTGTAAGATAAAGATTGAACAAAATGTTAAAAACATTTAATTGACTAGTTTTAGGAAATAAATGTGAAATCTATTTGTTTATAAAAGAAATGAAGAAAAAAAAGAAATACATGATGTCTGAAATCTATTTGTTTCAGTTTAAAAAAAACAAACTTTGTGGTAAAAATTTTATGAAGTTGGATTTTTTAAGGGTTTTCTAAGCCAGTGTGTATGCCAATCACAAAATAAAGTTGTTGTAAACAAGAAAAATGAATGATGATCTTTTTCTATGAATAAATTTGTTTTTTATCTAAGGAATGCACCTAAATTAGATATTAAGAATAATTAAAATAGTTTTTAATTTCACTTTTAAAATATTTCCAGATAAGTGAGTCTCTAGTGTAAGTAAAATTGTTTTTCTTCAAATAAAATTGTTTCTATCTAGTGAATACATGTAAAATTAGATATTAAAAAAAATAAATTAAGTTTTAATCTCAGTTTTAAAATGTGCATATTTTCAAAACTGCAAGCAATTTTTTTAAACCGAAAGTAAAAATTATTCTTTTTTAGCCACTAGTGTTCAGTGGGTGTTCTTCCTATTAAATTCTTCTGAACAAGGAAAATTGATTCATTTTATTTTTATAAATATCTTTATGGTTTTATCTGGTGAATACACATAAGTAAGATTATATTAAAATGATTAAAATAGTTTTTAATTTCAGTTTTAAAATGCGTATCTAAAAAAGAACAGGTAATACTCGCAGATTTGGAAATCTACACATTCTAAAAATGAAATTAAAAGCTTTTATATTTAATATTTAATTTTAGGTGTATTCACTAGATAAAAACAAATTTATTTAGGGGAAAAAGATATAACTCACTGATTTTCCTTGTTTAGAAGAAATTTATTTGCAAAACTCCAATAACGGTTGACTGGTGTACCAGAAAAGAATTGCCGTATTTTTAATTATTTTAAACATGAGGGGGTTTCATTGTTTTTCTTTGTTTTGTTTTTTTGAAGACACATCATAAATTAATTTCTGGAGAGATGTACCATTTTCTCTCTCAAAAATGTATTGTCCAAAGACACAAATATAGATATTTTATGCGACGATTTCTTTCGTATTTTAGCAATTTGTTAATAAATATGGTAGTTATTTATAAGTTGACAGATTAAAGTTTATTACTTTCAAATAAACTAAGTCATGAATTCTATGACTAATTTACCTTTAAAGCATAAAAACTGACTTTAGGTGAACAATCCCTATTTTATTACCCACCACAATTCGCAGTCTTCGAGTTTTCAATTCCAGTGGTCTTTAACGCATGTCTATAAATTTTTATTACTCTTGCTTAAAAACAAATATTGACCGTTACGCACCAGTTAACAGACTTTCACAATGACAGACGTTTCAAAAAACAACACTCAAAAGTCAAAAAGTATATGGGATGTTTCTTTTATGCAACAAGACAGTTTCAATAATTTGAAAGTTCTTTTACCACACATACTATCAGTTAATTTTTTTTTTTCTGCTTTATAATTTTTGAAGGTATTCGCTTCCATGGGTCAGAGAAGAAATTAACATCTTTCTGGTTGTAGTTTAAGGTGGCTTCTAATTGAGTGTACAATTTCAAGAATATTGATAAAGACTGGTCACTTTTGATTTTGCGAAGCAAATGTGTAAAATTTAGTCTAAAAAAAATCATATTTGCATTTTTGGCTGTTCTAAGCAAAATACCAATTTAACTAGTTGTAAAAATAAAATAATTCAATGAATAAAAGCACATACAAAATACAATTTTATTATTCAATGAATAAAAGCACATACAAAATACATATTTAGATAGAAAGATTATTTTCTTTCCAGACATGAATATTTTTAAGATTGGACCATAAATACACAAGATATTGTAGCTTGAATGAACTAAGTTGCAAGATTATCAATCTGAAAGGAAATCAGATATCGACTTGAAATGCTATCATTACACAAAAAAATGAATGGCTTCCTTAGAAAACAAAGATACTAAATTAAAAACCGACTCGAAAACCATGGTATCAAGGAAAAAAAGACAGAAACTGATACCTAAACATAAATTACAAAACTGACCAACTCTACTTTTTATATTTTATGAAAGTTGTATTGTTTATAATTTTGAAGATGGAATCCTAACAGACATTATTCTGGATATTTTACAAAACTTAGATTAATATTATACTACACAAGCTAAATTGTGTTGAAATGAGAGTTGGTAGATTATGTTTTACTTAAGTCCTGGGATTGAACACAAATTCGTTCTTGTGAGAATATCAGTACTTAACTGTCCTTGCTATTTTTGAAAACATACTTTCCTTCACCATGTGGTCAAGTGGTGGCTACTTCATTTGGATACATACATGTAATTACATTCTTTCCCATATACTTCCACAAAACCTATTATATCCACAGTTCTTTTATGCGATAAATGTTTGAGTGAAACTAGTTTCAGTACTCTCTGATTTTTGGATATGAGCAGACTTGGAGTTTGCTTGTAAAAATTCTACTTCATCAATTAATGGCTCATGCTTGCTACCTTGAGAATGTTAGCCAAATGGGTAAAATTGTTCTGGTAAAGGGAACATTCACTCATAGACTGTGTAATTTGTGCTATCACATTATCATGAACAGCATGTAGGACTTCTGACAATATTTCTTCCCAGTGTGACTCAGGTAGAGTTTTCAATTTTAATGCTAACAAGATTGATTGTCAAATACATCTCTACTTGGTTGTTTCCTTCTAGGTTGTATGTAGTGGTACTGCACATGATAACACAAAAATTATGTAGAAATATTATTTCTTAAGAAAGAAACAAAGATCAAATGTCACTGTGAATGTATTCAGTATACAGCTGTGGCCCTGTTGCTGCATGCTTCACTGAATGCCACTCTTGCTTTGGTCCATGTCTGTTGATCCGCCTCGAGCGAGCCTTCTCTGCACCAATCTTACACCACCATGTTTCAGTATACGCAGTATTAGTATGGGGGTGTACCAGCTAGCCACAATTTAAGGGCTATTTCGTGTTAGGAAGAATAATACGCTTTAGCCTTCCAATAACCAGACACCGATACTAATATTGGCATTACTGTAGCCACTGATACACTAACACCGAATGAGGATACAGAAAGACGAAATACGGGACCGTACTCGACAAGACATTTAATAATGCAAACAAATTATATACACATATTAAAAAGGTTTACATGTCCCAAACACAAGATTGTTCCTATAGTCCAAAGGACCGAGGGTGTTTAACGGGAACAGAGAAATGCCATACCAACTTTAGGGCCGTTGACTGTCCATAGATGAGTTAACAGGACTTACTTCTTTCTCCACGCTAGGCTGGGTACCAGCAGACCAATTTCCACGTGTGTGGACTCCAGTGGTCGCAAGTAAAAAAGGGCAGAGCTTCCTAAAAACGGAAGTAACAAAAGGGTAGAGGGGACAGGAGAGTTCTCGTCTCTAAGGGAATGAACTTCCGTTAGCCCGACTGTAGTCTCCCTACAGCAGGAATATCAGTGAAGAACTGTCAAAGATCAGGCTTGACTCCTCTCTGTTCTGGCTATGCTTCAAACTTAATTAACTTCAACAACACTTATTAACAAGTATAAAAAATAACTTTTATTTATGGTACTATGTCTAATTAAGATCATGAATACATAAACAAAAGGGATTTGAAGAAGTTTCCCTGTATAAGGAATTCTTAAGCAGGGAGAAAGAGGTTGACTGGGGATTGCAGTTATGGGTAAACAGCCCAGAGTCATTCAGTTATTTAAATGAAGGCAGCTGATCAAGAGGGTTCAAAAAGCAGATAACAGGTCTTTAGCTGATTAAGGCACCACAATTATCCAGCAGGGAGAGTTTTGGTCTACTATCGGCGAGACCAGTTTGATCTTCTGCTGTTTCAGCAACTGCTTTTATGGGGGTGCAAACTCCAATTGCACTGCTCTGATTTGCTAGCCAATAATAATGCCTGACCAATGATCTTGTGTCATATGCTTCAAAGGGGAAGAAGAATAATAAATCTGAGGTATCGTATATCAGTTGTGGGGGACTGAAAATTCATTCAGGGTGTGACACAAGGTAGTAGTGGAGAAAATCAACATGCATATGCAATTGAGTAAGATAGACTCATGGGAGAAATATTCCACAAATTACTGCATTGTAGTAGTCAAGTGTTAATCTACTTACTGCTGGTCTTTCACTGGCTGAAGACATCACTTTTGTTAGAAGCATTGTTACTGATGGCATAGTTAAACTTTCTACTGTGGAGTGTCTCATTAATGCCAGCTGAGTGATGTCAGCCTTCATGGGTGAAATCAGTGTTGGCATATTGAATCAGTGCCTCAAATGGGTCAGAAAGATGTTTTAGGATTGGTATTTTGGGATGGTATTCTGAAAGTGGGTGCACAAAGCTGAATGAAATTAAGGCCTGTTTTTGTCATGAGCTGTGGATGTTGAAATGCACACTTCCATTTGAGTTAGAGGATTGTAGTTCAGACTGGCTATGACACACCCATATTGTTATTTTATGGTAGAGGAGGTTATTTTTGTTCTTTCTTTGTACATGGGCATTTATGGAATAAATCAATAATCATAAGCCGATTCTCAATATTACTGGACATAACAGGTTCCTTGCTAAATATGTTCTCAGTAATTATTATTTAGTAATAATTTAGGATTCCAAATGTCCAGCCCCCAGTTGTGGACACCAGTTGCATCGTGACCAGGCCTGGTATAAGAATCACTTTGATTTGACTCTATATAAGGCTTCCCTAGTTCAAGATGACATATCGTTGTTTTTTTTAGACTTATAGTAAGTAAGAGCAGTGCAAGCATTGGTGAAAGCATCCATTAGATGCAGGGACCTATGACTCATTCCTTCAGGCTTTGTACCAGACTCCCCATCAATTTAAGGAGACCATCTCTGGTGGCAGAGAAAGCAGAACATGCCCTTGTCCAAGAGAGAATCCAGTACAACCACTGGATAAAACAGAAACTACAATCTGATACTTCCCAGAGACTCAAGGCCTTCTTCAACAGAATTACTGACAAAGAAGACCAAAAGCAGATCCATCACTATATGGATAAATCCTTCAGACATGGATTCAATGCAATCAAGGCCCACCAAGTACAAAAATTGAAAAGACCATGTGACACACAAGGTTCATCACCAACTAGTAAAGGCAGTAATCAACATCATTCAACACCAGCTGAGTAATTCTGAGGAGTCGGTGCTAAACAAGGGTCTCAACTATGCCACAACCATCAGGCAGATACCATACTTGGTCATCATTGCTCGAATCAAGGAAATAGCCTTGAACTTCCCCCAGAATTAAGATGGAAAGTGAGAGATACTGGAGAAAGATAAGTCACCCAAATCAAACATCATGAAACTGGAGAGGCTGGCAATCAGAACCCTACAGAGGAGTGAAAGCATCATCATACTACCAGCTGACAAACGTAATGCAACTGTAGTGATGGACAAATTGGAATATACAGAAAACCTAGAAGACCTCATTGCAAATGGTAGCTACAGTAAAGAAAGATCCTACAATGAAAACAGAATGCAAACTGTCACAGATCCTAATCAAGAACAAGGACCACTTTGCACCCAAGACATACAGGTAGTTGTCACAGTGTTATACCAAGCTACTTCATATATATGGTCTCTCAAAGGTTCACAAAGACTGTATTCTGCTCAAGCTGATTCTTAGCTGCCAAGGCTCTGTGTGCCACCCTCCGAGTTGCTTCCTAGTAGATATAATTGACCCATTAATCGAAAAGTCACCATCATATATCCAGAACTCCACCCACTTCGTGGAAATAATCAAAGATGCTCCCATCCAATCCAACCAGATGTTGAGCCTGAACGTGGTGAGAGTGTTCACCAAGGTACCCACGGAGGAGGCACTCTTGGTAATCAGGGACAGATTGGCCTCAGACTCCTCCCTCGGAGAATGAACTAGTGTGCCAATAGATAACCTGATGGGGATGCTGACTTTCTGTACACAAACATACTTTGGAATGGGATTAGACATATATTGACAGGATGAAGGGCTTAGCAATGGGCTTGCCATTATCACCAGCAATGGCAAACTTATATATAGAATACATTGAGGAAATGGCATTAGAATCAACACCACTAAAGCCAACCTGATGGCTGAGATATGTAGATGACACCTTCATACTCTAGCCAACCAGGAAGTGGTCCAGCTACTACTGGGCCATGTGAACTCAATAAGATCATCGATACAGTCCACAATGGAGCGAAAAAATAATAACAAACTTGCCTTCCTGGATGTACTAATATCTCAAACATAGCAGAGGTTCAAGACATCTGCATACCGCAATCCAACATTCACCGAACAATACCTCAACTTCAACTCCCACCATCCATACAGTGTAAAGAAAGGGATTGTCCACTGTTTACAACATTGAGCAAAAGTCACAAGTGGTGACCCAGAAACATACAAAAAAGAAATGATCAGTATAAGCAGTACCCTACAATGTAAAAACTACCCTGGGTACATGGCAGCAGCTCCAACAAACTGGGATAGAAGGGTACAAGAGGATAACAGGACTCAGAAACAGTTTTAGTCTGCCTACCCTATGTGAAGGCATTATCGGAGAATAGGATCTGTGGTCCATATAACATTAGAACAACCTTCAAAAGCAGTTCAACACTTCGCAGACACCTCTTCTGAGTAAGAACCCACATAGAGGAGAACATGACTAAGAATTGTGTGTACACCATCCTGTGCAGTTGTGGTAAGAAATACAAAGGTGAAAGAGGCCACGCCCTTAGAGTAAGACTGCAAGAATATCATAAAGCAGTAAGACAAGGGGAAATAGAAAAATCAGACATACATGACCACATATGGAGGGAAAAGGGGGATCACTGCCCCCTGTGGGATTAGGCTGAACTAATAGATAGCATCACTGGAAAATGCAAAAACTTAAGGAATCATCACATATGCTAGGCCACAAAAATCTCCTGATTCCACCAGGCATAGAAATGAATACCATATGGGAACCAGTAATAATGAGTGCTGCAGAAAAGCAATGAATAACAACAAAAATTGCAATATAAGCTCTGGTAAAATATGAATAATGATAAATATGAGAAACATACATTTTGTTATCATTAAGTTTATTTTTCTGACTGTTTACATGTCTTTTCAGCTCACCAGCTGACTTGCAAACATGATATGAATTCTCATCTATTTTTTTTGTTTTTCTTGTACTCTACAAAGTTTGAATGTAACTGAGAATTTAATCAGTAGTTGAGATAGACACATGGATGAAACCAACTTGCATATGTAGTCAAGTGAAACAGACTTTTGAAAGAAGTATTAAGGAATGTGCAAGTTCCAAATCAGACTTCACCAGATGTCTTACGTATTTGCACTAAAAATGCTGATTCATTCACATATGGCTTTTCATCAGAATATTCATTCATTAAAATTCTTGTTAACTCTACTGAAATTTGTGATTAATCAAATGTTTTTTTTGCAAATGATCAAGTAATTTGCACAAGAAAACATTCTCCAATTTGCTTGAATATCATTTTTAAATATTTTTGTGAATCTTTAATCTTCCACTATGGAAATATATATCCACACATTTCACATGAACATGGCATCTTGTTAATGTGTTTTTATACCTTGATTTTAAATAAAATTGATCATAGGGAAAATGTTAAATAGTATAGCTCCCAAGACTATAGCTATCCTTGATAAAACTTTCAGATTTGATTGAACTTCATCTTAGGAACATCTCCACACTTCTACATACTTTGTAGCCTCTGGTAATTTTCAAAATCAAATATACTAAAAATAATAACCATTAACATACAGTGTTTTTTTTATCAGATTATGTCTTAAATTATTAGGTTCTTTCTTTTTTTAGTCTATCTACATGACAGCTTGCTAACAAGTATCAATTTGCATGTTTTTTTTTTCAAGCGTGACAAATTCCAAATCATATGAATGTCTTCACATCCATACGTATTTCATATATTCTGCAAGTTATGTCCAGTCTTCATGAGTTTTAAAACTTGAAATCTTTTAAAATGCTGATTCACATTCTTCATATGAATAGGGTTTCTTACCAGTAGGTGTTCACATGTGACTTTTTAATGTTGGACTCTGTAAAAGTGTGTTACACAATTCACATGAATATGGTTTTTCACCAGTGGATATTTTTAAAATTTTGAACACGCTGAAAACTTGAAATTACACATTTCACATAACTGTAGTTTTTCCATCAGCATGTAGTCGCATGTGTCTTTTTAAACTTGAGCACTCCGAAAATGCTGAACCACATTCTTTACAGGAGTATGGTTTCTCACCTGTATGTATTCGTATGTGATTTTTTAATGTAGTACTCTGGGAAAATGTTGAACTACAGATTTCACATGAATATGGCTTTTCACCAGTATGTATTCGCATATGTTTTTTTAAAACTGAGTTTTCAGAAAATGCTGAACTACATATTTCACATGAATACATTTTCTCCCCAGTATGTGTTCGTATGTGGCTTTTTAAATGTGTGCTCTGTGAAAATGTTGAACCACACACTTTGCATGAATATGGTTTCTCACCAGTATGTATTCGCATATGTCGTTTTAAACTTGAGCTCCTAGAAAATGTTGATCCACACACTTCACATGAATATGGTTTCTCACCAGTATGTGTTTGCATGTGATTTTTTAATGCTGAACTCTGTGAAAAGTTTGAGCTACACACTTCACATGAATATGGTTTTTCACCAGTATGAGTTCGCAAGTGACTTTTCAACTTTGAACTCTCTGAAAAATTTGCGCTACACATTCCACATGAATATGGTTTTTCGCCAGTATGTATACGTATATGTCTTTTTAAACTTGAGCTCTCAGAAAATGCTGAACCACAGGTTTCACATGAATATGGTTTCTCACCAGTATGTGTTCGCATGTGAGTTGTTAATGTTGAAATCTCTGCAAAGGTCGAGCTACACACATCACATGAATATGGTTTTTCGCCAGTATGAATCCGTTGATGTTTTTTTAAAGCTGTGCTTTCAGAAAATGCTGAACCACAGATTTCACAGGAATATGTTTTCTCACCAGTATGTTTACGCATGTGACTTTTTAACCCTGAACACTCTGAAAACTTTGCGCTACATAGTCCACATGAATATGGCTTTTCACCAGTATGTATACGCATATGTCGTTTTAAACTTGAACACTCTGAAAACGCTGAACCACATTCTTTACATGAGTATGGTTTCTCACCAGTATGAGTCCGCATGTGATTTTTTAATGTACTACTCTGGGAAAATGTTGAACTACACACTTCACACGCATACGGCTTTTCACCAGTATGTACTCGTATATGTTTTTTTAAAACCGAATTTTCAGAAAATGCTGAACCACATATTTCACATGAATATATTTTCTCTCCAGTATGTGTTCGTATGTGACTTTTTAAATGTGTGCTCTGTGAAAATGCTGAACCACACACTTCACATGAATATGGTTTCTCCCCAGTATGTATTCGCATATGTCTTTTTAAACTTGAGATCACAGAAAATGCTGAGCCACATTTATCACATGGATATGGTTTCTCACTAGTATGCCTTTGCATTTGGCATTTTAAATTTGAACTCTCTGAAAACATTGAGCTACACATTTCACTAACTTTTTTTTATCCTGATCTGCATGAAACACAAGTATGGTTTCTCTATTGTGTGTGTGCTTATATGAATTGTTAACATCAAACTCCTGAATATTTTAGCCACTCTCTTCAAATATAGTTTCTTATATATATTTATCACTTTGTGTTTTTTTTAACAAATTATGAATGCTGAATCGCACACTTTACATTAATATGGACTTTCTCCAGTGGAAATAAGTTTTAAAATTTAAATTCTGTGAAAAATCCAATCTTTTGACGAGGATCCCTTTTCATGGAAATACAATCTGCAGAAGAAAATAGCATAGATTTAGTGTCTTGGAAATTTATTTTCAATACAACATTCTAAAATATGAATAAACACATTTTAAAAAGTGTTTCCCCAATGTAAATTTTTCAACTTTTAGGTTATAAACAACAAATGCAAGAAACATTAATTTTATACATTTTCATATTTAGCCATGATTTCAATGGTTTCCATCTTTACAGGAAAACCCCTTAGAACACATGATCCAAAATACTGAATCACATACTTCACATGAGTATGGTTTCTCATTTGTATGTGTTTGCATTTGAGATTTTAAACTTGAACTCTCTGAAAATATAGAGCTACACATTTCACAAATGGTCATTCATCAGTATGCACACATTATTTTATCCCAAACAGTATGAAAATGTTGAAATATAAATGCAAATATGGTGTCTTTCTTGTATGTTTCCTCATATGAATTGCTAATGTCAAATTCCAAATATTTCGAACTACACTCTTCAGATGGATATAGTTTTTTTTCTCCAATGTGTTTAACCAAGTTTAGAAACAAACTCTGTGAAAAATCTAATTCTTCTTTACAGGGGTTATGTACTGTCTATAGGTTATGCTTCCCAGTTAATCAGTGTTGGGGGTTTCCTTTTCATGAAAATACAATCTGTGCAAGAAAAGAAAATATTAGTGTCTTTTTAGAAATTTATTTTTTAATTGGCATTCTAAAATAAAAATAAACGCATTTTAAAAATGTTTTCTGCTGTAGATTTCTTCATGTCTTCAGTCATTAAGTACAAATTCAAAAATCAAGCATTTTCATATTCAGTCATGTTTTTCATCGGTTGTCACCCTTACAGGAAAACCCCTCAGAACACTTTTCCATTTCAGATATAAGTGCTTAAACAATTTTATAAATACTAAAAAAATTAAAAATACAGAAGTAGCGTGGGTTTAAGTCTAGACTGTAGGGAGGATGAGGGACAGTCTTGATGCCCATATCAGCCAAGTAGTTGGTCACTAGGATAGTTTTGTTGCAGGAGGGCATTGTCCAGGTGCAGGTGCCAAATGAAATCTCTGACCTGCCTCATACTCTTTGTTGACTGTCTAGCCATATGGGGGACCCAGTGGATGTAGATGATGCTTTTGCTGTCAAAGAATGGGATAATCATCAACTTCCCAATGGACCTCCTTTGCTTGGCCTTCTTGGGTTTTCCACTGGGCACTGTCTCTCGGTCATAACAGTAGACCCAGTTCTCATCACAGGTGATCAAGGACACTTGGATTTGAAGTGATCCCCTCAACCATCTCACTGCTGTCATCAATGCACCTCTGCCACTGATCTTCATTGAGCAACTCAGCACATGTTCAGATCATCATGGATGACTGTGTACAGTGCCCTCAGCCACTTCAAATTGTTTAGCAATTATCAGAAGATACACAATGGTCCTTGTACAGGAATTTGCGAATTTTATCAATCAATTTTGGCATCCTGATGTCCTTCTCCCTGCTATACCACTCGTTGTCCCTCATCTGCTGCCTACTCCACTGGAATCTCTTGTGCCAGTGGAAAACATTTGCCTGGCTCATGAAAATTAGTTTGTAAGCATTTTTTTAACATTTCATAGGTTTCTGCAGTTTTTTTGCTGAACTTGACACAAAACTTTATTGCATATTGAACCTCTAAGTTGCCTTCACATCCCAACTCCATTGTGGTACCAGTCACCTGTAACACCGTGTGTATGATGGGTAGTGATTAAAGTGCTGTAGCAGCCCAAACCTTAAACTTGAAAAAAAAAAAAATTTCACATTTTAGCTTATTATAATCATATCAAGGATGTGTTAGAGTGACAGTTACGTAGGTCAATTAACCTTATTCTGGCTGCAGACGAATATTCTCCCCATATGAATTCTCTCTCCTGTACCCAAAGGTACAGTCTGTCTCCTTGAAAGGGTTGCTAAAAATAAACACTTATCAAATGTTATTTATGGTATTTTAAGCCTATTCTTGATCTATAACGGGGTTAAACTTCTTTTCTGATGTCATTTTTCATTGTTCTACATTACACGCGGTACAACATCATTTAAACATGTGCATTCTATTCTGATTTTTTTTTACAAAGAAAAATGGCTGTATCTATTTTCATCAAAGCCCTTATTTAAAAATTCTTTGATTTGGACTCTGATGATTTTGAAAGCTTTACTCAGGCAGATATCGATGGTAAAGTGGTCAGTTATAATGACCACAAGTTGCCAAGCAGCTACTATCATCCATGGTTAACTAATTTTATGGGAGTTGCTGGCCCCATGGATGTATCCAATAACATTTCTGAAGGAGAATTATTACAGCTATTTATCAATGATGAAATAATAACTATTTGTGAATGAGGCAAATAAATATCTTAGTCAGATGAAGGAAAAGCAAGGAGCAAACACTAGTGTCTACTCATACATCACCATATGGAAGGACATCACTTTAGACAAAATGAAGGTCTTTACCGCCATTTTGCTTCTAATTGGACTAACTAGATGGTCATCATTTGAACTGATCAATTGATGATTTTATCCAGATATCAGATACATTGTGCCAAAAGACAGGTTTCTCAGGATTTTGTCATTTTACCAGTTTTTGGATAACTTTAATGCAAAACCAAAGCCCCCCCCCCCACCGGAACATGATCGGGCATACAAGATCTAGCTGCTTTTTGAAAGACTTGTGCCACTTTGACAGAAATACTTTTATCCTGAAAAGGAACTTTAAGTGGATGAAAGTATGATTCCTTTCAAAGGCATCAGTTTACTGATGTAGATGCCAGCAAAACCAACCAAGTAGAGCCTGAAAGCCTGTGGGCTAGCCAACGCAAAAACAGCCCAGCTCTACAACTGACAGCTGTACTTGGGTTGAACAACAGTTCAGGCAGCCAGGACAGCTGGTGTTGCCCACAATATTCTTTCCTCCCTGTTAGAGATTGTGTTTTTTTTTCATCCTCTGCATTATTTTCACTACCTATCCCAACACAGTGCATGTGGCACAATATGTATGAACCGAAAGGACGTGCCAAATAAAATAAAATAAAAGCAGGTGGTCACACAGAAAGATGAACACATTTTATCCATCACACCACCCGCACACAGTATTCCCACGTAGTCATCTATCTAGTAACTGAACAGGCTTAACTTCAGTGATCATATGGGAACCAATGTTTCAATGTGATGTGGCTGGAAGCCATTTTTTTACAAATATAATAGCAATAGAAAATGTTGATGGATTTGTAAACATGAATACATGTTAAGTAATTTGTTTTAATTCATAAGTAATTATTAAATAAACTAAAGCATACATCAATGAACAGAGTTCAAAATAATGCCAGTGTATTGTAATTCAATAAACAAAGTTCTGTAAATAAAAACAAAAAGATTTTTCCCTCCCCACCAAAATCCCAAATACTCCCCCACACACACACACCTTGGGGGTAACTGAGAACCTTTGTACTACATGGTGTTGCACCAATGTATCAAGTGGTGGAAAATTTTCTTTTTTCTTATCAGCTTGAAATCTGCTTCTGTTATGCCCTGGTCATTTGGAAAGCCAAGTCAACTTGCAGAGACAATGTTGAAAAGTTTAGGCTTAGGATTGTGCATTCTCTGCTGGTAGGCTATAAGTCAGGAGAGTCCCACAAGATAGGTAGGAGGACCGAAGACCCCACACACACCCACCCAGAAAAGCTTGTGTTAACAGTGATACTCAAATCCCCAAAAAAAAAAAATTCATGTGTCAAAAACAAATATGATTTCAAAATGTAAAATATTATGGATTACTTGTAATTGCATGCATGAGTCCCAGTATAAATAGCTATAAATAATTATTGACTGTTTTATCATTGTGATATTTTTGCATTATATCAAGTATTAAGAATATAATAACTCGTGACTGCAAATTGGAGACAATAGTTATTTTAGCCCTCCATCATTGCAATGAAATTCTCTTTAATAAAAAAAATCTTCCAAAAATCAAATATACATTTCTGAAACTTTATTTGAGGAATATTAGCTGATTTAAAGTATAATTAAACCAATTTGAAACAAATATTATTTACTTTAAATTTAAAATATCGCAGGAATGCATTTTTTTTTTACCTTGACACTAGCTGTCTTGACAGCTTGATAACAGATCTAATCTTGTTCTATGAAGACTTTGTCTAAACATAATTGAAGAAAATGACATGAGCGCCTTTTTTATATAATTTTTAAGTACTCAGTAATCTTAAAAATTCAGGAATATATGCTCCGTAATCTAATGCTTTAAGTTTTAGAAATTTGGGCTTCAAATTTACTATAGTCATCACTCTTATTTTCTGATAATGTCATGTATGGTTGCATATACTTACAAAAATTGGCAAAAAAAAAAAAAAAAACTCAAAATTCTTTTAAAAATATTGGTGTTTGAAGATTTGTATTAAGCCTTTCTATTCATAAATAGTAAATATAGTTTTCACTTAATAATAATATCACAATTTTAAAATTCATAAAATTAAGCGAGGGTAATAAGAGTGTGTGTGTGTGTGTGTGTATTATATATATATATATATATATATATATATATATATATATATATATACACACACACACACACACTTTTATCAAGATTTTCTAAAAAGTTTTAATTTAATTCATTTGTGAATAAGTCCTGAAATTTTAATTAAAATCCGACAATTAGATTTCTTCAAGAATTTCCAAATCAATGTTTTTTGCAGCAAAAAAGATAAAATTTCCTAACCTTCAGTACCCCTACTGACAAAAAAAGATTTTTAAAACCAGAATTTCTAAGTTTCTAAAAAGGATTAAAATATTAATTAATCAAAAAATACTTTGTTATTATTAAGAAGAGGAAAAACACCAAAGACCTTTTTTTCATCAAGTTTGAGGCATTTTTTTAGTGAATTAGTAGAGGTACCTACATTACATGTAGGTATGTCGGAAGTTGAATTTTATTAAATATTTTATTACTTTCAGCATCAACATAATAATAAAAAACAAAAAAAAAAAAAACAAACAATAACACTTCTCCCTCACAAGATCAAAAAATAAAACTTAAAATATTAATACTTCAATTTTATACAGTTAAATCAGAGCCATATATTATAACTTAATGTTATGTTCTGACATACATATGTAGGTATAATTAATTTAAATATCTGACAATAAGCCACAGCTGTTTAAAACACTTGTTTTTGTCATATAGGAAAATCCAACATGGTGCTTGTATGAAATATTTGAAAAAATTCCTGTTTGTCAGTAACATTTAAATCCCTCATAGAATGTGAAGTTCTCAAAGTAAACCTGAGCCAAACAGTTTTCCTGAATCCTTGATGACTTGGCTGTTCAAAATTGACAACATCAAGAGGAAACAATGGAACTGAGCTTGGAAAACAATTATGTGCAACAAGTTTTTAATCTAGACATTTTCAGGCCATGTTATTGGATCCAGATGGCTATTGTTTGCACATGGAATTATTCACTGGTAATTAATCCTGAATTTGGCTGTGAAAAATGTCACTCAGGGGCTAGCATTAAGAAATTATGGCCAATTTTCTGAGAAAAATCACTTTGATGAAAACATTTTTTTTTCCCTTCAAAACAATTTTTTTCAAACTTAAATCCTTTCCCTTTAAGTTGGTGTGAACATCATTGAATAAAAGGAACTGCTATATGACCCGACAAGGGAAATACGAAAGACATCCAGGGAAAAAAAACTGTTAAGTGTTTTTTTTCATCACCTGGGTCACAAGGTGTTTGCTCTTATGTATGTGGTATAGTTTATCACCAGCTGATGACAGCTTGTTTTAAGTTTTATTGCTGGCTGGCTGGCCTTTGATCCAGCTATGTCAAAGTCAATTTTGGCTTAATTTGAACCTACTTTTCCTTATTGGTACTATTTTTGGAGAAAAAAAAAACAAAAAAACAAACTTATGTCAACTTTTTTTTTTAACTCCTGGCAGCCATATAACTGAAAATTACCAACAGACTTTGTCATATTTTGACCCCCTAGGAATTTTGTTTTCCTTCAAACTCTCAATTTTATGCCCGAAATAGTTTGATTATGATTTACGCTTTCCAAATTTAAAAAAAAAAAAAAAAAAAATTTCTCAATACTGGGGAAAATTTTTGTTTAGAACTAGAAAAAAAAAAAATGCAAAATTTTCAATATCTTTTCACATTTTACCTCCTGAAAAAAAAAAAAAAAAAAAAAAAAAAATCTTCAAGTCATTTACACCTGCCAATTTTATGTTTAAATGAAAGAACATTGTTTACTTTCAGAAAATTACCTAGTTTCATGGGGTTCAGATCAAAAGTTTCCTCCTTGATATTTTGTTCAGATGATGACAAAAGTCAATTTTCAATATTTTATCTTATTTTACCCCTATAGAAGTATGAAAATCCATTTTTTTTTTTCAGAGAAAATAGGCTGTGACAAAATGACATTTGATATTTTTGTAATGATTTTTACTTTTAGAAATTTTTCACTATAGCAGACCTAAATTGACTTTATTTAAGTTTAGTGGGGATATAGGAACCTTCAAACAGCTGTGAAGCCGCGCCCAGCCAAAGAAGAAAAAAAAAAGAAGGTAAAACAAAAAGCAAAAACAAACGTATTTGCGTACACACACACACAGTGGAACCCGGATATAAGAGAGTTTTCGGGACCGGACAATAAGTCTCTTATATCCGGATCTGGTCTATTTTGTTTTATTAACACAGGCTCTAATTTGGGACCAAAGAAAATCTCTCTTATATCCAGATTACACTGTATATATCTCAAATGCGTAGATCATTATTATTAATAATTGTCGGATTTTAATTAAATTTTCAGGACTTATTCGCAAATGAATTTTAAAATGTTTTGTTTTTTTGGGGTTTTTTTTTTTTTAGAAAATTTTGGTAAAACTTAAAAGTATAAATCTCGAAATTTTATGAAATTAAGTGGGTAGAAACATAAAAATATATATATTTTCATTAATTTCTGAATATGTCCTGAAAGTTTCATTTAAAAAAAAAAAAAATCAATTATTTTATTTTAATTTTTGAAAGAATTTCCAAATCAATCTATTTTTCACCGGAAAAAAGCGCAACAGAAAAAAAAGATTTTTAACCAAAATTTACAACGTGCTAGAAGGGAGTAAAAAATTTCAAAAAAATAATTAAAATACTTTGGTCTTTCCTCTTAATAACAAACATTTTAATGACATGTCATTATTAAACTTTGTTATTGAGTTTGGGGCCTTTTTTCACCATGCTATGCTGTTTTTTTTACGCGACCAAGTGGAGGTCCCAAATTAAGATTATTAAAATAGAGTTTACAACATTTAATAAAAACAGATGTAGAAAAAAAAAACAGAATTATGAACAAAGGACAAGGAAACTATTTTTTGATTAAGAAATAAACAACCTTAAAAGAGGTGAAAAATTCAATTCAAAGAAAAGAGTGAAAGTGATTTGTAATGAAAGATATTTGTTGAGAAGGTATTTTTTTAAAAATTTCAACGAAAAGCTACCTTCTTTTTTTTTTTTTAATCTCAAAGGCCCATCTTCAGGTCTTTTTTTCTACCACCCTCAGCAAAATCTAAAAGAAAAACTAAAAATATTCATTCGGCCAAAATTCCTTCTTCAATAGAAACAAAAATGTTCACTCCACCTTTCTTTGCAATTGGCTCCAATATTCCAACAGTAATTCAAGTCTGCCTCATTTTTTTTTCCACCCCCAATTTTTTTAAATGTGTTAGGGGGAAGGGCTCAGCCCTTGCTTATTTATATTTCATCTCCTGACTGCTTATTTCGCGTTTTTCCCTTCTTTCTGCTAGTAAAATAGCAATTCCTCTGATATCTACGTCTGTCGACTGATCCCTTACAGGTAATCACGTCCGAACGAGATTTCGTTCACATTACCTTTTTACTTTACTTATCAATATTTATGACGGTGGCGGAGGGGGAATATTAAGATTTTCTTTTATATTCAAATATTTCACTATTTTTCGACATAAAAAAAACGTTCTGTAATCAACAATCACGAAAAGAAAACTAAATCCAACTCATTCTCCTTTATCCAAATTGTTTATAGATTTGGCGAGATTTAATATCGAAAAATGCGTGTTTGTTATGTGTCGTGGACAAATGAAGAAATTATTTATTTTAAAACATGAAAAGTATTTTCGCTAATAAATTCAGAAATAAGTACGCCACAGCAGTCTAAAACTAAAAGTGAGAAAAAAGTTGATTAAAATTTTTTTTCTGATAATCGTGGGCAGCTGTCATTCAACACAAACAACACAACACTAGAAGAGTAGTTTCATTTGCAAGGAGATAATTTTTTTTTAATTTTTAAAATTAAAATAAGTTATTTTTAGTTGGTAATTTTTATAAAAAGGTTACTTTTGTTTTAATTTATCTGTGATTTCTTTTTAATCTACAAAAATGTTTATTTTCGAAATTTTTGATTTACCCACGCCAAGGGTGATAATGACGAGGGAACACAGAAAACATAATAAGGAATTTATTTTCGAATTTATATGTTTGAAGTAGTGTTAGTAGCTCATCCAGAAAAATAAATCAGAAGTATGCAGTTTCAATTGTCATGAAGAGGAAATGTTCATAAAAAAGATTAAATTATCTGACACAAAATAATATTAAAAAATATTTAAAACAAAGTTAAAGTTTGTTGTTCACAGAAAGGATATGGTTGCATATGTTCGAAAGTAAATGAAAAAAGTCAGTTTGAAATACTTAACTTTCTTTGTTGAAATAAAGTCTTTGAAGTGTAACATGCTGTTAGAGGCTAATAATATTATTGACGAATAATTTTATACTGGCAAGAACTTCAATGCTGGTCATGATGAACTGGAATGAAACCTTTCACATGATTTCAGACACTCTTCTCTCATTAATTTAATTTTTCTCCTCATTTTATACCAAAAAGAATTTTTGCATAGGCTTGCTACTTTCTTTCCTTCTTGGCTGACCGGCTAATTTCTGGGAAGGCAAGATTTTCATTGGTCCAGAAATTTCACATCGGCTCACAAATTTCTTTCCTTTTTCTTCTTTCTCAAATCACTGATTAATTTCTGTGAAAGGTAAAAATCTCATATAGATGAACTAAAGGCAAGGATCATAGCAGCATTCACCATCTTAAACAAGGAGACTGTCCAGAAGAGTTGCAGGAGATACCATAGTTAGCTGGGAGCTGTGGTTGAAGCCAATGGTGATTTAATTGAATAAATTTACTTTGTGGTATTTCAAGATAATTTTGTGTCATTTTGGTAAATATATCTGTTAAAATGAGATGTCAGTGTCATTTTTATTTTTGTGTAATTTAGATGACAATTTATCTATTGTGCCCTATATATACAAAAAAATATCAGGTTAGCTGTGTGGGTGAATGTCTAGATGTAATTGTAAGTTCTATGCTAGCAGTTTCTTCTGTCACACTTTCTTCCGGCTTCTTGCTTCCCAGTCAACTTTGATCGTCAAAGATTTAAATGCTATGTCAGTCATTATCTTGTTTGCTATTGTTCTCTCCTTAATAATGTTTTATTTTTCTCATATTCTCTCGCACAAAGTAACCCCTCTGCATCTTAGTGACTTTATTGTCTTGCTTGATGTAAAATGATCACAAAAATAATATCCATCATTGTTTTCAGTATAATAAATAAGATACGAACAGCACTCACTACACCTTCTTCATTATTTTTTTAACAAAAGTTTATCAAATTACAATACAGAAAATCAATTATTTTACAAAAATTCAAAAAGTCATAACTCTAATGTATACATTGGTATATAAATACCTACATGACTTGTCTTGGCATTGGTATCTTGTATTTGTTTTTATATTTTGGTCATTGATGTTTACTAGCTATGCTTTTTTAGTATTCAGCTTCTACCTAATTATAATATTACTTTGACTCAATGAATTCTATTAGTTGTTAAATACTTCAATTCATTTTTCAAGTAATATTTCTCTTGACAACAAACTTTGTGCAAACTAAATGCCAAGTGGATCACAGAAGCTTCGACTAAAATTTTGACTTCTGATTGGCATGTGACATGTGAAAATTGTTACAACGCCTAATTGACCGCCAAAATGTTTCTGAAAAGAATTAAACATGTTCATGAGCCAGTCACATGACCTACAACTAAATAAATACAATAATGTGAGCAAACCTCACAGTGAGATTTTTATCAGCAACAAGTGTGCTTCCTGAGAGTGTATAATTTTCAACACACTAACTCAATTCACCTCAACTGATGTCATTCCTTTACAGTGAACGAATCTGAGTGGCAAGATATTTCAAATTATTTATGCTGAAGTGTTAACTAAAAATTACATTTTTAGTATAAATACTACTTCCTGATCATCAAGCATAGTATAAATACTACTTCTTGATCGTCAAGCAAAGAATACAAGTTTCTCTGAACTCATCTTACACCGAACTTGCAATACTCTTTTATTGAAGAACATGTCTTTCATCGAGATAAACTATTGTTTCATGAACTGAAACCATTTCCTTGAGTTCAGTTAAAAACATTTTACCTTGCTAACTTTGACTAGTTCAAACAATTAAAGGGAAGTAACTCCAGCTACATTTAAAAGTTGCAATTTTCAACTATAGAAATTGTTATAAACTGTTTTCATTTTAAACAGATTTAATTACAACTTCTATATAATTTCACACACTTTGAACATTTTTCACAGGAACACATTTCACCTGTTGAAAGAACATTTTTAAGTGACTTAAATAACAAATACATACTCTTCAACATTCACTGAATTACACATCATTGTATATTGTTATATAAATATTTTTATTGTTTGTAGAAAGAGATTTTTCGTTGTATATTTATTGTGTTTTATCAGCATTGTGCCAAAAGAGAAAATTTTAAATTGTTTGTGGAGAATTGTATGTTCATCAAAACCTTGGCCTTCTGACACATCTTTTGGCCCAATAGTTTAAATAACTGACAACTCCACAACACGTTATAATCTTTGTCACTGTCTCAAAGTAGCATTTCTTCCTGAAATAATACTTTTTATCTCATGAGAAGGCATCAATCACCAGTAACAACATGATACAGAATGAATACATTTTTTCATCGGGTTTGGTTTGGTTTGTTTTACGGCATATCAACCACAATGGGTTATTTAATGCTGACAAAATTTTTATTTCTGGTAATATTTTTCCTTCAAAAATGTATAGTTGGTAATATCTTTTTTTTTTCCAAAATGTATTGCTGGTAATAAATTTTTTTTACAAAGTATTTCTGGTATTAAAACTTATTCTTACACTTATATTAGGTATCACAGATGAAAATTTGAAACAGGAACTAGGTGTTATCCAATTGCATCTTCTTAATCTACATGATTAAAGAAACTTAGCAGTTTTTATTTCATCAAAATATCTCAAACCGTTTAATTTTGGCAGATTTATTTTTATTTTTACACATGTACTCGACTTAGTCATTTTTTTGTCTATTATGAATTAGGACAAAATACCATATTTGGACTTCTATATTTTAAAAAGCAATTAAGAACAGTTAAAATTATACTAGCTTGTTAGGTACATAAAGAAATTAATAATAAAATTACAGATAGTATCACTGCATATTTCTTAAATAAATTCAGTCTGATATGCAAATTTTATAAATCAAAACTTCTGCAACGACGTGCAAACAACTCATAACCTGAGGTTTGACATTTCATAAAACTGGAAATAAGACCCACATTCATCCCAAATTTCAAATATCACATTAGGACTATACCAGTAACGTGCCTAATTTTTGTGGGGAGTGATAGAATGGATATATTCTGGATTATTCCACTTCAAAATTGAAAAGAATTGATTTTTAACCTTTTGTCACAAGGTATTTGAAAGGCCAATTTTAGACTTGCTTGAATTGTGTCATAAAATGAATACTTCTTACACTAGAAACACCAAATTTCATATCTAGCCATTTCTGGGGGTGCTCTTTCCATTTATCATGGTTAAAATGACATAAAATCAACATATGGAGCAGATGCTGAACAAGTACAGTCCTCACTCAACATGTACAATTTCTGGACTGTAGAGAGAGTGAAGCTTAACACACGCCAATACCCACTAATGATTACTAATAATCCGTATGAAATAAATATTACTAAGAAATAATAATAAATTAGGAAAATTAATATTAAATAATAAATTTGTATCTAGATAGCAATAAATCGTAACTAAAATCCATTCATTAGATAATTTAAAAAGTAAGACAATTGTTTGAAGGGATAACTTTAAACAAAATGTTACTTAGGTAACTGAAATGCTGATAATTATTGCGACAATACTGCAAAAACATAAAAGACCTTCTAGAATTTCTTTGTAGAATGTTTTTTTTTATCTCATTCTTTGAATATGAACATTTTTCGATCAATAAGACCTACGTTTTTTTTTGTGATTTGAATCTGAGCGTAAAGTAAACAAATCGATTTTTGTTTCATTTTTTTTTATAACGAAAACGGTTTTTAAATCACTTTTACATTTTACATATCATAGAAAATTAATATTTAAAGCAAATTCTTAACAATTTCCTTGAAAATTTCGTCCATAGAAAACATGCTGGTCGGTTCTTTTGTGTCCGTGTTGACGCTGTGTATTGAGTCTCGCGTGGAGTTGAAATGATGGCCGAGCGAGTCGCACATGGTTATACATAATCACACACTCGCAAAATGGAGCTATCGTATCATATTTGATTTTGATTTAGTTTCATAGATTATTAAATGAGCGTTTTAAAATTTATGTGTTTTTATTTTTACAAGAAGCATTTGAATTTTACGATCAAACTTTTCATTTGGATTGTTTACAAACTTCTTATAAAAATTAAAAAATATAAAATATATGAAAATGAATCTTAGAATGTTAACTTTCCAACTAACGTGTTACTAAAATTGTAATAAACCCTGCGGAGTGCACATATTACAAAATTTGAGGAAGTCTAAACTGCCGTCAGTGAAAAAAATGGCCAAAATTTTGCGAAATCACCAAAATGTCTCTATTTTCAAACTGTAATGTTCATCGCACACTGTAGTACGTATAAAAATAAATAAGATAGAAACAAAGTTCATGAAATAAGCTTTTATTTGGTATGCATTATGTTTTTACTTTATGGAAATATTGAATGAAATAACACGGCGAGTTGAATAAATGCATTTTTTAGTGTTTAGTTAAGAATTTCATCGGCTGTAAGCTGGGTGTTGGGATACCTACTTATATAGTATTTTGACCCCAGTTTGGGGGGGTAACTATTTGCCCATAGATGGGACCCTAACAGGTGCTACCACCCTAGGGCAGGGTGGACCTGGGAACACCAGCAATTAAGAGGTGGTTCCACGCTCCTCAAAACCTCCTGATCAGAGGCCTTGCTGTTGAACTTAGTTTATTGTCTTACCCAGGACGCGGATGTAGTTTATATCATCATACTTAGGACGTTTTTTTCCCACAGGCATAATGAATCTTTATAAAACATGCGAAGTACAGGCGTTAGACAAAATAATGTGAATAGCTTGCAAAAATAGCATTTTTTTCAATTCCGTCATTTTCCGGGTATTTGTAAACTAAACATCAAGCTGGCATCATAGTTTTTAAATCCTTTACCTTGCTTTTTTCACTTAGTTAAGTCATTATTTATCTCATTGTATTTTACATGCTAAATTTGAAACTATCAATTTTAAGGGTTCAGATTTTTTGCGCATCAACAGACCTTATTTCACAAGCCCAAATCAAACTCATAGGAATGCAATCAAATCTCATTCAATAAATAACATTTTCACAATTTTTCATTGTTTACCAGGGTAGAACTGATGGAAAATTTATAATGATTTTAAAATCGCGCGTAAAAATTATGAGTAATTGCTTTAAAAATATTCAGAGTAGATTTGGAAGAAAATAATGTATTGTGTTTTGTTAAATTATGCAAGCACCAACACTCAAAAAATGATTTTTTAATTTTAATGAAAAAATTGGTTTTACGTGAATTACCTCCCTTGACTTTCGCTCTCCTACGATACTTGGATTGCAAGCAAAATGTTTATTTTAAAGAAAATTTAACCAAAAAAAAATTTATTTATTTAAAATTCTATCGTTCCCCCTTTTTGCTGTAAAGTTGAATTTTCCCAAAGAAGAAAAATCAGACAAAAGAAGACTGAAGTAAGTTAAGTATAACTTTTCTCTTTTTGTTTACGAATTTGCTGAAAGAGAAATGTTTTTTTTGGATTTGTAAAGAAAAAAAACATCGACGATTCTCAAAAAAACTAAACAAAAAAAAACATTGTATTTCATTAATCTTCCAGATTTTGATATTTCATCCTCAAACCAAAAATGTTCTGGAATCAGGCTATTCCATTTTGAAAACAAACGATGATTCATATGTTTTTAAATTTAGAGTTAGTTTTTTAATTTTTTTGTCTTTGTCAATTATTTCTAAGAATTTTTTTTTCTTTTGACCTTTTTATGCTGACTTTACAAAAATGAATGGAAGTTATTGAGTAAATTTTGTTTGATCATAAT
Source organism: Acanthosepion esculentum (assembly GCA_964036315.1). Classification (NCBI taxonomy): domain Eukaryota; kingdom Metazoa; phylum Mollusca; class Cephalopoda; order Sepiida; family Sepiidae; genus Acanthosepion; species Acanthosepion esculentum. The sequence continues at coordinate 24,269,420 of OZ038479.1, read as the reverse complement.
AAAAATGATAGCAACTTTTTAAAAAAGATCTTGAAAAAAATGATTGCGTGATTCACGTAAGATTCTCTATCCTGCGTAAAAAAAAAAAAAAAAAAATTGTCAAAATGAGATTATTAATTTTTATTTTATTTCCCTTACCATTATTAATTTGCAATAATTGGATTTGGTTGCTTTATAAATTCTGAAAAATAGCAGAAAATGATGATAAAAAAAAAATATTTCACTTCTTTGTAAAAGTCCTTCCATCTTAAATTCTTAATGGTTATTGCCTTGCTTGGGGTGGAATGATTAAAAAAAAAATCATTAAAACATAAAAAATTCATTTTCAACCTGAGATTTCGATTTTATATTCTATTTTTTTTTTTCTTTTTTATTGTAATGGACTGATAGAAACTTGTTAGGATGGAATATTTAGATACCTCCACGAATTCAGTAAAAAATTAAGAGACCATGGTGAAAAAATGCCCAGATTTAACAAAATTTTCTTGTCAAAATCTATGTTAAGAGGAAAGACCAAAGGATTTTTTGATTGTTAAATACGTTTTGAAGTTGATCCTTTTTACAATGTTCGAAATTTTGGTTAAAAATCTTCTTTTTTTTTTTTCGTCTGGGGATTGGGGGTGAAGGACAAAGGTTATTAGTATAGGAGATTTTAGCATCATTTTTTTTTTCCATGAAAACATATATTGATTTGGAAATTCTTGAAAAACATCAAATAATTCTTGGATTTTAATGAAACTTTTGGGAATTATTCACAAATTAAATTATTTTAGAAATGTTTCCTTTTTAGAAAATCTTGGTAAAAAAATTTACATCTGTTACCCACTATTTATTTAATTTTATGAAATTTTGAGAAATTAAATTTTGTAGTGCTAATCATAAATGGAAAAGATTACTACAATTTATAGCACCCACCCGAATGTTTTAAAAGAATTTTGAATTTTTTTTTTTGAGTGTATAAATGTGCCAATTTTTGTAAATACAGCTGTCAATACAGAAAATAAGAGTGATAACTATAGTAAATTTAAAACCAAAGTAACTAAAATTCAATAAAACATTAGATTACAGAGAATATTTTCCTAAATTTTTAAGATTACTAGTTAGTTAAAAATTATATAAAAATAGCTCACATTATATTCAAGTATTTTTTACAGATATATCCACCATAAAAAATTAGATAAACTTCTGTGTCATTCAATCTGTCAACATCTTAAATAAACAGCTACTACGATATTAAAAAAATGAATTTATGCTATATTTTAAACATAGAGTAAGTAATATTTGTTTCAAATCAGATTAATTAAACTTAAAATCAGCTCATATTCCTCAAATAAAAATTTCTGAAAAGTATATTTTATGTTTGAAAATGGTGCTAAAATCGGCAATTTTAGTAATTTCAAAACAAAAACTCCTTCCAGTCAATTTAAATTAGTTTTGAAATACAGCAATGTATTTTGCATATTGGAAATATTAAAATTAATGTATTAGCTTGAAATTAAAACTATAATAAATGCTTCAAGAAAGATTTTTAGCAATAAGACACAAGGGGTTACTGATTGTGAAATAATATGTGAAAAAGAAAAACTAAAAAAAAGAGAGAGAGATCATATCCTTCTGGATATTTGCAGTGTTTAGATGACCCCAAAAGTAAATCATCAGAAGACTATGGTTGCACCTGTCTTGTGGTTTCCTACCTAAAAAAAATTAAAAAGTAATCTTCATTTTATCTCCTGGCTTTTACCTGTGCTTAACATCTGTAGAAAAACAACAGTTAAGTAAATATGTATCTATTTATTGTAAAGAAAAACAAATGTTACCATTTTATACTGTATTGGCAAATAAGTTCACCACTTAGGAACATTCCTTGGCATTTACTTGTCAATACTGTCAACTCTAAAGATGTTCTTGATGTGCTCTTTCTGCTACATTAATTTCAACTACCTTATATACTTGTGCATCATGTGACTGTTGAAGACCTAATTTTGAAGCTAATTTGACTACAGTAAATGGATATATAGTTTTGCCAGCAGTACATATGCTAATTTTCTGTCTTGTGCATGATCTGACCTACTTAAAATTAGCTTCAAAATTAGGTCTTCAAAAGTTGCATAATATGCAAGTATATATGGTAATTTCATTCAGAAGATATTTTTAATAAAGATATGTTGTAGTAAGAGATTTGTGAATATGGACAAATTTAATGATTTTGAGTAGTAATGGATAGTGGCTTTCATTAAGGAATCGAAGAGATTTCGAATTCCAGTCGAATCCATTACATTCACTTACATGCTAATACCCTTAGGAAAGGTATGAATCCTCTTCTCACTCCCCCCCCCCAAGCTATGGGTAAATAACAGGACAGACCGGGTTCTATAGCCTTGAATGGCAACTGGTCTACTGCAGAAAGAAAAGGCAATCTACTGCGGGGAAAGAAATCTGCCTCGTCAGTCATGTATTGAAAGATACATGATCGCCTAAGAGTGTATCCCGCATGGCACATAACTGATTGACCTCCAAAACAAAGAAAAGAATAAAAACAATACCTAGGGTATGTTAACAGATCTCAACAGCTATAAGGGAGATGTAATTAAATATACTTTAATGTTTAAAAAAAAAATATTCAGTATTATTATTGTTTAGGTAATAAGCATTATAACATAGCTATCTTGTGGAAAAATAAGTGAAATTACCTGTGTGTGGGAGGCTGGGTGTTTGACATGGCCTGTATTTCAAAGTGAGGCCGCTCCGAGTTTTCTGTTAATTAATAAATTTAAAATTATACTTTAATTACTAATTTTTTTAATTAATAACTATTTGTGCTCAGTTTTTGACATTAATAGCTATCTGCTGATGTGTTAAAGTTTTGGAACAATGCAATAATAAGAATTTAAATTTCATCTCTCTGATAACTGTTGCAATCTGTAAATATGAACAATCTTTCTTGAAGCTTTTATTTTTGTTTTAATTTCATGCTAATATATTAAATTTAATATTTCCAATAAACAAAATACTTTGCTATATTTCAACCACATTTAAATTGTTTGGAATGATTTTTTTTTGTTTTGGTTATCAGTAAAATTGTTTAGATTGACAAATTTGTTGATACAAATTAATTCTCTTTTTTAATTATATATTTTTTCTTGACATTAAATTCTTTGGTCTTTTTTTCTAATAGCACAAAGATTTTGACAGTAAAATGTTGTTTTTATTCAGTTTTATGCATTATTTTATCATGTCACCTCCTTTGTCAACAAATAACCAATTTTCTTAAAAAATTTAAATATTTTAAGCATCCTAATATTTTATTAAACTTTAAGTACTTTGACTTTATAGTTTTACGAAGATGCTTGTTGTGGAAATGTTAGAAAATTACTAATAAATTTTATATTTATATTTACCACTTTAATTTTCAAATAATGTTGTATATGGACATTCATATTGACAAAAACAGTTATTTATATAATATAGTTATTAAAACTGTTTACACTACTTACACTGTTGTCCTCATTTTTACTGTCACATTCACAACACTCCAGCCTTCTTCAGATGATATTTGTTGGAATTTCAAACCAAAATTGTTCTAATTCCACATGCCATGCCTTTGGATATCTCTGTTTTAGTTAATTCACCTTGATAACTCTCCAAGATTTTGGTTTATGTACTGAGGCCAAGGATTGTACTCACAACTCTTTGGGTCAAGTCACTTTTTGGATCAATCAACCAACACTTTTATCTACTAAGCCATCCACTAGTGGGTGAATTTTTGGGACTTATAAACTTAATGTCTCAGTACATTTTTTTACCAGAGCTCACATACATTTTTTTTTTTTTAAAATAATTTTTCACCTCATTTGTTATTGTTCTTTTTCTCTAGTTCTCTGTATTACTTTCTATGCTTAGCTGGCTTAGGAGATTTTTTGTAACTTGGCATATTTTCCAGTGATGTTCTCGTCTGACATTTCAACTTCATCTCACAGAGGGCAGTGAAATCCCTTTTCTTTCCATATGTCGTTAGCTATACCTGACTTTTCTATTTCTCCTCATGTTATGGCTTTATGGTGTTCCAGCAGTCTTATCTTAAGAGGCTGGCATGTTTCACCTTTATATTTGCTGCCACAGCTGCATCATGGGATAGAGTCCCCACTGTCCTTAGTCATGTTATCCTCTCTGTCTTACTCACAAGAGATCTGCATAGTGTTGAACTACTCCTGAAGGTTATACTGATTTCATAAGGACCAGAAATCTTATCCAATAAGCCCTTCACCCAGGGTAGGCAGTTCAAAGAATGCAAATAGTTACAATACATCATCTCACAAATATAGACAGTTTGGTTACATTATGATCAGTAACCTCCTTCCTCTAATTCACTTACTTGATGATGTTGCTTTTTGTAAAAAAAAATCTTTTGAATTAGAGTAGGTTTCCCAAACTAAAAATTTCTTTTGAATATATCTAAAACCTTTTAATACAGGCATAGAGATTGGGATAAACCATAAAAATGGTACTAAATTTATCTTAGTAGCTAAGTTAGCAGTAAACTTACAATCATTCAGAGTTAATAAAAATTCAGCTTCATACAAGCTAAAAATCATTATAAATGTAACATTATATAGATAGTGTTGAAGTAAAAGAGAGATAATGGTAATGGAATCAATAATTATTAGATCAGACCAGCTTTACCATTGATAAAAATTATGTTCTCAGAAAAAAAAATCATAAAAATATGACACAGAAGGGCAAATTTAATTGATTATATTAGTTTCATTTCAACAGTTAATGCCTTGCAATTTCTTCCTATACTTCGTAGCATAACAGAGATGGAGCTATTTTTTTCAGTAGTACTATAAAACTATATTTACACTACATAAATACAGCCAGAAACACAATTTGGCAGTAGAGCAAAAACAGGTCAAAAGTATACCATACTGAACTTAGTATAAAATGTATTCAAACTTACAAATTGATGAGGAATTCAACAAAACAGCTCATTTCACTGTAATAACAATACTTTTGGAATAAATGTATCTTATTTTTGAAAATTTTATGAAATTATATAATTTTCAACATACCAAAGCCAGGACATGAATGACTACAAAACTTAAAAATTTATTTTACAAAAGGAAAACAAATACTATGTAATAATGCTTTAAACTTTTTCAGCTTTAAACTGATAGAAAAAATTTTTTAGACATTGTGAATTATTTTCCTGCACTTCCACTACTAATGGTGATTTGCCAACTGAATTTTCTTACAAGTCTCTGATATGGCTAATATTTCCTATCTGAAAACAAATGTTTATTCTATTTGTGCAATATCATGTGACAAAGGCCATCAGAAATTATAATTTCTGCTCTTTGTTGGAGCTAAAAACTTTATCACAGCACTGAATGGAAATGTATCATTAATTACTTGGCCAAGCCAGCCTTATGGTTTGGCCTGCAATTCACCAGCCTCTTTTTTTTTTTTTCTATATGATAGAACTATTTTGATATGTGCATATAGACACATCTTGGAAAGAAATTTATTTGAAAAATGCAACTAAGAAATTGTGAACTTTGAAAATACAGAAAATCGCTGTTTGTAACAGTGACACAATTTAAAGAGAAGAACTAATCATCACAAAAGAATTATATGTTTAAAAAGAGAATAGGGGACTTCTTTGAGGTTTTTGTGTTAATATTGTATGGAAAAACTATGATCCTCATTTCAATGTTGAATATGAAAATGTGTAAAATTAAAGATTTCGAATTTAGCAGAATTTAATAATAATATTATTTATAACTTGTTGTCTCTGAAAACTTAGCCCAAATTCCTTTAACCTATGGAGGAAAGAAATAAAATCTCTTTTCACCATAAGAAATAAAATTTGCTACTTTCAATGTTGAATATGAAAATGTATAAAATTAATCTTTTTGAATTTTTTGTTTATTACTGAAGTGCTGGTTACCCTTTTATTTAGGCAATACACTATGAAAGCTTTCAGGCTTACAGTGTGGCCTCTTGACTAGCAATAGCTAAGAACATGTGGTAGTTTGCTTACCTCTACGAGATCACATGGTAGCTTACTTGCAGAAATTACAGCTAAACGCATGTATGTATATATGTGATGTCTATTTTTATATTTTTATGTAACATTAAAAATTATTCTTATAATTTTAATCTAAATACTACTGCTACCATGCTACTACTAAGTAGCAAAGTTACTAAGCCAGAAAACACATATACCAGTCCCTTTAGCAGTGGGAAATGTTTTTTAAATGTGTTTGTAATTTAGAATGTTGTATTGAAGATACATTTCTAAAAAGACATTAAAACTATGATATTTCTTTTGTAGATTGTATTAGATTGCATGTACTTTTTTATGTCATTATGTTATTTTTTTATGTTTATGTTTTTATAGAAAAACTATGATCATCATTTCAATGTTGAATATGAAAATGTGTAAAATTGTTTTGCATTTGTGAATTTAATAATAATAATGAAAACTAACAGTTAATATTTTTAATAATTTGTGGTCTCAGGTATCAATCTGAAAACTTAGCAAAAATTCCTTTAACTTAAAGAGGAAAATTGACCTTTTGTCATAAGAAATAAAACTGTATCTACTTTATATAGTTTTCACTGCTGAATATGAAAATATATCAGATTAATGTTTTTGAATTATAATGTTGTTTATAACTGAAGAGCTGAAGAGTCTAAAGTTGTAACTGACTTTTGGTCTCAATGAAAAAGGTCCATGCTTTATACTTTTTTATTTAAGCAATACACTGAATATGAAAATATATCAGATTAATGTTTTTGAATTTGTTGTTTATAACTGAAGAGCTCAAGAGTCTACAGTGAGAATTTTAAAAAAATGTGTTTGCATTTTAGAATATTGTATTCAAAATAAATTTCCAGAAAGATACTAAAACTATGCTATTTTATTGTACAGATTGTATTTCCATGGAAAGAGACCTCATCAAAAATCAATGTGGAAGTAAACCCTGGAGCCAATTCATATACCTATGAAGACGAATGATTGGATTTTTCATAGAGTTTGCATTTAAATATTCATAGGGGGATCCACTGGAGAAAAAACATATTCATGTGAAGTTCCACATTTCAATTTTAAAAAAAACAAACATATACTGACATACAGGAGAGAAACCATATTTGTGGGGTGAAACATTTTCAAAGTTTGAAATTAACAACTCATATGAGAAAAAATACTGAAGATAACCCATATGCATATGAAATATGTGGTTCAGTGTTTTCATACAGACAAGGATAAAAAACTTAACGTGGGTACACCTTCTGTCAAAACACCATAAGTGAAGTGTATTTTCATAGAGACCAAGTTTAAAAAGACAGATGCAGACGCATACAGGTGAGAAACCATATTCATGTGAAGTATGTGGTTCAGCATATTCTGCAAGCTCAAAATTAAAAAGACATATGCGAATACATACAGGAGAAAAACCATACTCATGTGAAATATGTGGTTCAGCATTTTCTGAGAGCTCAAAATTAAAAGATCACATGCGAACACATACTGGAGAGAAACCATATTCCTGTGAAGTATGTAATTCAGCTTTTTCTGTGAGTTCAAGTTTAAAAAGACATATTCTGATACATACTGGTGAAAGATCACATTTATGTGGATTGTGTGGTTCAGCATTTTCTGTGAGCTCAGATTTAAAAAAACATAAACGAATACATACTGGTGATAAACCATATTCATGTGAAGTATGTGGTTCAGCATTTTCTGCTAGTTCAAAATTAAAAAGGCATATACGAGTACATACTGGTGAAAAACCATATTCTTGTGAAATATGTGGTTCAGCATTTTCACAGAGCTCAAATTTAAAAACTCACATGCGAACACATACTAGTGAGAAATCATATTCATATGCAGTATATGGTTCAGCATTTTCTTTTAACTCAGGTTCGAAAAAAAATATTCTGACAAAAACTGTTGAAAAACCATATTCATGTGAAATGTGTAGCTCAAAGTTTGTAGAGAGTTCAAAATTAACAAAGCACATGCGAATACATACTGGAGAGAAACCATATTCATGTGTCATCTGTGGTTTAGCATTTTCTGATAGCTCAAATTTAAAAAGACATACACGAATACATACTGGTGAAAAACCATATTTGTGTGAAGTTTGTAGCTCAACATTTTCACATAAGTCAACATTAAAAACTCACATGCGAACACATACTGGTGAGAAACCATATTCATGTGAAATCTGTAGTTCAGCATTTTCTGAAAGCTCAGCTTTAAAAAAACATACACGAAAACACACTGGTGAAAAACCATATTCATGTGAAATATGTTGCACAAAATTTTCAGAGAGCTCAACATTAAGAAGACATATGCGAACACATACTGGAGAGAAACCCTATTCATGTGAAGTATGTGGCTCAACATTTTCAAATACTTCAAGTTTTAAAGCTCATATGAGGACTCATACTGGGTAAATTCATTCTAGTGTTTTAGCATCTTCCTAAAATGTTTGGCTGAGGGAATATAATGCTAAAATATTATTGCTTTGCCTACACAGTGTCACTTGAATGTTTTTGCATTAAACATTTTGTTGTAAGCTACTTCTAACTTAAATACCTTCTTTCAAATCTTTCTCATTATTCATTGTTTGAGCAATAAACACTTTAAATCTTGAGTTTCCATCTAATTTGAAAAATATTTGTCATTGTTAATCTTCAGAGGAATGAGAAGGGGAAGATTGGAAGAGATAATATAAATTGACAATAACAGTGTTTCATTTACATAATTTAGAAAAGATTTGTTAATGCTAATCTTCAGAGATGTGAGGGTGGGGGAAAGATAGGAAGAGATAAAATAAACAGAAAATAACATTGTTTGTTTACACACCAATTTAAAAATGATTTGTCTTTGTTAATCTTTAGAGGAGATTGGAAGAGATAATATAAACTGAAAATAACATTGTTTCATTTACACCACAATTTCCGAAAGATTTGTTAGTGCTAATCTTCAGAGAAGTGACAATGGCGGGGAAAGATGGGAAGAGATAAAATAAATTGAAAATAATATTGTTTCATTTATATACAGAAGATTGCATGATTTATGTTGCTTAGGATTGCTAAATCTCACAATACCTCAAGTCATCAAACATTATTTCCTGCACTGATATGACTTGTTCAGTCACTGCTCTGTTACAACATTATAAAAAAGATAGTTTGTTTGGGCAATCACAACATCAAATCTTGAGTTTTCATCAGACATGTGCAGTTTATTTCAATATTTTCACCACTTTGTAAAAAAGATTTGTGAAATATAGGGGGTGAGAATGAGAAGAGATAATAAAAATTGGAAATAATATTGTTGTATATGCATAGAGGACTGAAAACTTTACATTAGCCATACTGAAAACATGCTAATCTAATCTTGGTTTAAAAGCTCATTTCTTTAAGACTTGAGTTACTTTAATATTTTGTTTCAATAAAAGAAATCAAACCTTCTATATTCCATTAGAGTAGAATCATTTTGCACAGGGACCGCCTAATTGACAGCCTCTGATTGAAAGGGATAAATATTATATAAAATATTTTAATAATGTTGATTAAACAACAATTATATTTGTAATAACTGTCTTCTCTGGAGAAAAGAAACCCACTAATGATGAATATTGATACTTTGTTTCTCATGATAGGTTTAATATTTTTTTGAAAGTTGTATTGGTTCTTTTATCCATCTTTATAATTTTGAAGATAGAATCCTAACTGGTTAACATTATTGTGATACTTTACAAAAATTAGCTTAATATTGCTGTAACACATATTGCTCACCACAGCACTAAATTCCAGTCACTGTCTGCTGAATGTAAACCTTAGCCAGCAATCACTATATCAAGTATTACAGTTCAGTGAAGGATTTGTGAATTGGACATAGTTATTTCTGTTATTCATCTCCCTCCCCAGAATTGTGTAGGCTTTTTATGTTGTGTATCGGCAAAGCATGGTGGTGTTTCTTTTTATTCATTTGAACAGGCCATGATTTGTTTATTAGTGGTTCAGCTGATGTCTTGATTCTATGAGGTGGAGAATTTTTGGCAGAAGGAACAAACTGTTGATGAAGCTATCAACAGTTTATTAATGATGAGAAAATGTAAAAGTTGCAACCATCACATTCATGTGGTTCGACTTCAATAAATTCTTTTTTTCCCTGGGGGCATTGAGAGACAGTTAAAATGTGGGTGTAATATCAACAACTGCTGCTAGGATTTCAACAAAAATGAATGGCACTGTGATCTCGGAAACTGCCGAGCACAAATTGGCTAAAGTGGTGTGTGTGTGTATGCTTGTAAGGACAAGTTTGAAATGGGACTTAATTAGGCATCTACATAAAGACTGTCTTTATTAAACAAACCAGATGAGCTAGTAAATTACATGAAACTCCACCAAAAGCACTCATAACCTAATATGAATACACACCACAATTTGCAAAAAATATTTTTAAAATCAATGTAATTCAGGCAGAGTAGTCTACAAAATAAACAATTTGCAGACTTGCAAAACGTTTGCAGAATTTGACAAAGGCATTAATCCTGTCATCACAACTTCCTCAGGGCTGTAGGTCAAGGCAGGGAATTTCAGTAATACTGGATTTTACTGAATCTTTGTTTATTTTAAATTCAAATCTTCCTGATGCCTTCCTCATAAGTATTTCATATGTTTAAACCAAACATTTTTTTTTATCTGGTTCCAACGTCATTTATCAGCATTCCATATTTTTCTCCATTTAATATCTCTACTCAATACCTGGAGCCAGTAAGCAACATTTCATGCACTAATATGCTTCAGCCAGGACCACTACCCTGTTACAAATCAAAAATAGCCACATTTGAAACAAAGTGGCTTGTAGTCTCATACAACAGTTCAGCTATAAAGATGATCTTCCTATTATAATTACCTTTTTATCTCTTTTGAAAGTTAAATAACATCCTGTTGTATAGAGCAAAAGTGTCAGACATGTAACCTATGGGACCCAATCCAGCCCATTGCTAAGCTTAACTCAGCCCATAAATCAATTTTGTTTTTAAAAGAGAATTAATTTTAAATTATTCTGTTAAATAGATAATTATAGAGGCTATAAAATAGTTTATCCTTAACTATTAAAGGTGAAACTTTTGCAATAGACCAGTGAATCTTTTGTTTCTGAAATGTGTTTATGCTGTGAAAATTTCTCTAACAAATATAAGCGGTAACAGTGATTCTTCCAGAAAATAATCTCCCAACTCTGGGACCTATTTCCCTATCCTCAAATAAATCCCTGTTGATAAATTTGGCATGTTTTAATGTGCTGGAACATGAATGACTAAAAATTAGCGTGAATTTTCCAGACAACCCAATATATGACTGATCAATGTGAATCAACCCAAACAAAATTGAAAAATGATTAAGTTCTGTCTTTTTGTCTGTTTTCTCTCAATCTCTGATGAAGCTTTAATAAAAGTGAAACATATTAAATTGATAAACTATTATATATGAATAAATTGTCACTGCTGACACTTCAATTTGAACATTGATTGCCAGTGAGCAAACACAGGTGATCCCATTACTGAATTAAGTAGTCCACGTGACCATAGAGGAAACATAAGTAGGAAGTTGTTGGATGATCGCCATTTCTACTCTATCCTCTATTACTATATGGATCACCATTTCTATTCTATCCTCTATTACTATATGGATCACCATTTCTATTCTATCCTCTATTACTATATGGATCACCATTTCTATTCTATCCTCTATTACTATATGGATCACCATTTCTACTCTATCCTCTATTACTATATGGATCACCATTTCTACTCTATCCTCTATTAATATATGGATCACCATTTCTATTCTATCCTCTATTACTATATGGATCACCATTTCTACTCTATCCTCTATTACTATATGGATCACCATTTCTACTCTATCCTCTATGCTATACAGACCACTATTCCTTATTCAGATCACTATACAGGGATTACTATTCAAGTGAGTATTATCGAGCAAGTACTATTAGTGCAAGATTATTCCAAGGTGTCTGACACCAGCGTTGTTCAACGGCATACTATAGTTTGTACTTGTGAATACAAAGTCTATTATGATTACTATAAAAGTGACAATGAGTATTTGTTGGCATCACAAAAGTGGTAACAAGTGTTTGTTGACATCACAAAATAAACGTTTCCTATTTGCTCTTTATTATATATAAAATAGGAATCTAGAAATTTCCATAATAGCTAAACGGGTTGAAATGAGCATAAAACCAACTAAAATTAAAAACTTCTGCAGGTGAATTCAAAGATGTGTTCTAAATCACAACAAAGATAATTATATCCCTGACTACTTGAGATGGACAGCATATAATATTAGTTATTAGAAACCCGTTTCAATTATTGAATTAAAATGCCTAATTTCAGTTGTTACTTAACTTTACCCTATTTTAAAAATGTTTTAGATATGTTGATCAATAAATTAGAAGCCATTAAAAAAAATTTAATTTTTATCCTTTCATGGTGAACTTTCCTCAAGGTGATTTGATGGGTAGCAGTTTAGAGAAATGTCCATATCAGCTCAGTAGTGAGTAGTTAAATTGTCAGACTTTGCTTGTAATCATCTTTAGAAATAAGTTATTGTCAATCTACTGTGTTTTTTCGGCACTAAAATGGTCAGAAATTATTATTAGCAGATGATCTTAATTACTTCACATATCACACATGGCTGGTTTCTCTAGCGGTCACATCTCTTGTCCTCACTCTCCTCAGTGTGCTGGGGGTGGTCAGTTTATATCCCTTTTGATGGGGATCCAGATTTCCTGGCACAAAGCTCAGTTTCAGCGAACATCACAAGTCTGTTAATTTTTTTATTTTTTTTTTATTGGCCCAAATTATTTTCTGGCATACCTTTCTTTTCCATTTGTTTTTTTTTATAACAGAAGTTATGCATGGAGCCTCTCTGATTTTTGATAATTTTCAGTCGCAAATAGGTAGGCTCTGTTCCTGCAAACATCAAGCGTTTATTGGCCGGGTCCAGTCTTTCTTCTTACTCACTTGACTTTCCTAAAAAACAAAACAATGCTAGGTCTTGCTTCTTAAGCCTATGAAAACGTGAACATTGCTCTCTATTCTCTTTCCTCTTTTACAACTCTGGCTATAAGATGTAGTTGCACATGGGGAAAACAGTGTCTCCCCACTGGGGAACATTCATTTTCAATGTTTTACTTTTCTCTTGTAACTTTTTGTATTCTTTCACATGTGTCTATCACATAGGCCTACACAAATTCACACACAAAAACAAATTTTCTAATTTCAATGTTTTCCATGTAATTAGTCTTTCATTGTCTTCTTTTATTGTAATTGTAATAATTTTGTTAATTCGCTCATTGTCATTTATTTTACATTGTTTTGTGTTACTCATTTATTACTTGGACTCACATTTGAGTTCGTAATAATTATGGGAAAATAATACTTGGAGAGATGTATTTGCTAACTAAACACTACTAGTATTCCCGTCAAAGAATGGTGACTCATTTGTGACATGTTTTTAGGAAAGTCAAGTGGGATAACCCACAAGATAAACAGATGAGGGTTTTAGAGGAGAGCACAGATGCCTTATTTTAATTTATTTTAATTTTTGTTTATATATTTTATTTTTATCGGGACTCACTACAAACTTACCAGACACTACTAACACCAACAGCTCATTCTAGTTCATCAGAGTAGTGCACCCCAGGGAACTATAATAATTCTATAATCTACTTACTGGGTCAGCTGGGAGCCTCAACCTATAGAGTAGCTTTGTTTGTATCTTAAGCAGCAATTTTTCTCAGATGCTCAGGTGTCACTACACTAAGGGACAGATGTCTAAAGTTCAGCTTGTCAATCTGAGCACATACATGCTCCAGTGATAGAAATAATGGTTGTAAATGCTGTTTCGGCCGTTCGTTAACTGTCAACAGCTGGAAATGCTGTTTAACAAATATCCCTAATCTATTCATCTGAACTTGCATTATTACCATTACATTCCATAATTCCCAATTTACAATTCAGACATCATTGGTTAACCAATTGATACACTGCCTGTTCTGAACTAGAGCAATTCTAGTCACATTTAAGATTAACACACTTTCCCTAGCTACTTGGGTTATCTCACTCTGGCTGATTTCAAGTGTGTTTGATTTCTTGCTAATAACTTTTAAATCACCAACCAATACCATCCCAAAGAGCACACCCAGACCTTTTCCTATAATGGTTATCACTACTCACTTTTCTCTCCTTCCTAACAGACATTTACACTATTTACATTGTCATCATCTTTATTGTCACATTCCCAATGTTTTGGCCATTATACATGCCAGCCTTCTTCAGGTGATATTTGTTGGAATTTTCAAATTTATACTTCTAAAATTTCCACCTGAACTCTGAATTTTTTTCATTATTTCTTTCTTTCTCCTCTCCCAATAAGAGTATATAGGTTAGCCTATCGTCCAGTTTATACTCCTCCACAGTTTTTTGAACAGGAGTAGAGGTTTATTCCTTGTTTCCTGTTTAGGATTGGGGTTCTGGTACTTCTAATCATGACTTGCTTACCTTCAGGACGGAAACGGATTCGAACATGTGTTCCATGTGAAGTATCCAAGCAGAAAATGGTAGCTGCACAAGTCATACATTTAAAATAGATATATTCTTGGAGTCAGATAGAATCTCTTAAGTTACGTAAATTTTAACTGTGAATCAAGCTATAAAAAGTTCATAAAGCGGTGAAAGATGAATTGTAGCAAACAGGAGACGTACTGCAGTCTATATTGATGGATTGCTTGGCTTAAGCTCATACAGCTACTCTGTTGGCGGAAGGGAACTGATTATGGGAAATTCTTACAAGCCAAAAGAAACTGACTACAAGAGGCAACTACATACACCCTTGTGCAAATTAATTGAAACAACTGCTTTAGTTTCCTTTCTTTCACCCTCTGGTCAGTTTTAGATCCACCGGAGTGACAGGTTGTAATCAATTTCTATTTTATCCTCAGATTAGGTCATCTGCAGTGGTGGGCAGTAATATAAATCTATTTTCAGGGTGTATGATGAAATTTGTTTGGCCTTGAAAAATATTGTGTCATCCATAATTGCATCAGATTTTCATCATTCCCAGACACTATTGTCTGAACTGTTTATTAGTTGTCCTACGGCCATTGTCTGTGATGGATATTACTCCAAGGAAGCATACGAAAATTGTAACATTGCACAAACACACTGGCAAGCCTTACCAGTGAGCAACTCAAAGTACTGTAGATTGGCCCAGGAACTCTCCTGATTTAAATCCAATTGAGAATTTGTGTTCAGCCTGCAAGGAATGACTTCGTGGAATGGACATACAAAGTATGAACATGTGTACTGGTTCATTGGAAAAATTAGAAAAAAAGTAAATAATAATGGAATTATCTGTTTACTTTTAATTAATTTGCACAAGGGTGTACAATCTTCCTACGTCACATAATATATCAGTTCGTTCAAAATCTGAAACTTTTCTACCTAGTCACTGTGTTGCGGGTGGTATATTAGCCTGCAAGTAGATATTGAATGACGGAAGACAAGGAACAAAGTTTATTTTTTGTTAAAGAAAATACATCAACAAAAATAAGGTTACAGTGTACTAGGTAATAAATATTTCTGCATGCTCATGTAGAAGGTGAGAAGAGCATTGTCCAGAAAAAGACAGTTTTGTAGTCACCAAAGAGCATTGTCCTGAAAAGAATAGTTTATTGCATTTTGTTGCTTTTAGCTGGAGATGGCTAGAGTGGCAGCCAATGGTAAACTAGCAACGATGATAGCTGGCTATGGGCTGGCTGTCAGCTTTTGGAACAGATACTACACTTTGATCTGTCATTTAAGCTATGAAATGGTTATTGATATTTATTTTGTTTTAATATACAATTGTGGCACAAGGCCGAAAAGGGGGAGTAGTTAAGGCTGGTCGTCACTAACTATCTTATACCTAGCTAATCCGATTCATGGCCCATTCACTCATTGCAATTGCCCATTCACCACAAAAACCCATCCGTCACCAGTCAATCCTCCATAATATGACATCCTCTCAAGGGGAACCTACAAAATGTGCCCATGCCATAAAGATTATAAAATTTGCACTTAAAAATTTATGGATGAATAAAATGTGAGGGGAGGGAGATGAACCCAATAACAAACTAAAATATTAACTCAAAACAAACTAGACATAACTGATGTTAGTAGGGCCCGTCCAACCCTCAAAACTATGAAATGGTTATTTACCCTAGTCTCCTTACTGATTGTGTTTTAAGTGGAGAAGTCAAGCGCGTACACTCGGGCCAAGGCAAAAAAATTGTCCAGCTTCTGCAGCCATCAGTTGCACTGGCATCAGTATGACTATCGATCATTTATTTCTAGTGCAATGGGTCTGTGCAGGCTTGAGCAGCTGTTCCCTGGGACTGGGCACCTTACAGTATTTTATTTTTCCCAGCTGTATCTCTGTCTGCAGACAGAGACACAACTGAGTCACACTCTGTCCAAAGACAGAGATGCAAGTGAGAGATGATAATCCTCCCACAGCATAGGCTGTGAAATGGTGTTTTTTGTGTGGCTGTGAAGCATCTTTATATTCTGAATGACGCAGGTTAAGCTTTTTGTTCCAGTTGTTTTTTAAAAAAATGTGGGAGTGCCGGCAAGATATGACAACTATCCTTTCCTCTATCAATTCCTTTAAGGCTTTTTGTCACCATTGTCTTTTTGTCATTCTATCAGCACTCCTTCTTTCACTATGGGTTCTTTACGTGTCCATTCTTCAACCTATGTGAATTTATGACATTAAGTTGATAAGCCACTTCAGACTCCACTAGCCACTATTCTTGTTCCAGTTTTCTCAGAATTCATGACGTTAAATCTGGACAGGTATTTTCCTTACCTTTTTGAAAAGCATTTATTAAAGCAAATAAGTTGCAAACACACATTCTTTAAATAAACTGGTCAAAAAATAAAAATGGCTTGAATAAAATTTAAATAGACATTGCAAAGAGGTGTGGTTTAAAGAGATACATTTTGTTATTTTTGAACCACTGAGGAAAATACGTATTAAATTTCTGATTCTGTTTGGAGCAGAAAAAGGAAAGGAAGATTTTTTTAAATAATTTCATCCAAGCAAAGCAATAAAGCCACTAAGACATTAACTTGCCTAAGAAAGGTGAAAAGAAATTTGTCTAAGTCTACTGTTGACACATTAATGGCTATCACTGAATTTGTCTATTAAGATTTAGATAAGAATGCTCAGGTTTTGACTCTAGATATTTCAAAGGCGTTCAACAATGTTCAGCATGCTGGCCTCCATGCAAGCTCAAAGGCTATCATGGTGTCACAAGATGAATATTTGGTTTAATCCACTCATCCCGAACAAATTGGATAATGAAGGTTGTATTGAACGGGTATACTTCCAGATCATTTCATACTAATGTGAGGGTCTCTCAAGCCTCTATCCTTAGACCTACACTATTTCTGATCTTCATCAACGATCTACCTGATGTCATCTGTTCTCAACACAGATGACAACTATTTACTCCTGTCTTAGCAAGTCTGACATATCCAACAAAGTAAACCTGACAACTGCTCTTGAAAAGGACCTGCAATCAGTGGTTAACTGAGACAAGAAATGACTTGTAAATTTTAATGCCTCCAAAACAAAACTGCTTTCATTTAATTGCTACAGAGAACCATTTCTGCCTGTTGTCAGCATGGTTGATGCTAAACTCCAAGAGAGCAACATTCTACACCATCTTAGCCACACAGTTTCCACTGATATGAAGTAGGTATGATATTGAATCAATTGCTTCCTCTACTGAAAAGAAAACTGGTTCACTGAGTCATACCAGAAAATTTTTATCATCAGAATTTGCACATTTTAAAATCCACCATTCATCCATACTTTGAATATTGTTGCAATATCTGGTCTACTGACCCTGCTGTACATCTTGAGATTTTTCACAAAATCCAAAGAAGGTTCTGTAATGTAAGTGATCCTGAGCAGGCATCTTGACTTCAGTCACTTTCTCACCAACATGACATGGCTTTCCTCTGTCTTTTCTACAAATATTTTCATGGCAACTTCTCTGACAAACTTTTGTTCCTGGTGCCTGAACTACATGAATTTGAGCATGCTACTAGATTGGCAACTAGGTCCCACCGTTTTACTGTTGCAAACTAAATGCAACTGTCACCCGTAGAACTCTTTTCTGTTAACTTGTTTCCCTGATAACTACAATCTTAAAAAATTTAAATACATTGACAATCACCATCTTCTTGAACTCTATTGACTTTTTTTATGTCCTTTCCTCAATTCTCTCTAGCCACAGTTTTCTCTTCCACTTTCACTCCTTGTAATATCCTGTGTACTAATGGGGCATTATTATTAGAATCTTAATAAAGCCTAAATATATGATGGAAGTGAATTTATACATTTTCTTTGTTCTTGAGAATTGACAACAAAAATAATAAAGACTATTTAAATATTACATTGTGCAAGAAAAGACATTATTGAAGTAGAAGTGGTGACTGCATTTAGCTACCTCCAGAAGAGCACTGCACTATGCCTTCTTGGCCTCACATTTTCCACTCCAAGTGCAGTGACTATATTGCATTAATAGCTTCATTTACTGCAAGTTGGGTCACTGTGTTGTGCCATAAAATCTTTTCTCATCAGAATCTATCTTGCAGATTTACAAATCTACAATTCAGCCGTGCTATACAGCTGCCATATCTGGTCTGGTGCTTGTGCTGTACATCTGGAGATTTTTCACAAAATCCAAAGAAGGTTCTGTAATGTAAGTGACCCTGAGCAGGCATCTTGACTTCAGTCATTTTCTCACCAACATGACATGGCTTCCCTCTGACTTTCCTATAAATATTTTCATGACAACTGTTCTGGTGAGCTTTTTTTCCCTGGTGCCTCGACTACATGAATTTAAATGTATTACTAGATTGGCAACTAGGTCTCACTGTTAGCTAGATACAACCATCATTTCTACTCAGAGTTTCTAACAGTTTCTTTTCACACTTCTCAACTGTGGAACTCCCTTCTGATTTCTTGCATCTTTGATAATTACAATCTTCAAAAATTTAAATGCAACATCAATTGCTGTTTTCTGTCTTCTTGAACTCTGTTGCTTCTTTGTCCTTTCCTCAATCCTCACCACTAAAGTTTTCACACTCACTTTCACTCCCTGTGACCCACTTGCATTCTAGTGGTATTATCACTGTGTTTGGGGTGAAATGATTAAAAAACGCTTGTTTTTGTATTCTAAATTATTCTTTTTTTATGTCTTGTAGCAGGTGTGAATTTCTTTCAAATTTCACACTCAAGTAAGGGTCCTGTGATCTTTTGTTTATGCCATTAATAATAGCCAGGATAAAAGATTTGATGGTCTCTCTTCTCCTCCCCAAATCCTTTTAGTTGGTCAAAATATGATTTCATGGCCAAGCGATTCTGAATATACATCTATTTTTAGAGATGGCGAAATATTCGTCACCTTATTATTATTTATTTTTCTATCATTTTGATGTAATGGAATAACCAGTCACCCGCATGAGTGGCTACATTATAGGACTTTAAATTTTTACATTCTTCAAACAAGTCTTATGGGACTAATTTAAAAATTGAACAGTAAAATTATGATTAACCTTTTCTTAAATAAATATTTGAAGAAAATAAATGTGTTTTACTAAGTATAAGTACCTGTATGTCAACAGACTACAGAGTCTAGATGGGATCTGTTGATTACAACTCAGACTTACGCAAGAACTACCGACCTTCCAATACTAGCACTCACTACTGGATTGACTTGCGATGACTGTTACCTTTATTCTTGTTGTACTGGTTTTTTACAATAAACCTTTACTTATTTTATCCACATTGTTTTTCAAGTATATATTTCTATTAGCATGGAATATAACACATTGCAATATAAAAAAAACTTTTATAAGGAAGTAATGTTTAATAATTAAAAGGTGAATATAATTAAAAATAATACAATAAACTAAGCTTTTTTTATTGCTCTTTTTCTTGAGAGTAGAATATAAAAATTCTAAAAGAACAATGTAAATTAAATAATAAAAAAGTGTATATAAAAATAAATATAACAGTCTAGGTTTGTTTATTACACTTGCTTTTAAGGGAATGGTTTTAAAAAACTTAAAAGAAAGATGTTTAATAAAAAAATTAATTAATAGATTTGATGTGAAACATTTTAAACTTTCAAAAATAGAATGGCTTGAAAAGAACCCATCAAAAATGAGTCAAAGATGAACAGTTTGAGATTTAATTTTCAAATTTCAAAAAGATATTCACCATTGAATTTTTTGAGACACAGTCTGAAGCCTATTTGGGGGCTATATAAGAAGTTGAGCAGAAAAATTTAGAATGGTAAGAAAGTTACAAAGGAGTAAGAAAGACCAAAACTAGAAAATGATTTCAGAAGGACAAGAAATGATAGAGCCAGTGTCCCATATTGGTATCCTGACCAGGGTATTTCGCCGAGTAGCGACAACCATCGATCGACCAGAACACAAAACAGCAGATGAACTAGGCTGTAACTTATGGAAGAAGAAAGACGCAAACAAAGAAGGAAACTGAAAAGAAAAAAAGTTAAAAAAATCCAGAAAAGTGAAAATTTTCTTAAATTAATAATCAACCTGTTTAAAGCAAAACAAAAACAAATTTGTTCAAGTCCGAGGAACTATGGATAATCTGGAAAGAGCTCCTCAATTTCAAATTTCAATTAAGTAACTTTGTTTTTTGAAAGAATAATGTATATTTTTTTAACCTATTTTAAAAGGAATTGTATTATACTTCAAGTTGTTTTCGATTATTGAATGTTTTGTTGAATAATTTATATGTCCTTTTACTAACCATATAAAATTTTGGTTGGTTAATGGTTGATTTGTTTTGTAGTGGATCTAAGAAGGTTGTGTGAATGTTTAAAGTTGCACTGCAAATAAAACGTGCAACATCTGCAAACATAAATTTAAAAAATCAAAACGATATTCAATTAGGACAAAAAGGATATGTTTGGAACAACAAATATATATTTTTACAGTGTAACCCGGATATAAGAGAAACCCGGATATAAGAGAGATTTTCTCTGGTCCCAAATTAGAGCCTGTGTTAATGTATATATAATAGACCAAACCCGGATATAAGAGAAACCCGGATATAAGATACTTCTTCTCTGGTCCCGACAGCTTATATCCGGGTTACACTGTAGATGCAGAATATTACAATTTTGTTTTGTAAAGATGTATTCAAAAGCATGATTAGAGTATTTTTAAAGAGAAAAGTTCTTGTTACTGGTTTGGAAATGTTTCGTATGTTTGTAATGTAGTTAGGAAAATTTTGTATGCATTTGTGGACATGTCAGCGTTCAACCACAATGGGGTTGCAATGCAGTTTCCTTAAAGTTACGTTTTCGTAGGGGAATGAAATCAGGAAAGAGAGAGAGAATGAACTTTTGTCTGATATTTATAATTAATTTAATCATATGCTAGGCTCCTGGAAAAAGACTTGTACGTGGGTGGATTCCAAAACCCACTTGTGTTTATTGACCAATTAGAAGTTGAGATTTCCTGAAGATATGTATGAAGCTGAGTAAGCTCTTTGATCCACTTTTTGCACAGATTTGTACAAAATTCAACATTGATAAGAAAGTGGTAGCGGGATGCTAAAGTTTAACTGCATATCAACTCTTATGTGTCATTTAATTTTCTTGAGAGCTTTGAAGTAATAAAAATGTATGTATTAAATAAAAATCCTACAAAAATTGATAAAAACTTATTGAATTGACACTGTTGATTGCAGTGATATAATTATTTAATTTTTGATGTTCCTTACAAAAAGTAACGAAACAGTTATAAAAATGAAAAACAAATTCTTTAAAATATAATGTTTTTTACTACACTCGGAAAAGTCATCAAACTTTAAATTTTTACATTCTTCAAACAAGTCTTTTTAATTAGAAAAAAAAAAAACTCGTTACGGGATTAATTTAAAAATCGAACAGTAAAATTATGATTAACCTATTCAGGGTAGATTTTGAAGAAAATAAATGTGTTTTATTAAGTTATGCAAGCACAAACACTCCAAAAATTATTTGTTTTAATTTTAATGAAAAATATGGATCTTACATGAATTATTTCCCTTGACTTTCGCTCTCAGTAGATACTTTGTAAGCGAAATGTTTTTTTTTTTTAAGATTTAACAGAACTGGTTTAAAAATTCTATCGTTAATTTTTTTTACTGTAATGTTGAATTGCCCCAAAGAAAGATCAGGCGAAAAAGACTGAAAGAAGTAAGTAAAAGTTTTTCTCTTTTAGTTCACGAATTTACTGAAAGAGAAAAACACGTTTTGTAATTTATTTGTCAAGAAAAAAATCGACAATTCTCAAAAAGAAAGACGTTTATTAATCTTCCAGATTTTAATATTTTACCTTCAATCTAAAAATGTTTTGGAATAAGAGTAAAAGACAATTCCTTTTGAAAACAGACGATGAATATTAAATGTGTTTTTTGTTTTTTTATTAATTTAATTTTGATTAAAAGCCTGTGTAACGTGTAAAGAAAAAAAAATTTACTACCATAATTTTGTTAATTTCATTTTGTTAATTAATATTAGTTTTTATGTTTTGACCTTTTTATGCTGACTTTGTAAGTAATTTACGAAAACAGTGGAAGTTATTGAGTAAATTTTGATCATATGAAAAAATTATAGTAATTTTTAAAAAGTTCTTGAAAGGAAAAATGATAGCGTGCTTCAGATCCGGAATGATATAAAAACAGTTGCAAAGGAGATGCTCGATCCGACAGTTAAGTCCATCATTTTCAAAGTTTAATTTGTAAAACTTTCCTAAAATTAAATAAGTGTGTATGTGAGGGGGGGGGGGTAACAGATGTAAAAAGAATAAACACTTTTACCAAGATTTTCTAAAAGAAAAACAGTTCTAAAATATTTTAATTCATTTGTGAATAAGTTCTGAAAGTTTCATTTAAAATCCGACAATTATTCGATTTTTGCAAGAATTTTCAAATTAATGTTTTTCACTTCAAAAAGATGCTAAATTTTCATAGACTGATCTTTTTAATAACCCCCTCACACTTATTTAATTCTATTTTTGAAGAGCTTAATCTTAATATTTATTAAAAGCAGAACTTAGAGAATTTCCTTAATTTCTTTTTGTAAGATAGGACACCTAGTTACTGAAAATCTGCTCAGAATTGTAAAATTTTTTTATTTTACAATTCAGAGCAGATTTTTCCATAGGAAAGACCAAAGTATTTTTTGATTACTTTATTAAATTTTTTAATCATTCCTAGCACGTTTAAAATTTTGGTTAAAAATTCTTGATTTTCTTAGTCAGCAGCTAGGCCAAATAAGAAATTAAGCATTTTTTGCTGTAAAATAACACATTGTTTTGAAAATTTTTGCAAAAATCAAATAATTGTTGGATTTTAATGAAATTTTCAAGACTTATTTGCAAATAAATGAAATTATTTTTGAAATTTTTTTTTTTAGAAAATCTTGGCAAAAATATTTGTTTTACATCTCTTATTCCCACTTAATTTTATGAAATTTTGAGAAATTAAAATTTCAGCCTCTTCATATTTATATTAGAAGTAGGACTCCTTGGATAATTTAAATTATCAATTTGTCAAACAGAAACAGTATTTACCAAAAATCTACTCTGAATCCTAAAATAAAAATGCAATAATCTAATTATTTAATTAGAAAAGCTTTTAATTGCTTTTATGAGTAAGCTATAATTGAAGACGCTATTGTCTTAAAATTTTTTTCAATGAATATTGAATTTTTGCCAGAATTGTTTTCATTTTTTTTTTTTAATTTGAAAAGTTTATTCAGTTTTAAATCTTTTAAAATTCTGTGTTAATTTCAGCCTTTTAGATAATATTATTAAGTGAAAACTATATTTACTAATCATAAATGAAAAAGAAGCTTAATACAAATCATCAAACACCAATATTTTTAAAATAATTTGGAATTTTGTTTATTAGTGTATAGACATGCCAATTTTTGTAAGAACAGGCAACCATACACAACATTATAAGAAAATAAGAACAATGACTATACAGTGTGTGATGGGTAAATTGTCGCCATTTTATATTTTCAATTTTGCACATGTCGTTTTTTATTTTATTTTGTCAATTGCCATAAATTTGGAAATGGCATGCTGTACTGCTTGGCATTCATGCCGGAAGCTCCAATACAAACATTTCAGAGTGTTTGGGTGTCAATCTGAGGACAGGGCAGAGGATTTGGAAAGAGTTGGATGTGTCTAATGGTGATTATGAAGGTACGGCAGCTCGAAAAACTCACTCTGATTGTTCTGATAAGAAAAGAACTTTGTTAGTGAGGGCCACAGATTCAACAGAGGCCTACATCAAGTGCCTTCAGGAGGTAGTGCTGCCCTGGGTCAAGAGGATGGCTGCTGGAAGACGTTATGTTTGGCAACAAGACTGCACCATGCCACACAAGCAGGAAAATCCAGTCATGGCTGTTAGACAATTTCTGCAACCACATCACCGCTTACATCTGGCAAGCTAACTCCCCTGATTATTATGTGTGGAGTGCAGCTGAGCGAGAGACCAACAAAACTCCTTGTAACACCAAAGATGAACTGAAGGCAAGGATTATGGCAGCATTCATTGACTTAAACAAGGAGATTCTCCAGAAGAGTTGCAGGAGATTCCGTAGTCAGCTGGGAGCCGTGGTTGAAGTCAATGATGATTTTATTGAATAAACTTACTCTTTAGTATTTCAAGATATTTTTGGTAAATATATCTTTTAAAATGAAATGTCAGTGTCATTTTCATTTTTGCATAATTTAAATGACACTTGTGATGTATAAATTTAAAGCCAAAATTTCTAAAATTCAATATAACATTAGATTACAGAGAATGTTTTCCAAAATTTTTAAGATTATAAAGGACTTCAAAATTAAATTGTTATATTCTTCAATTATGTTTTACAGATAAAGTTTCCGTAGAACAACATTAGATCTGTCATCACATTGTCAAACATGTAAACACAGCTACTGTTGGGTTAAAAAATGCATTTCTGCACAGTTTTAGATTTAAATAATATTTGTTTCAAATCAGATTAATTATACTTTAAATCTGCTAATATTCCTCAAATAGTTTCAGAAAAGAATATTTTTGTGGGGAGAGTTTTTTAATAAAGTGAACTGCATTATGATGAAAGACAACTAAAAAAGGGTACTAAACAGCTATTTTAGCAAAAAAAATAAAATTCTGTCCTGTCAATTTAAATTAGTTTTTGAAATACAGCAAAGTATTTTGCTTATTGGAAATATTAAATTTAATCTATTAGCTCAAAACTAAAATAAAAGCTTCAAGAAAGATTTTCCATTTTTTAAAAATTAATTTCAAATGTTAAATATTGCGCTTTTTGTGGAGGTCCTTAGTTTATGACTTATAATTAAAATTTAAAAAATATGAAAATAATTCTTGTAATAATTCATTATTCATTGAAAAAAAAATTGAAAGTCTTTCTTGCTTTTGTTATGTGATATTGTTATTAAGTAAAAACTATATTTACTAATCATAAATGGAAAAGCTTAGTATAATTCATCAATATTTTAAAAAGAATTTTGAAATTCTTTGTGCGTATAAACATGCCAAAGTTTTTTAAATACAGATGTCCATACATGACATTATCAGAAAATAATAGTGATAACTATTGTAAATTTAAAACCAAAGTACCTAAAATTCAATAAAATGTTAGATTACAGAAGATATTTTTTTACATTTTTAAGGCTATTGGGTAGGCAAAAACTATTTAAAAAAAAAGGTGCTCATGTTCAAAATTTTACAGATATGTCCACTGTAGAAAAACATTAGACAAACCACTGTTTCATTCAAGTTGTCAACTTGCCAACACCCTAAACAGCTACAGCTGTGTTAAAAAATGCATTTCTGTGATATTTTAAACTTTAAGTTATATTTGTTTCAAGTCAGTTGAATTATACTTTAAATCAGCTAATATTCTTCAAATAAATTTTCAGAAAAGTATATTTTATGTTGGAAAGATTTTTTAATAAAGAGGATTACATTCAGATGATGGCTAAAATCAGTGATATTATTGATTTCAAAATGAAAACTTACAGTCAAGTTAAATTAGTTTTGAAATAGAAAACTAAATAAAATATAAGCTTGAAGAATGATTTTTCAGTTCAAAATTTCATTTTAAACCTTAGGTATCACGTTTCTGTGGAGGGCTTTATTTAAAATACTTTTTTGAAATGAAAAAAACTTTCTTGAAGCTTTTATTTTAGTTTTAATTCCAAGCTAATTGATTAAATTTAATATTTCTAATAAGCAAAATACTTTGCTGTATTTTAAACTGACTTAAAATTGATGAATCATTTCTGATTATCTGTAAACTTAGTAAATTTGTCAACATAATTCTCTTTACTAAAAATCTTTTAAAAATAAAATCTACTTTTCTGAAAATTTATTTGAGAAAAAAATAGCTGATTTGAAGTTTAATTAATCTGAACTAAAACATATATTACTATTAGTTTTCACAGGTGTATTTATGAAACACACCTGTGAAAACTAAAAATAAATGTATCTATCAAATGGATAAGTAAAACACATTTAAAAAATACACAAAGAAAGAAAACACTTTTCAAACAGAAACAACAACAATCTGAAACAAACTTAAAGAAATGATAAAGGGACACATGATGTTGTAGAGGAGAATTTCAGACTTAGTAGTAAAGAGCAGAATTACCATGTCTCTTTGACCATCAGTAGGTAAAAAGCATATGGTAGTTTGCTTACCTCTATGGGGTCATGTGGTAGCATACTTGCAGAAATTACAGCTAAACATATGTATGTATGTGACAAATGTCTATTTTTGTATTTATACGGAATATTAAAAATTATTCTTATAATTTTAACCCTATTTCTACTGCTACTATGCTGCTAATAAATAACAAAGGTACTAAGCCTGATAATGTATATACTAGTCCCTTTGTTGGTGAGACATTTTTAAAAGAATGTGTTTGTAATTTAGAATACTGTATTAAAAATAAATTTCCAAAAAGATACTAAAACTATGCTCTTTCTTTTGCAGATTTTATTTACACAGAAAGAGATCCCAATCAAGGACTGATGACAATTCCTATACCTGTGAAGAAAAAGGATTTTATGTTTAAATACTGACATGTGGAAAATCTGGGTAAAAAATATGTTCATGTGAAGTGTGTGATTACACATTTACAGTTCAAATTTGAAAAGATAGATGCTGACAAACAGGAGGGAAACCACACACGTAATGAGTGGGGTGAAAAATTAAGGTTTAAACTCGTATGCGAACACATATTGGAGAAAGATCATACTCATGTGAAATATTCATTCAGTGTTTTCATACAGTTGAGGGATCGAAGATGTGGGTGTATATATATTTAAAAACAATTAGTGATGTGTAGAACTCCTGAGAATTCAAATTTAAAACAATATGCAAGAGCTAACTTTTGAGAAACCCTGATCATGTGATATATGTGGTTCATTTCTGAGGGTCCAGAATTAAAAGAACATATGCATATACATACAGGTGAAAAACCATATTCATGTGCAATGTGTACCTTAAAGCTTTCAGATAGTACAGACTTAAAAAATCACATGCAAACACATACTAATAAGAAATTACATTCATGTGACACGTGTGGCTCAGCATTTTTACAAAAGTCAACATTAAAAGATCACATGCGAACACATACTGGTGAGAAACCCTATTCATGTGAGGTATGTGGTTCAGCATTTACTAAGAGCTCAGATTTAAAAAAACACACACGAATACATACTGGGGAAAGGCCATATTCATGTGAAATATGTGGCTCAAAATTTTCAGTGAGCTCAAATTTAACAACTCATATGAGGACCCATACTGGAGAGAAACCATTTCCATGTGAAGTATGTGGTTCAGCTTTTTCTAAAAGCTCAGATTTAAAAAAACATACGAGAATACATACTGGTGAAAAGCCATATTCATGTGAATTGTGTAGCTCAAAGTTTACAGAGAGCTCAAAGTTAAAAGTTCACATGCGAAAGCATACTGGTGAGAAACCATATTCATGTGAAATCTGTGGTTCAGCATTTTCTGAAAACTCATGTTTAAAAAAGCATATGCGAATGCATACTGGTGAAAAACCATATGCCTGCGAAGTATGTAGCTCAACATTTTCACAGAGTTCAGTATTAAAAACTCACATGCGAACGCATACAGGTGAAAAACCATTCTCATGTGGGGTATGTGGTTCATCATTTTCTCGTAACTCAAGTTTTAGAAGACATATGCAGACTCATACTGGTGAAACACCATATTCATGTGGAATGTGTAGTGCAAAGTTTTCAGCGAGTTCAAAGTTAAAAAGTCACATGCGAACACATACTGGTGAGAAGCCTTATTCGTGTGAAATATGTGGTTTAGCATTTTCTGAACGCACAAATTTAAAAAACCATACACGAATACACACTGGTGAGAAACCATATTCGTGTGAAGTCTGTGGTTCAGCATTTTCTGAAAATTCAGGCTTAAAAAGACACGTGCGAATGCATACTGGTGAAAAACCATATTCATGTGACGTATGTAGCTCAACATTTTCGCAGAGTTCAACATTAAAAACGCATATGCGAATACATACTGGGGAAAAACCATATCCATGTGAAATATGTGGCTCGGCATTTTCTGAAAGCTCAGCTTTAAAAAAACATACACGAATACATACTGGTGAAAAGCCATATTCATGTGAAATATGTGGCTCAAAATTTTCAGAGCGTTCAACATTTAGAAGACATATGCGAAGACATACTGGAGAAAAACCCTATTCATGTGAAATATGTGGATCAACATTTTCAAAGAATTCAAGTTTTAAAACTCATATGTGGACACATACTGAATGAAATCATTTTCACAAAATATACTTTAAAAAGCAAAAATACATAATGCATTTTCATGTGAAGAGTATGATTTTGAATATTCCTTACTCTTAAAAAAGCATATGCAATATTACACAAATTAGTAAGCTTGCATGTAGATAAAAACAAGATAAAATCTATTCATGGGAAGTGTGTGATTCAGCATTTTTAATAAGATCTCATTTAAAGAGATGTAGACAAGCATATTCTGATGAAAAACCATATGTGAATGGGTCAGCATTTTTAGTGTGTAAAAATTGTAGAACAGACACTGGAGAAACATGGGGTTATATTTGAAATTTCTCTAATGGATAGCATTCTCCCTACACTCAGTTTTATTTAAGAGGATCATATGAAAATATCCACTATCATGTGAAATGTTTGGCTATATATTTTCAGAGAGTTGAAAATTAAAATGTCACAAAAATAACATTGTTTCATTTACACATTGAGGAAAGGAAGATTTTCATTAGACATGTCATTTAAAACTGTTGCTAATCTAATTTCCTTAGTTTAAAAGCTTTCTATAAGATCTGAGTGGCTCCAGTATTTTAGACATTTTGTTTAACCAATAAAAGAAATCAAATCTGCTATATTTAGCAAGATTAAAATCATTTTGTACAGTGGCCACCTAATTGACAACTTCTGATTGAAAGGGATAAAACTTATTCTTTGAAGTATTTTAATAATGCTGACTAAACATTTCAAATAACTGTCTTCTCTGATGAATATTGATACTTCGCTTAATATTCTAGGCAATCACAGCTCTCCACAATTCCCTGTCCTTTAATTTTAATATTCAGAGGAGTGAGGTGGAAAAGATGAGAAGAGATAATACAAATGGAAAATAACATTGTTTCATTTACACACCAATTTACAAGATTTGTTTCTGTTAGGAAGAGGGAAGAAAAAGATGGGATGTGTTAATATAAATTACATTGTTTTATTTATACACCAAAGATTGAAAGATATACATTAGACGTGTCATTGAAAACTGTTGCTAATCTGATCTAATCTTTTTGGTTTAACACCCAATTTCTTTAAGGCTTGAGTGACTCCAATATTTTGTTTAAGCAGTAAAAGAAATTAAATATTCAGTAAGATGAGAACCATTTTGTAGAATGACCACCTAATTGACAGCTTCTGGTTGAAAGGGATGAAGCTTATTATTTGAAGTATTTTAATAATGCTGATTAAACATTTCTAATAATATTCTTTTGTGCATCATGTCCCAGCAGGACGTAGGCGATCATGGCTCTCCACAATTCCCTGTCCTTGTAGTTCTTAATAAATTTTATCTTTTTGCTATCTCTCCTAATTGACAGCTGATTGTAAGGAATGAAGGTTATTTGAAGTATTTTAATAATGCTGATCAAATATTTCTAATAACTGTCTTTTCTGGAGAAGGAAAAAAGAAAATGATGAATATTGATGCTTTGTTTCTCATGATGGGTTTCATATTTTATGAAAGTTGTATTGTTTATAATTCTGAAGATGGTACCCGGATTGACATTATTCTGGATATTTCATAAAAATTAGCTTAATATTACACAAGGCTAAATTGTGTCAAAAAGTGGATTGGAAGGTTATATTGCAGTTAAATTCCAAATTTGACTATTATAGAAAAGTCAGTCTTTAAAATCCTGGGATTGAACCCTGCAAATTCATTCTTGTTGGAAAGACACTACAAAAATTAATTATATATTAATGAACAGTATTTACATTAGTCGGACTATTGTCCTCATCTTTGTCGCCATTTTTGTCCATATTTTTGGTATATCGGGTCAGTACCGATCCTTCAGAGTCTGTCTATATTTCTGAGATGAGGTATTATGTACAGTATTTACATTAGTTGGACTATTGTCCTCATCTTTGTCGCCATTTTATTAATGAACTTTGCATGTAAATGGTGACTACAGGTTCAAGATGGTGCTTTTACATTTTAGAAAAATAACCAAAAGTCAAAAATAAAAAAATTGATTTACTAATTTTACTACTAGTGTTTACTATGTTCTGAGAGAAAAAAAGTGAATTTCAAAGTGAATGAGATATATGGAGAAGATGAATTTGTCAAATGTGATTTGGAACCAAAATAACAATCTTTGAGTCAGCCATACCTTGGCAAGAAATTGGTAAATGCTAAAGGAAGGTTTTATCCTCAAAACATCACAAACTTCAGCTACTTTTTATTAGTTTCCTTATTTCACTTTAATTCATGAAATTTAAAGAGTTTAGAATACTTTTTGATGTTGTTCTCTAGATTTAACTAAGAAAATACATATCCAAAAAATATTTAAATATTTTTCTTCCTTTGCATATTTGTATAACCCAATGCTGAAACTGACTCGGTATACAGGCGAGCAATGTATGATGACTTTGACCATAGATCTACTCACCTGTGTTGTGATTAATGATCTGAGCAGAACTTGCTATTCGTCAAATCAACAGCACTTTATTTCTTCTCTTCTTTGTTGTTGTCTTGAAACATTGAAGTTGATTCAAAGCCTCTTGGATGCCAGACCATCTACCAATCAAATATCAAAAACTTACAAGCTCATGTGTCTATTATTAAACTGTTTATCTTCCTTTTTATGATCCTAACTGATGAAAGATTGAAGTTGATTCAAGGCTTCTTAGATGTCAAGCTGTCTACTAATCAAACATCAAAGACATACAAGCTTGTGTGTCTATTATTAAACACTGTTTACCTTTCCTTTTATGATCCTAACTGATGAAAGATTGAAGTTGATTCAAGGCCTCTTAGATGTCAAGCCGTCTACTAATCAAACATCAAAGACATACAAGCTTGTGTGTCTATTATTAAACACTGTTTACCTTTCCTTTTATGATCCTAACTGATGAAAGATTGAAGTTGATTCAAGGCCTCTTAGATGTCAAGCCGTCTACTAATCAAACATCAAAGACATACAAGCTTGTGTGTCTATTATTAAACACTGTTTACCTTTCCTTTTATGATCCTAACTAATAAAAGACTTTTAATGAGCTATTAAAGGTGTGGTCTTGCCAATTAGCTGATCCTTTTTTTACTTCTTTACTTGCCTTTTTTTAAGCAGGGATCCTGATGATGCAATTATAATTATAATGTTATTGGGTACTAATTGGCCAAAAATAACATTTGAGTTCTTGCTTAACATGTAAAATAGTCCAGCTTAGTAAATAGCTGGTTGAGAGGGGTTGTGATAATAATATATACTGGTGATGGTTGGCACTCGTTCACATCCAAGCATTGGGATTGTCATCCTCTCTCCCTATTCCTCTTCTTTCCACTGGTGGTGGTGGTGGCAGAGATGGCTGTAAATCAAAGAGAGTTTGATAAAGCCGTTCACATGAATTTGATCTTGGTAGACAACTCTGTGTGACAGCGAAGCCCAAACACTTGACTAGAAATGCATCCCTCATGGCTCAAAAGGGGATTGAGACAGGTAAGATCTGGCAAACATCGGGTTGTCTAACACTCCCTCTTCTGCAGAGTTTGGTTGTTGAGATCACGTAGATCTTTGCCTATTCCACGATTGAGGTTGTGTTCAGTCTGGTCCTTCCTCTTCGACCTTACCACCGTGGGTGACCCTACAGAAGCAGGAACTCCAGACGGCTTTGTCCTTGGGATCACTGGGACAAGGAAGCCTCTACCATGAGAAGAAATGACCACATATATTTTACCCTGGATGTCAGAGTGAACAGTTCATTATCAAATGTACCACTTTCACTTATTATTACTTTAATAACAATAATAGAAATGAGTCAATAAATAAGAATAAAACTAATAAAATTATCATTAAATATATGAGAACATTTTTTTTATTATTGTTTCTAAAAATAAATATTAGAAATAATAAAGAAATTCACTACTGAACCAAAGAAAAAAGTAAACAAAACAACATTGTAGCTCAAAACACTTTTCTTACAAATTTCTCCATAAAAAAAATGTTACTACAAGCAATTAGGAAAACGATAACAGAATAATTCGAACTAATGATAGTTACCAACCTGTCATATTCGTCATGCAGTAAAACATTGAACCTGGATTACCACCCTGTTATAAATTTTGCTTACCAAAGCAGACACCTTATTCTTGTCTTGATGTCAGGTCAACCGGCAAACCATTCTCTTGGCATGGTGGATAGATTGTCTGGTTTGCCAAATGAATTTTGGGAACCATCAAGAAAACATGGGGTGTAGAATATTTTATGAAGATGGTGCTTGGGGCTCTCACTCTGCTATATGTCAGTTTTCATGAAGTAGAACCGATTTATATACAATTATCAGTACAATAATATTAATCAGAAATAATAACTTGAATCATTTCTAACATGGGTAAAATAAACATTAACAATAGAGTAAGTCCAATGTTTGAGACCAGATATAGCATCAACTAAGGGAATAGCAACAATAATTTCTTGTTCAAAGTGACAAGGCACCTGATACAAAAACTGACAAAGGAGAAACTAGCAGAACTTATTAAATATGATTCCAAGACTGAACAACTTAACCAATAAGGATGCCAGGTTCCCTGCTGCCGATTTAAATGCAGTTCACTTCTATATAGATCTAATAGACTTCTGATCAGGAGGTTTTGAGGAGTGTGGAACCACCTCTTAGTTACTGATGTTCCCAGGCTCACTCTGACCTAGTGTGGCACCTGTTAGTGTCCTAGCTCTGGGCAAATAGTGAACACCAAAAAACAAAAGCCTATGAAAATATAAAAATACATTTTTGTACTAAAAGTACCAACAATACAAGGCATACAATTGGATTCAAAATATTTAGATTTCAGCATTAAATAATCCAGAAGTTGATATGTTGCTAAACAAAATCAACTACTGACCAACATGAAAGAACTCTTTCATGATATAAAGCCATATAATATCCGACAATTTCTTAAATCAAACTTTATTCTGAAATATAAAAAACATATCACCACTTTTTGTAACCAGTAATTATGTCTACACAAACATGTATATGCACAAAAACTGAGTATCATCTACCATGTATTCAATTGTGAAAGAAAAACATTTTTCTTCCAAGCTCCCAAGAAAATCAAATTTTCGTATTAAATGACCCAAAAGGTGTTGATATGCCATTAAACAAATGAATGTAGATCTAACAAAAATTATTTTGTATGTGTTTCTGAATTGCCTCCAAAAGATAAATTTATATTTTCAGTCATTTTGGTGGGGGGTGGGGGGAGTTTTATCAAATTTCATAAAAAGAAATTATTTCATTCATACATTACATACATCTAGAGTTTCGTGACATAGAATGTTTGAAAGTCATTTGTCAGGATGCTAGTATGTATTTCAAAGGAAAGATTTGATTCTGGTTGGTTTCAAACATAGAATTTGACCAAACTTACCATTTCATTGTCATGGACAGGGGATCCACATATCGTTTACACAAAGTTTTCTCAGTTCTTAACATATCACTAGGATTCCCTGTTGACTATATTCACTAGAAATCTGTCCAGTGAGTGGCATGCCGATACCCTGAAGCTGATTATAGGAATTTCAAAGGATCAAAGCTTACAAAATACTGAAACTAGAAAAAAAAATGAAAGAACAGAATGGGAGTAGTAACAAGGCTCACTAGGAATGGTAAGAGCTGTTATCAATATCAGCAATTGGCAGTTAACTGCCTGTAAGGAGTATGTGCTAAACAAGGGTTTCAACTTTGCCACAACCATCAAACGTGTCACATCCTTAAATCATAGTAAATTTTGAATTAATATTTTCTAATTATGTATTATGATTTGCAGCAAAATTTGACAAAGTATGAGTATGGCTTTGCAGTTGTCAAAAACCAGCCAAATCTGAACTGAAACTGGCTACTGTTTGATCAGATAAGAATTCTCAATTATTTTTAACCACTGGAGATGAAAAGTATCCACTCCATAAGTAACTTAGCTTTCAGTATGTTTGAAGTCTGTTATTTGCTACATAAAGAGGAAATGTAGCCTGCAAAGTGAGATTATGTGAACATTGTTCGAAAACATTAAAAAAATTTATTTGAATTATAAATTGTTTGAATGAAAATAAATCAAAAGAACAGTTTACATGATTCGGACTGTTATCCTCATCTTCATTGCCATATTCACAATGTTTCAGCTATTGTACACTCCAAGCTTCTTCAGGTGATTGGAATTCTGAAATGGTTTGAAATTCCAATCACCTGAAGAAGGCCGGAGCATACAATGGTCAAAATGTTATGAATATAGCAATGAAGATGAGGATAACAGTCCGAATAATGTAAGTAATCATAATACCTCATCTCAGAGACATAGACAATTATCAAAAGAACAGTTATACTAAATGATAATTATTCAAAATGCAAAATTCTCTATTGCAATAAAAATATAAAAATTAAAAGAGGAAATACACAATAATTATACAAATATTGTTAATAAAACAATTTAGTAAGAAAGCATCCTTAAAACCTTAAGTTATATGATACTGCATGCAAATAGTCAAGTGTAATCAAAGGATACTACTAATTTTTTAAGTTTACCATTTACAATGTGGGATTTCTTGGCACTCTTGATATTTTGCCAACCTGCTCTTAATTTTGCAATATGAATTTCTTGCAAGTCCTGTTCTCTTTTAAGAATGTCTAAGTATTTCCATATTGTAGGATGATGGGGTGACACTTACTGCAAAAAAAAGCCTTATGCCAACTCTGAAGGGCGTTATTAGTTCTAGGGAAATCAGCATTGAGTCAAAGCAAGACCACATGTATTTTGAATAATTATCATTTATTAGGTTAGTGCAAAAATAACGTCGTTTTTTGACGTTCAACTTCATGTGAGAAAACGACATTATTTTTGCACCAACCTAATAGTATATTTGTCTTTTCAAATAATTATCATTCAAACAATTTACAATTCATTTTTTTTTCAATTATTTTTGAACAATTTTCTCAATATGGAATATACAACAGCTGTGCAAGAAAGCTGTCATCTGGAATAAAGGATTGACAGTTTGAGGCATGTAAAGGCTGCTGCTGTGAAATGGATCAACGAGACTTGGGTGGGGTTAAGAGATATTTCTAGAATTAAAGAGGTTACTCCAAATTACTGTTGCTACTACTACTGCTACTGTTACTTCTCCTTTCACTAAAAAAAAGTCTTTATACACTAGGCCCAGTGGATAAAGACATTGGCTAGATCCAGTGACTAGACCCAAAGAGTTGTGCGTTCAATACCAGGCCACAGCAGTGGTGAACCAAAACTTGGAGAGTTGAGTTAAAGGGAAATAACTGAGACATCCGGCAAGGCATGACACCACCCCGTTGAAGGAAATAAAGGGTTCAGTTCAAAATTCCAATCACCTGAAGAAGGTTAAAGTGTACAATGACCCCAATGAAAATGAGGATAACTGCAAATAATGCAAGTAATCATAATACCTCATCTCAGAGATATAGACAGATAAGAAAGAAGAACTTTTTAAAAACTTACAAGAATTCCCTTTACAAAGAATACCTTTTTCTAAATGAAAGATTTTTATCACATTTGAATGTCTTCTAAATATTTATAGTTTATAAATAAACTATTAGATAGTTCATGCCACATTTGAGAATACCTGTTCCAAACACCTGAATATTTTGTCTAAAGGATCCAGAGAACAATCTTCACCTGAGTTAGGTCATGCTTTCTCACCCACTTTCGACTTATGGAGTGAAGATGGAAATAAACAAGACAATCAAACACCAAATGACAAAGAAATAGTTTCCGAGTTGGAGGATTCACACATCCTTCTGGTTAATAAATTAATCCTCTGAAAATAAATATTTAACTTTTTTAACCAATGGGTTGCATTCCCACTGACAATAAAAAAAACATGGTTCATGATCCCTTTGAAGAGTATATAAGCAAAGT
This sequence comes from Acanthosepion esculentum, assembly GCA_964036315.1. Classification (NCBI taxonomy): domain Eukaryota; kingdom Metazoa; phylum Mollusca; class Cephalopoda; order Sepiida; family Sepiidae; genus Acanthosepion; species Acanthosepion esculentum. The sequence continues at coordinate 24,232,486 of OZ038479.1, read as the reverse complement.
TTCTAGACCAGACAAAACAGTAAGGAGACAGTGACAACAGTTAATGACAGCGGCTTAAAAGAAATTTCCTTCTCATCCGTCTCCCACACCAAGCTGCATGACACTTACACTTTCCTCCTCACTTTCTCCCTTGCCTCTTTTTCTCACACATACATATAAAGAAATCACATTTCTTTTCAGCTTAACAAACAACTACAAACAGGGATTGTCAGACCTCATATATGCTAAGAAAAATTTAGTTGTAAAAGCACAAATTAAAAATTGCTTTTGTTAAGAAATTGAAATATATGAAAAGTTGTGTGAAAAGAAAGTTGCTCTAAATTCAAATTGTTAAGGAAAAAATAGTTTTACTAATGGAAAACAGATTTGTATTTTGAAAGAACTGTTACCCTGCTTTGATAGTTTTAGGTGAACAAGGGACATTTTGTGCACAGCCTATGTATTTTGTAAAAAATATTACTGTCATTCTATTAATTTCTTTACAAATTTCACTTTAAGTAAGATTCTTATTCCTTTTTGTTAGCGCCTCTAAGAATATTTGTAAAGATGAGGACAAGAGAGCTGAAAAGTTCCTCCCTTCAAACTCCTCTCCATTTGTTTTCTTTATAGACTGCAGCTTCAGTGAATTGATAAAATTAATTCAGTGATTCTGGTTTAGTTTAACTGTCCATCACTTTATATCAATATCTATTTAGACAAAGAAATCCACTTTGAAACTGCTGCTTAGCTTCTGATTGGTCCATGATCTGTAAAGTCATATCCTAGTTGGGAACAGATTTATTTCTGGTTCACTGACTAAACACAAGATGATTGTATCCTGGTCAGGATGGTTTCTGATTGCTTTATATAAAAAGCAAGAAATGTAAAATAATATAAAAATAATTAAAGGGTAAATAAAAGAATATAATGCTATAGGAAAACATTTATTAATATAAATAAAGTACTAACACATTCTTTAAACCGAAAAAATGCTAAAATAAAGCTGATTTTTGGCTTGTCAGACAAGTGTTTCAGCATTCACAAAGATGATATCAACTGATTTTGGTATCTGAACAAAAGAAAAACTAAAAGTTGTAACTGCCGCCACTAATGATGGATTGAAAGAAACTAAAAAACAGAAAAGGAAAAGAAATAAAAGTAGAAAGAAGAAAATTCTACAAATTTAGAGAAATATACAATTATCTTTCTATAGTTGTTTGGCAAAGGTCATCACAAAATTAGAAGTATTCATCCTGATTTTGAACTTTTTATGAAAATACAATATTTATCTCATCTCACTTCATAAAACTGAACTATTGTCTAAACAATCAGTAAACCAGTGATGTTTGTGAATCATCAACATTTTGCAACTCCTATCAACAATCAAATGAATCAAAGTAAACGAACATTTTGTAGATAATAAATATAATTGTTTTTACGAGCCCAGCAGAATTGTAATTAAAACTTCTTATCATGCTTAAGTGTTAGGCGCACAAAGGAAAATTTTGTGCAGTTTCTTTTGTATATTTTGTATTACATATTATTGTTATTATTCTTTTGTTATGTCTTTTAATAGATGTGAATTTCTTTCAATTCAAATTTTACACTGGAGTATGTCTTGAATTTCCTTATTTACACCATTGATAATAATCCAGATATAATCCAATTTGACATTCTCTCTTCTCAGAGATAGTGAAATGTTGGTCTACATATTTTTCATTTATTTACTTTTTTGATCGCTGCAATACTTTTAACTTTAATTTGTGGAATCTTCCACGACAGCCAGTTAACCTCCTCTGGGAAATGCAGTTTTCCTGTTGTAATTTTCACCACCATCATACTTACAAAATATACAACGAGCATTCATTGGTCAATCACATTCAATCTAGCTCGCTGATTGGTCACTTTCGACCAATCAAATCACCTACACGCGACAGGTCTGTTTTCGCGCCAACTAAGTCTGAGCCTGTCACGTGGTACAACAGATTATAAAAACCAAACATGAGTAATTCTCTGTCTCTTTTTACTCACTTGTGTGTCTCACCTCTGCTGCCAAAATGTGACTCTTAAAAAACTCCCATCTTGACTAATGCAGTCAGACATAAAAGAATTTTACAACATTTCACGCAAGTACAATCTCTGAACTCTTACCAACTTGTCCAACAGACAATCTCTGACAGGCAACATACTCATTCCACTAAGCTACAGTTTTAATAATTAATCTAATCTTATGAGCCCAAGTAAAAATATTTTTAATCAAAGAGACACAACTCTGTCAAACCTTTCAGTTTATATGCATGTACATCAAATACTTAATAAATTCAATTATGTTTCGAATCATTATTTTTGTCTTTTATAAATTGTTGTGGATGGAAGATTATGAACACGCACAATTTTAAGCCTTCTGATCATTCAAACCTTCTGATATCTTTTAACATCTTCACTCGTTCCCAACAAATTCATTGCTTTTATTTTTTGATTATTTTCTTAGCTGTTAATGCCACTCATTATATAATTGCAACCAATGAGACCTTTTTCAGTTAGTTTGATTTTAAAACTTCTTAAACCAAAGGAAGTACAACAAAAATGTTGGTGGTGATTTTTCACAACTTATTGAACAAGATCACAGAATTATTTCTTTTTTAATTTTTTAACAAAAAGTTATCAAACAGTTGTAAAAATGAAAAAGAAAACAATTATTTCAACAAAGATAATGTTCACTCAGGAATGGCATTAAACTTGACATTTTTAAATTATTCAGACGTCTTTAATTAAAAATCCCACGGAAAAAAATTATTAGTGTCTTTCTTTAAATAAATATTCAATGTAGATTTTGAAGAAATTATGTAAGCACCAGTTCTCAAAAAATTATTGTTTTTTAAATTTTAATTATGTTTTTTTAAATTGATCTTACATGAATTACCTCCCTTGACTTTCGCGTTCGAAAGAAACTTTGCAAGCGACATGTTTATTTTTTTTAAATTTAAATTTTAACCGAACAATATTTATTTTATTTAAAATTCTATTATTCTTCCTTTTTGCTGTAACGTTGAATTGCCCCAAAGAAGAAAACAAAGATGATAAAAGATTGAAAGGAGTAAGTAAAATTTTTTTTTTTAGACTTTACTAGTTTACGAATTTGCTGCTGAATGTAAAGAAAAACACGTTTGTTTTTGTAATCTTTATTTATTGATTTTTAGAAAGTCTTGGTAAAATATATTTTTTTTAATGTACAATTACACCCCATTTAGTTATTTCATGACATTTCGGGAAAGTTTTTGCAAAAAGAAAATATTTATCAAATAAATTCATCCTTCTCTGAATAAGACCTGATAGTTTTAAAATCCGATATAATCATCTTATTTTTGCAAAAATTTCTGAATCAACGTATTTTTTACTGCAAAAAGATGCACCGAGTTGACACCAGAAAAAAAAGATTTCTAGCCAAAAAGTTTTAAAAACAGTGTCGTGTCCATAAAGAAATAAAAAATGAGTTAATCAATCAGTCTCGTGTCCGTAAAGAAATAAATGAAAATTAATGATAGTATCAAAAATGATTCTAATTATCATTAATTCACTAATTGTCTCTAGTCTCTAAACCAATAAGAATCGACCAGACTTTTCTCCTCCTCACAAACACGTGACATTTTCACTGTCGGACAAGGCAGTGAACGAAAATTTTGGTCCCTTTTTTTCAGGTCATATAGTAATTAACATTTTTTTTTTAGCGCTCAACAAAAGTTCCAGGTAAGAAAACTCCAGACTCTTGTATTTTCCAACTAAATTATCTGGACACTCATTTACGCACATCTATAAAAAAAAAAAAACTTACAACAAAGTGTGTACAGACACACTTTCTTTTCTATTTAGGCCCTAAGGGTTATTTGACCCCCACCCAAACACAATAATTGTACTCAGAATGTCTCTCCAACACCACATAACAACCAGATAATAAAGATAATACTGGTTTTTACGTATATAAGTAATTAATAAAGCGTTAGGAGGTTTATAATTTTATTATTTATTCACAGTTGAACTCAACAGTAAAATAATTTTTTTTTACATAGAAAATTTTTTTGGTCTTTTTATAGTACACAAAAAGTTTTGATGGTAAACGTTTTTTTTTATTGAGGTGTTTTTTTGTGGGGGCATCTTTTGATCATGAACTCATTTTTTTAGCAAATTATTTAAATTTTTATAGACTTTGTTTAAAATCGGGAATTTAAAAAATATTCATGAATTATCTCCCTTTAGCTTTTCTGAACACTTGTTCTAATTGCCGGGGAAAATCGAACAATAACAAACAGAAAAAAATAAATATAAAAAAAGTTGTTTTTTTCCCTTCTCTTTTAATTTACGAATTTGTAAAAAGAAAGACAACACGTACTACCTCAAAAAAATTTTTATACAGTTTTATTTATTTATAAATATTATAAACATATTTAATTTATTTATTATTTGTAGGTGACTCCACGAAATCGCTAAAAAAAAAAAAATGTTATAGCATGATAAAAAAGACTCCAAACTTGACTAAAACAAAATTTTATCGTCTAAATGTTTATGTTATTATGAAGCCGAAAGACCAAAGTTTTTTTTAATTATTTTAAAATTTTTTTACTTCTTTTTAGAACATTCTAAATTTTTATTAAAAAAAACTTGTTTGTCTTTGTATCACCGGAACTACTAAATAACATGTAAATTTTTAGCGTTTTTTTTTTTTTTTTTTGTATGACACACATTAATTTGGAAAATCTTGCAAAAATAAAAATAATTGTCGGAAGTTAATGAAACTTTCAGAAACTATTCATAGATGATGGAAATTATTATAAATATGATTTTTTTGTTATTAAAGACATGGCAGAAATATTTTTTTTATATTTATTACCCACCCACCAACTAATTTTATGAAAACTCTAGAAATTCGATCGCATCGGGTTTAGTGATTACAATAGTTAAAAGCACAAGGCTTTGAGGAATGCAAATCATGTTTTGTTTTTTTTTTAATTGGACCCCACGTACCTGAAAATCAACTCTGAATTGTAACATACAAAACTCAATAAAACAAAGATATTATTTAATTTCAAATGCTTTTTTTTTTTTGCTTTTACTTGTTTTTATGAATATGAACAATATTTTCTGAAATCAAATTTTTTTCGATGAAAAATGAATTTTTAATACAATTATTTGTTATTTCTTTAATTATAATAGATTTTTACATTTAAATTGTTAAAATATTATAAAATTAGTTAAAAGCCGCATCAGATTTCGTAAGTGTTCTTATGAGATAGATCTTTTTTTAGCGTGTTGTAAACTGTATCGTTTTGACTAATCAGAAGATCTGCAGTAATCAAGAAATGTAATTTTGTGTTTATAATCGGGCTGTAATTATAAAGTACAGAAGACCAACCAGAATACAATTAAGTTGCGTTATTTGAGTTAAGCATTGTTTGCCGCTGTTAAGGCCTTTACTTTTGCGAAACACATGTGGAGAAGTTAATTTGATTTTTCAATTTCAACTGAGAAGCGTACCTACAAGTATCAGTATCATTTTATGAAATTTATATGATCTTATTTTTATATTAATCTCAGTTATGACATTTTTCCATAAATGAAGTATCAAAATTAATAATAAAATGAATGGAAATACAAATAACAGTAAAATGTAATAAATGTACATAAAATTATAGTATTTTATGTACACTTCTGATAAAATTTCATAAGAAAGGTACCTATAAATTAATTAGATACCTTTCTTATGAAATTTAATCTCTTTACAGTCTTATTTTTTTCATTTCTTTATAATATATTTTCCATAAAGCATCGTAAACGTATAGGTGAAAGCTAAGTACAAAAAAAAATTAGAGCGCTGAAAGTTTTCCTTAAAAATAACGAGGGAAATAATTTGTTCACTTAAATCTAAATAATTTCACTTCCCTGCATCCGTAGAAAGAATTATCCTCCCGTAAGCTATCTAAACATCTTTCGTCACCTGTCAAGTGATGCGAAAGGTTATGACCTGCTTTGTTTTATTTTCAAATTACATTGATTGATTGTCTGTCATTTTTTATGACAAAAAAAAACAAGATTTTTAACGAAAATTTCAGACGTGCTAGGAAAGATTAAAAAATGTAAAAAAATACCCCCAAAATACTTTGATCTTTCCTCTTTAATAATAACGTGAAAATAGATGATAAAATTTTGTTTTCGTCAAGTTTGGCGTCTTTTTCATCATGCTATGCTCTTTTTGTTTACTTTTTGTGGAGGTACCTATATTAAGATAACACGTACTACCCTCAAAAAGATTTTTTCCTAAATAAAAGCAAAAAATTGGTAAACGTCGGAATTTACCAATTCAAACAAAATTACAATTCAAATTCAGAATAATTTTGAAAAAGTCACGTTGGGTGTAATTAAGTTTAAATAAAAAAGAAAGTAAACATTACTTTTACTAAATCCATTTAATTCCAAAAATTTTTGATAAAATTAAATTTACTAATGACTTCAAAATAGTAATATTAGTCAAATATTAAGAGATTTTAAAATTTGTTGTTTACTTCATTTATATAATGTAGCTTTAATAGAGTGGCAAATTTTCTTGTCACTCAAGGTTTTAAAAATACCTAAGAACTTTAATTATATACGGAAATTAATTATTCTTTTAATAGGGATTACTTTTAGGCTATTACCTTTAAAAAATAAATCAAAATTTAACATCATTTTAAATTATTTAAAATGCGCTTTTATGGGTGAGTCTGAAATTTCACAGTACTGTATTTTCCACAACTGAGAAAAACCTGGTGTTATATAGCTGTACCAGTTTCAGGCCCAGACCCACAATGACTATTGGCTAATATCTACCAACTATTGTTCATATGCAAATAGTGACTTCTCTCAATGGTCCATTGTGGAAGAGGACATAATTCCTGGTGCTTACACCACCACATGCAACCAACTCTGAGTTTTTTTATCAGGTTAACCCTATTCTCTCTTACACTCCCTCCTGATCTGATCACAGCACCAACATGCAGGGAGTGAGCATTTCCTTGTGGTGCTCCTTTGCAGCAGATTTATTTCATCCTCAGTGTTGTTGCTGTCTTTCTCTACTGTGGTAAGAGGCACGTTGAACATCTGGGAATCTACTTCCAGCACCCCATTGCTTGTGGATGAGTCATCAGTGTGTCTTGCGGTAAAGCATTGGTCTCATGCTGGTCAGAAATCTTTAACATGACGCTGCATGCCATCAATCAGAACAGATCGTGGACTGATGACCTCAGTTGTAAATTTGGAGGTACATCGGTTCTGGGGTGACCTCACCCACACCACGTCTCCAATCTCATATGTCTTGTGTTCTATCAATGGTGTTAGTGCAGGTACAGTGTCAGTGCTCTTGAGCCTAACCTTTTGTATGAACTGCATAAGCTGGAGCAGTTGAGCTCAACATGTCATCCTTCGGTATTTAATTATACCAGTAAACAGCTTCTTGTACGGGGCACTGTTTTCATGCTGCAATCTGTTTTAGGCTCCTATGGCACCTTTCTGTCATCTCATTTCCAGGCAGTACATGCACGCACCAAAAGTGCAGCTGGACTTCCCATTCCTCCATGAAAGCCTTGAATGACCAGCTGGTGAACACAGTATTGTTGTCGGTGAGGATTTTGTATGGCAGACCTCATTCACAAAATATTGATACCAACTGCTAAGTAACACTCTCAGAATCTTGTGCTATGGATCACCAAACAGAGAACCATTTTGGCCTGCAGTCAATCAAGGTCAAGTAATGACTGTGGCACTAATGTGTAATATCTATCCCCAGTCTAGATCATGTACTGCAAACCCCTAGTCTTCTATTCTGGACTGGCATTCAGGATACCACTGAACGGCCATCTTAACAGCTGTGCTAGATACAGAGGGATCGACTGCTACGCTGATGTATTTCCATCATTTCACATGGACCCAGCTCTCCCATGGTTGCACCACATGTTGAGAGGATAGTTTCACACCACATGTTGAGAGGATAGTTTCACACCACATGTTGAGAGGATAGTTTCACACCACATGTTGAGAGGATAGTTTCACACCACATGTTGAGAGGATAGTTTCAGTATCCTTCAACAAATCCAACCACCACTATGGAATTTTGGTAAGTTTGTCAGCTTTATTTTGGTTGGATTTTGCCAGACTTGCATCCAAGGTGAGGCCATAATCTGCAATTAGCGCTCAAAGAGTTCCCAGTCATCGCAACACAATGGCTTTGTTCTCAGGCGTGCCATTCACTTTCAATGCCACCCCTATGGCTAGAGAATTTGCATCCACACACACTGTCATTGCCTGACTGCTCACACAACAGCCTCCTCTTTCAGGGTCTTCTTGATGCATTCTCATCACCATCTGGTGGATTATGTGCTTCAGGAGTATGTTACAGGTTCCATTGTCCCACCCTTTTGTTACTGCAGTGGTTTGTTGCTTCAAGAATTCTAAGCCAACCACATAACGGAAGGTGGCCTACAAGTTTTCTGCAGAGAGAGAATGTATTATGATGAGTGATAACAGTTGGAATCTCTGGGAACTTACTCACTTGTTTCTATTGAAGATTTGCAAACCAAGCACTTTTGCACCATTTTCAAGTCTTATGGAGTCCTTACAGATCTGTCCCAAATCAAACATACGTTTTCTGACTTGCACCACAGAAACTGCACTTTCGTCAATGAAGATGTCATCTATGTATGCTGAAGTGGCATCTTGATTTGCTTCATCTTGCAACAGTACAGTCTTGATACTTACCTTCATTATAAGAGGCACACATTGAGGCTGAAGCCTAATCGTATAAGGCAGTACCTCTGCCCTTTTAGTAACACAGGGTGGGAAGTTCATAGCAACCGGGGTACGTAAACCTGTAAGTATGCTCTCCTAAGGTCCAACAGTGATACATCGAGCTCCTGTTATCGTCATTCCCTTAGCTTATCCATGTACTTATTTAACTGTAATCCATTACAGGGCGTACCTATTTCTTGCTCTCTTGAATAACGGCCATCAGTAGAAATAGACCCTTCGGAGGTCTGGGCTCCTCCTCAGCATATGGTATAAGCCAGTCGTTCATTTTAACTCCTGGTTATATTCCTTATGTGCTAGCTTGGATGCAGGGTACTCTGCTATGTTGTTTGGTGGGCTCATTGGCACCTGATTTGTGGCCACCTTCCACGATGCTGTTCATGCTTTCTTTGTCTGATTGAACTCAACACTAAAGTCCTGTTCCTCTATGGTGAGAGCTGCATACAGGGATGAATTTCTGTCAAAAAACTCCACTGCACCCAAAGGAGTGATTCCTACCCTCCCTAGTTCTTTTGATTGCATTCATCCCAATTAGGAGGTCGAAAGCAAGTGGCTTCTCTCGAGCAACTACTATATCAATCTTGACAGGACTTCCACCCTGCAGCCAGAGAATGACTCCGCTGATCCCACAACCCTGTCTATATTTGTTACGTATACAGGCCCTTTTGTTCACAACTGGCGTATATCTCTGCTGGCTATAGACAGCAAGCAACCATTATTGACCAGCACAGTGACATTTCTGCCATCAACCTAGACCCCGATTACAGGTAGTGTCAGGCTGAAGATACTGGTACTGAAATATCTCTTCTCACGTTTTCCCGAGCAGTTTTGAGACATGGCCCATGGTATGGTATTGCATTGTCTTCACCCTCATCCTCTGTCATTTTCTTGACCTCCACAATCTTTCACCATATGGCTAATGCCATTGCATCTAAAACACTTTCTGACATGAACTTCCCTGCTTTGCATTGGCCTAGCCGCTGCTGCCACCATGACTTCCTCCATCTCCTTGTCTCTCATAATAGTCTAGGCTGAGGCAAGGAGCTGGTCAATATACAGCACATCCATCCCAGATGATGCTTGAAGAGTTTGTTTTATATCACCTGGCAATCTGTGTACAAATGTGCAAGCCAACATACGGTCACTCATCTTGCCCAACAATAATGCAAGTTTCTTCAGTTCAGCCAGGTCTACATCCAGGGATTTACCGTACCGAGGGGGCCGCTCAATGAGTTATTTGTATGCCATGAACAAATCTGTACCAAAGGCTGTAACTAAGGTTATCTTTATCCGGTCAATGTTGGATTTGCTTTGCCATCCAGCTGCTGGTAAACTGCAAATGCAAAAGTCTCAAAGGGATTATATGCTTCTCTATCAATTCAACCACTAGAAGACCAGATGCCAATCCGTCAAACTCGGGAATTAACTTTAAGTCGAATTTGGTGTATGCCATCATCTGCCAATTACTGAAATAGCTTGTGTTAATCTTGTCTGGTTTTCATATGTCCGCATATCAAGAGCACTCTCTTGACTGAGAAAAAATCTGGCAATATATAGCACTCCCAGACCCAGACCCATGCTGATTATTGGCTAATACCTGCCCAGTATCGTTCATATACAAATAGTCAGTGCCACCTACATTAAGTAGAAGGCCTTCTCTCAACAGCCCATTGTGGAAGGGGACACAACTCCTGGTGTTTACAGCACCACATGCAACCAACTGAGTCTCTTATCAGGTTTACCTGATTCTCTGTTACATTATATTCAAGAAGATTTTTTTATTTGTTTCTTTGGTAGACTTACAGGTATAGGTGTGTGTAGTCAAGTAACTTAGGGAAGTATATCACAAAATAAAAAAAACAATGATACCAGTTGGAAAATTAGCACACCACAGGCTTACTACTGATTTTTCATACAATTTAGCATTAAGCTAAATAGTGTGAATATACAGAAGGATTTTTTGCAGTTAGGTGGCATTTAAGAGCATTTTTTGGCAATTACTCTTCAAGACTGTTAACTATAAGCACATTTCTGACACTGTTTCTGCTATCATTAATTTTAATATCATTCCAAAAGTTCATTATTGATTGGATTGTGACAATTTTCATCTCAGTGTGTATTTTTAAACAATTACCAAAAATGACACATCTAAAAAGAGATACCTAAGTCTGAAATGCATTTAATGGATTTTGTTATAACAGTAAAAAAAAAAAAATGAATTCATGAATTATCCATTTACTTGAGCTCTTCTGAACACATTTTCTAGTTGCAAGAAAACTTTACATAAATTTTTATTTCATCTTAAATTATGTTGCTCTTTCTTTGACAATGTAGAATTGCCTCAGTGAGGAAATGTGATCAAAAGCAAGCTGAGGGAAAGAAGTAAGTATAAAGTTTTATTCTCTTTTCATTTAAAAATTTGCAGAAAGAAAAGTACCAGCTTTAGTAAAAAAAAAAAGTAAACACTTTTAAAATAATTTAAATGGCTTCTTTGTCATTAAATTTTGATTTCATTTGAAAGTTAATAGTCTAAAGCTAAGCTGTTAAAAAAACTAATTTATGTATTTAATTAAGTTTTAGACCTATTTTCAAAACATTGACACTTATTGACTCATGCAATATTTGTCCAAGAGATTTGTGTCAAAATAATTTGAAAATATCGGGATTAATTATCTGGATTTAGTTTCAGTACATCTAAAAAAGAAATACCTCAGTCTAAATTGTATTTTACCAAAATCTTACTTGAAGCTTTTATTTTAGTTTTCCAAGCTAGTAGATTACATTTAATATTTCCAATATGCATGATACTTTGCTGTATTTCAAACCAAATTTAAATTGATTAGAATCATTTTTTCTCATTATCAGTAAAATCCATAAAAATGTCCATATTCACAAATCTGTCAACACAATTCTCATTACTAAAAAAAAAATCATCAAAAATAAAGTATACTTTCTGAAATCTTATTGACAAAAATTAGCTGATTTAATTTATCTGAATTGAAACATATATTACTTTTAGTCAAAAATATTACAGAAAAGCATTTTTGTAGATGTTGAATGAAATATTTATAGGTTGATGTTTGGAAAATTTAAGTAAGGACAGTGGAAATAAAATTACATGACAAATGCAACATAACATTTTTATTTCATTTTTTTTAAATACCCAATGTTCTTAAAAATTTAAGTTATTTTAAACCTTCTAATATTTTATTGAATTTTAGATACTTTGGTTTTATAGTATAACTTCCAAAGATGCTTGTTGATGAAATGTTGAAAAATTTTCCAACAAATTTTAGATTTACTATAATTACTGCTCCTGTTTTCTGATAGTGTTGTGTATGGATGTCCATGTATAAAAATCGACACATTTATACACACATTAAATAAATTTAAAATTCTTTTTAAAATGCTGGTGGAAGCATTGAATTGTGAGCTTTTGCATTTATGGTTAGTGAATATAGTTTTTACTTAATAACAATATCACCTAACTGCTACAAATTAATATTGAATTTTAAAAGATTACAAACTTTATAAATTATTCAAATTAAAATTTTATAAAAATGAAAACAATTCTTGTAAAAATTGATTATTCATCGAAAGTTATGTTTTTCTTAGGACTGTCGTGTCCATAATAATCATCAAAAGTGTCCATAATATATCTTATAAAAGCAATTAAAAGCTTTTCTATTAGGTTGGTGCAAAAATAATGTCGTTTTTTGACGTTCAACTTCAGTCAAAAAATGACATTATTTTTGCACCAACCTAATAATTAAACAATGTCTTAGTTTTATTGCATTTTTTTTGTTTTATGATTCAAAGCAAATTTTCTACAACTGGGAGTTTTGTTTAACAAGAATTAGATGGTTTCAATTCTCAGAGAACTTGTCCTTATAACAAATATAAATATGAAATGATAGAATTTCTCCAAATTTCATTTAGAAGTGTAGAGGGTAAGATTCCCCCTCCCCCCAAAAAAAATTTACAAAGATTTTATAAAAAAGAAAAGAAACAATAATTTCATTCATTTCTGAAAAAGTTATGAAAGTTTTATTAAAATCTGATAATAATCTGATTTTTGAAGAATTTGCAAATGGTGGGATTTTTCTCAAAAAAAACAAAAAAAAAACACAAATTTCCCGTACAAATTTATGGCCCTTTTGTTGATGCCAGAAAAACAAGATTTTTAACCAAAATTTCTAGTTATAAAAAGGATTTTAAAAAAATAGATTTTTACATGAAACCATCCTTTGGTCTTTCCTCTTAATAATAGCAGAAAGACTTTGATGATAAAACTTTCTCATTAAATTTTAGGCATTTTTTTCCATATCTTCTTTTTGGTAATATATTATTTAGTGAAAATAATTCCTACATTTTGCATGAAACAATGGAAAGAATAACATGTGATCTAAGGTTAATCTGAGAACTTAGCAAAAATTCCTATAAACTACAGAGGAAAATGAAAATTTTACTTTTGACTATAAGAAAATAAAAATATCTCCTCTTTATATTACTGAGCAAAACATTTTACATATTTGTAATCTATCCTATTAGATTTTATATGTAGTAAAACTTATTCAAATTATCCTGTCAATGTTTTTTAATACACACTAGGACATCTTCAACAAGTATATTCTCTTGAAGTTGAGCAGTTCTATGTCTGGTTTTTCTTGACATTAAATTTTGTCTTGAAGCAAGAAATCACACATCTTTTACTTGTTTTGTGTATATACTTCCTTGATGTAGTACTTTTTTGGATTAATTTCTCTTGTATCTAATCAGAAATTATATTTTTTAAGACATCTTAAAATTGTACAAGATGAAATATAACAAGATATTTTATTCTTTTATGTGTCCTCTTCAGAATTATGTAAATTTAAAAAGAAACACATTTTCATGCCCCAAGAATCATTTTATTTTGTTGATTTCATGTCCATACAATGATGTAAGATGTATAATGAGAACTGTTCTACCAATAAGTTAGAACAGGAATTGGAATATATGAAGAAAATATTTTGCAAAAATGACCATCTTCTTGATATGGTGTAATCTAGCATTAATGCTAAGATTATACTGTTCTATAAATCAAAAACTTTTCACCTCAAAAAATGTTCTGTATGTTGAAATCAATTCACCAATGTACCTTTTAAACTTAAGAATTTGAGTGTGATGATGGCTTAAATTCTGGTGAAGAGAATTGCTCACCATGTCCTAGCATGCATTAAAAAGATGGACAGGATAACTTGAATAATTGTTCCGTCACATTTGGGTTTACAGAAATTGATATTTTACCATATGGAAAGACACATGTATTTGTGTGGTAAATGTTTAATTTTAAGCTTATTATTACTGTTAGAATGCTACTACTTAGTATCAAAGCTTGAGAATGCATAAATGTTTATTTTTATGGAACATGAAAAACTATTCTCATAATTTTAAGCTTATTATTACTGTTAGAATGCTACTACTTAGTATCAAAGTCTCTAAGCATGATAACGCATATACTAGACCCTCCAGTGGTCATAACAACAGTGGGAGATGTTTCTTAAAATGTGTTTGTAATTTAGAATGCTGTATTGAAAATAATTTTCCATATTAAAACTATGCTATTTCTTGTACAGGCTGTATTTACATGGAAAGGAATCCTCATCAAGGACTGCACCCTTGAGACAATTCATATACCTGTAAAGGAGGATTGGATTTTTCACAGAGTTTACATTTAAATATTCATATGTGGGCACACTGGAGAAAAAAAACATTTATGTGAAGTGTGTGCTTCCATATGTACAATTTGTTCAAAAAGATACATGCCACTGACAGAGATGCAAGAGAAAAAAGATGAAGGCACATAATGAGGAGAAACCATATTTATAGGAAATGTCATTCACTGCTTTCATTGACAATCAGAAATTAACATGTATACATATTGTTGAAAACCATGAGTGAAGTGTGTAACTCAGAGTTTTCTGAGAGTGTAAGTTTAAAACACAATATGCAGAAGCCTACTAGTGACAAACCATATTCATGTGAAATGTGTAGCTCAAAGTTTGCAAAGAATTCACAGTTAAAAGTTCACATACGAATACATACTGGTGAAAAACCATATTCGTGTGAAGTGTGTGGTTCAGCATTTTCAGAAACTTCAGGTTTAAAAAGACATATACGAATGCATACTGGTGAGAAACCATATTCATGTGAAGTGTGTAGCTCAACATTTTCACATAGTTCAACATTAAAAACTCATATGCGAACACATACTGGTGAGAAACCATATTCATGTGAAATATGTGGGGTTGCATTTTCTGAAAACTCACATTTAAAAAGCCATACACTAATACATACTGGAGAGAAACCATATTCATGTGAAGTATGTGGTTCAGCATTTTCTCGTAAGTCAAGTTTTAAAAGACATATGCAGACACATACTGATGCGAAACCATGTTCATGTGAAATATGTGGTTCAACTTTTACTAAGAGCTCAAATTTAAAAAGTCATATGCTGATACATTCTGGTGAAAAATCATATGAAATGAGTAACTCAATTTTTTCTGAAAGTGCAAATTTTAAAAGTCAGATGCAAACACATACTGTTGATAAACCATATTCATGTGGAATGTGTAGTTCAAAGTTTGCAAAGAGTTCAAAGCTAAAAGTTCACATGCGAAAGCATACTGGTGAGAAACCATATTCATGTGAAATATGTGGCTCAGCATTTTCTGAAACTTCAGTTTTAAAAAGACATATACGAATGCATACTGGTGAGAAACCATATTCATGTGAAGTATGTAGCTCCACATTTTCACGGAGTTCAGCATTAAAAGAACACATGCGAAAACATACTGGTGAGAAACCATATTCTTGTGAAATATGTGGCTCAGCATTTTCTCGTAACTCAATTTTTAAAATACATATGCGAACACATACTGGTGAGAAACCATATTCTTGTGAAGTATGTGGTTCAGCATTTTCTCGTACATCAAGTTTTAAAAGACATATGCTTACACATACTGGTGAAAAACCATATTCATGTGAAGTCTGTGGTTCAGCATTTTCTGAAAAGTCTGCCTTAATAAAACACGCACGAAAGCATACTGGTGAAAAACCATATTCATGTCAAGTATGTAGCTCAACGTTTTCACTGAGTTCAGCATTAAAAAATCACATGCGAACACATACTGGTGAGAAACCATATTCCTGTGAAATATGTGGTTCAACATTTTCTCGAAACTCAAGTTGTATAATACATATGCGAACACATACTGGAGAGAAACCATATTCATGTGAAGTATGTGGTTTAGCATTTTCTCGTAACTCAAGTTTTAAAAGACATATGCAGACACATACTGGTGAAAAACCATATTCATGTGAAGTATGTGGTTCAGCATTTTCTGAAAATTCAGCCTTAAAAAAACATTCACGAATACATACTGGTGAAAAACCATATTCATGTAAAATATGTGGTTCTGCATTTTCTGAAAATTCAGGTTTAAAAATACATATGCGAATACATACTAGTGAAAAACCATATTCATGTGAAGTGTGTGGATCAACATTTTTTGAAAAGTCTACGTTAAATAGTCACATGCGAACACATACTGGCGAAAAACCATATTCATGTGAAGTGTGTGGCTCAACATTTTTACGCAAGTCAACATTAGAAGATCATATGCGAACCCATACTGGTGAGAAACCATATTCATGTGAAATATGTGGTTCAGCTTTTACTAAGAGCTCAAATTTAAAAAGACACATGCGAATACATACTGGTGAAAAATCATCTGAAGTGTGTAATTCAATGTTTGGGCAATAAAAGCATCAAATCTTGAGTTTTTGTCTAGTACATATGAATTTTTAAAAAATATTTTCACTAATTTGCAAAAGATTTGTCATTATTAATCTTCAGAGGAGAGAGTGGGAAAAAGATGGGAAGACATAATATAAATTGTTGAAAATATTGTTTCATTTATACACCAATTTGTAAAAATTTGTCACTATTTTCAGAGGAGTGAGGGGAAAAAGATGGGAAAATATATAAATTAAAAATAACTAGTGTTGACTCTTTTGATACAAGAAAATTTCAATTTGGAGGTACATAAGATATATGGAGAAATAAAAAAATAATCAACAATATCTTTAATTATGTCATTAATGGAGTTAAATAATATCAGATGTCATTAAGTCACCAGTTTGTATTTCCCCATTTTTGGTTATTATGATATCCATAATGATATCATAACTTATTTCATGGACAAAATGGAATGGCTGAAAGGGAAAGGAATAAAGACCATGCTTTGTTATCGAAGTTTTATACTGCTAAGTCATATGCAAAATTATAAAGGGTGTTTCATTAAGACAGATCAAAGTCAGGTTTATTGGTGAAAATTTATTTCTCTATTCGATCATGTTATTTAAGTCATGGCAATTATGTGTGAAAAATAATATCGCCCAAATGTCCGCCAAATCCAAAAGAAAAAATAATTAGACACTTAAACTTAATTCACATTTAAAATCAGTCCAAGTTATTGAAACACCTTTTACATAAGATATATGGAGAAATAAAAAATAATCAACAATATCTGTCATTAATAGAGGTAAATAATATCAGATGTCAGGTAAGTAACCAGTTTGTATTTTCCCCATTTATGGGCATTATTATATCAATGATGATATAATAACTTATTTCATGTCCAAAATGGAATAGCTGAAAGGGAAAGGGATAAAAATCATACTTTATCAAAGTTTTATACGGCTAAGTCATACACAAAATTATATATACACATGTACTATATGGAGAAAATATAAAACATATCTACAAAAAAACTATATAGATAAAACATTGTCCCCAATGATATCCAATATCTTCATTGGATTTTGTAAGCAAAATTGTTTTTGTAATATGAGCAAGCAACTGATATTAACAACCCAAATCTTGTTTACAGTGTGTTGATAACAGTTTAAATTTCTCTTTTAAGTAGTTTCTAACACATTACTTATCATGTCTCAGTTGTGTCTTTGTCTTTGGGCAGAGTGCATTCAGGGGCTACTCTGCTCTGTCAAAGAACAGAGTGGCAACTGAGGAAAATTATACTGGAGAACAGCTGACCGAGGCTGTGCCCTCTCATGGCACCAGAGAGAAGGACGGTGCTTGCACCAAGGCCAGTGCAACCAACGGTTGCAGAGGCTGTGGGCAATTCTTGTTCCTTGCCCAGGTGTTCACACTTGGGTACCCACCTTAAAAAAACTTTGTGTCACATCTCATCTCAGTGGGGAGGCAGAGTAAATACCATGTTGATGACAGTTTCTCTGTTTGATTATGATGTTGAGGCTGGGGTGTTTCATCAGACACTGAATGAGTTAAATTTGGCTTCAAAACTTGTCAAAACAAGAACAATGCTTTTCTTATTGATACTTTGTTCTGTCATGCACCATTAACCTTCTCAGATAATGACAATGTCCGCACTAGCAGAATATTGATGACAGTTTCTCTATGTTTGTGCTATTGAGTCTGGTGTATTTCATCAATCACTGGACTATATACATTTGGCTTGACAATTTGTGCAAAGAAGTTCAATGGTGTTCTTATTGAGACCATAGTCCATCATGCCCTATTAATCTTCTAAAATGATGACAATGTAAACACGAGCAGGAAGCTCCGGTTAGTCCTCTCTGCTGCTGGTCAAAGTCATTGTTTTATGTACGAAATGTAATATCCTCTCTGACCCAACAAATATTTTCGATCTAGGGACACGACGAATCTCAATGCTAGGCATAATCAGAACACCTTCAGAACCTTGCCTCCTCATAAAACTGATTATAGTGAAAATGCTAATATACCTAAAAAAAAATATAGCTATCCTTTAGAGAATTTTAAAACTGAATGGTAAACGTTGGTCCATTGTGCCCCATCTCAAATACTGACAACATAAACACAAGCAGGAAGCTCCAGTTTGTCTTCTCTGCTGCTGGTCAAAGTCATTGCTTTATGTAAGAAATGTAATATCACCTCTGACCCAACAAATATTTTCTAATCTAACCATTTATCTTGTTTTACTGTAGGATTCTATTGTTGCCAATACATAACCAGTTTGACATTTCCTTATTTTTGTCCAAAGTTCTATTGATGTCATTACTTGTTGGGTGGGGCCCACCAAATGAGCATTCACACCATAGTCCCCATCAGATGAGTTCTCTCATTTGCCAGTCCTTTCCACCACACAACACTATACAAATTACGAAATATAGAGCATCTTCTACTCAAACAGCTTTTTCTCCTGTACTTCCCATCTGTGGAATGCCTCCTTACTTGCTTCCCTGATGACTATAATATTCAAATGTAATGTCAATCGACATCTGACACCTTGAGCTTGTTCCCCGTTCTTCTCTGTATCCTTTCCCCAAACATGCCTCTTTACTCTTGTTCTGAATCCTCTGAAACCCCTTGTGTCCTAGTGGCACTCTCGCCTTGCTTGGAGTGATTTGCTTTTAAAAAAAATCTTCTAGTTTGCCCCAGTCTTAAAAAATTCATGCATACTTAGCAACCTTAAGACAACCCCGGCAAGGCTCTGTGTGCAACACTGGATGGGGGTAGTGTAGTGACTTAATAAGTTCTGGTAAGAAATTAATATATTTTGGATTAATGATAATGACAAATTTCTCAGCCATTGTATTTCATCAATCACTGGACTATATACATTTGACTTGACGACTTGTGAAAGGAAGTTGAAAGGTGTTCTTATTGAGACCATGGTCCATCATGCCCTATTAATCTTCTAAAGTGATGACAGTGTAAACATGAGCAGGAAGCTCCAGTTTGTTCTGCTGCTGGTTAAAGTCATTGTTTTATGTAAGAAATGTAATATCATCTCTGACCCAACAAATATTTTCTAATCTAAATGTTTATCAAGTTTACTGTAGGATTCTGTTGTTGCCATTACCTAACAAATTTGAAAAAAAATCTTTACATTTAATAAGGTAATAATATATTTCAGACTGTCATTTTTCATGCAGCAAAAAGCTGAACCACTGTTACCACTTTCTTATAAATTTTACTCTTGATACAAGCTTTTAGAATTTGTGATGTCTCTCCAACATAAATGCTTTTATACTGTAAGCAATTTATTTGATAAGTACTGGCATCTGAATTGGTATTGGATTTACTTATCTTCCTAATTATATCTATGATAGTCTTGGACATGGTAGTAAAGATCCTAGTATGAGAGATTTCTTTACAAATCTGCTATATCAGTAAGATTAGAATCCTTTTCTATAGTGACCACCTAATTGACAGCTTCTGATTGAAAGGAATGAAGCTCATAATTTGAAGTAATTTAATAATTCAGATCAAAAATTTCTAATAATTGCCTTCTCTGAAAAAAAAAATTTTTTTCCATGTTTATAATTTTGAAGATGGAAAATTAAGTGATTGACATTATTCTGGATATTTTATAAAACTTAAATATTATACACAATATGCAGTAAAACAATGAACCAGAAATACGACCTAGTTATGTCCCTCGTGCATTAAAATGTTAAACCCGGGTTATCACCTTGTTATAAATTTTATTTGTTTTTTTTTTTTCCTCAACCAAGAAGGTACCTAATTCTTGTCTTGACGTCAGACCCACAAGCAATCCATTATCTTGCCCTTTCTATAGTTGTTTGTGAAAGTTCATCACAAATTTAGAAGTATTCATCCTGATTTTGAACTTTTTATGAAAATACAATGTTTATCTCACTTTACAAAACTGAACTATTGTCCAAAACAATCAGTATACCAGTGAATCATCAACATTCCCAACATCCTGTTGACAGTCATATGAATCAATGTAAGTGAACATTTTGTAGATAATAAATATAATTGTTTTTATGAGCCCAGCAGAATTGTAATTAAAACTACTTATCTTGCCTAAACAATCAGTAAACGAGCAATGCCTGTGAATCATCAACATTACCAACATTCTATCGACAGTCAAATGAATTGATGTAAGTGAGCATTTTGTAGATAATAAATATAATTGTTTTTATGAGCCCAATAAAACTGTAATTAAAACTTTATTTTTAGGCACACAAAAGGAAATGCTGAACCAATGTTACCACCTTTTTATAAATTTCAATTGTTTCTTGCCTCAAGCAAGAAGGTAGCTAATTCTTGTTTTGATCACAGATCAACCAGCAATGCATTATCCTGACAAGGTGGGCAGACTGTCTGTCATGTTACATGAATTATAAAAATCGTCATGTAAAAATAGGGTGTAGAATATTTAAAGAAGACAGTGCAGGGGCTTGGGCCTCCTTAGCCCCCAACATTGAAAGACTTCACCAGGTGCCTGATAAAAAGACTGACAAGGGAGAAATTGGCAGAGCTTAAATACAGCCTCACGATTGGACCACGTTTACTAAGCAGCAATGCCAAGCCTCCTGCTGCTGATTTAAATACATTTTACTTCTATGGAGATGTAACAACAAAAGTTATTTCATGTTTTTCTTTTTTGCCACCTCCTAAAAATAAATTCTAATTTTCACCCATTCTAATTTTCAAAGTTTTATCAAATGTCATAAAAGAAATCATTTCATCCATCAACTTCATACACCTAAAGTTTTGAAGCATAACAATTTTGATGGTTATCATCAGGACACTACTACTTATTTCAAGGGAGAAGTTTGATTACAGCTGGTTTTGTAATATTGATAGAACCTCAATCAAGCTTATGACTCAGTTGTTAATTATGGGGACCCACAGATCAATTCTATAAAGCAGTGGTTCCCAAACTGAAATCGAATGCTTGAAAGACAAAGATTTAGAAACACGTTAAAAAAAATTCATATGCCAAAAATAAATGATTTCAAAATTTAAAATATTATGGATTACTTGTAATTGCATGCATGAGTCCCAATATAAATAGTTATAAATAATTACTGACGGATTTTATTATTGTGATATTTTTGCATTATATGAAATATTAAGAATAGAGGTAATGATAAATGAAAATGTTGCCAAAAGATTTTTTACCAATTTTTTTATTACTTGCAACAGTGTAAAACAACAATATAGCATGACATAAACGTAAACATGGTGGTTACGATAGATGAGTTTTACACTCGGTAACTTTACTACCTTTGAGGTCAGGTGAGGTGAGATTGCCAACTGCCAGTATATATATCTTCATTCCCATGGTGTGTGTTGAGACACCAGTTGGAATGTGTGTACAGTCTTTTGCTCGGATGGAACTGACTCTGTTTCAAGGGCTGCCATTCAAATGAATGGTCCTTACTGTTTCAAGGGCATTAACTCCTCTTCTCTTATTCGCTCGCTAGGAGATTTTTTATCTAAGACACTACAATGATGACTGGATAAACCCCATTCCTTTCATTACAGAAGAATTTTACAAGCTGACCTAATTCAAAATACCAGTTTTAAGGGTTCAGATTTTTTGAGTATCATTGGACCTGATTTCACAAACCTGACTCAAACCTTTAGTGATGTCAATGAACACTCAACTGACACTTTTGTGATGCCAATTAATACTCATTGTTACTTTTGTAATGCTCATTGTAGTAGAGACTTTGTAATCACAGATACAACTATAGTATGCCGTTGAACAATGCAGGTGTCAGATGCCTTCGAACAGCACTCACACTAACTTGCTGGATAATACTCACTTGACAATAATCCATATAGTGATCCGAATAGGGAATAGTGTTGAAGAGAATACAGGAGAAATAGCTGTCTGTATAGTAATAGAGGTGTGGTGAATAATGAGACAGAAGAAAATACCTTTGGGTGATTAAGGTTTAATTCAACTCAAAAAGGTGCACAATGTGTAAACAAAGATGGTGATTTTAGAACTCTTCTATGAAGGAGGACAGATAACTATGATAATAATGTTTTATCACAATCACTGCCACATTGGAAAGGATATTAGGTGTACATGTATTGCGATAAAAAAAATAGAAATAAATAAAATTGAGCCCTTAAAGGTCTAAGCGATTGGGTGGTTTTGCAACTTGACTAGAATGACGCAGCATTTGTGGGCTGTTTATAATGTCCTTTTGTAGAATTATTCATAGTTTGTTGGATGGACAGTTCACAATCACTGTCTTTAGGGAACTGATTTCCAGGCTGGGTTGATATTGGTAATTCCATGGGAATATGAACCTGTTGTAATTCAGCAATGCTGCAGTCCTCAGTTCCATTTAGGGCTAAATGTTTAAGTGAGACAGTGGCCTCACTACCATCTAATTTCATGATGAGGGCATATTGTGGGTTTGCTTCTGGGAGTTCCACCTCATCGACCAGTGGTTCATGCTTGCTATTCCGGGGTTATCGTTTCATCAATATTTTACCGGGGCGACTTAGCCATGCGAGTAATGTGGTCCCATTGGTTGATCGTCTGTTGAACTTGAATAAGTGTTCATGTGGCGTGCAGTTATTTGCAGTACACAACAATGAATGAATAGCATGTAAAGCTTCAGACAAGACTTCTTCCCGATGTGATTCTGGAAGGTTCTTGGTTTTTAGTGCTAGAAATTTTAACTGTCAGATGACACCATTGTATCTTTCTACTTGGCCATTACCTTCTGGATTATAAGGCGTAGTTCTAGTGACAACTCTGACTACTTGAATAAATTGTGGCAAATGATGAGACTAAAGAAAATACCTTTGGGTGATTAAAGTTTTATTCAACTCAAAAAGACACGAGGTGTAAACAATGATGGCAATTTTAGAACTCTTCTAGGAAGGAGAATAATCCCTTAATAAGGGCAGATAACTATAATAATAATATTTTATCACAAGAGGATCGTCAGCTACTTCCTACATATATGTGTTTACTCTATGGTCATGTCGTCTACTTAATTCGATAATGGGATTGCCTGTGTTTGTTCATTGGCAATCTATGTTCAAACTCAAGAGTCGGCCTGTTACACTTTCTTCCTATATAACAAAACCCGTTATAAACATGGCCCATTTGTGAATAGGAAACACAATACAATCAAATGACATTCAATATAATTAACCGTAAATGTTTCATAATATTTCATGATTTACAAAAGGAGAACTGATTTACAAAATTTGTTGATCAGATGCTCAAATCGAGTTGGCCAATTGAATGGGTGTGTCACCTTCCATCATTACAACACCAGACCTCATGTCTATTTGTAGACCCAGCAGAAACTGGTACAGCTCAGTTGAAATGCCCTGCTACACACACTGTACCCACCTGATCTTGTACTTACCACTTAAAGGGTGAAAATTTCAGCTGAAAAAACAGAATTTTAAGAATCACAATGGAATTTTCTGAGCCACAAAAATCTTAAGAATGGACATTAAAAAAATTTTATCATGTAAATTTTGAATGAATATTTTCTAATTGGGTATTAAAAGGTCTTCAGATATAAAAACAAGTAGGAGTGATGAAAGTTTTTTGTCCCAGAAATAATTTTGATTAAGTTACACTTTGTCCTAAAAAACAATCTATGTTGCTTTAATTTGTAAAATATTTCAAAACATGACAAGCGAGGTTGAACTTTTTTTTTATTCAGATTAACTAACATTTGGTTAATAGTTTTCTGTTTAAGTGGGAGGTGTTTGAGCTTTAGTTTAAATGAAAATAATCTCAACAAAAACCTGGAAAAATGTGTCACATAGTGAAAACATAAAACCAATATGAAAATTATATAATAGAAAATGTTAGAAATGTATAAAAATTAATATAAAGCCAGAGTTTTGACAAACATATTTCACTTGGATAAATTTATGAATCATATTTCCCAAATTCTGGAAGTGAATTCATGAACTTAGTTTCAAGTTACTTACTTTAAAGTAAACGAGAAATATACAAGAAATTTCAACAAGAACCTTACCAGTGCTCCAGGAAGGAGATAGGGTCTATATAAGAGAACAAGAGGAGTATGGGGAGGTCGAATGAAGATTGAACCAATCAAGATCATACATAGTTACAACAGCGACTGAGTCAATGATAAAGCAGAACAAACACTACCTTATACACATAGAAGAAAGAATGAAAGCCATATGAACCAGTCAGCTACAACTACAGTTCGACTCCAATTTCAATCAGCATCACTAAACCATAAAATTCCATTTCTAAGTGGCAGTCATCAAAATAGACATTCAGAACAATTTGGTTTATTACTATGAATAAATACATGTCTATATTTCTGAGATGAGCTACTGTCATTATTTACACTATTTACATTGTTCGGTCTGCTGTCCTCATCATTGTTGCCATATTGATAATGTTTCGGCCGTTCTACACTCCGGCCCTCTGCAGGTGATTGGAATTTTGAACTGAATCCTTTATATCGTCCACTGGAGTAGATTGTTCTAGTTCCATGCCTCTTACAGATGTCTGAGTTATCTCCTTTTAACTCAACTCTCCAAGTTTTTGTTCACTACTGCAGTAGCCAGGTATTGAACTCAAGCTCTTTTGGTCAAGTCTCTGGATCCAACCAATGCTTTCATTCATTGGGCCATGTGTCCTTCAATGTATGAATTTTTGGTACTTATAAACTTAATGCCTCAGTATCATTTTTTTTTTTACCATAGCTTATATTGCTATTTTTGTTATTATTGCTTTTCTCTAGCACTCCATATTACTGGTTCCCATATTGTATTCATTTCTATACTTGGCCAGCGTGGGAGATTTTTGTGGCCTATCATATATGCTGATACCTTAAGTTTTCATATTTCCCAGTGATGTTCCCTGTCTATTATTGCAAACTCAACCCACAGAGGGTAATGATCTCCCTTTTTTCTCCATATGTGGTCAGCTATGCCTGATTTTTCTTTTTCCCCTAGTGTTAAAGCTTACGATGTTCTTAAGGGGGCAGCCTGTTTCTCCTTTATATTTCTTACCACAGCTGCACAGGATGATATACACACAGTCCTTGGTCATATTCCCCTCTGTGGAGGGGGTCTTACTCAGAAGAGGTGTCTATAAAGTGTTGAACCACTTTTGAAGGTCGTCCTGATGTTATATGAACCACAGGTCTTTTGTATTTTTTTCTGGTAATACCTTCACATAGAGTAGGCAGACCGAAGCTGTTTTCTGAGTGTTGTTATCCTCTTCTACCCTTCTACCCCAGTTTGATGGTGCTGCTGCCATGTACCCAGTGTAACTGTTACATTGTAGGGTACTGCTTATCGTGACCATTTCTTGTTCATATGTCTCTGGGTTACCACTTATGACTTTTGCTTGATGTTGTAAGCAGCGGACAATTTCTTTCTTTACACGGTATAGATGGTGGGAGTTTAAGTTGAGGTATTGTTTGGTGAATGTTGGCTTGTGGTTTATGGATGTCTTGAACTTCTTCTCTGTTTGAGATATTAGTATATCCAGAAAGGCGAGTTTTTGTTTTCTCACTCCATTGTGAACTGTATCGATAATCTTACTGAGTTTACATAGTCCAGTAGCAGCTGGACGCCTTCCTGGTGTGGCCAGAGTATGAAGGTGTCATCTACATATCTCAGCCATAGGACTGGCTTTAGTGATGTGAATTCTAATTTCATTTCTTTGAAGTATTCCATATATATGTTTGCCATTGCTTGTGATAATGGTAACACATTACTAAGCCTTCATCCTGTCGATATGTCTGGTTCCATTCCGAAGTGTGTTATTTGTGTACAGAGAATCATCATCCCCTTCAGGTTATCTATTGGTATACTGGTCTGTTCTCCTATGGATGAGTCTGCTGCCAGTCTGTCCCTGACTACCAATTGTGCCTTCTCTGTGGATACCTCAGTGAACAAACTCACCATGTCCAGGGTCACCATCTGGTTAGATTGTGTTGTGGTAGGATCCACCTAATTTGCATAGTGGAGTACCGACCATATAAATATGGTTGATACCAGGAAGAGAGGAGAATGAATCAAGAGATTCAACCAGAGACTCTGCCCGACTGCGATTCAGTCAACACATTCTCCAGGAACGGTCTTCCCAGGAATATACAAAAGACTATATGTAAATATTGTGTACACTTTCTTGTTTCAATACATTTTGTGTTGCATTATTATTCCATGTATTAGTCAAGTTTCAACAGATTGGATGGAAACATCTTTGATTATTTTCACAAAACCAGCCAAGTATAAAAATTAAACAGATTGAAAGATTAGAAGGTGAAGCACAAGGTCCATCACCACACCAGCTAGTGAAGGCAGTGATCAACAGCTTAGTCCCTCTGTCTCAACTTTGCCACAACGGATACCAAACTTGAGCATTATTGCCTGAATTGAGGAAATAGCCTTGAACATCCCTCAGGTTTGGGTGGATGAGCTAAGATGGAAAGTGAGACAGATACTGGAGAAAACGCACTAAAAAGGATGCTGACAGAGGCGAGGGTGAGGCAAAGTGACCCATGTAGATATCAATGCATTGATAGCAATGAACTTGATGTGTGGGTTGAGGCAAGTTCTTTGGCCACTGGAATCTTGCTTGAATCATGTGGGACCCTTATCGAAGACACGTTGGTTATGGCCAGAATCAAACATGCAACACATCAACC
This sequence comes from Acanthosepion esculentum, assembly GCA_964036315.1. Classification (NCBI taxonomy): domain Eukaryota; kingdom Metazoa; phylum Mollusca; class Cephalopoda; order Sepiida; family Sepiidae; genus Acanthosepion; species Acanthosepion esculentum. The sequence continues at coordinate 24,205,162 of OZ038479.1, read as the reverse complement.
ACAATGTTAATGGTTCCTGAATACGCTGACAGGTTAATCCAGAGTGTGCACTAAGGTTGTGTGTGAGGTGCTGATCAGGAGGCAGCTGCAAACTTGGGAGTTGGTCAAGGAGTATATGTTAATGCTGGACATTACTCTCATCAAACGAATCAGAACAAAATGGATCATCGCAAAAAACGACCAAGCAAAATCTGCCAGTAATCTTTATACAGCTAGATATATATATTTACATATTAAAAATCAATGTTCTTTGTTGTGGCCCATGAAGAGACCAACAGTTTGATTTCGCTATTTCTTTTGCTCTTTTTCACTGATTGTTCTTTCGCTGTTAACAGTGAACTGTTTTTATAGCTTATGGCAAGCCGGTGCTTGGCCCATGAAGCCTATCTGAGTTTGGCACAGAAATGTACTCAGTAACCCCAGGCCTGATGTTTGCCCAGGTCATTTGGAGTTCAACTGCATAGATGTAATAGAAAGCCTATCAGGTGATTTTTTTTTTTTATATCTAATCAGGTTCCAGAAACTACTTATTTAATTTTGAACCGTCTTTTTACAGAATTGTAAAAAAACTTTTTTTGTATCTACTGAATTTAGTAAAATTTATTTGTAGGCATCTCTTGTTTGTGCTTCAGTTACTGGCTGTAAAATATAGGAGTTTATATCCTATACATTCACACAGTGGACACCTCAGTGTAAAATAAATAATGTACTTTGTCAGGAAAATCACTCCTTCTATGATGAAAGAGTCTGTGAAATCTGCCGTTCAATCCTGCATGGAATGTCTGTCAATCAATCCAGCACCGATCCGATGACGAAAAGGGAATGTGGAGAGAGAGCAGGTATATGGGAGAGACTAGAGATGGATATCACCTATTTCATTTGCCAAACTCTACAAGAAGATTCAGCTACTGTGATCCAATGTCTCAAATCTATGTTTTATGAGAGAGGCCGACCTAAAGAGATCTTGTTTAACAGCAGGAACTTTAGAACATTTGCTGAGAGGTGGGGTGTCCGCCATCGTTCCGATGTGTATACGCACCATCTAGAAACGGCATTGTTGAACAATTGTACAGATCCATAAAGTGGATTGCTGCCAGAAAGCAATGCTCTGCCCAGGAAGCAGTTTACTGGTACAACATTATGCCAAAGGACAGTGTCCATGTTGCAACTGCTCTGGCTAATGCATTGTACCAGTGTGAAATCTGAGTTAAAGGTGTCAACAGGATCTCTCCACTAGAGCCTGATTATAGGCAGAATTTATTTTTCTATTTAGAGTGAAAACTTGAATAATCTTTCTTTATATAAAATAGGTACCTCCCTAAAAAAAAATTTTTTTTTAAATGAGCATGCCATTATTATTAAATTTTATTTTTTTAGCCTCTTCAGAATATTTCAAATTATAATTAAAATTCTTATTTTTCTTGGGTCAGCAGATGATCTATAAATTAGCATAGAAAAATTTTAGTGTCTTTTTTGCAGTGATTTGGAAATATTTGCAAAAATCAAATACTTGTCGGATTTTAATGAAACTTTTAAGGTTTATTCACAAATAAATTAAATAAATTAAATAAATTTAGAAATTTGTTATTTTAGAAAATTTTGGTAAAAATATATATTTTTTATATCTGTTGCCTCCCACCTACTTCATTTTATGAAAACTCGAGAAATTCAACAAGATAATTTTAGTGACTATTTAGCGTTAAAAGCAAAACTTAAATCAATTTTCTTAAAATCGAACCTCTTACTGAAAACCTGTTCTGAAACAGAAAATAGAAAATGCAATAAATAAAAATGAAACCTGTTCTGAAACAGAAAATAGAAAATGCAATAAAACTAAGACCTTATTTAATTAAAGAAGCTTTTAATTGCTTTTATGAAGGTATATTTTGGACATTATTCTCTTAAAGAAAAAAAAAATTTAATTATGAATATTTGCAAGAATTGTTTTCATTTTTTAAAAGTTTTAATTAGGATGATATATAAAGTTTTAAATCTTTTAAAATCCTGTCTTACTTTGCAGTGGTATGGGGATATTGTTATTAAGTAAAAACTTATAGTGGATTCAACTAAAGTAAAACTTCTAAAATGCTATATCTGATCTACAATGAAAGATGAAAAGTTTTCCATTGAAAATGAATGTGCTCAAATGTGATGAAGCACTACATGAAATTTATAATTTTTATCCATAACATTGAATGCGTTAAAATTATTGAATTTCTTAACAAGAAAAACCAAGTTAATGTTTAAAATTGCCACAAAACATCGTTGACGTAAGATTAAGAAGAACTAACATGAAATGATCAATTATGCCATAACTCTAATCTGTATTTAGATACATTGTATTTATTTTCAGTTTTTCTAGTTGAATTATTCACCTATATTGCGTGTGGTACATTACTGCACATGATTAGGTTACAATAAAATTTGTATTTTTTATATGAATACTACCTTATTGAAAATAATGGTGGGATCCGTATCATAGATTCAGGTGGGACACAATACCCTTTGCACCGGCTCTGGTAATAACATACTTACAAAAAGTAAAAATGAAAAAAAAACATGTTCACACTTGGAAATAGAATTAAACTTGACATTTTTAGATTCTTCAAAAATGTTTTTTTAATTTAAAATAAATAAAAAAAAAATAAATAAATCTCGTTAGAAACTGCAACGGGATGAATTATCTCCCTTGATGATAGCTCAGTGAAGATATTTTGTTTGCATGCAAAATAAACTTTATTATATTATTGAAGATTTAATTTATTTAAATTCTATCGTTCCTCCTTTTCGCTATAATGTTGAATTGCCCTAAAGATGAAAAATCAGACAAAAAGAAGCAAGTATAATTTTTCTTTTTTTTTTTCTCCACGAAATCGCTAAAAAATCTGTACCCGTACCGTTATCTTGCGCTAAAAATCCAAACGTCGTGAAAATATAGTTTTATCGACAAAATCTTTATGTCTTTACTCTTTATTAAGGGGAAGGATCAAAGTATTTTTTTGATTATTTAATTAAATTTTTTACAACCGAAATTTTGATTAAAAAACTTGTTTTTCTTGCGTCAGCGGTTGTACAAAAAAACTTGTTACTTGTAGCATAGCAGATTTATTTTGGTATCTATTTTGTGGTGACAAACATATTAATTTGGAAATTCTTGCAAAAATCAAATAATTATCAGATTTTAATTAAATTTTCAGGACTTCACAAATGAATGAAATTATTCTTGAAATACCTTTTATTAGGAAATCTTCGTAAAAACTATTTTTTACATATATTTCAGCCTCTTACTTTTAGTTTTATGAAAACTTGAGAAAATCAACGAGATAATTTTTAGTGACGATATTGATAAAAAGTAGAATTCTTTGAAGAATTTAAAATAAATCACCGATTTTTTTCCAGAGTCGGTCTCTCTTTCTATCTACTGAAAATCTGTTCTGAATCGAAGAATGAAAAACACAATAAAACTAAGACATTGTTTAATTAGATAAGATTTTATTGCTTTGAAAAACAGGACCTATCGTTAAAAAATTCCTGTATACTTTTGACTTATGTTATAAGTAAGTAATATTCGTTTCAAACCAGATTAATTTAACTTTAAATTTATTAATTTTACTCAAATAATGTACCACAAATACATATTTTATTTTTGGAAGATTTTTAAAACCAATCAATTTTACCTACTGAAAATAGTCAATTCTTTAGCTTTCAATTAAAGTTAAAAAGAAAACTTCAAGAATACGTTTTCATTTTTTTAAATTCATTTAAAACGTTAGGTATAGAAAATATTAGCGAAAAAGTGGAAGACCTAATTGGACGATAATTTTTTTAAGTTTGAACCTTTTTCATCTTTCTTTTATCGGCGGATTAGTGGAGGTACCTACTAGGTAACTCCATGAGATCGCTAAAAAAAGAGCAAGCATGATGAAAAAGGCGCCAAACTTGACGAAAACAAAATTTTATCGACTAAAATAAATGCTTACCTTATTTATTATTAAGAGGAAAGACCAAAGTTTTTTTTAATTATTTAAAAAAAATTTTCCTTCTTTTTAGAACATTCTAAATTTTGTTTTGATTAAAAAACCTTATTTCTCTGGTAAATTTTCATTTTAACACCCGAGCGCTAAATTCACTGCTGAATGGGCCTATTTACTTCCTTTCCTTGTAGAAATTAGTACACGCTTCTGTTAAGCGATTTTTTTTTTGTACTTAATTTAAGAAGAAAGTTAACTTTCATTCAAATATATGTAAACATCGACAAATAAAAGAATAACAAAGTAATTTTTTTTATGAAGAAAAATTAATCGTTCTCTCTAACCCCCAAAAGATTAGGGCAATTGAAGCAATTATTTAATTTAATGTTTTTTATTTTTTTAATTTGTTCCCCCCTTCTTTAGGGTTAGGTGTTAAGGTTAGGGGAGGGGGTTTCTTTCTGTGTAGAAGAAGGGAACAAATGAAAAAATAGAATCAACCCATCAACTTTAACAAGTTTGTGCATTAATTTTTAGCTGGTACTAATTTCTAAGTAATCTATGAAAACATTAGTGGAAGTTGTTGAGTAAATGTTAATCATAATAAAAAAATTATGAGAATTTTTAAAAGATTTTGTAAAAAAATAGGTTGTGTCTTTGAACTGTAATGAAAACATAGTTTTATCATCAAAATCTTTATTTTTTAGGATATATCAAAGTATTTTTTGAATATTTAATTAAATTTTTTACTCCTTTTTAGAACATTCGAAATTCTCATTAAAAGATTTGTTTTTCTTGCATCAGGAGATGTACTAACTTTTAGTATAGCAAATTCTAGCCTCTTTTAGTGACAGACATTAATTTTGAAATTCTTGCAAAAAAACAAATAATTGTTGGATTTTACTGAAATTTTAAGACTTATTCACAAATAAATCAAATTATTTTCAGATTTTTTATCAGAAAATCTTGATGAAAATGTTTTTTTTTTACATATCTAAACAGATTTGCTAAAAAATCATGCCATGATGAAAAAATGCCCCCAAACTTAATAAAACCAATTTTATCAGCAAAATCTTTCTTTGTCATTATGAAGGTGTAAGGATTTCTTGATTATTAATTTTTTTTTTTTCTTGATTATTAAATTATATTTTTGATCCTATTCTGTTTGAAATTTGGGGATAGAGGGCACAGATTAGCATAGGAAGTTTTAGTATATTTTTTGTGGTGAAAAACTCATTGATTTGGAAACAATTGTCAGTTTTTAATGAAACTTTCAGGATTTATTCACAAATAAATGAATACAGTAATCTTTTCCATAATTGATCACTGCAGTTTAATACAGAATTTTAAAATTATAAATTACACAAAAAAAACCCCCAAAAATTTAAAGAATTCTTGTAGAGAAAATTGCTAATAAATATAAAATTTACTATAATTTCCTGCTTTTATTTTCTTATGATCTTGCGTATGAGCTTCTGTATTCTTGTGTATGGCTGTCAGTAAGATAAGCACATTCCTAGGCACACATACACAAATTTCTGATTTCAGCAGAATTTACAAATGGTGTGATGTTGACCCAAAAAGCAGAATTTACAAATGGTGTGATGTTGACCCAAAAAGCAGAATATACAAATTTCCCTTACAAATTTATGGTCTCGCATTGATGCCAAAAAAGAAGTTTTCTAACAAAATTTCTAGTTAGAAAAAGGATTTTAAAAACTTGTCTTTACGTGAAATATCTTTTGCCTTTCCTCTTAGTAACAGCACCACAAGCTTGAGAAGAAAACTTTGTTTTCATTAAGTTTTGGTCCTTTTTATTCATGTCTCATCTTTTGTTATACATTATTTAGTGAAAATAATTCTTACATTTTGCATAATGTCAATTTGAAAACTTAGCAAAAAGTCTTCTAAACTGCATAGGAAAAGCAAAAATTTACTTTAGTCATGAGAAAATACAAATTTTCCACTCTGTATAATCAAGCAAAACATTTTACATATTTCTAATCTATCCTCAGACATTATATCACAGAAAAATTTATTCAAATTATCCTGTCAATTTTTTCTAATACATGCTGGAACATCTTCTCCTGAGTGGTTCTACCTGTTTTTTCTTGACATTAAATCTTGTCTTGGAGCAAGGAATTACATATCTTCTACTGATTTTATGTATTTACTTCCTGGATGCATTTCTTGTTTTAGATTAATTTCTCTTGTGTCTAATATCTTCTGATTTTATTTCCCTAATTCCTTGATGTAATTCTTTTTGAAGACTATTTCCAATTAATTTTCCTAGAAATTAATTTTATTTTGTTGAATTCATTGAAATCCAAACTGAATTAATATGAATGTCATCTTTAATGATTACTTTTCTAGTTTTCCACAGTTGTTATTTGTTGTAAAAAAAAACAAATAATCTCCTTTCAAGTCTTTATATTAATATTGTATAGAAAAACTAATATTTTTCAATTTAGCAGAATATTAATAATATTGAGAATAATAATGAAAATTAACACTTATTTATCATAACTTGTGGTATCTCTAAAATCTTAGATCTGAAAAGTTAGCAAAAATTCCTTTTAACCTACAGAGGAAAGCGAGAAACTGACTTTTTGCCATAAGAAATAAAAATGTTTCTACTTTATATACCTTTCACTGCAAGGTTTTTGAATTACTTAGTTATCACTGAAGAGTTGAAAAATCTAAAGTGGGAAACATTTTTATAAAATGTGATTTGTAATTTAGAATGTTGTACAAGAAATTAATTTCTAAAAAGACACTAAAACTGTGCTATTCTCTTGTGCAGATTGTATTTCCACAACAACGGATCCTCATCAAAGATTGACATGGAAGCAGATCCTGGGGACAATTCATATACCTGTGAAGAAGGCGGTTCAGATTTTTCACAGAGTTCACATTTAAATATTCATATGTGCACACACTGAAGTAAAACTGTATTCATCTGAAATGTGTGGTTTCATATTTACAGTTTGTTTAAATTTAAAAATATGTGAAACACAGTATAGAAAACAACTGTGATGAGTGGGGTGAAAAACTTTCATTAACTCAATATGAACACATACTGGAGAGAAATCATATTCATATGAATTATGTGGTTCAGTGTTTTCATATAGTTTTGGATAAAAAAAATTCACATATGTCCATATATGACTATGAGTGAAGTGTGCAACTCATTGTTTCAAAGAGTTCATGCTTGAAAAGCGGCATGCGGAAGCCTATTGGTGAGAAACCATATTCATGTGAAATATGTGGTTCAGCATTTTCTGTGAGCTCAAAATTAAAAATACATATGAGAGTACATACTGGTGAGAAACCATATTCATGTAAACTGTGTAGCACAACATTTTCACAGAGTTCGAATTTAAAAAAACACATGCAAGTACATACTGGTGAGAAACCATATTCATGTGAAATATGTGGTTCAGCATTTTCTGAGAGAACAAAATTAAAAATACATATGCGGAAACATACTGGTGAGAAACCATATGCATGTAAACTGTGTAGCACAACATTTTCACAGAGCTCAAATTTAAATAAACACATGCAAATACATACTGGTGAGAAACCATATTCATGTGAAATATGTGGTTCAGCATTTTCTGTGAGCTCAAAATTAAAACAACATATGCGAGTACATACTGGTGAGAAGCCATATTCATGTAAAATATGTGGTTCAGCATTTTCTGAGAACTCCACATTAAAAGTACATATGAGAGTGCATACTGGTGAGAAGCCATATTCATGTGAAAAATGTGATTCAGCATTTTCTGAGAGCTCAAATTTAAAAAGACATATGCGAATACATACTGGTGAGAAACCATATTCATGTAAAATATGTAGCTTAACATTTTCACAGATTCCACATTTAAAACAACATATGCGAGTACATACTGGTGAGAAACCACATTCATGTGAAATATGTGGTTCAGCATTTTCTGAGAAGTCAAAATTAAAAATACATATGCGAGTACATACTGGTGAGAAACCATATTCATGTAAAATCTGTGGTTCAACATTTTCTGTGAATTCGGAATTAAAAGTTCATATGCGAATACATACTGGTGAGAAACCATATTCATGTCAAATGTGTAACACAAGATTTTCACAGAATTCAAATTTAAGAAAACATATGCGAATACATATTGTTGAGAAACCACATTCTTGAGAAGCATGTATTTCAGCATTTTCTGCTATGTCAAGTTTTAAAAACATGCAGAGATGCACTGGTGAAAAATCGTATTTATATGAAATGTGTACTGCAAAGTTTTCAGAAAGTTCAAAATTAAAGAATAACATGTGAACCCATACTGGTGAGAAACCATATTTGCATGAAATATATGGTTCAGCTTTTTCTGAAAGCTCAAATTTAAAAGAATCCTACATGAATACATACTGGTGAAAAGCCATATTCATATGAAATGTGAAGCTCAACATTTTTATATATTTCAGCATTGAGAAGACAAGATACTGGAGAGAAACTGTATTCATTTGAAATATGTGGCTCAACATTTTCAAATAATTCAAATTTTAAAATTCATCAGCAGACTCATACTGGGGAAAATCTATGCTCATGTGAAGTGTATAGCTCAACATTTTCACATACTTCAGCATTAAGAAGACACATGCAAACTTATACTGGTGAGAAACCATATTCATGTGAAGTATGTGGGTTAGCATTTTCTGAAAGTTCAGTATTAAAAAAACATACACAGATACATACTGGTGAAAAGCTATGTTCCTGTGAAGTGTATAGCTCAACATTTTCACAGAGTTCAGCATTAAGAAGACACATGAATGCACCTAAAGAAGAAAACCCATATTCATCTGAAGTATGTGGCTCAACACTTTCAAAGATTTCAATTTTTAAAACCCATTAAAAAATTCATACTGGGGAAAATCCATGTTCATGTAAAGTATGTGGGTTAGCATTTTCACAGAATACAAATTTAATTCATATATACAAATAAATATTGATGAGAATATGTATTCATGTGAAGTATGTGATTTGGAATTCGAACATTCCTTACTCTTAACAAAACATGCAAACCAACATGAACTAGTAAGCTTGCATATAGATACATAGGAGGTAAAATTTATTCATTTGAAGTGATTCAACATTTTTAATAAGATTTAAAGAGACATATGTAAACCATCTCAACCTTATGTGAATGGGTGAGGATTTTTCTGTGTTCAACTTTTTAAATTGCATGAGAGCGAACACTAGAGAAAAGTCTTGCTCCTAAGATGAGGTTCTGTCAAATTTTAAAATTCTCTCAAGGATAGCTATACTTCAATGAAGATTGTTCTGAATAGTTCTGCAGTTCACAGTAAAAGTTGGTTTGGAGCCAATCAGACTAGAGAGGACAGCCTGTAAACAGCTGGCTAACATCTTGGCTAAAATTTTCAAATCCATATTTAACATCATCAAAAGCCTATCCCATCCCCACTGTTTTTGTCTTTCTGTAGCAACTTGATCACACCCCTGGTGAAATTTTGAAGTATAGGTACCTGTTTCATCCTGTTGTTGTAAATCAGTTTGAGCAACAGAACAAGAATGAGTGACTGCTTCAAGTACAGTTCTTAAGGAAGGCCATCTAATATTGAATGTGTTAAAATTATTCAGCTTTTGAACAAGAATAATCTCAAGTTGAAATTAAAAATTGCCATTGTTAAATTTAATGATCTATTATGACATGTTTCTAATTTGTATTTAGATACATTATGTATATATGATCCATTATTGTACATAATTAAGTTAGAATAAAATTTATATTTTATATGATTACATTATGAAAATTGTTCTATCAACAATTTGAAACTGTGTCTCCCACTGCCTCTGTCTTCATGAAACTCCTCCTACACTATGTTTACTCAGTGATTTCCAAAATTCATGCAGCAGTTCTTACAGTCTACACACATTGGCAATGATAATGATTTGATGGTTGATCTGCCATCAAGACCAGAATTTGAAACCTCCATGGTTGACAGAAAAACAAGCTAAATTTTAAAGTCTTCCAAAAACCGTGCAATTAAGGTACTGTCAAGTTTGGGTGGTAAATGCCATAAGAGGCAAGGATTTTCCAATGGCGGATGCACTACTGCCCTCCCCTGAAGATTTGAAACAATGAAAATGTTTTAAGTTAAGATTACATGAAAACTTCTATTGAAAGCATTCATCAAGTGAAGGCTAATAAAAAATGATTAAAAAAATATTAATCAAAGCCATAAAATAAATGCTAGATAAGGCGTCAAAGTAACTTGAAACTGAGTCTATAAATTAATTTCTAGAATTCATGAGTCTATAAATTAATTTCTAGAATTCATGAGTCTATAAATTAATTTCTAGAATTCATGAGTCTATAAATTAATTTCTAGAATTCATGAGTCTATAAATTAATTTCTAGAATTCATGAGTCTATAAATTAATTTCTAGAATTCATGAGTCTATAAATTAATTTCTAGAATTCATGAGTCTATAAATTAATTTCTAGAATTCATGAGTCTATAAATTAATTTCTAGAATTCATGAGTCTATAAATTAATTTCTAGAATTCATGAGTCTATAAATTAATTTCTAGAATTCATGAGTCTATAAATTAATTTCTAGAATTCATGAGTCTATAAATTAATTTCTAGAATTCATGAGTCAATAATTTCATTTCTAGAATTCATGAGTCAATAATTTCATTTCTAGAATTCATGAGTCAATTTCATTTCTAGAATTCATGAGTCTATGAATTCATATCCAGAACTTGGAAACATGATTCATATATTTATCCAAGTGGAATATGTTTGTCAAAAACTCTGGGTGAGAAATCTGAAAATATTTGTCATGATCATTAATCTAAAATATATTAATTTCTTACCAGAACCTGTCTAAAAAATGCATGTCAAGGACCTAAGAACCTTATCAAGTCACTACACTACATTCATCCAGAGTTGCACACAGACCCTTGCCTCATCCTGGGTAAGACGATAAACTACATCTGACAACAAGGCCTCCGATCAGGAGGTTTTGAGGAGAATGGTAGCACTTGTCAGAGTTCCAGCTATGAGTAAATAGTTACCCCCCCCCCCAAAAAAAAACCTGGTCAAAACACTATGAAAGTATAAAAATAGGTTTTAATACCAGCAATACATTTTTGGAAAACAAAATATATTTCCAGCAATAAAAATCTTGTCAGCATTAAATAACTCATTAAGGTTGATATGCTACAAAACAAAACAACAACAGACCCTTGCCTAGGCTGTTAAAGTTTCAAGTTTGTTAAGTGTGCATGAAACTACAAGATTGGGGCAAACTAGAAGATGCACCCCAGTTTGTAATTAATGTAGATTTGCGTGGGGAGAAAGATTGAGAAATGAGAGAACTCATTCAATGGGGACTGTGTTATGAATGCTCCTTTGGTGGACCCTACCAAATAAGTAATGACAGACAATAGAATTTTGAACAAAAATAAGGAAATGTCAAACTAGTTATGTATTGGCAACAATAGAATCCTACAGTAAAACAAGATAAATGGTTAGATTAGAAAATATTTGTTGGGTCAGAGGTGATATTACATTTCTTACATAAGGCAATGACTTTGACCAGCAGCAGAGCAGACAAACTGGAGCTTCCTGCTCGTGTTTATGTTGTCAGTATTTGAGATGGGGCACAATGGACCAACGTTTACCATTCAGTTTTAAAATTCTCTAAAGGATAGCTATATTTTTTTAGGTATATTAGCATTTTCACTATAATCAGTTTTATTTAAAAGGGACAACCGTCATTTGGTACACTTGATTTATCAAGTCAACAGTGAAGCTGCGCTGATGAATTTAGATCAGTCCAAGGCATTCTATAAGGTTGACCATCGATTTCTGGAGGCTGTCCTTTTCGCCGCCAGTCTTGGGTCATACTTTCGCACCTAGATCCAATTTCTGTATGCGTCCCCCTGTGCGCTGATGGAAGTAAATGGGATTCAATCAGAGCTTTTTGTCTTGTCTTGCTCCATTTGTCAAGGTTGTCCATTTTCACCTTTGCTGTGCGTTCTTGCGTTTGAGTCTTTCCTTTGCAAGTTAGAGAGCAAGCCGATCTACTACCTCAGCTACGTACTCTGCTTATGCTGGCAACATTTCGGTTCTTTTCTCGGGCAGAGCCGAGATTGACGAAATCAACAAAGACATAAGAGGGTACGAGACTGTGGCAGGGGCCAAGATCAACCGCGATAAGTCTATTGGCTTGTGGTTGGGTGAGTGGAAGGGAGTTCCTCTTGACGAACTGGTCAGTCAAGATACTCGGTGTGTGGTTCAATCCCTATATCCTTTGGAAATAAATTAGTCGGAGGTATGGGAGAAGGTCACAGTTCATCTGTGGTCCCAGAGGAATTTTTCCTTAAAGGAAAAGGCAGAAGTATGTGCTTTGCACATCTACCCGATTCTCCTTTACCAACTCTCCATACTTCCATTTCAGTGTGCCATACTAAAGACTTTAGTAAGGCTCTGGTTCTCCTTATGAGGAGGCAAGGTTCTGAAGGCGTTCTGATTATGCCTAGCATTGAGATTCATCGCATCCCTAGATCGAATGTGTCAGCAATCGGATAGTGAGAACGAATTCTGGGAGGAAGAACGCCTCTAAGAACTTACTATCCTTGAAAAATGTGCACTCATGCGAAGAGGAGGCCACCGTTTACCCCGATGTGAGTGTTCCTTCTACCGTGAATGTAGGATTGCTCCCAAGTATCTCTCGCGGGCTAAAGATGGCATCTCCGACGTCCAGGCGTTGTCCCTTAAGACATTATATCACATGTTAGTGAGGGAGTCTATTCAGTATGATTTGAGAGGTGAGCTTGGTCTTATGAAGCAGTAGGCTCGCTCCATATGACCTTTGGCGCTCGGGTTAAAAATAACTGCCTAATTAATTATGCCTCACTCACCTGACTGGTGATTCGAATGGCCCTCTGGATCGACAACAGACACTGTTCGGTGGGCTTGGAAAATCTTCAGACTGCATTCGCTGCGATGAGGCGGTGGAGACCCTGGTTGACGCATTCTTTCACTGCAGATTCGTGGTTGCGTTGTGCAAGTTTATTGAAGATATCATGGTTCGTATATTATGCGGAAAGGTTTATGTCCTTGAGGCCAGTTCTGTCTGTAACAATGTGGCATCGTCGTTGACAGAGGAGAAAACGAAGCACTGTAGTAATCGGGACCTTTTTTGGGCCTTTCTGCCACCCATGCAGTAGTCGATGGTTGGGTGGCTATAGTCTCTTTTTCCTGGTGGAGGTGGGGTCTTCGCCATAGAGGAGGGGGATTCCCCTCATGAAACAAACAGTTGGACAAGAACAAAAAAGATGCATAGAAAGGTGACAAAAAAAAAATGACAGACATAACTTACGTTTCACCGGACAAGCCAACATTAACTAGCACTAAGAGCATTCCTCTATCAGATTTAGGGTGGCGGTGATGATTTCCAACCCTCGCATATGTGTAACATGGAGAAGTTGTAACCATTCAACACAGCAGTCAACCGTCTTTTTTTTCCTTTCTCGTCACCTCATACGTACTGTTTTTTTGGGGGGGTGGGGGTTGTATCATTGACAGCCAAAATTTGCATATAGGCTAAGAAGATAATCTCGTGAGAGAGTATCTTACTCCAAGATCTAACTATTTTAAATCTTTTTGCTTTGGAGTGATTACACCGCAAGGCATGTTCGAATCTTTGCTTGCCTGGAGGTAAATTACTGTATTCTTGATTTTATTCTAGCATAGAAAAATACATGCAACACTGGGCCTCTTTGCCATCTGCGGTGGTTCACGACAGTAACTAATTTATATTTAGACACATATTTATTCTCAATTTTTTAGAATTGTTCACGCATGGTACATTACGGTAGGTTACAATAAAATTTGTATTTTATATGAATACTACCTTATCAAAATTGTTATGTAGTAGAGAATGGTGGATTTCATCATAAGTGGGACACGAGACCCTTGCACCAGCCCTGGTAATAACACACTTACAAAAAGTAATCTAACAGTTGTAAAAATGAAAAAACATTCTTAAAAAAATGTTCACACTTGAAAATGGCATTAAACTTGACATTTTAGAGATTCTTCAAAAATGTTTTTAATTAAGAAAAAGAATTAAAAAAAACTCGATACGAAAAGCAATGGGATGAATTATCTCCCTTGAAGATCGTTCTCAGAAGATATTTTATTTGCATGAATACTTAGTTTATAGAAGATTTAACCCCGCTGTAATGTTGAATTGCCCCAGACAAAACAAAAAAAAGACTGAAAGAAGCAAGTATAACTTTTCTCTTTTTGTTTACAAAATTGTTTTAATTTTTTGACCTTTTTATGCTGAATTTACAAAAACGTTAATGGAAGTTAAGTAAATTTTGATCAAAATAAATAATATTATAAAAGAAACTAAAAAAACTACGGGAATGTTTTTTTAAAGATTTATGGAAAATCAAGTTTTGTGTCGTTGACAGAAGGGTTTTAAAATGGTTCACAATGCGTCAAAAACTCTTCATTTTCAAAAAAAAAATTCCTTAATGAAACATGATTTTTATTTTACAATAAATTCGGACAAAAGCGATGCCTAAGTTTTTATGGTTCCTCCATGAAATCGCTAAAAAAATCAGCATACCGTGATGAAAATATGCTCCAAATCCAAACGTAATGAAAACAGTTTTTTTAAAAGATCAAAATATTTTTTTTAATATTTAATTTATTAGAAAATGTTGGTAAACATTTTTTTTTTTTACATATGCAAAAGAAACAGATTCGCTAAAAATAAAGTACCATGATGAAAAAAAAATTCCCTTAAACTTAATAAAAACAGTTTTATCGTCAAAATCTTTATTTGTCACTATTAACAGGAAAGGCCGATTATTAACTTTAAGTTATATTTTTTATCTTTTTTACCACTTGGTCGCGTAAAAACGGCATGATGAAAAAGGCCCCAAACTCAATAAAAACAAAGTTTTGTCATCAAAATGCTTGCTATTATTAAGAGGGAAGACTAAAAAGTATTATTTTTTTTATTTTGTTATTCCTTTGTTTGTAGCATGTAAATTTTGGTTAAAAAATTTTGTTTTTTTTTACGTCAGCGGCGGACTAGAGATAAAGGTTAATTTGTGTGTGTGTGTGTGTGTGTGTGTGTGTGTGTGTGTGTGTGTGTGTGTGTGTGTGTGTTTTCCAGTGAAAAAAACATTGATTTGGAAATTCTTTCAAAATTCAACTAATTGTCGGATTTTAAGGAAACTTTCAGGACATTCAGAAATTAAATTACTTTTGAAATTTTACATTTTAGAAAATCTTGGTAAAATTTTTTTTTTTTTTTTTTTAGATATGTTACCACCCACCTACATAATTTCATGAAATTTTGAGGGGATTTTCTTATTAGTTAAAAACAGGACTTTTTGGAGAAAGTAAATCACCAATTTTTTTTTTTGTAAAACAGTTACCTGTTTCATTGAAAATCTGCTCTGAACTTTAAAATAAAAAATGCAATAAAACTATGACATTATTTAATTAGAAAAGCTTTTAATTGCTTTTGTAAACAAGTTATATTGAGGACACTATTGTCTGAAGAAATAAAAAAATTTTGATGAATTTGAACATATCTTCATTAAAAAAGTACCTAAAAAAAGTCAATAAAATATTAGACTTTTTAAAATATGTATTTTTTTAAAATTACTGTATAGCTGGCTCACTTAAAATTACTGTATAACCTGGTTCACTTAAAATTCGAAAATATTGTCACTTCTGTCCTTCCGTCTGATATCTTCCCTTCACATAAGCTGTTGATACATTGACGTCAATGTCAATTCACACATCCGAAACAAGACACCATGGTTGGACATGGTTCTGTTATTTCCAACTAAATTTTTTTTGCTAAAAAGTTAAGTTGGGTTTGTTTCCAGTTACATTAAGTAAACTTGAAATTTTCAAATGTTTCCTCAAATAACTTTTGAAAATGGTATAATTGATTTTTACAAGATTTTTAAATGGAGAATTTAATTTTTGTTTACATATTTCAAAAAAGTATGTAAACAAAATATGTTATCAATTTTTGTCAATTTTGCTAACTCAAAAAAACAAGATTTTTTACTAAAATTTCAGACGTGCTAGGAAGGATTGAAAAATGTAAAAAATAATAAAAAATAATGTGGTCTTGATTATTTCGTCTTATGTTTCACAGAAATTAATTTTATTTTGTTGATTCAATCTCCCTGCAATATACAGAGGTGTTTACTGTTGACAATAAAACTTTGTTTTGGACATTTTTTTTTTTATCATTTCTTATCTTTTGTGATACATTATCTAGTAAAAATAAGTTCTGTGTTTTGCATAAAACAGCAAAATTAATATCTTGTGATCTAATGTCAATCGAAGAACTTAGCAAAAATTCTGCTAAACTGCTTAGGACAAGCAAAAATTTACTTTTGTACATGAGAAAAAAAATGAGGACACATGGCACAGTGGATAAAGTGTTAGTTAGATCCAGTGACAGGACCCAAAAAGTGTGAGTTCAATACCCGGTTAAGGCAGTGGATAACTTGGAGAGGAGAATTAACAGGAGATAACTGACATGGCATGTGGAACTAGAACAGTCTACCACAGTGAGCAAAATAAAGAGTTCAGTTCAACATTCCAACTACCTGAAGAAGGCTGGAGCGTACAACGGCTGAAATGTTGTAATAAATATGGCAACAAAGATTCAGACAATAGTCCGAATAATGTAAATAGTGTACATAATACCTCATCTCAGAAATATAGACATGTTTTAGATTAATTTCCTTTATGTCTAACATGTTCTGATTTTATTTCCCTAATTCCTTGATGCAATTCTTTTTGGAAATTGTCTTCTTATGTTTCTTAGAAATTCATTTTTTGTTGATTTAATCTCCATGCAATATACAGAGGTGCTTATTTTCCATAAAAACAGAATGGTCTATTCGAATCCAAAATCACAATTCTGAAATGGAAATTTTTTTTTTCTAACTACACTATGTTTGCCTTTCAACTGTCTCACCTGAGAGACATCAAAAAGGTAAAGTTGGTAATGTTTTAATACATCCACCTTACCCGCTATCTCCCTACAGTATTTATGAACCAAGTTTTACGTAGTTGGCTTGATTTAAAAATAAAATGGTGGGGGAGGGTGACAAAAAATTTTGTCTTTTTGTTTTATCCTTTCTTGTTCTTATCACACATGGTGTTTGAGGTGGGGGCAGTTTTACGTTGCAGAAAGCCAAATTTTATGACTTAGTCATTTTCAAAAATGTTATTTAATAATTTCAATAAACTGACCAAAAGATAATATAACTTTTTTCTCTAGGTCACTTTGTGGTGTTACTTTTCTGCGTCCTTTTATGAATTAGATGTTTTTCAAAAATGTTATTTAATAATTTCAATAAACTGACCAAAAGATAATGTAACTTTTTTCTCTAGATGACTTTGTGGTGTTACTTTTCTGCATGCTTTGCCACTTTCACTTAATTCTTATTTAGGATTGTAGAATTCTTTGCCAGGGTTGTCCCAGAAATGCAGTAAGTTAGAGATTAAGGGCTGAAGTATGATGTACGAATCCCTATCAAGCTGGAGTAACTTATCTAGGTAACTCTACTAATTTGCTGAAAAAACTGCACAGCATGATTAAAAAAGGCCCCAAAATGTTTATTATCAAGAGGAAAGACCAAATATTTATTATTAAATTTTTTCATCCTTTCTAGCATGTTAGAAATTTTGGATAACATTTTTTTTTTTTTTTACATCAAATAGATGGAGCAACTTATCCAGTAAAATTTTTCATTTTCCTTGTATTTTCTTACTTTAATAACACTTATATATTGTTACACTTTCTCTCTCAATATTATAATGAAGCAAAAACTAATTTATACTGAAAATGGGGAAAAAAGTCATTCTATACTGAAAATGGAATTCCCTAAAAGTTGAAACAGACTGAAGGAAAATTTGAACCAGAAAATTTGTCCATCCAAATATAGAAATTGCAATATATAATATTTGCTGAAATTCATTGAAATCCATACTGAATTAAGATGTCGTCTTTAATGACAATTTTTCTACTCTGACAAATGAACACCTTTCATGCCATTCTGTTTATATTGTATAGAAAAACTATAATTTCAATGCTGAATATGAAATTGTATAATAATAATGTTTCCTAATTCAGGAGAATTTAATAATAATGAAGAACACTAACATTTATTATTTATAATAACTTGTGGTCTCTGATATCAATCTGAAAAATTTCTTTAACCTCCAGAGGAAAGAGAGAAATTGACATTTTGCCATAAGAAATAGAACTGTTTCTACTTTATATAAATTTCACTGCTGAATGCATAAAGTTAATATTTTTTAATTTGTTGTTTCTGACTGAAGAGTTGAAAAGTCTACAGTAGGAAACATTTTTATAAAATATGTTTGTAATCTAGAAATTAATTTCCAAAAATACGCTAAAACGATGTTCTTTTTTGCAGATAGTACTTCCATGGAAAGACATGCCCACCAAAAATTGACGTGGAAGCACACCATGGAAAAATTTGTATACCTGTGAAGAAGGAGGATCAGATTTTTCATGAGAATTTACATTTCAATATTCATACGTGAACACACTGGAGAAAAACTATATTCATATGAAGTGTGAGGCTTCGTATTTAGTTTATTTAGATTTACAAAGATACAAAACACAGGATAGAAAGCATAATTGTGTGATGAGTGGGTCAAAAAACTTTCAGAGTTTGAAATTAACAAATCAATAAGAACACATACTGGGGAGAAACCGTATTAATATGAATTATGAGGTTCAGTGTTTTTATACAGTTTCAGATAAAAAATTCACATATCTACATATTTTGTTGAAAAACTGTAAGTGAAGTGTGCAAAAATGTTTTCAGAGAATTCAAACTTAAAAAACACAAGCTGAAAGATATTGGTGAGAAACCATATTCATGTGAAATATGTGGCTCAGCTTTTTCTGTGAGCTCAGAATTAAAAATACATATGCAAGTGCATACTGGTGAGAAACCATATTCATGTGAAATGTGTAGCACAACATTTTTACGGAGGTCAACATTAAAAAACCATGTGTGAATACACACTGGTGAGAAACCATATTCATGTGAAACGTGTAGCACAACATTTTCACAGAGGTCAACATTAAAAAAACCACATGCGAATACACACTAGTGAGAAACCATATTCTTGTGAAGTATGTGGTTCAGCATTTTCTCGTACATCAAATTTTAAAAGACATATGCAGAAACACACTTGTGAAAAACCATATTCATGTGAAATGTGCAGTTCAAAGTTTTCAGAGAGCTCAAAGTTAAAGAATCACATGCGAACACATACTGGTGAGAAACCATATTCATGTGAAATATGCGGTTCAGCATTTTCTGTGAGCTCAAAATTAAAAATACATATGCAAATACATACTGGTGAGAAACCATATTCATGTGAAATATGTGGTTCCGCATTTTCTGAGAATTCAAAATTAAAAAGGCACATGCGAGTACATACTGGTGAGAAGCCATATTCATGTGAAATATGTGGTTCAGCATTTTCTGAGAATTCAAAATTAAAAATACATATGCGAGTACATACTGGTGAGAAACCATATTCATGTGAAATATGTGGTTCAGCTTTTTCTGCAAGCTCAGAATTAAAAAAACATATGCGAACACATACTGGTGAGAAACCATATTCATGTGAAATGTGTAGCACAAAATTTTCACAGAGCTCAACATTAAAAAACCACATGCGAATACACACTGGTGAGAAACCGTATTCTTGTGAAGTATGTGGTTCAGCATTTTCTCGAACATCAAGTTTTAAAAGACATATGCAGACACACACTGGTGAAAAACCATATTCATGTGAAATGTGTAGTGCAAAGTTTTCAGAGAGTTCAAAGTTAAAGAATCACATGCGAGTACATACTGGTGAGAAACCATATTCATGTGAAATATGTGGTTCAGCATTTTCTGAGAATTCAATATTAAAAATACATATGCGAGTACATACTGGTGAGAAACCATATTCTTGTGAAATATGTGGCTCAGCTTTTTCTGTGAGCTCAGAATTAAAAAAGCATATGCGAACACATACTGGTGAGAAACCATATTCATGCGAAATATGTAGCACAACATTTTCACAGAGGTCCACATTAAAAAAACACATGCGAATACATACTGGTGAGAAACCATATTCATGTGAAATATGTGGCTCAGCTTTTTCTGTGAGCTCAGAATTAAAAAAACATATGCGAGTACATACTGGTGAGAAACCATATTCATGTGAAATGTGTAGCACAAGATTTTCACAGAGGTCAACATTAAAAAAACACATTCGAATACATACTGGTGAGAAACCATATTCATGTGAAATGTGTAGCACAAGATTTTCACAGAGGTCAACTTTAAAAAAACACATTCGAATACATACTGGTGAGAAACCATATTCATGTGAAATATGTGGTTCAGCATTTTCTGTGAGCTCAAAATTAAAAATACATATGCAAATACATACTGGTGAGAAACCATATTCATGTGAAATATGTGGTTCAGGATTTTCTGTGAGCTCAAAATTAAAAATACATATGCATATACATACTGGCGAGAAACCATATTCATGTGAAATATGTGGTTCTGTATTTTCTGAGAATTCAAAATTAAAAAGGCATATGCGAGTCCATACTGGTGAGTAACCATATTCATGTGAAATATATAGTTCTGCATTTTCTGAAAATACGTAATCGAAATGCCATATGCGAGTACATACTGGTGAAAGACCATAATTATTTGAAATATGTGGCTCAGCTTTTTCTGTGAGCTCAAAATTAAAAAAACATCCGAATACATACTGATGAGAAACCATATTTGTATGAAATATATGGTTCAGTATTTTCTGAAAGCTCAAATTTTAAAAACTATATGCGAATACATACTGATGAAAAACCAAATTCATGTAAAATGTGAGAGCTCAACATTTTTACTGAGTTCATCATTAAGAAGACACCTGAAAACATACTGGGGAGAAAGCATATTCCTTTTCAAAGGTTTTATTTTTATCCGAATTCTCATACTGGGGAAAATCCATGCACTACAAAGATTATATATCGATGTGAAATGTATGGAGATATATTTTCAGAATGTTAAATTTTAAAATGTCATGTAAATAACATTGTTCATTTACACACTGAAGATTGAAAAATTGTCAAATGTGGAAAAATGTGCCTGTAATAAGACGGTGTGTCAAAAGGACAGTTTTTTTCTAGTTTTTTTTTAGCTACCTTCACTCCTTGGTAAAGTTTATCGTTTTAAAGTTTGTAATAAGTCCTAAATATATGAAAGTCAATTCATGCATTTTCTTTGTTCTTGAGATTTGACAACAAAAATAATAAACACTATTATTTATTGGAATGGTTGGCAAGACATCAAGTAATTGCCAGTTCATAAAATAGTAAAGATCAAGAATTTTCTTATAGTTGGTTCAGATATTTTAATAATTTAGTAAATGTTTATAAATTTATTAATAAAATGTTTTCATACATATTTCTTTATAAGTTGGTAGATGATAAATATTGCATTGCATTAGTTGTATTTCTTTTAGAATGTCGGAAATATAAAATTATTCTCGTAAATAAACAATAGATAAATAAAGTTTTGCTGTAAATTCTTAAGAACAAAAAATGTATGAATTTATCATCATCATGTATTAAGTTTTTATTCCAATTGTAATCATCGCATTTTCAAATAATAAACATTGCCAAAGTGTTGTCATGGGGAAAAAAAACATCTCTTTGAAACTATGTCTTATTGTGGGTATTTTTGTCCATGTTTAGTGAAAAATCTATATTAGTCACGTCATTCAAAACTGTTGCTTATCTAATTTGAATTTTTTAAAACTGTTGTGTAAATTTCTCACAAGTATGCAGTGTAGTCAAGGAAAGATAATTCATTCATGAGTGTAGAAACCTTCCCACATATATACAATCTAATTTGTATATCACCGCATCGCCTGGAACCACAGTGGCTTTATACCCTTCATAGATCTACTACTTCTACAGACCACTCCAAGAGATGTACCACTTGTCTCACAGTGATTGCCTAGATTTCTCTTTATGGGGGATCTCAGTCTTACCTCATTTTCTTCATTTGAACCTTCCTCATGTTCCTCATTATCACAAGACAGACTCGTTCTCTCCTCTTCAATCTCAAATTCTTGGTGATCATCCTGATCCTTCCCTTCTGCACCAGGCTCCTCCTCCTTTTCAATATCTTTCATCATTCTTCACAATCTAAACTGGCTTTCCTGAGCTAACACGCCATGTTCATTTTTTGTTAATATTGCAGTATATAACATTTTTCACTACAAATTGTGCTTTCTCAGGTTTCAAATCCTTATTCTGTTTGTAACATACGTTCTCATTTGTCAAGTAGGACATGGTTAATGGTGTTCTAATTCACTTTCCCATCAATGTCGAGGGGCTTTGTGTTTTGCCTGCATGTGGGATGGTCCTGTAACTTATAAGCAATCTTGGTATCTAACTTTCTAGGTGCAATTCCCTGGAGAGAATGCCTTCAATTCAACTTTTATAGTCTGGACCATCCTCTCCGCAATTCTTGATTGAAGATGGTATAGGGGTGTTTTGTATGGCTGACATCCAAGTTCATGTTAACCATGTACATAAGCTTTCTTTAGCAACCTCTGATGCATTATCTGACATGTCTTAGATAATCCGTTCCTTGAAAATACTACTCTTAACACCTGTTTTACAGTACTAGTTCCAAAATTTTGTGCTTATGCACAACATCATATAGTCCTTTATTTAGACTTAACTGTATTCCTTTTCTATAGACATCAGTCCTGTACCCAACTTTTCAAAATTACAGTACATCATTGCTTCTTTTAGAATGTGAAAGTACTGTCTAATAGTTTCATCCAAGTTTTGCCTGATATCAAGGAACTTCATCCTCTCAGCTATGACCAGTTTTGTTTTTTTAACATACATTTGTTTGCACAATGTTGGCAATTTCTTCAAATGTCAAGTCAACATTTTCGGATTGACCATTACAGAGATCTTTACAGCCTCACAACCTTCTGATGCTAGAAATAAATTTGTTACTTCATCTACTCCTCCTTTACATTTGCTGTCACTCAATTTCGTGACTTTCACCAACTCTGTGAAACATCTCATCCAAGTCCCAACATTTAAATGTACGTCAAATATCGAAACAATAAATAGACAAAACAATCAAATTGTCAATATTTTTATATATATTTAAAAACTTAAGTTTAATGTGAAACAATGATATATTAAAATGAATATTTAAAAAATGATTCTAACATTTACAAAGAGATTAACAAGCAAACCTGTTGTTGAATAAAATTAACAGCATTACCTGAGTTTTCTCATGGGAGATGGGTGCAGGCATCACGTCACCTGGTTACTTCTACTTTCTCTTATTTCCATCTCCCACCAGTACTCTCCATGGGCGTGGGCAGCTCCTTCAACCTCCTTAATGTCTCATCTATGCCTGCTACTCTTCAGTGGGTGCAAGCAGCTCCTCCTCCTTCCTTGATCGCTCTTCTGCACCTGTCACATCCATTCGGTCAAAGACTAATTAAAAAAATTTTTGTTCTAAATGCTAACACCTCATAAGTGAATTGACATAAAATTAGCTTTCTCACCTTTGACCCAAGAGACACTTTCCCAGGAAAAATTTTGCAACTCACATTATGGTGACAATTCATTCGGCTGAAGGTCAGCATACCTGCAGATGTTCAGTTTATTGTTTTCATTCCTGACATCTATGCAAAAAGATTGTATTTGTAACTGGTATTTAATTCCAATTAAATGTCGATTTCACAGGTATTGTTTGTCGAATACTGTCTACACTTGGCCTGTTGTACAAACCAAGCATTGCTCTCAGCCAATCACCTGGTTCATTTTATAAACCTCAATTCTGTGGGAATCAGTTTATCATTCTTGATATTCATTTAACCCTTTTCATGGTAGTTTATTCATCAATATCTCATTTTCATTGATATTCCAAGTCTTTATTATTATTAATTACCAGCAACCCAAATAGTGTTACACAGCTAAAGACCAGCCACAGCCTTTTATCATTCTTGTAGATACTGAAAATGAATTGCAACTTCTTAATGAGTCACTGTCAATGATTGGTAATCGCCAAATTTTCTTAAAAGAAGAAAGTTACTGACATGTATTCTTTACATAAAAAACTGCTATAATGAAGCTAGACAATAATAAAAAAAAAGGCTCAAATAACACTGGTAGGTAAACTGGACAAAATTTATCAGCTCTTATTTTGGTTGATTTTCTACCTGTGTACACATATATGCTTTGAAAAGGTCAGTCACTTGTCAGTGGCTCGCTGTGATACATTCTGGTTGTGAAAGTGTTCTTATTGGTTGGTCGAACTATCATTTTGTTTAACGGTGATTTTTATTATCCATCTATTTTTATAGATGGTGAAATTTTTCATTTGTTATTTTTTTTTTCTATCACTACACGTACAATAATCTTGATGAACAATCCCCAGCATATTATTACCTAGAAACCAATCACTTATAGAAAAAATTAATGAACAATCCTTCCAAACTGATATTAATAGAACTGCAACAGAACATTCACCAAGATGTCCTCAAATGTTGCTCTCCACTCTATTTGAATTAAGAAACAGCCTCAGCATATGGATCTGTAGTGTGAACAATTCAGTCTCATTCAATATTTGCCTTGTTTTTACAGCCGCATACTGGATGCAGTCTGTCCCCAGACATGCAACATAACGTCAACTATGCTGTGTACAAGAGTGCAAACTGGGTGATGTCTCACGAGACCGAAAATTTGTGTAGCGACCTTGCTAGACGTCATAAATCCCGTATCTAGTTACACCAGGGTAGTTGCTTGAAGGGACGCCGCGGCGTGACAGGAACGAAGGAAAAGAATTACGATAACTCAGCGACAAGTTTTTTTCGGCAATGTTGCAAACTCTGTCAGAGGGGGTTTGATGGTTCAGCATCGAATGGATAGAAAAGGCAGAACTTGTTTGCCGGATGTGTGAAGTGAAGCGGCCAGAATATATAAAGTGAAATGACCAGAACAAATAACATTATTAACATATAAGATCGGCTCTTTACACAACGTTTGCGATGGACAGGTTTGTCGCATATGAACAATTCTCTGAGCGGCGCATTTCACCAGGGGAATCCGTTGATGTGTACGTGGCAGAACTGGCCATATTGTTCGGGGGCATCAGCAACCATGGCTTGGTGTATGCTTTTGTCAAAGGGTTGCCAAATCGTGTGAGTCGAGCGATAATAATAGGCAAGAACTCAGACGAAGACATGGCAGTAGCAGCAGCATGAGAGATCCACCAAAAGTATTATGCAACCTCCTCCTAGGAGTTCTAATGAAAATTTATCATCACTGCAATGGCCTTAATCACTTTGCCAAAGATTGTATGTTTATTCAGTGAAGGTGGAAAGCCGTGTATTCGTTGTTATAACTGCGATAAAATAGGCCATGTATCCTGAGATTGTCCGGATAAAGGGCCAGGAGACGGCAACTCAGTGCCAGTTTCCTCCCCAGCAAGATGTAAACTTAATGCTGCCAATGGTAGAAATTGATGTATGTGGAAGGAAGTTCATTGCGCTAGTTGACTTTGTGTACTCCAGCACCATAGTGAGCAAGAAGGTGTGCCGAACGTGGGTGAAACAAATCGTAAACATCGATAGTGGAATGCAAACATACAAAGTTAGCCCTGTCAGCCTTCCTGTGGGAAATGGTTGTGATAGAGGCCCTGGTAGTACTAGAGGTCTCCCTTGGATTTGATCACCTAATTGGAATGGGCACGTTCAAGGCGCTTGGCAGAATGTCTGTTTTTAAGTCAGATGAGGTTCGATTGAAGCACTAGTTTGTGTGTGGCTGCACCAGTACTCTCGATTGAAGAACCTGATTTGGGGGCGGAATTTGATTAGCAGCGGAATAAGAAGACTGTGCCTGTGTAGGAGTCAAAATGCCAGGAAAGTTGCAAAAAATCGCATCACAGAGTATTCTGTGTCGATGAAAATCAGAGACTCGTAAGAGAGGGAGTTACACCAACAGATTTAGAAGTGTTGGCTTATTCCATATGACAAGCTGAACCTTGGACTCCCAAGAGAGCTACTTCTGCTGATGGCCGTCATGCAGCAAAACAAGTCGAAAGTTCGTACCGTAATGTACTACAAGGAACTCAACCTCTATGTCGATGTGTACACTGCAGATGCTAATATTTGCGCCAGCAAACTAAGAGAATGGAGATGCAAAGGATCAGACGTCATGCTGCTAGATCTCAGATCAGGCTATCTGCAAGTGCGCATCGATGAACAACTTTGCCCGTTCCAAACTTTTATTGGGATTTGGGCTAAACGTTGCACCCCACCAAATAATGTGATTGGTCATTGATGCCGTGAGATCTAAGGATGAAGAAATCAGAGCGGCAACCTTAGCATACATTCATGACCTGTCATCAAGCGGAGGGACAAAAGGTTGGGACAAACGAACCAGTGATTCCCCGCTAAAAAGGATGCTGACATAGACTATTACCAGGATGATGAAAAGCAACCCTTGTAGAGGCGAGTGGCTTATTGATAGCAATGAACTTGATGTGTGAGTTGATGCATGTTCTTTGGCCAATGGAGTCTTGCTTGAATCACGTGTGTCCGTTATCAAAGACACGTTGATTGCAGCCAGAGTTGGACATGGAACACGTCAACCTCGCACAACTAGATGCTATTATAAAGGGAGCAAACAAAGCATTGAGATTTGTCAGCATATGCTTTACATCGTGTCCCTGGATCAAATGTGTCAGCAATCGGATGGTGAGGATGAATTCTCGGAGCAAGAACGCCCGTAAGAACTTCATATCTTTTAGAAATGTGCACTTGTGTGAGGAGGAGGCCACTGTTTACCCTGAGGCGAGTGTTCCTTCTACTGTGAATGTTGGATTGCTCTCAAGTATCTCTTGCAGGCGAAGGATGGCATCTCCGACGTCCAGGCATTGTCCCATGAGGCATTATATCACATGTTAGTGAGGGATTCCATCTCTTTTAGAGGCGATCTCAGTCTTATGAAGCCGGAGGCTCGCTCCATATGACCTTTGGGGCTCGGGTTAAAAAATGTCTCACTAATTATGCATCTCTCACCTGGCAGGTGATTCGAACAGCCCTCTGGGTTGGCAAAAGACACTTTTCAGCGTAGTAAACTTAGCTATACACTGGGAAGCTGAGACTATGTAACTAAAAACTGAATCGTTGTTTGTGTATGTGTGTCAGGTGACTCACGAACACGCTGACAGGCAAAGCCAGGGTGAGCACTAAGACTGCGTGTGAGATGTTGATCAGAAGGCGGCAACAAATCTTCTTGGAGTTGGTTGAGGAGAATGTGTTGATGGTGTATGTTATGCTCGTCGAATCAAATCGGAACAAAGCACACAGAATCACCAGAGTCCCGCAGAGGTGACTGGGAGCAATGAAGAATGAGACACAAGCTGTGCTACTGGTATGTGCTGTGACTCACACAGCGGACACACTGGTATAAAACAAACGATGTAATTTGTCAGGAAAATCACTCCGTCTACGATGTAAAAGACCGTGAGATCTGCTGTTAAATCCGATCCAATGGTGAAAGGGGGAAACTGGAGACAGTAGGTATATGGCAGAGACACGGGATGTATGTCACCCATTACAGGTGTGCTTTCTACCTGACCCTGATAGACTCAGTTTTTCATTTGCCTACCTCCACAAGAATATTCAGCTACTGTGATCCAGTGTCTCAACTCTATCTTGTTTGACAGGGGCCCACCTAGAGATCTTGACAGATAATGTTACGGTATTTAACAGCAGGAGCTTTAGAACGTTTGCTGAGAGGTGACGTCTCTGAATGCGTTTCCAATGGGCATATGTGCCATCTGGAAATGGCATTTTTGAAGGATCGCACCGATACATAAAGCAGACTGCTGTCAGAAGGCAATACTTTGTCCAAGAAATGGTTTACTCCTACAATGTTACGCCAATGCACTGAACCAATATGAAGTCAGAGTGAAATGTGTTGACAGGATTCCTCCATTGGAGCATAAGTCTGAGCAGCATTGATTTTTCTATCTAGATTGTAAATTTGTATAATCTTTCTTCATAAAAAATAGTTACCTACACAGATTTGCTAAAAATGTGTACTCCATGATGAAAAAATGCCCCAGATCTAATAAAAACAAGTTTATTGTCAATTTTTTTTATTATTAAATTATATTTTTTTATCCTTTTCAGAACAATAAGAATCTTATTTCTGTTGAGTCAGCAGAAAGACTATAATTTAGCATAGCAAATTTTAGCGCCTATTTTGCAATGAATGGTACATTGATTTGGAAATATGTGCAATAAATCAAATATTTATCAGATTTTACTGAAACATTCAAGATTTATTCAAGATAAATTACTTTAGAAATTTATTTTAGAAAATCTTGGTAAAAAATATATTTTGTTTTACGGCTCTTACCCACCCTGCCTCATTTATTTCATTTGATGAAAATTCGATAAATTCAACAAGATAATTTTAGTGACTATATTAGTTAAAAGCAGAACTCCTTGGAGAATTTAAATTAAATTTTTTTTTTTTTGCAAAATCAGACGCCATTTTACGGAAAATCTGCTCTGAACCGTAAAACAAAAGACATAAAACTAAGACATTATTCAATTAGAGAAGCTTTTAATTGCTTTCATGAAGATACATTATGGACACTATTTTCTTAATGAACAAATTTTTTCCATGAATAATGAATTTTTGCAAGAGTTTTTTCATTTTTAAAAATTTTAATCAGAATAGTTTATAAAGTTTTAATTCTTTTAACATTCTAATTTTACAGAGGTGAGGTGATATTATTATTAAGTAAAAACTATATTTACTCATCATAAATGGAAAAGCTTATTACAATTTAGTGACCCTCCAATATTTGAAAAAGAATTTTCAATTTTTTTTGTATAGGTATAAACATGCCGACTTTTGTAAATATGGATGTCCGTACGTGACATTATCAGAAAAGGTGAGCGAGAACTATAGTAAATTAAAAGCCAAAGTACCTAAAATTGATTTCTTACATTATTTATATTATTCAGACTGTTATACTCATCTTCATTGCCATATTCACAATGTTTCAGTCATTGTACCATTCAACCTTCTTCAGGTGATTGGAATTTTGAACCCTTTATTTCGTTAACCGGGGCAGATTGTTCTAGTTCCACGTGCCATGCCTCTTCTGGATGCCAAGGCTCTGTGCCACCCTCTGAGTCACTTCCTAGAAGATATAATCGACTCATTAATCGGAAATCACCATGTCCAGAACTCTGTCCAACCCATGGAAATAATCAAAGATGCCCCCATCCAATCCAACCATATGGTGAGCCTAATCGTGGTGAGTTTGTTCACCAAGGCACTCCCTGTAGTCAGGGACAGATTGGCTTCGGACTTCTCCTTAGGAAAATGGACCAGTATACCAATAGATAACCTGATGGAGATGCTGACTTTCTGTACACAAACAACATACTTCGAAATGGGATCAGACATATACTGACAGGATGAGGGCTTAGCAATTGGCTCACCATTATAACCAGCAATGGCAAACCTATATATGGAATTAGAATCAACAACAGTAAGGCCAACCCTATGGCTGAGATACGTAGATAACACCTTCATACATTGGCCACACCAGGAAGGTGTTCAGCTACTACTAGACCATGTGAACTTAATAAGATCATCGATACAGTTCACAATGGAGCGAGAAAACGACAACAAACTCGCCTTTCTGGATGTACTCATATCTTGAACGGAGTAGGAGTTCAAGACATCCGTATGCTGCAAGCCAACATTCACTACACAATACCTCAACTTCAACTACCACCATCCATACAGTGTAAAGTAAAGGATCTTCCACTGCTTACAACATTGAGCAAAAGTCATATTGGTGACCCAGAAACATACCAACAAGAAATGGTCAGTATTAGCATGTAAAAACTACCCTGTATACATGGTAGTATCTCCAACAAACTAAGATAGATGGGTACAAGAGGATAACAGCACTTAGAAAACAGTTTGCCTACCCTATGTGAAAAGATTATCGGATTAAAGGGTAATAACTGAGACATCCGGAAGTGGTATGGCACATGAAACTAGAACAGTCTACCCCGGTGGACGAAATAAAGGGTTCGGTTCGAAATTCCAATCACCCGAAGAAGGCCGGAGCGTACAACAGTCAAAACATTGTGAATATGTCAGTGAAGATGAGAATAACAGTTCGAATAATGTAAGTAATCATAATAACTCATCTCAGAGATATAGACAATAACTTAGAAAAAGAAAAATAACTTAAATTACATAGAATATTTTTCATAAATTTTAAGATCACTGTGTATTAAAGATATATATACATATATATATATATATATAAAGTACACACCTTATATTCCTCAATAAAGATACTTCCACTGTAGAAAAACAAAGATGAACTTCTGTGTGTCAGTGAAGCTGTCTACACCTTAAATAAAGTAAACAGTTACTTCCGTGATAAAAAATGCATTTCTGAGATATTTTGTGGGATGCTAATGGTTGGTAAGAAATTATCAGAAGGTTTTTGTCGAAGGTTGCGTTTTTATCATTAACACTCCACATTCAATTTGCAAAGAAAACACAGAAAAGAACAACAAGAGATGATTGAAAGATCAATAAGTAAAATATATATTGAAACAAACATATACAATGGCAATAAGGAAGTCGTAAAAAGTGATTTCCCTTGTAAGGTGTGGGAAATACAAGTATATGTTGTAAGGAGTTTCTTTGTTGATATTTGTTTAGTGTTTAAGAATGTTTGAACTTTGAATTTGAAAGTTCGTTTGTGCAGAAGAATGTTCGCTTGGTATTGATAACAGACAGTTCACTGTGTGTGTGAATGTAGTTAATGTCTGTGTGTATGTGAGTAGAAAATTGCGAGAATACACGTACGAGGTTTTGGTTGTGGAATTTAATATTCTATTGAAGTTTCTTCCTTAAACTTCTGCTTTTGTACGGTAAAGTAGGCTCCCAGAACGAGCGCGGGAAGAATATTGAAGAAAGTGTTGATTTCTATGGTTGGCCTAAATCGACCAATTGTTGATTTTTACTATAGCGAGTTTGATTGAAACAAAACACGAGGAATTTTTATGCGGCTCGTGCGATGCGTAAATTGTCTTTACAAATAGTACTGTTTTTATTGTCCAATTGCTGTTCAGTAAATTGTGGGCGTAGTGTGTGTTTGCGTCGCTACAAACTGTCTATGTTTCTGTATTATGTACGCTATTTACATTATTCGAACTATTGTCCTCATCTTTGTTGCCATATTTATCACGTTTCGGCCGTTGTACGCTCCGGCCTTCTTCAGGTGGTTGGAATGTCGAACTGAACCCTATCCTCAAGGACACATGGCATAATGGATAAAGAGTTAGATCCAGTGACAGGACCCAAAGAGTTGTGAGTTCAATACCTGGTTAAGGCAGTGGAGAACTTGGAGAGGGGAACTAACAAGAGATAACTGATAATTGACATCCATTAGATACGGCACGTGGAATTAGAACAGTCTACCCCAGCGAGCGAAATAATGGGTTCAGTTCGACATTCCAACCACCTGAAGAAGGCCGGAGTGTACAACGGCCAAAACGTTGTGACAAGTATGGCAACAAAGATGAGGACAATAGTCCGAATAATTAAATGAACTAATATTTAGGTTAATTAAAATTGAAATCAGCTAATATTACTCAAATAAAGTTTGAGAAAAGTATATTTTATTTTTGAAATAATTCCTTTAATAAGTTAATGAGGTTACAATAAAATTTGCATTTTATATGTATACTCCCTTATGAAAATTGTAATGGAGGAGAGTGGGTTCCATATTTGCCCACTGGGGCACGGGCTACTTGTACCGGCCCGGGTAATAACACTTACAAAAAGTAATGTAGCAGTTGTAAAAATGAAAAACATTCTTAAAAAAAAAAGTTCACACTCGATAATGGTATTATTATATTTTTAGATTCTTCAAAAATGTTTTTAATTAAAAAACAAAAAAAAATTGTTACGAACATTAACAGGGTGAATTACCTCCCTTGATGATCGCTCTCAGAAGATATTTTGTTTGCATGCAAAATGCTTACTTTATTTTAAGATTTAACCCCAAAAGATTTAATTTATCTAAAATTCTATGGTTTCTCCTTTTCGCTGCAATGTTGAATTTCTCGAAAGATGAAATAATTAGACAAAAAAAAAAAAAAATAGAAAACTGAAAGAAGTAAGTAATATTTTTTTCTCTTTTTGTTTACGAATTTGCAGCAAATTTGCTAAACGAGAAACTCACGTTTAATTTATTTTGTAAAGAAAAAATGTCGACGATTCTGAAAAAGAAAGACAATTATTAATTCCCAAACTAAAATTGTTTTGGAATCAAGCGATCCATTTTTAAAAATAAACGATGATTTTTAAATGTTTTTAATTTATGAAAGTAGAAACGCCTCTGTGAAAAATAAAATAACCTAACAAAAAAAATTTGTTAATTTCATTTGCTAAATTGTTTTTATGTTTTGTCATTTTTATGCTCACTTTCTACATGATTTACGAAAACATTTAGTGGAAGTTTGAGTAAATCTTAATCACCGTAGAAAGATACGGATTTTTTTTTTTTTTAAATTTTGGAAGAACATGTGTCATTGAACCGTAAAGCGCCCTTCTTTGCAGAGACAGACGTAAATTTTGAAAAGCTTGACTTCTGTTCATAAAATCCTAAAAAATATCTGAAATATCGATTTTC
This sequence comes from Acanthosepion esculentum, assembly GCA_964036315.1. Classification (NCBI taxonomy): domain Eukaryota; kingdom Metazoa; phylum Mollusca; class Cephalopoda; order Sepiida; family Sepiidae; genus Acanthosepion; species Acanthosepion esculentum. Next base: position 24,172,269 of record OZ038479.1, on the reverse strand, counting down.
TTTTAGTAATTTCGCTGACAAACAAAAAATTTTGACTAAAATTTCGGACGTGCTAAGAAGGATTAAAAATTTTCAAAAAAATAAAAAAAAATACTTTGGTCTCTTAAGTTAACAATAAACATTTAGACAAAAAATTTTTTTTTTTTCATCAAGTTTAAGGCCATTTTTTATCATATTATGCTCTTTTTTTGGCGATTTCATGATTGAAGGTACTTATAGGTACCTCTATGAGATTGCTAAAAAAGAGCATAGCATGATGAAAAAGACGCCAAACTTGATGAAAACAAAATTTTATTGTCTAAATGTTTGTTATTATTAAGAGGAAAGATCAAAATATTTTGGGGGTATTTTTTTACTTTTTTAAATTAGGTATGTCCAATTTTGGCCATTTTAGCGTTTTTTTTAGTTGTTTTTTTGTCAGTTGAAAGACACATTAATTTCGAAATTCTTGTAAAAATTAACTACTTGTTGGATTTTAATGAAAACTTCAGAACTTATTCAGAAATGAATGAACTTATTTTAGAAATGTTTGTCTCTTTCAAAGTCATGGTATAAATATTTTTTTTTTATATCTGTTACCCCCCTCGAACTTAATTTTATGACAACTCAAAAAAAAATTTATTTGTAACCTGAATTTTTTTTTAATTAAATGCACAAAACTCTGAAAAATCTAAATCATCGATTTTTTTGTTAAAAAAATGTCCGAAATTGTCCAAACTTTTACCTCAATTGTAAAAATACAAAACCCAATAAAACTAAGAAATAATAAAAAAATTTAATTAAGAAAGTTTTTAATGGCTTTTCTGGATAATATATACGAAGGTAATTATTATCTGAAAGAAAAAATTTTTTTTGATGAACAATGAATTTTTACATTAATTTTCTTTTTTTTTTCAATTTTAAATACACAATATGACAAAAGGTTGTTATATATTTATACATTAAGTTCTTTCTGCAACCTTATGGAAATGATATATTATGTTCTCTACTTTTTAAAGATCATAAATTTGAAAGCTTATTAAAATCTGACAACCATAATTATTTTTTAAATAATTTTTAATATTCGAAAATTGTATTTAAAATTGTCTCCAACGAAAGTATGGATGCACACCTTGAAATAATGTCACGTGAGTAGTTTCTTTTGATAGAAGCAAGTTTTTTTTTTACTTCAGAAATGGCTTTGATTCGTTCAGTAACAACAAAACAACGCTTGTCAAGTTTTCTGAATATCGTCGTATTATTTTCAATTTTTTTCTTTTTCTATTCAAATATAATCGAATAGTGGGATAAAAGAAAATATCGACTATATACAATTACAAAAAAAAAAAAAAAACGCCCTTGGAAGTCTACCCAAATTTTCAAGTTTGAAATCGAATGCATAAATTCATTGTACATTACTTTGGAATTATTATCCACACGACAAATTATCAATTAAAACGATTTTTGGAGTTTAAATTTTCTGGAGCTCGCTACTACTAAATACTTGTTGAGTCAAAAAACAAAACCAACATAGCATGTTAATTTTATTAATAAATAAAATAAAACTCATATTACTGCCATATCATAATTATTAATAAATAGAAAAAAATCTGCCTTAATAAAAAAGAAATAAAATCTCATTTCATTAAGTTAACCCGTTTCAATTAATGGTGTTTCATGTAACTTTTATATTCTCAGAAAAATATTTCATGACTGAAATAATAAACCTCAATTTAAAAAAATGTATTTTTTTTACTGTTTTATTTTTACTTGTAAAATTTGATTTTCTTTCATAATTTAAATGTTATTTTCTTTCATAATTTAAATGTTATTTTCAGTGCAGAATTCTTCCTCAAACGTAAGGTAAAAAAAAAAAAAATTTGAAAGTGAATTTTTTTAAAAAAATCTACTAACCAGATTCACTTAAAATTAGAACGAATTATATCACTTCTGCGCTACCGTCCAATAAATTTCCGTGCCGTAAGTTGTGAATATATTGACGTACATCAATTAACGCCTGTCAACGCGCACGAAAATAGACCACCTCAGTTGGAAATATCTCTCTTAAAAAATTTTCTGCTAAAAATGTAAGTAATGTTTCTTTCAAATTACATTAAGTATACTTTAATCATTCTAAATTTCCTAAGATAACAAAAGAAAAAGGTGTAATTGATTTTTCATGATTTTTTAACTAACAAACTATGATTTTTCCGACAGAAATGTCGATAAGTTCGATTTTACGAAATTTTTTGACTCGAAAAAAAACAAGATTTTTTAATAAAATTTTTAACATTTATAGGAAGGATCTGAAAAAATATTCAGAAAATACTTTGGTCTTTCCTCTTTAATAAGAACATAAATATTTAAACGTTAAAAATTGTTTTATCAATTTGGGGACCTTTTTTCATCAAGGTATACCACTTTTTAGCGAAATATTGGACATACCTATTTTAAATCATTCCAAGCACATCCAAAATTTTCGTTAAAAATCTTTTTTTTTTTTAGTCAGCAAAATTAACAGATAATCGACCATTTCAACCATTTTTTTATAAAAAAAATGGAAATCTCAGTTTGAAATTCTTTTAAAAATCAATTCTAATTTTTTCAAAACTTATTTTAAGAAAATCAGAAATTATAATGTTTATTTAAAATATTTTGAACCAAGCTTATCTTAGCTTCAATGCCAAAAAGACGTGTTTCGAAAATAAAACAAAGCAGGTCATAACTTTTCGCATCACTTGACAGATGATGAATGACGTATTGACAGATTACGTGAGGATAATTTGTTCTACGGAAGGAGAGAAGTGAAATTATTTAGATTTAAGTGAACAAATTATTTACCTCGTTATTTTTAAGGAAAACTTTCAGCACTCTTAATTTTTTTTGTACTTAACTTTCACCTTTATGTTTATGTTGTTTTATGGAAAATATATTATAAAGAAAGTAAAATAAGACTGTTGAGAGTGAGATTTAATTTCATAAGAAAGGTACCTATAAATAGATAACTTTCTTATGAAATTTTATCAGAAGTATACATAAAATACTATAATTTTATGTACATTTATTACATTTTACTGTGTTATTTGTATTTCCATTCATTTTATTAATTTTGATATTTGGATGTACCTACTTTTAGCATATCAAATTCTATCACTAGCCTCTTTTTTGCAGTGACAGACATTAATTTGGAAATTCTTGCAAAAATAAAATAATTGTTGAATTTTAATGAAATTTGTAGGACTTCTTCACAAATGAATGAAATTATTTTCCAAATTTTTTATTAGAAAATTTTGGTAAAAATTTTTTTTTTTTTTTGCCTATGTAAACAGATTCGCCAAAACAATATACCATGATGAAAAAATGGCCCAAGCTTAATAAACATTGTTTTATCATAAAAATCTTTCTTTTTCATTATTAAGAGGAATGACCAAATAATTTCTTGATGATTAAATTATATTTTTGATCCTTTATAGAACATTCAAAATTTTTATTTTCCTTGTGTCGGTGGGTGGGGTGTGAGCAAAGATTAGGATAGGAAATTTTAGCATTTTTTTTTTTGCAGTGAAAAATACATTGATTTGGAAACAATTGTTGGTTTTTGATGAAACTTTCAGGATTTATTCACAAATGAATGAATATAGTGAGCTTTTCCATTCATTAGAAAATACCATCTCAATTTAATATCAGTATTACTTGACTGTTACATAAATTAAAATTTTTTAAAAATTAAAAGAATTCTTGTAGTGAAAATTGCTAATAAATTTAAAATTTACTGCTTTTATTTTCTTATGATCTCATGTATGGATGTCAGTATTTACAAAAGTAAGCACATTTATACACACACATAAATTTCTGATTTCTGAAGAATTTACAAATGGTGTGATTTTGACTGAAAAAAAAATACACATTTTTTCCCATGCGTTGATGCCAGAAAAATAAGACTTTCAACCAAAATTTCTACAGTTATAAAAAGGATTTTAAAACATAGCTTTCACATAAATATCTTTTGGTCTTTCCTCTTTGTAATAACACCAAAATGTTGACACTAAAACTTCCTTTTGGACATTTTTTTTATCATTTCTTATCTTTTGTGATACATTATCTCTGTGTTTATTATTAGTTTATTATTCTGTGTTTTGCATAAAACAGCAAAATTAATATCTTGTAACTGAATGTCGAGCGGAAAACTAAGCAAAAATTTACTTTTGGAAATGAGAAAATAAAAATTTTCCACTCTATAATCAAGCAAAACATTTTACATATATGTAATCTATCCTCTTAGACTTTATATAAGAGAAAAACATTTAAATTATCCTGTCAATCTTTTCTAATACATGTTGAGTAATTCTCTTTCTCTTGAAGTTGAGCGGTCCTTCTATAATTTTTTTTGGCATTAAATCTTTTCTTGAAGCAGAAAATCACATATCTTCTACCTGGTTTTGTATATTTATTTCCTGACTGCATTTATTCTTTTAGATTAATTTCTCTTATGTCTAACATATTTTGGTTTTATTTCCCTAATTCTTTGATGCAATTCTTTTGGAAGATTATTTCTTCTTATGTTTCTTAGAAATTCATTTTTTGTTGATTTCATCTCTATGCAATATATAGATGGACTGATTTTCTGTGAAAACTGAAAAACTGAATGACCTACTTGAAACAAATTAATTTTATTTTGTTGATTTTCCGTAAATACGGAATGGCCTAATTGAAATGGAAATCACATTTTTAAAATGAATTTTTTTTCTGACAATATTTGTCAACTGCCATTTTAATTTGTTGCTCTGTTTGCCCTTCAACTTTCTCATCTGCCTGACATCAAAGGATAAAGTCGATAATGTTTTAAGTATTTCAAACCAAAATTTTATTTTCATTATATCTAAAAACCTTTAATGTAGGCATATAGATTTTTACAAAACATAATGGTACCAAATTTATTTTGGTAGCTCAATTAGCCACCTAGTTATGACCATTCAAATTTCACCATAAATTAGGAAATTTACTGTGTGCTATTGGTCCAGACGCCAATGTATAACAGAAAATGCAGGCTTCAAGCAAGTGAAGAGTCCTTACAAATGTAATGTCATCTTGTGGTAAATGAAAATTAATACTAATGGAAGCAATAATTATTAGACCAAATCAGCCTAAATATTAGGCTGTCTTGGGTAAGATGATAAACTACTGAGAGCACTCTGCCCAAAGACAGAGACACAACTGAGAGATGATAAGTAGACATGAAATTCCTCAAAAAGAGTAGATATTTACTCCACCCCCCCAAGAAGTCAGGTTGTGACACAAGATCAGTTTAATGTGGGGATCCCGAGCGTGCACCGATCCTTCTCTCTAGTGCAATGAGAAGGCACGGCCTCAGGCAGCTGTTCGCCAGGGCCGGCACCGCTCGGTATAATTTTCCTCATTTGCGACTCTGTCCTTTGACAGAGTCGCCCCTGAGCGCACTCTGCCCAAAGACAGACACGCAACCGAGAGATGATAATAAACGTGAAATTACTCAAAAAGAATATATATGTATTATATATTATCTACTTCTAGGCAATATCACTCTTCAGGTTTAACTAATTTGCATATTGATTTTAAAAAAGTTTATTTCATTAATTAAATATCATTCATTACTGTTCTTTTGTTCAAGGATTGTTTTGATTTCCATATAAAAAATAGTTCTGTTTAGGAATATCATCTTATATAGTGCAGAAAAGTGTTTGAAATTTGCATTTTACTTGACCTTCAACAAGTTGGCATCTATTTGTAAAATTTTCCTTAACTATAACAAGCCAATTTATGAATAAATTGTTCATTTAAAATTTTTGTTTCAAGTGATAGCAAGTTGGCAAAGTCTACTCGTTTGTTATGCAAAAGGGATCGGAAGTTTTTGTTTTTTCTTTTTGTTTTTTTTCAAGCAAAATTTTATTGTGAAGCTTTAAACTTCAAAATTTGAAATGAGCAAAAAATATTTTTATCTCAACGGACAGAACATTTTTTTGGCAGATTTAATGGTCCTCCTACAGTTCCTCTCTCTCCTTAGTGATTTGCAGTCAGAATTTTTTATAGGCTTCTGCTATAGTAAATATATCTGGAACATTTGAAATTGGCATTACATCAAAATCCCAACTATAAACAAATGTTAACTCGACCTGCACAATATCTTCTGACAAAAGCCATAAAAAATAATCAACCTTTGGTTGGAGCTAAAGATTTATTACAACACTGGATAGAGATGTAACATTAATGACTTAACCAGTGTAAAAGTTGGTGTCATAGTATACAGCAACCATTGTCCTTGGTGCTTTTAAGTGAAAATAATTTGAGATGGTTCTTCATCACAACTGTTGCTAATTTAATACATGTAAAATTGTAAATTTTAATAAAAACCTAGGTAAAGTTCTCTATTTCATTTGATTTTTTATGTCAATATTTCATCATTGTTATTGTTAAATTCTTAGTCTTAAAAGTTACTGTTATTAAAAAAAGTGCTTAAAAGTAAATTTTAAAGTTATAATAATAAATTTGGTAGAAAAGTAAAATATTTTTCAATGATAGAAGTAAACAACACCTTACCTAAAAAAACAAAACAAACTGACTAATGTATTTTAAAATTGTGTACATTTTCATATTTTATTGCCACACAAAAGATCAACTAAAAAATTATATTCTCCAGTTTAATTTTTTTTATATAAAATGTACCCAGTCTAATTAAAAAAAATAATTTAACTAAACATCCAAGTTAATAATACTTGATAGAATGTATAGGTCCTGAGAATTACTAAATAAACAAGAAACTAATGCACAAATGTTAAACTAAAAAATATATTCTCCAGTTTATTATTTTAACCAAATTACTTTATACAACTTTTAAATAAACAAAAATATAAAAAGAATTAAACTCACTTAAGAACTGCAATATATCCATAATGCTTTGTTGATGTTTTTGTTTGCTTATTTTGTTACTCAGTAGTGCTCAAGTGTTGCACCAGAAGTTGAGTTTGGTGATGTATATTTACTTTGTCACTCTGTCAGGAGTTGTAAATTTCAATGTGTGGGGGGGTATGCCCACTTTTATTCATAGGGCTTCTTGAGTTATGAGCATAGTAATATAACACCAACAGATTATTAAAGATGGGATATTTATCTACAAAAAGGTATCAATTTGGAGATTTTTCTTTGGTATTTCATTCACTAAAGTTTTCAACTTGGATTTTTTTTATGAAAGACAACTTAAAACACTATTTTAAGCACACCATATTGATGAGTGTCCCTTTTTTTAAAATGGGACTATTTTTATATCCATTGAAACACATAATATCACACACATGAAATTTGAAAAACACCAACATATTTACATTATTTGGACTATTGTCCTCATCTTTGTTGCCATATTTGTCACAACGTTTCGGCCGTTGTATGCTCAGGCCTTCTTCAGGTGGTTGGAATTTCGAACTGAACCCTTTATTTCGATCACTGGGGTAGACTGTTCTAGTTCCACGAGCCATGTTTGATGGATATCAGTTATCTCCTGCTAATTTACCCTCTGAAAGTTCTCCACTGCCTTAACCGGGTATTGAATTCACACTCTTTGGGTCTGTCACTGGATCTAACCAACGCCTTTATCCACTGTGCCATGTGTCCTTGAGGACACATGGCACAGTGGATAAAGGCGTTGGTTAGATTATACTTGAGGACACATGGCACAGTGGATAAAGGCGTTGGTTAGATCCAGTGCATAATACCTCATCTCAGAAATATAGACAGACACCAACATATTTTTTCACTTATAAAATAAAACGGCCATCACTGAAAATAGTGACCTAACTTGAAGTAGCCTGCAAAAAAGACTATTAATAACACAAGAGAAAGAATTGTATCTTTATAAAGAGAAAGGATTAAATTTTGTTTAGATCCTAATTTTATCAAAATAACCAAAAACATAAATGAGATATTACAAGTTGAAATTGAAGGGGATTTCACTATGTTTATCTGTTTTCACACCCTAAACTAGGCTGGTTTGTGATATGTATTTTAATACATACCCCTTACCTACTGTCTCTCTAGAGTAGGCAGTATTTAGGAACCAGGTTTTAAGAAATTAGCTTGATTTAATGAAAAAAAAAAAAAATAAATAAAATGGTTGTGTTGATGGAGGGTACAAATAGATTTATCTTTTTTTTTCTTTTTCCTATCACATATGGTGATGGAGGTGGGGGCTGTTTGTTATTTCCGAAAGCCAAATTTTACAAATGACACTTTTTTATTTAATAATTTCAATAAAATGACCAAACAATAATCTAGCTTTTTGACTCTAGATGATTTTGTGGTACTACTTTTCTGTAAGTTTTGCCTCTTTCACTTAATTCTTATTTTGGATTGTAGTATTCTTTGTGAGTGTTGTCCCAGAAATGCATCAAGTTAGATTAAGGGCTAAAGTATGATGTATGAAACCCTATCAAGCTGGAGCAGCTTATCCAATGGGTCCAGCTAGGAAAATGTTTCATTTTCCTTTTATTTTCTTGTTTTAATAACATTTATATATTGTTAAACGTCTTCACTAAGGATTACAAGAAAGTAATAACAGGAGAAGGAGCAGGATGGAAGTCTATGCTGAGAAGGCAAAAACAAAAAAATGAATTCCCTAAAACCTGAAGTGAAATTAAATAAAATTTGAAATGGAAAATGGGTCCCTCTAAATATTTGACTTGCAATATATAATGAGATTTGCTGGAATTAATTGAAATCCAGACTGAATTAATATAAATGTCATCATTAATGATAACTTTTTATTGTAAGAAAACAAATGATTTCCTTTCAAACCTTTATGTTAATATTGTATGGAAAAACTATGATTTCAATGTTGAATATGAAAATGCATAGTATTAATGGTTTTTAATACAGTAAAATTTAATAATAATGATGAAAACTAACACTTATTATTTATCATAACTTGTGGTGTTTGGTATCAATCTCAAAATTTAACAAAAATTCCTTTCCTCTAAAATTCCTTTAGAGGAAATAGACAAATTGACTTTTTGTCATCTATATTGTGTCACACTTTTTCAACTTTACTTCTAGAGGCCATAGACCAACATATCATACCATTTTGGAATCAGGCTGACTCCATGAGCAAATTAAAACATTTTAAGCCGGATCCAGACCTGCAATCCTGAAATTTTGGTTTCTCATGTTTTCATTACTGCAATTGTTTTCAGCTATTTCTTTACATGATTTTTTTGTGACAAGTTTTTTTATACAATAACAATTTTTATAACTTGAAAATAAATTTGGGAATAATCAAAATTAATTGCAAAAATTACACATGAAATAAAAATAATTGTTTGTATGGAAAGTAGCGTCAATTGACATCTCCAGTTGTTTTGATCTATCCACTTCCCTTTTCCACATCCTTTTACCTTTCATTCCTATCTGCTCTCACTCCAAATCCTCTGTAACCCCCCTTGCCTTGATCAATCCACTATCTTTCTCCACATCCTCTCCTTTACCACTCCTATTTGCTCTTCCTCCAAACCTTCTGTAACCCCTTGCATGCTAGTGGCTTCCAGTCTTGCTTGTGGTGATAAGCTTTAAAAAAAAAAAAAGTAAGGACCTCTTTAAATTGTTTCTACGGAAAGTAAGGACCTCTTTAAATTGTTTCTACGGAACGTAAGGACCTCTTTAAATTGTTTCTACGGAACGTAAGGACCTCTTTAAATTGTTTCTACGGAACGTAAGGACCTCTTTAAATTGTTTCTACGGAACGTAAGGACCTCTTTAAATTGTTTCTACGGAAAGTAAGGACCCCTTTAAATTGTTTCTACGGAACGTAAGGACCTCTTTAAATTGTTTCTACGGAACGTAAGGACCTCTTTAAATTGTTTCTACGGAAAGTAAGGACCCCTTTAAATTGTTTCTACGGAACGTAAGGACCCCTTTAAATTGTTTCTACGGAACGTAAGGACCCCTTTAAATTGTTTCTACGGAACGTAAGGACCTCTTTACATTGTTTCTACGGAAAGTAAGGACCTCTTTAAGTTAAGTGGTGGCAAAAGAATTATCATTGAACTTTTAAAAGGTAAAGTTACATATTAATGCAATACTTAAATGCGGCAATCAATTTTTACTTCTTCTCTAGTTTATTGTTGCCTATCACATCTACTCCTCCCCACCTTGTGATGAAGACCAATCGAGCCCTCTACTGGAGCTGCCTGATAGGGTGGCTTCTAAGCTCGTAAGTAATAAAATTGTTTCTACTTTATATAACTTTCAGTGCTGAATATGAAAATGTACATAAGTAATATTTTTGAATTTGTCGTTTATGACTGAAGAGCTGAAAGATCTACAGTGGGAAACATTTTATATAAATGCATTTGTAATTTAGAAAGTCTTATGGGAAAATAATTTTCAAAAAGATGCTAAAACTATGCTTTTTTTCTTGTGCAGATTGTATTTCCATGAAAATGGAACCCATCAAAGATTGACGTGGAAACACCCTGCAGACACTTCGTATATCTGTGAAGAAGGATCAGATTTTTCTCAGAGTTTACACTTAAATAATCATATGTGGACACAGTAGAGCAAAACGATATTTATGTGAAGTGTGTCATTTCATACTTACAGTTTGTTTTAATTAAAAAAGATAAAAAAAGATAGGATAGAAACCATAACTGTGTGATGAGTGGGGTGAAGAATGTTCAGAGTTTGTATTTAACAGCTTAATATGAACTCATACTGGAGAGAAACTATATTCATATTAAGTATATGGTTTGTGTTTTCATACAATTCAGGATCAAAAATTCACATGTGCACACATACTGTTGAAAAATTATAAGTGAATAAGTTTTCAGAGTTCAATCTTGAAAAACTGAATGCAGAAGCATATTGGTGAGAAGACATATTGATGTGAAATTTGTAGCAAACATTTTCTGAAAATTTAGCTTTAAGAAAATATATGCGAATACATACCGGTGAGAAACCATTTTGCTGTGAAATGTGCAGCACAACATTTTCACAGCAGTCAACATTAAAAGATCACATGCAAATACATACTGGTGAGAAACCATATTCCTGTGAAGTGTGTGGTTCAACATTTTCTCGTAACTCAAATTCTAAAAGACATATGCTGACACATACTGGTGAAAAACCATATTCATGTGAAATATGTGGTTCAGCATTTTCTGAGAACTCAAATTTAAAAAGACATATGCAAATACATACTGGTGAAAAACCATACTCATGTGAAGTGTGTGGCTCAACATTTTTACAAAGGTCATCATTAAAAGATCATATGCGAACACATACTGGTGAGAAACCATATTCCTGTGAAATATGTGGCTCAAAATTTTCTCGTAACTCAAGTTTTAAAAAACATATGCGAATACATACTGGTGAAAAACCATATTCATGTGAAATTTGTAGTGTTAAGTTTTCAGAGAGTTCAAATTTAAAGAATCATATGCGAACACATACTGGTGAGAAACCATATTCATGTAAAATCTGTGGCTCAACATTTTCTCACATCTCATATCTAAAAAACCATACACGAATACATACTGGTGAGAAACCATATTCTTGTGAATTGTGTAACTCAAGATTTTCACGCAGTTCAACATTAAAAACCCACATGCAAATACATACTGGTGATAAACCATATTCATGTAAAATGTGTAGTTCAAAGTTTTCGGTAAGTTCTAAGTTAAAAACTCACATGCGAACACATACTGGTGAGAAACCATTTTCATGTAAATTATGTGGTTCAGCATTTTCTGAAAATTCAGGTTTAAAGAGACATATGCAAATACATACAGGTGAGAAACCCTATTCATGTGAAGTCTGTGGCTCAACATTTTTACACAAGTCAACATTAAAAGATCATATGCGAACACATACTGGTGAGAAACCATATTCATGTAAATTATGTGGTTCAGCTTTTACTAAGAGTTCACATTTAAAAAGACATATGATGATACATACTGGTGAGAAACCATATTCATGTGAAATATGTGGTTCAGCATTTTCTGAAAGCTCCTCTCTAGAAAAACATACACGAATACATACTGGTGATAAACCGTATTCATGTGAAATGTGTAGCTCAAAGTTTGCAGAGAGTTCAAAGTTAAAAATTCACATGCGAAAGCATACAGGGGAAAAACCATATTCCTGTGAAGTATGTGGTTCAACATTTTCTCACAACTCAAGTTTTAAAAGACATATGCAGACACATACTGGGGAAAAACCATATTCCTGTGAAATATGTAGCTCAAAATTTTCAGATTGTTCAACATTAAAAAGACATATACGAACACATACTGGAGAAAAACCCTGGTCATGTGAAGTATGTGGATCAACATTTTCAAAGAATTCAAGTTTTAAAACTCATATGAGGACACATACGGTGTGAAACCATTCTCATGCAACATATGTGGTTTAGCATTTTCACAAATTACAATTTTAAAAGTACATGCAAAATTCTTACTCTTCAAAAAATAAATGCAAACCCACACTAGTTAGTAACCTTTCATGTAGATATACACAGAATAAAAACTATTTCTGTGAAGTGTGTGCTTCAGCATTTTTAATAAAATCTGATTTTAAGAGACATGTAGGTGTATTCTGAATAAAAGTCATATGTGAATGTTTCAGTATTTTCAGTCTGTTCAATTTTAAAAACTGCATAAGGCCGGATTGTAGAAAGGTGATATTTCCTGAAGGAAAGTTAAATTCATATAAGTTATACTGACATTTTCACTACCATGAGTTTTATTGAAAAAGGAACACTTGAAAACACACAATGCCAAGATTGTATATTCATGTGAAATATATGGATATCTATTTTGATAGTTGAAAATTAAAATCTAACAAAAATATTTATACTTAAGTATACTTAAGAAATTTCCATAGCAACAAGTGAATTATTTTAATATTTGCATCTATTCACAAAAAGGATTTCATCATTATTGTTAATCATAAAACTATAGCGTGAAGGAAAATTTGACTGAATGAATTTAAACTTGATATTTTAATGCTTTTCCTACACTGTGGCACTTGAATGATTTGTGTTAAACATTTCATTGTAAGCTATTTCTAATTTAAACAGCTTTTAAAACTCTTGACTGATATTAAACAAGTTTTTTTGTTTTTTTTGGTCAGTAAAGATCTTGAAACTTAATATTTGAAGTATTTTTATAATGCTGATTAAATGACAATTACATTTCAAATAACTGTCTTCTCTGGAGAGAAAGAAAGAAACCACCTAATGATGAATATTGAGACTTTGTTTCTTGTGATGGGTTTAATATTTTATGAAAGTTGTATTGTTCCTTTTGTCCATGTTTATAATTTTGAAGATGGAATCCTAACTGACTGACATTATTCGGGATATTTTATAAAACTTAGCTTAATATTACCAAAGGCTAAATTGTATTAAAAGGTTATGTTGCCATTAAATTCCAAATGTGACAATTTTTCTATAATTGTCACATTTGGAATTTAATGGCAACATAACCTTTTAATACAATTTAGCCTTTGGTAATATTAAGCTACGGCAGCCTTTAAAATCCTGGGATTGAACCTTGCAAATTCTTTCTTGTGAGAAAGTCACTGCAAAAATCAATTATATATTTAGTTAACTTTTGAAACCAAATATTTCTATTCATTCGATTGTTGAAAGGACTTGAAAAGGTTGCCAATTCACAGGTGCCACTGGGTTTTTGGTTGTTTTGAGATATATGGAGTAGATCATTGAAACAAAACTGATGCTAAAGAAAGGTTTTGGCCCCAAAACTTAGCAATCTTCAGCTAATTTTTATTAGTTTCCTTATTTCAATTTACTTTGTGAAATTTAAAGAGCTTAGAATTTTTTTTTGATGATTTTCATTTGATTTAACTAAGGAAATTCATATTCCAAAAGATATTCAGATGTTTTTTCTTTGAATAACCTAGAGCAGTTGGCATGATGTATTCAATCAAAGATCTAATCCCTCATGTTCAGATTATTGATCTAAGCAGACATTGCTACTAGTTAAATTGATAACCTGCTTCATCTGTATTTTTTATGAAAAGGCCAAGAAATTAATTTTTTTTCTTCTTTTTCTTTCCTATGGTTGATTGAAAGCCTCCTGGGTGTCAAACTGTCTACTTATTAAATAATAACCTAAACACACAATCTTTTCTTGTTAAACGGTTTACCTTCCCTTATGATCATAGCTGATGTAAAGGCTTTCTTAATGGCTTGCTTTTGACAATATGTATGTATGTTGCGGCATTCACCCTGGATAGGTTAAGCCAGCTCCTTCCAAGGAATTCACGCGTCCAGAACGAAGGCCGACCAAGCACGGCGATTCGTCGGCAATGCTGAAACGAGTGACAGCCATTCCCGATTCCAACGGCGGTGAATTCTTGAAACGGAGTAACAAGGGAGTTTGAACTTCACATGCAGTCCCCACACCTCGCGTGCTATCTCAGTGGAGGGAAGAATATGCTCTTACTTGCCGCAGAATTTCCACAGACGCAGAGGCAGGAGTAACCAAGAGGCCGCCGGATGCCGGTGCAGACGCCGAATGGTTTTGAATTTAGAGTTGACCTTCTCCTAGACCAGTTGACATCCAAGGCTATAGAACCCAGTCTGTCCTGCTTTTGACAATAGGGGGTAGGAGGAACTGATCTCTTTCCTTTATTTTCTACACATCTTGCTAACTCTGCTCTTCAGTCTTGAACACCGATTTCTGCCACTTATAGCTGCGAAAGGCTGACTCATCTTGTACTGATGGGGAACAAGTTTCTTTCAGGGGGCTGGCTGATTTTCATATGTGTATAGTATACATGATTAAGAGAAGGGTTTTTGATGGCTTCATACCCTAGTCACACACTGGTGTCATCTGCCAAGTTTTTTACTGCTGGGCAAGACTATTAAAAAAAATTGTATTTCCTTACAAAATTTTGGCAAAGGTCTTTGTATAGGCCAGCTAATTTATTTCCATTGTCTATTTGGAGGTGGGGTGCTCCTTGTTACACAAATTGATAACTGATGTATGTATCTTCATCACTCCCTAAGAATTGCGGATCTCCATCAGTGGTCAAAATCACCATCTGTTTACCAGTTTAATCTATCTAAAGTGGTAATCCCAAAAAATTGAAATATATCTTCCTTTGTTGTTTGATATTTCAGAGATGAAATTTCTACAGATTCTTAATTTAATGATTGCAATAAAAATGGACTTATTAAAAACAACAGGAAAAAACATCCCAAATGTTACGTTCAAGAATGTTGGACTTATTGAATTGACAATGTCAATCAACAGATTGCAGTCACAGAATTGTTTCCTTTTTTTAACTTCCTTACCAAAAGTCATCTAATTGCTGTAAAAATGAGTAAAAAAAAACAATGTTCATGCTCAGACATGGCATTAAACTTTGCATTTTTAAATTCTTCAACCATATCTTTAGGTACCTTCAAAACAATATCTAATGTTTAAAATGCATTTTAAAAATGAAAACTTTCTTGAAGCTTTTATTTTAGTTTTAATTCTAATCTAATAGAATAAATTTAATACTTTCAATATACTTTGGTGTATTTCCAACTGAATTTAAATTGATTGAAATCATTTTTCTGATTATAAGTAAAACTGACAAAATCATCCATCTTGACAAATCTATTAAAATATATTTTTCTGAATGTTATTTGAGAAAAATGAACTGATTTAAAATTTAAACAGAATTAGAACAAATATTAATTTTATTTTAAAATATTGCAGAAAAGCATTTTTTTTAACATGAAAGTGGGTATTCTTAAAAGGTGAACACATTTATCACCAGTCTGATGTTTGGCTAATGTAATTTAATAAAGGAGAGATAATCGTAATGAAATAACTTGAATACAATGTATTTTATATAATTTTTCTTTACTCAGTAATTATTCAAATTTTAAATATTTTAAGCATCTTAATACTTTATTGAATGTTAGATAGATTAGATTATGAAGACTCTTCTTTTGAAAAATGATAAAACATGGACGTCCATATTCACAAAAATAGTAGGTTTTTACAAATAAAAAAATTTGATTAGTAAACATTTTATTAACAATATCACTTGACTTCTACAGATTAATGCAGAATTTTATTTAAATTTTTATTTAAGATCATTCTAAAACTTTATAAAATATTCTAATTAATATTTTTAAAAATGACAATAATTTCTGTAAAAATACCATTATTTATTAAAAAAATTGTTTTTTTTTTGTTTTAAAATAATAGTGTCCATAAGTATATTTTATTCATAAAAGAAATTAAAACATTTTCTAATTAAATAATGTCTTAGTTTTATTGCATTTTTATTTTACGATTCTGAACATATTTTCTGTAACTGTTTGACCAAAAACACTTGATGATTTAAATTCTCCGAGGACTTGTCTTTATGACTAATTAAGCCCTACAAAAAAGAATTCCTCGAAATGTCATTAAAATGGTGAGTAACATATGTAAAAGAAAAAATATATTTTTACCAAGATTTACAAAAAAAAAAAAAAAGAAAAGAAACTTTTCTAAAATAAGTGGAAGGCCTGAAAGCTTCATTAAAATCCGACAATTATCTGAATTTTACAAGAATTTTCTAACTAAATTTGTGTAAAAAGATGCTCGAATTTCCCATACAAATTTTTATGGTTTCAAAAAAAAAAAAAATTTCAAAGGTTCTACAAAGAATAAGTAAATAATTTTTGTATCATAAAAATAAAATCCTTTTTCTCTTAACACAAAATCCTTCTTAGGACATTTAAAATCTTGTTTAAATTTTCCTCTTTTTCTTGCGTCTCTTTTTGCATTGAAAAACATTGATTTGTAAATTCTTGCAAAAAATCAGATAATGATCGGATTTTAATGGAGAAATTTGGTTCTTAAAACCCACACTAAGTTCAGTTCGACATTCCTGAAGAAGGCCGGAGCGTACAATGAAGACAAAGATGAAGACAATAGTCCGAATAATGTAAATAATAAGAATTTCCCAAATAGTTATATTTAGGTGTAAATTTACATTCTTAATTCGAGAAATTTTGATAAAATCTACCGTTTTTGGCCTTATTGACTATAAAAGTTTGAAATCATTTGCGTCCTGACAGCCATTACTGGCATTATTTGCACATATTTGCTGTTGAATAGTCTTGATTATTGCGCACGCATTGAGTCCTCAGTTGCGCAGTAATTGAGTCAAGTAAGAACTGTAAAAAGGCTGTTAAGATAATCTTCCACGCAAATCTAATCAGCAGCGAATGTATGCAATAAATGCCAGAAATGGCAGCTATGACGTAACGCGAATGAGTCCAAGCTTTTATTATCAATAACTTCTAAATGGTAGATTTTATCAAAATTGCTTTGTTATTTTTTAATTAAGCATGTACATTTACACCTAAAGATAACTATTCGTGAAATTTTTATTAGATATTTAGGGCGGGGCTTAAAAAGCAAATTACCCTTTTAATGAAATTTTCAGGGATGGCTAGGCTCCCTGTGAGGATTGGAAAATTGAGAAGTACCCAGAACTTCTACGTAACCCCCAACCTGTGTACGGAAGCAATCTTGGGAGAAGATTGACTTCAGAGCCAGAGGGCTCGGATAGAGTTCAACCCCACTGTATTGGTAGTAAATGGCGAGAGAACGCCATTGGGAGGTCTACCGGAAGAAGTTATAACAATAGTGGTGGAGGAAGATATAAAGCTACCCCCCAAAACGGCGATGTTGGGCAAAGGTAGGCTGATGACAGGGAGGAGAATAGAAGAAGGAACCCTGCAATTGGTCCCTGTAGAAGGGAAGGGCCCAGAAGAGAATGAGGTAACTCTGTGTGAGACAGTAGTAGTGCCCATTATGATGGTGAACCAGGCCCACAAGACGATAAAGGTCAAGAGAGGGGAGGAGATAGGAAAGGCACTACCCCTACGAACTCTGAATCGAGTGAAATTCGATGAGAATCAAAGAAAACACATAGAACAACCAGAAGAGATATTGGCACCTGATCAATTTAGGGCCAGAGTGGGAGGTCTGCTAAGAAATAATCGGCATGTGATGGCCAAATCAGATAAGGAATTAGGACAGACCCACACAATAACAATGAAGATTGATACCGGCGATCACACCCCCCTGTGAAATTGAAGCCTTATAGAACACCTGTTCATAAGAGACCCCTAGTGGAGGCAGCGGAAGAGATGTTGGAAGCTAGGACGATAGAAAGATCAATTTCCCCTTGGAGCTTTCCAATCATGATAGTAAGCAAGAAAGATGGCGGGCACCGTTTTTGTGTGGTTTTTATGAAACTGAATTCTATATCTAAGCCCTTGGCAGTGCCATTGCCACTAATTGATGACATATTGGCATTATTAGGGAAGGCGAAGTACTTCTCCATGTTGGACTTGAGGTCCGGGTATTGGCAGGTAGCCCTTGATGAGGCCGACAAGGAAAAAGCCGCATTTGCATGTCACCTGAGACTGTTTCAGTTCAGGGTGATGCCATTCGGTTTGGCTAATGCCCCAGGAATCTTCCAACAACTTATGTCAATAGTGTTAGGAGGATGCGAGAGTTTTACTTAATTCAAGGAATATTAGCTAATTTAAAGTTGAATTAATCTGATTTCAAAACAAATATATACTTCAATATCTGTCTATATCTTTGAGATGAGGTATTATGATTACGTTATTTACATTAATTGGACTGTTATCCTCATCTTCAATATTTCACTGGCATATTCACAACATTTCAGCCATTGTACGCTCTTCTTCAGGTGATTGGAATTTCAACCTGAACCCTTTATTTCGTCCATTGGGGTAGATTGTTTTAGTTGCATGTGCCATGCCTCCAGATGTCTCGGCTATTTCCCTTAAACTCTCCAAGTTTTGCTCACCACTGCTGTGGCCTGGTATTGAACTCTCAACTCTTTAGGTCTAGTTACTGGATCTAACCAACATCTTTAACCACTGGTCCTTGAAGACATCTATGAATTTTGGGGACTTATAAATCTAACGTCTCAGCAAAAAAATTTTTACCAGTGCTCATATTGCAATTTTTCTGTTATTATTGTAATTTTTGTTCTTATTCATTACTTTTCTTTAGCACTCCTTATTACTGGTTCCCATATTGTATTCATATCTATGCTTGGTTAGCTCAGGAAATTTGGAGCCTAGCATATGTGCTGATTCCTTAAGTTTTCATATTTTCCAGTGATACTTGTCTATTGTTTCAACCTCATCACACAGGTGGCAGTGATCACCCCTTTGCCCTCTGAATATTTTTAGTTTAAAATATTGCAGAAATGTATTTTCTAGAACAAAGGTAGCTGTTTATTTGTTGATAGCTTCATGACAGATGGATGTTTAATATTTTTCTATGATATCCATATCTATAAAAATATAGTTGAAGAATATAATATGAGCATCATTTTATATCATTACTAAGTACTCAATAATCTTAAATATTTAAGAAAATATTTTCTATAATCTGTTGTTTTATTGAATATTAGATATGTTGGCTTTAAATTTAGTATAGTCATTGCTATTATTTTCTGATAATAGTGTGTACGAACAACCCTATCTACAAAAATCAATACATTTATGCAAATACACAAAAATTCAAAATTCTTTTAAAAACATTGCTGCTTGATGTTTTGTACTAAGCTTTTCTATTTGTGATTAGTAAATATAATCTTCACTTAATAATATCATCTAAAAGGTGAAATTAATACAGAATTTTAAATATTTAAAATTTTATAAATTATTGAAAAAAATGAATATGTTCTTGTAAAAGTACATTATTCATCGAAAAGATTTTCTTTTTTAAGTCAATACTGTACTTAAAATATCTTATTCATGAAATCAATTAAAAGCTTTTCTAATTAAGTAAAATTTTATGATTTAGAGCAGATTTTATGTAACTGGTGCTTCTGTTCCACAAAAAAACTGATGATTTAAATTCTCCAAGTATTTCTGTTTTTAACTAATATAGACATTATGGAGGTCAAAATTTAATTTCTCCAAATTTCTTAAAATTAAATAAGTGATGTGTAACAGATGTGTTAAAAAAAAATTCACCAAAATTTATGAAAGTTTCATTAAAATCCAACAATTATTTGATTGTTGAAAGAATTATCAATTCATTGTGTCTTTCACCACAAAAAGATACTAGGATTTGCTATACTAATCTTTGTCCCCATCCCTGCTGATGCAAGAAAAACAAGAATTTCAAACATTCTAAAAAGGTTTAAAACAATAAAAAAAAATACCTTGGTCTTTCCTCTTAATAATAACAAAGATTTTGACAATAAAACTTTGTTTTTATCAAATGTGGGGTATTTTTTTCATCATGGTATGCTCTTTTTTAGTGGATTACTGGAGGTACATAACTTAAATCACCAATTATTTTTTTCAAACGGACCCCCAGTTATAGAAAATTTGCTCTGAATTGTAAAATAAGAAATGCAATAATACTAAGACATTATTCAATTTGAAAATCGTTTAATTGCTTTTAAAATTTTACAAGAATTGTTTTCATTTCTATAAAATTTCAATTAGAATAATTTATAAACTTTTAAATTTTTTCAATTCTGTTTTAATTTGTAGTGATCAAGTAATATTGTTATGAAATAAAAATTATTTACTAATCATAAATATAAAAGCTTACTACAATTCAGCAATCCCTGGTATATTAAAAAGAATTTTTAATTTCTTTTTGTGTCTATTTATTAAATACAGATATCCATTCATAACCAAATCAGAAAATAAGAGTAGCAACTATAGTAAATTTAACATTTATTGATAATTTTCAAACATTTCCTCACCAAGCCTCTTTGTAAGTAAAACTATAAAACCAATGTACCTAAAATGTAATATAATATTGGATTACTTAAAATATTTGTTCAAATTTTTAAGACTACTGGGTATATAAAAAAAAAAAACATGGTCACATTCTGTTCTTCAAGTAATTTTTACAGTTATTTGCTCTGTCCTTAAAAATGCCAAACATTAAACTTTCAATAAACCTGTCAACACCTCATAAAAACACACGTCCATGTTAAAAATGCTTTTCTGTGATATTTTTAACAAAAAATAAATAAATTTGTTTTAATTCAGATTAATCTTTCGCAAATAAAGTTTCAGAAAAGTATATTTTATGTTTGAAAACTTTTTTAACAAGGAGAATTACATTGTGTTGACAGATTTGTCAGTATGGATGAACTTATGGATTTTACTGATAATGAAAAAAGGTTGCATTCAAATTAAATTTTAGTTTGTCAATATGCACAATTTCATAGATTTTACTGTTAATTGGAAAAAAATTCCAATCAATTTAAATTCTTTTGAAATGAAGTATTTTGCTTATTGGAAATATTAAATTTAACCTATTAGCTTGAAATTAAAACTAAAGTAAAAGCTTCAAGAAAGAGTTCACATTTTTAAAATGCATTTTAAAACTTAGGTATCATTTTTTTGTGGAGCTACCTAGATTAATACGACCCCAAGTTAAACTGTTAGAAGGTTGTGTTGTGCCTACCTTATCACTCTTTATTAAAAGAATTCCTCTTTTTATCTCCTGGCTTTTACCAGTGCATAGACACTAACTATTTCTATTTGTAGAAAAACAATAGTTAAGTAGATATTTACTAAATGTAGCACAGTTATGGACATTTAAGGATTCCATTAAATGGATTTTGTTACGTCAGTAAAATTAGTTCTGGGTATGACAATAAACTACATCCAGCACCAAGGCCTCTGGTTGAAAGATTGGAGGTTTTGAGGAGCATGGAACCACCTCTTAATTGCTGTTGTTCTCAGGTTTACTCTGACCCAATAGAACCCCCAAATGAAAAAAAAATACTATGAAAGTATAAAAAGAATTTTTTATTGTAAAATTGCCATCACTACCTTTTTGTAGTATAATTATGAACAACACAAATTTAAAGCAAAATGACCAGCAATACAACCTCAAATTTAATATATGAGGTAAAACTATTCATGTGAAGTGATTCAACATTTTTAATACTTTCACTGCTATTCATTTGTCCAGTGCTGCCACCATCTGGCCAGCCATTTTTAAAGAAAATGCCAAATTTTAACCTACATATTTTATTACACAGAAAACTGGCACCAGTGTGTTTTACAGCATTCCATTTGCATGGATATACCTGGGAATAACTTACCAGATCAGTAATGGGTATACACATGATATCTTTTGAAGCATTGTCCTTTGTGGAGTGGGACTTCACACTTTTTGCAGAAGTACCTTGTTTCTGAGCGTTTTTCAGCTTTTTTGCAGACTCTGTATGACTTGGAAGGGTAACTTTTCTTATTGGTTGGTGGAATTTCTACCAAGTCATGAGCTTCCATTCGACCAACCAGGAAATTGGCAGGATCAATTTTAGATGCCCTTAGACATACCACAGCTTGAGGAGCTTCCCCTTTATTTTCAGAGTCAGAGGAATGATGGTCGGGGCGGCGGCCTGATCAAATTTTGCAAGAATGTCATCAATCAGTTCCATCCTGAAATCCAGCAATGCAAGTTTTTTTCTGTGGATTTGCCTTGTTGTACAGGATGTGGGAGTGCACAATGCACAAATCAAACAAATATGGCACAAATTTCTTGCTTCACTTGATGGTTTTGCGCATACAGGGATAATATTTTGCCATCTGGTCCAGTTTGTTAACTCCTGACATACGTTTGTTGTAGTCCAGCACACATGCAGGTTTTCGAATTGGCTGATTGTTCTTGTCCTGAGTACCAGAATCTTCCATCCTAGAGTCATGGAGAGTGGAGATCATTTTCACTGGTCGTTTGTCCTTCCACACGAGCACTAACACATCTCCATTCCTACGAAATTTCACCTGAAGGCGATCAGCTTCCTGCCGCAGGTCACAGGGAGCACCATGGTTCAACCGAAGTGTACCACAAACATGAACTTTCCACTCATCTTCCAGAAAGAATTTGGCCAATGCGACACTGTTGTAACAGTTGTCCAAGTACACTTTATATCCAAAGCCATATAGGCGCTCCAGAAGTCCACCACAGATCTGCTGAACTGTTCTGCCAATACCACAATAGAGTTCATAGTTACAGGCGTAACCACTACTCGACTCGGAAACAATGTACTCTTTCATCCCATATTTGTCAGGCTTCTGAGGATTATAGACCCGAGATCTCAAACGGCCACGACATTTGAGCATCCCTTCATCTAGGGAAAGTTTTTCCTCAGGAGTGTACACAGCTTTGAACCTGTTTATAATGTGATCATTAACAGGACGGATCTTGTAGAGCCGATCTTCATCATTTTCCAAATTAGATACGAAACTACCATGACGTAGAGAAAAATCGAGGCTGACTAATAATTTGCATGATAGAACAGTTAGAATTTCCCGTATTTTACGGTAGATGGCGCAACGGGACACTCATACCAGCGGTATGCAAAAAACGTAGGTTTCCGTACTTAGCAAGCTGGAGCAATATAAGAAAAAAGACGATCTCCGTAGTTAGCAGCGGAAGTGTTAATAAGATAAGATTTAAAGAGATATAGGTAAAGCAACTCTGATGAAAAACCATAGGTGAATGAGTCTGCATTTTTTGTGCATCCCACTTTTGTGAAAAGGAGAACAATGCTGTTCTTATTAAGAAGTTCGTCCATGGTGCCTCATTAATCTTCTCAAATAATGACAATGAAAACACTAGCAGGAAGCTCCAGTTAGTCTCCTCTTCTGCTGGTCAAAATCATTGTTTTACAACAAATATTGTCTAATCTAAATATTTATCTAGTTTTACTGTAGGATTCTATTGTCAGCAACGCATAACCAATTTGAAATTTTCCTATTTTTGTCCAAAATTCTGTCAGTCATTACTTCTTGGGTGGAGTCCACCGGAGGAGCATTCACAACACACTCCAAGTCAGATGAGTTCGCTCATTTGTCAGATCTTCCCCATGCTAAAGAAGAAAGTTACAGAGATGTAGCTTTACATAAAAAAAACCTTGTATAATGCAGTTAGACACTAAAGAAAATGGTTTAAATAATACTGGTAGGTAAATTGGATAAAATTAATTAATTGGCTTTAGGTTGGTTGTTTTTTTCACCTGTTTATATAAACATCTATAGATCTTGGGAAAAGTCATTGGCTTCTTATTGGCTTCTGGTATTATATTCTAGTTGTGAAAGGTTTTTGATTGGTTGGTGAAACTATGGCTTTGCCTGGTGATTTTTATTATCCTTCTATTTTTTTAGAGATGGTGAAATTCTGGTCCTCTTGTTTATTTATTTCTCTATCACTACACGTACAATAACCTTGATGAACCATTCCAACATAATATTACTGAAAACCAATCACCTATAGAAAAAATTAATGAAACATCCCTCCAACATGACATGAATAAAACTGCAACTGAATATTCACCAAGACGTCCTTAAATAGTGCACTCCACTTTCGTGGAATTGAGAAGCCACCTAAGTGTTTAAATCTGTAAACAATTGAATCTTATTCAATGTTCAACTTGTGGCTGTGATTGTGGTAAAAATAAATCGAAAGTTTTCATAATTCAACTCATGTTACCTCCATTCCGAGCATTATTTTTTTATTTTTTCATGGCTTCCGTTCACTACTGGCTGGCTTCTGTTTCGGGTAGATGTGGTTTTTAACGAAAAACTAAATACCACGTGTACGAATTGTTTAAACGTAAAAGTTAAAAATCCCTAAACAAGATATCGACATTATTCGCCATAGAACTTCTTTACAAAAAAATAAAATACATTCGGCAAATCTTTGTAAATGTTTAGATACTTCAAAAAAATGAAAAGACATCTCTTGCTACGAACAACAAGGGAATTTCAAAAGCACAGCGAAAAAATATGAATATAGCGTTTTTAAAAGTACATAGTCAGGGTGGATTCGAAAGAAAATAATGCATATCTTACATGAATTACCTCCCTTGAGTTTCGCTCTCGGAAGATATTTACTGTTTGCAAGGAAATGTTTACTTTAAAGAATATTTAAAACCCCCAAAACAAAATTATTTATTTAAGATTCTATCGTTACACCTTTCGGCTGTAATGTTGAATTGTCCCCAAAACGAAAAATAAGACAAAGGCTGAAAGAAGTAAGTATGACATTTTCCCTTTTAGTTAATGTTTACGAAATTGTGGCTGAAAGTAAGAGAAACAGGTTTTGCAATCTATTTGTAAAGAAAATCGATGATTTTCAAAAAGAAAGACAATTATTAATCTTCCAGACTTTTATATCTTATTCTCAAACTAAAAATGTTTTTGCAATCAGGCGATTCCTTTTCTTTTTTTTAATACAAATTTCATTTTTAAATATAGTTTACTTGAGTTTTATTATTTTCTTAGTTTCATTTTCTTTTTGTCCTTTTTATGCTGACTTTCTAAGTAATTTACGAAAAAAAGGTAGTAAATTTTGATCATAATAAAAAAATTATTGCAACATTTTTTTTTAATTATATGTCTATTTTTAAATATTTTTTAAAATTGTCTCCCTTAACTCCAGCTCTTGCGAACACATCTTAAATTACATTCATTTAAAACTAAAAGCAATATAGCTTTAGTTTATTTACTAGAAAAATGATTTTTCATTTTATCTTAAATTCTGTGTAGTTCCTTCTTCTTTCATTAACAATAACATAGATATTGCTACAGAGACAAAAAAATCGAGCAAAAACAAACTGAAAGCAGTAAGTATAAAGTTATGTACCTAGTACAAAAAGAAAGAGCTTCGCTAAAAAAAATGTCCCAACTTAAAGACAAAGTTTTATAGTCAAACTCTGTGTGTTATTATCAAGAGTAACGACCAATGGAATTATTTATGTAAAAATTATATTTTTTAGTTCTTTTTCGAACCTTACAATTCTTGGTTAAAATTGTTTTTCTGAAGTCAACGGGTGGCCATAAATTAACATGGGAAAGTTGATCGTCTTTTTGCGGTGAAATATATTGGTTTGGAAATGCTTGCAAAAATCAGATAATCGGATTTTAATAAAATTTTCAGGACTTATTTAGAAATGAATTAATTAGATTATTTTTGAAGGGATTCTTTTTTTTAAAAAAAACTCGCTAAAAATATACCCTCCACTTATTTAGTTTCGAGAAATTCTTTTTTGGATTACTACTTTTTTTTTTTTAACAATGTTTAGTTTTTATTTTCATTCAGTAATACTCCGCGAAACAACATGCTATATAACTTGATGAAAGAAAGCTGCAAACTTAATAAAAATGTTTTCTCATCAAAATGTTTATGTTGTTATTAAGAGGAAAGACTAAAGTATTTTTAAATTATTTAAAAAAATTTTTTTTAATCCTTTCTATCACGTTTGAAAGTTTAGTTGAAAATCTGCTTTTTTTAGGTCAGAGGTCGTGGAATATTTAGCTTTAGTTTTTTTTTTTCATGCTTTTTTTCAGTTGAAAATCACATTAATTTGGAAATTCTTGAAAAATCAAATACATTTCGTATTTTAATGAAACTTTCAGAACTTATTAAAAAATGAATGAAATTATTTTAGAAAAGTTGGTTTTTTTAGAAATTCCTGGTAATTTTTTTTTTACATCTGTTACCCCTCCCCCCACCCCGCTACTTAATTTTATGAAAACTTGAAAATCCCAAACTGTAAGTCACTGTATTTGTTTTTATTAAATGCAGACGACTTTGAAGAATATAAATCATCAAATATTTTTTAGAAATTGATGACTGGTTCGACACAAACTTTAGCTCAGAATTGTAAAATACAAAACCCAATAAAACTAAAACATTAATTAACAAAGCTTTTAATACCCATTGGCCTTGGTGGTCATAACTGAAGGCCATTTGAGGTTGGTCTTCATCACAAATGATATCTGAATATTCAGATTGAATGAGTGTCTTTTCTACCTTCCTTTGTTCCTTTAGAGATGTACATCAAGTTCCATTAAAAGTTATATCACTGTAATGTTTATTCTCTTCATCACATGGTATTTAACTTTATCAGCAACCTTTTCATGTATATCAAGGAATTTGAGGTCTCATTCAGCCTGCCACTCTCATTTTAAACAAAAATAGCTTGGAGTTAATGATCCCCAGAACAGAACCATGAATGGAAATGATAATAAACGGAAAACTGGTTACGTTGTTAGAAATTTTATTCTGATCTTTCATGGAATACTAAATTTAAAAGTAAAAATGTATATACTTCATTTATATTTTGTTTTATGAATTTAAATTTTTTTAGTTTTTTTTTCAAGAAAACGTATAAAGACTGTTGAAAGTCATTATTTGTATGACAGTATGCCGACAATACAATGAATAAGTATTTCATACAGTTCTAAATTGCCTCATTAAAAAGAAATATAAGAAAAAATGGGTTTCAGCTGGTGAGGTTCATTCACCTGGTGAGCAACACAAATTTCAGTCGGCTAGACTCAGTGGTTTACATGAAAATTACCACCAATACCTTTTTATAGTAAAATTACAACAATACATTTTGTAGCAAAATGACCAATGATACATTTTATCCATAGTTGAAGGCATACAATTACTTTCAAAAGATATTTAGTTGAAGCCATAAAATTGTGTTCAAAATATTACTGACTTTTAGCACTACAAAACCCATAGAGGCTGACATACCATGAAACAAAATCAACCAAGTCAGTAAAATTTATAAAAGAAAAAAAAACTCCATGAATGATCTCCCTTAACTTCAGCTCTTACAAATACATTTTATAATAGTAAGCAATAGGTTTAGTTATTTAAAAATTTAATCAATAAATTTTTATTTTATTTTAAATTCTGTAGTTCTACTATTTTTCTCCAAAGAAGAAAATTGAGCAAAAACATACAGAAAGAAGTATAGTTTTATTTTTGTTCTCAAACTACATTTGTATTAACTTTGTAAACTAATTAGTACTCCAAGCATACTCAATAAAAGGAATAGGTGTTAAAAATAATTTAAATGTATTCTTTGCAATTAACTTTTGGTTTTATTTGAAATATATCAGCCTGAGGTTA
Source organism: Acanthosepion esculentum (assembly GCA_964036315.1). Taxonomy (NCBI): domain Eukaryota; kingdom Metazoa; phylum Mollusca; class Cephalopoda; order Sepiida; family Sepiidae; genus Acanthosepion; species Acanthosepion esculentum. The sequence goes on along the minus strand of OZ038479.1, from coordinate 24,144,292 downwards.
ATCTGTTAAAAACATAAGTTATTTTTATGTATATAATTAGGTTTTAGACATTTGTTTCTCAAAATATTGACAGTCACTCATTGACTCATCTATTATTATCTCAGATTTTAAAAGCATATTTAAGTATTTTTCTCTTTTTACAGATTAACTTTATATTAATACCTTTAACGAACAATTCAATATCTGATTTTAGCGTAGGTACGTACAATAAAAGTGCTACCTAAGTTGAAAGTGCATTTTAACTAGATATCTCCAACAAAAAAATGAAAAAGATATTTAACTTGAAAATGTATTTTAACTAGGTGCCTCCAAAAACACCCCACTAAAATGATACCTAAGTTGAAAATTCATTTTAACCAGGTACTTCAAAACAAAAAAAGAAGAAAAACCTTTCCCAATTTGAAAATGTATTTTAACCAGGTACTTCAAAAACAACCACTAAAATGATACCTAAGTTGAAAATTCATTTTAACCAGGTACTTACAAAAAAAAAAAAAGAAAAACCATTCTTAATTTCAAAATACTTTTTAACTAAGTACATAAAAAATAATCCCCAAGTTGAAAATGCATTTTAACTTATTTTTTCCTAACATTAAAAGTTGTCTTACAACAAGAGATCATATATCTTCCATTGATTTTCATGTACATACTTCCAAAACGCAATATTTTCTATTATGTCTAATAGTTTTTTCATGCCATTCTCTTGAAACAACAAATCATATCTTCTAATGACTTTATGTTCATAATTCCTTGAAGCAATTGTTTTTTTAAGATTGTTTTCTCTTATGTTTCATAGAAAGTCATCTGCTTTTACTGATTTCATGTCCATGCAATATGGCACTGAACATGAGTAATTATTGATTGAAATCTAAACTTACATCTGATCTTCAATGATGACTTTTCATGAGAGTTTTTAAATGTCGTTGGGAAACAAATGAACTTCTTTGATGTCTTTATGTTAATATTGTATAGAAGAATTATGATGCCATTTCAATGTTGAATATGAAAATGTATAAAATTAATGATTTTGAATTTGCAGTTTCTGACTGAAGAGTTGAAAAATGTAGAGTAGGAAACATTTTTTAAAATGTGTTTATATTTAAGAATGCTGTATTGAAAATAAATTTCTAAAAGGATACTAAAATTATGCTATTTTCTTCTGCAGATTGCATTTCCATAAAAAAGCATCTCCCATCATAGAATAACATGGAAGCACACCCTGAAGATAATTCATATCCATGTAAAAAAGAAGGATCAGATATTTCAGAGAGTTTACATTTATAAATTTGCATGTGGACAAACTGGGGAAAAACCATATTCGTGTGAAGTGTATGATTCCATATTTACTGTGTGAATTAGAAAAAATACATACTGACAAACACAGGTTGGGAAGCAGAGTTGTGTGATGAGAGTTTGAAATTAATGACTCAGTAAGAACACATACTGGAGAGAAACCATATTCATAAGTATACCGTCCAGTGTTTTCATACAGTTTAGTATAAAAACATTCCCATATGTACCCATTCTGTTGAAAAACTGTAATTAAAGTGTGCAACACAATGTTTTCTGAGAGTTCAAGCTTGAAAAACCACACACTGGAGCATATTGGTGAGAAACCATATTCATGTGAAATATGTGGTTCAACATTTTTTGAGAGTTCAAAATTAAAAAGACACATGCGAGTACATACTGGTGAGAAACCATATTCATGTGAAATGTGTGGTTCAGCATTTTCTGTCAGTTCAGATTTAAAAAAACACAAACGAATGCATACTGGTGAGAAACCATATTCATGTGAAATATGTGGTTCAACATTTTCTGAAAATTCAGCTTTAAAAAAACATATGCGAATACATACTGGTGAGAAACCATATTCATGTGAAATGTGTAGCACAACATTTTCACAGAGGTCGACATTAAAAAACCACATGCGAATACATACTGGTGAGAAACCTTTTTCTTGTGAAGTATGTGGTTCCGCATTTTCCCGTACATCAAGTTTTAAAAGACATATGCAGACACACACTGGTGAAAAACCATATTCATGTGAAATGTGTAGTGCAAAGTTTTCAGAGAGTTCAAAGTTAAAGAATCACATGCGAACACATACTGGTGAGAAACCATATTCTTGTAAAATATGTGGTTCAGCATTTTCTGAAAGCTCAAATTTAAAAAACCATACACGAATACATACTGGCGAGAAACCATATTCGTGTGAAATGTGTAGCTCAACATTTTCATTGAGTTCAACATTAAAAACTCACATGCGAACACATACTGGTGAGAAACCATATTCATGTGAAATATGTGGATCATCATTTTCTGAAAGTTCAGTTTTAAAAAGACATAATCGAATACATACTGGTGAGAAACCATATTCATGTGAAGTGTGTAGCTCAACCTTTTCACAAAGTTCAGCCTTAAGAAGACACATGCGAATACATACTGAAGAGAAATCGTATTCATCTGAAGTATGTGGCTAAACATTTTCAAAAATTTCAAATTTTAAAACTCATCAGAGGACTCATACTGGGAAAAATCTATCCTCATGTGAAGTATGTGGGTTATCACTTTTATAGAATCCACTTTTAAATAATATATGCAAATAAATATTGATAAGAATGTATGTGATTTGGAATTTGAACATTACTTATTCTTAAAATTAACATGGAAACCAATACTAATGAGTCAACTGGCATGTAAATACATATGAGGTAAAACTATTCATGTGAAGTGATTCAACATTTTTAATAAGATAAGATTTGAAGAGATATATGTGTTACATTGTGGAGGGTTATCAGATAGGATTGTTGCGATAATGAACGGATAAGGCGACAGCTGGGTAATCACATGCTTTATTTTTTACCAACCAACTAAGGGCAATAACTCTTCTCCACTTCCGAGTTATACAAGGGACATAACTACTACAATATCTCCCTTCAACTGAGTGTGAACTCATCTAATTACTCAACAAAAAAAATTTTTCAATGTTAATGGGAGAATATAGTGTCTGTTTGTCTAAGAGCGTGGGGAGCTTTATAGATCTAGTCTCTGTGGGGCCTTTATACATCTTCAGGATCTTCTTGACTCGGGGGTAGATCTGCAGGATCCACTGGTGTGTGATTCAGTGGTCGGCTGCTTTATCTGTATAGGTGATGCCTGGCCGTCAGACCTTCTCCTCTGGCTAAGGTCTGGTAATGACCTGTTCTGAAGTGTGTGTGGTGTTGGGACATTGCTGATGTGCAGTTCTCTTTGTGATGCGATTTCTTCAGATGTGTGTGGTTGATCAGATCTATCTTCAAGTATTGAGCTTCTTTTGGCTGGTCTGATGAAGTGCCTATTCCTTCGGCAGATGTTACCACTTTTAGACTCAACTATGTAGCATCTCAGTGCCGCAGCAGAACGCTGAATGATTCTGGGCTCCCATAGCTTTGTTTTCTCATGCTGGACATAGACTTTCTGCCCCGCATGTAGAGGTAGGTGTTGTCCGTTATGCTGCTTGTCATAACAGTTCTTTGATCTCTCCCTGTACTGATGTAATACTGTCCGTATTTGTCGGCCATTGAGCAATTCTGCTGGAGAGTTGATGTTCGCAGACATTGGTGTGGCTCTGTATGCCATCATCGCTAGGTAACTGTCTTGTCCAGTTTCTTGTGCCTTCAGCCGTATTCTCATGCATATTCCAACCATCCTATCAGCAAATCCGTTATATTTCGGGTAATGTGGAGACGATGTCTTGTGTAGGAAGCTGTACGATCTGGAAAAGACCTTTAATACCTGGCTCGTGAACTGTGGACCATTTTCCGAGTAAAGAATTTCCGGTACACCTCATTCCTCAAATATTGCCTTTATATTTTTGACGACGGCTGCTGATGAGGTGGAGTGGAGGCATCGTATAAATGGACTTCGGATGTACTGGTCTGCTACAAGCAGATATTCCTTCCCAGCCATTGAGAATAAATCTGTGCTGATATATTGCCAATTCAGCAGGGATACTTGCCTGATACTTTTGGCAGGTGTGACAATTAAGCACTATATCCTCAATGTCTTTATTCATCCCTACCCAGTATGAAACTGACAGAGCTCTTAATCTGGTTTTCTCAACTCCTTGATGTAATGCATGGAGTTCTTCCAATATACCTCTTTGCAGGGAGGCTGGTATTATGAATTTGTTGCTCTTAAGCAAAATACCATCTTCAATCCCAATCTCATCTCTAAAGTTCCAAAACGGTAAGAGGTAGCTTGGGCAGTCAGCTCGATTGGTAGGCAAGCCGGACATTACCATATTCACAAGTTCTTTTAGTAATGGGTCTTGCAACATATCAACTCAGATGGTCTCCATTCTGGTTGGTGAAAAATTAAAGTAGGTCATCATACTGTGGACATTGAGGTCAATTCCTTCAATGTGCTTGCTAGGTCTAGGTGATACTCGTGATAGGCAGTCTGCAATCGGTACTGTTTTTCCTGGAGTATATTTCACAATGAAATCATATCCTTCCACTTTCAGTAGCATTCTCACAAGTCTTGGAGGTGCTCGTGATAGGTTCTTTAGCGCTATTGATTCTAATGGCTTATAATCTGTGTGGATGGTTATTTTGTGACCCCCACACATAATTGTGAAATCTCTCCAAGCCAAAAACGATGGCTAACATTTCCCTCTCGATGTTTGAGTATCGAGTTTCTGAGCCTGACAGTGCCTTGCTTGCAAATGCCACTGGCATCACCTTTTGTAGCACAGCCACGCCTATACCTGCAGTCGATGCATCCACCTGTAACACAATAGATTCCTTCGGGTCAAATATCGGAGTGTTGTATTTCTTCCAATCTCTTCTTTGATTTCCTCAAATATTTTCTGTTGCTGGGATGACCACGTGAAATCATTTCTTTTAGATATCAAGTCACGAAAGGGTTTAGTCAAGGTTGAAAGTTATGGTGAGAATTTGTTTAGGTAATTAACTAATCCAAGAAAACTGGTGAGCTGTTTTACATCCTCGGGTGGTTGCATTTGTATAATCGCCTCTACTTTCTTAGGATCTGGTTTGAATACGTTTCGAGATGATATGATCGAAAAAGGGTTTTTCAGATGTCTTTGCCATAAATTTCTCTGAGTTGAACTTGCAGTTTTTTTCTCTTGCCCTAAGCATTAGTTGCTTCAGTACTTCGTCATGATCACTACCATCTTCTTCGAATCCATATACGATTATGTCATCACATATAGAAAGGACATTTCTAAGGTCACCAAAATTCTTCTTCATGGCTCTCTGAAATTCATCTTGGGCGCATTTCACTCTCATGGGAAACCTGTTGAACATGTATCTACCATATAGTGTTATAAATGTCGTAAGTCTTAGTTTTAGGTGCCAGTATCCAGATTTGATGTCAACGGTTGTGAACCATCTTGCGTCAGTTAGCTTAGCGGTGATGTCCTCAAATGTCGGAGTGACGTAATGTGGTTTGCACACTGCTTTGTTTAAGTCACGAGGGTCTAGGCATAGTCTGACCGAACCATTGGTTTTGGTTACACAAACAAATGAATTCACCCATGGTGTTGGTTCTGTCACGGGATATTATGCCTTGGGCTACTAAGGAGTCCAATTCCATTTTCAAAATCTCTTTTAGAGCTATCTGGATTCGTCGAGGTGGGTGTACAACTGGTGGTACTTCTGGGTCCACATGAATGGTATATTCACCAGGTAGACAACCAATAGAATCAAATACATCAGGGAATTCCTGAATGATTTTCTTTCTTTCATTTAAATTTGCTTTCCAACTTCATCTTGGCATTGGAACTGGTTTTGTATTCTGCTGGAATGCTTGGTCATCGTTTTTCTGTACCTGATGATTTTTTTGTAGCAGTAGCGACTGATTTTACAGCTAAGTTTAGGGTCACTAACCCTAACTCCCGTGATGTCTGTAGTCCTATCAATATTGGCCCTTTGGAATTTACAAGATGGAATGTTGCACTAATAAATCTGTTGCGGAATCTTACCCCTAGTCTACAGGTTCCTTAATTGTTGTTCCGCTGAAAGCAATTAACCGTATTGACGTTGCTTTGAGTGGTACTCCATGCAGTTTTTTTTATATACTTCCTTGGGCAAAAGGTTGCTCATAGCACCTTGTGGACTCATCCGCGACAACCAGTTTACCATCTGCTAGGAAATGCACTCTTCCTGTTACATTATTACCAACATCATACTTACAAATAATCAACAGGCATTCATTGGTTAATCACCGTCAATCTAGCTTGCTGATTGGTCAGTATCGACCAATCAGATCACTCCCACATGCACGATCAATTTAGGCGCCAACTCAATTCAGAGCCTGTCACGTGATAGAACATGATATAAAAACCCCAACACGTGTGATTCTCTCTACAATTCTCTGTTTCGACGCGGACTCTCGAAGCTAACTTCTCTTTGTCACTCAACACCACTGCCAAAATGTGACTCTCAAAGAACTCCCGTCTTGACTAACGCAGTCAGACGTTAAAGAACTTTGCAACCATTCATGCAAGTATAATTCTAGCACCATTCATCCAACTTGCATAATACACAAAGCATACTCAATCTTCTAAACTGCATTTTAATAATCAACTCTTTCGTTATGAGTTTAGGTACAAATAATTACCTAATCAAAGGGATGCAACTCAGTCTCACTTTTCAGTTCGCATGCATGTAATTTCAATACTTAATAAATTAAATTGTTATATTTTTAACTCCATGTTCCTTTTTGTATTTCACCATTGCTAATGATTTCCACACCTTTCCTAACAAAAATAAATAATTGGGGGTAACAGCCCTTCAACACGCAACTAACATGGCTAACCAAAACACATGCCAACTCACACGGGGCCTGTTCCACTACAACCTGTATCGACCTTCGCATTGATGTCTATCTGCACTTGTCTGTTGCCAATTTTTAACTTGGCATATGCCTCTATAGTGGTTGATGGTAACTGCTGAATGGAGTGGAAATATATATCTTCACTCGAACCACTAGCATTACTTTCATTTTGTGTCGCCGTGTGGATTCTCCTGTCTTTGTGCCACCGTAACTGTGTCACTCTTTTACTTACATGTTTTTTATCTTCCGTCTTGGAGTGGAAAACATTAGCAAAATTTTCCTTTTTGTTGCATCTCATGCATGACTTTCCTTTTGCTGGGCACTCTTCTTGAGGATGTCCTTTGCCACAATATCCACACTGTGTTGGCTTTTTATTAATCTTAGCCTGAATTGCATGGGTACTGCTCTATTCTACTGGGATCCGTATAGCTTCAACTTGCTATAGTCAGATCATTACCTTCCTTAATTAAGGATTTCTGCGCTGACTTTAGATAAATGCCGAATATGAAGAGATCAACTATAAGGGTGTCTTCCACCATTTGCTCATATTCACATTGTTTGGCTATTTGGCGAAGCCGTTTCAAGAATGAGTGTGCCGTTTCATCTGAATTTTGTCTGCACTGCAGCAGTTCGTGTCTTGCCACGCGAAAATTCGACCTTGGGTTCGCATACTGTCTAAAGTATTTAATGTATGTTTCGACGCTCCTTTCTTCTTCATGCCGAAAAACAAATGTGTCACTTATTTCTTGTCCCTCGACACCGGCCCATAACAAAAGATATCTAAGCTTGACGTCGTTGTCAATGTTACGCATGGGACCTTCAAAATGGAACCTGACTTGCTGAATAAATCTGTCCATTGATTTCGCAAAGTTTGCACTGGACCAATCTATTGTTGGAGGTACTTGAGATGAAGCTGCCATACTAAATCTTATTGCTTTGGTATAAACATAATTATCTTACCTTAGTGTTTGGCACCTTTGGTGTTCATTTTTTTTTTTGGTTTTTTAAATCCTTGAGGAGAAAAAAACAAACAAATGTCACGGCTTATTCATTATTTCCAATTCGTTTCATTTTGGTATAAGTGTGTCCTTGTAATCCCACTTCTGACACCATGTTACGTTGTGGGGGGTTATCGGATAGGATGATTGCAAGAATGAACGGATAAGGCGAGATATTTATTTGTCCATTTTTGTCAAAAATCAATATTAGACATGTCATTGAAAATGGTCTCTCACCTAATCTCATTGGTTTAAAACCTCCTTCCTTTAAAACCTGAGTGACTCCAATATTGTACTTTCTTGTTTAACCATTAAAAGAAACCAAGTCTGTTATATTCAGTAAGAATAGAATCATTTCCTACAGTCACCACTAATTAGACAGCTTCTGGTTGAAAGGGATTGTTGTAGAGTAGCTAGCACCCCATACAGCACTCTACCAGATAGCCTGGCTCATAGTCTTACTTAGTCTACAATTAAGAACTTCAGCAGCTGATTAATAAGTTGATACTCAGCTGATTAATATTCTTACTTTTTTTGGCTATACAACATTTGACTCTCCTCTATTCCTTGTAAGTTTTCTTCTTAATTGTTTTGTAACTTATTGTTCTGTGTTTTTTGTATGTATCCGTTAGCACCGGATACTGGTGCTGAATAAATATATTAAGCAGTCATTCTTCTCTGTGTATCATTCACATTGAGGATACAAAAAAGGATGGAGATTATTATTTGAAGTATTTTAATAATTCTCATTAAATATTTCCAATATTTTACAAAACTAGGCTAAGTATTTTTCTTTCATGTGTCATGTCCTATCAGGATGTAGGTGATCATAACTCTCCAACATTTCGTAGCTCTTAATAAATTTTGTCTTTTTGTTATCTCTCCTAATTGACAGCTGATTGAAAGTGATGAAGATTATTATAAAGTATTTTAATGCTGATTAAACATTTCAGATAACTCTCTTCTCTGGTGAAAACAGAAACAAAACTCCTATAGATAATTATTGAGACTTTATTTCTCATGATGGGTTTAATATTTTATGAAAGCTGTACTGTTCATTTTATCCATTTTTATAATTTTAAAAATGAAATCCTAAGTGATTAAGCTATTTTACAAAATTTAGCTAAATATTATACACGGCTAAATTGTACTGAAAAGTGAATTGGAAAGCTGTGTTGTACTTCAGTTCCAGATGTGGCAATCACTGAAATGTAGAGTAATGCAGCCAAGTGACGATCAATATCTTTGTTGGATTTTGCAAACAAAATATTGCTCATATTAAAAAAAGTCTTATGTTCCGTATGTTTATGACAGTTTCTGTGTGTTTGATTGTGACGTTGAGGCTGGGGTATTTCACCAAACACTGAACGAGTTACATTTTGTTTGACAACTTGTGAAAAGGACAACAATGCTGTTCTTATTGAGAAATTGGTCCATGGTGCCTCATTAATCTTCTCAAATAATGACAATGAAAACACTAGCAGGAAGCTCCACTTAGTCTGCTCTTCTGCTAGTCAAAATCATTGTTTTACAACAAATATTGTCTATTCTAAATATTTATCTAGTTTTACTGTAGGATTCTATTGTCAGCAATGCATAACCAGTTTGAAATTTACCTATTTTTGTCCAAAATTCTGTCAGTCATTACTTCTTGGGTGGAGTCTACAACACACTCCAAGTCAGATGAGTTCTCAAATTTGCCAAATCTTCCCCCAAGCTAAAGAAGAAAGTTACAGAGATGTAGCTTTACATAAAAAAAACTTGTATAATGAAATTAGACAGTAAAGAAAATGGCTTGAATAATACTGGTAGGTAAATTGGATAAAATAAATTTATTAGCTTTAGTTTGGTTGTTTTTTCACTTGTTTATATAAACATCCACAGATCTTGGGAAAAGCTACTGGTTTCTTATTGGCTTGTAGCATTATATTCTAGTTGTGAAAGGTTTTTGATTGGTTGATGAAACGATGGCTTTGCCTGGTGATTTTTATTATCCTTCTATTTTTTTAGAGATGGTGAAATTCTGGTTCTCTTGTTTATTTATTTCTCTATCACTACATGTACAATAACCTTGATGTACCATTCCAGTATAATATCCCCTGAAAACCAATCACCTATAGAAAAAATTAATTCACCAAGACGTCCTCAAATATTGCACTCCACTTTCGTGGAATTGAGAAGCCACCTAAGTGTTTAGATCTGTAAACAAATGAACCTTATTCAATGTTCAACTTGTTTTTGCATTATTCCGACATATAATTTCTAATGTGGCCGTGATTGTGGTAAAAAAAATAAATCGAAAGTTTTCATAATTCAACTCGTGTTACCTCCATTCCGAGCATTATTTTTTTTTATTTTTTCATGGCTTCCGTTCACTACTGGCTGATTTCTGTTTCGGGTAGATGTGGTTTTTAACGAAAAACTAAATACCACGTGTACGAATTGTTTAAACGTAAAACTTAAATCCCTAAACAAGTTATCGCCATTATTCGCCATGTAACTTCTTTTCAAAAAAATAAAATACACTCGATAAATCTTTTTAAATTTTTAGATTCTTAAAAAAAATATGAAAAGACATCTCTTGCTACGAACAGCAAGGGAATTTCAAAATCACAGCGGAAAAGTACGAATATAGCGTTTTTAAAAATACATTGTCAGGGTGGATTCGAAAGAAAATATATCTTACATGAATTACCTCCCTTGACTTTCGCTCTCGGAAGATATTTACTGTTTGCAAGGAAATGTTTACTCTAAAGAATATTTAAACCCCAAAACAAAATTATTTCATTTATTTAAAATTCTATCGTTACCACTTTCGGCTGTAATGCTGAATTATACCAAAAACGAAAAATAAGACAAAGGATGAAAGAAGTAAGTATGACTTTTTCTCTTTTAGTTTCTGTTTTAGTTTACGAAATTGTGGCTGAAAGTGTAAGAGAAACACGTAGAAAATCGAAGATTTTCAAAAAGAAAGACAATTATTAATCTTCCAGACTTTTATATTTTATTCTCAAACTAAAAATGTTTTGCAATCAGGCGATTCCTTTTTTGAATACAAATTTGATCTTTATATGTAGTTTTATTATTTTCTTAGTTTCATTTTCTTTTTGTCCTTTTTATGCTGACTTTCTAAGTAATTTACGAAAACATGGTAGTAAATTTTGATCATAATAAAAAAATTATTGCAACATTTTTTCTTTTTAATTATGGTTTTATTTTTTATTTGTATGTCTATTTTTAATATTTCTTTTGAAATTATCTCCCTTAACTTCAGCTCTTGCGAAGGCACGTAAGCATAGCTTTTTAGTTTATATATTTACTAGAAAATCGAATCTATGAATTTTCATTTTATCTTAATTTCTGTGTCTGTAGTTCCTTCTTCTTTCACTAACGTAGATATTGCTACAGAGACAAAAATCGAGCAAAAACAAACTGAAAGCAGTAAGTATAATGTACCTAGTCCAAAAAGAGCTTCGCTAAAAAATGTACGAACTGAAAGACAAAGTTTTATCGTCAAACTCTGTGTTATTATCAAGAGTAGGTATGTCCAATTTTGACCTTTTTAGCGTTTTTTTAGTTGTTTTTTTGTCAGTTGAAAGACACATTAATTTCGAAATTCTTGTAAAAATTAACTACTTGTTGGATTTTAATGAAAACTTCAGAACTTATTCAGAAATGAATGAACTTATTTTAGAAATGTTTGTCTCTTTGAAAGTCATGGTATAAATATTTTTTTTTTATATCTGTTACCCCCCTCGAACTTAATTTTATGAAAACACAAAAAAAATTTATTTGCAACCTCAATTTTCTTTTTTAATTAAATGCACAAAACTCTGAAAAATCTAAATCATCGATTTTTTTGTTAAAAAAATGTCCGAAATTGTCCAAACTTTTACCTCAATTGTAAAAATATAAAACCCAATAAAACTAAGACAATATTTAATTAAGAAAGTTTTTAATGGCTTTTCTGAATAATATATACGAAGGTAATTATTATCTGAAAGAAAAAATTTTTTTTGATGAACAATGAATTTTTACATTAATTTTCTTTTTTTTTTTCAATTTTAAGTACACAATATGACAAAAGGTTGTTATATATTTATACATTAAGTTCTTTCTGCAACCTTATGGAAATGATATATTATGTTCTCTACTTTTTAAAGATCATGAATTTGAAAGCTTATTAAAATCTGACAACCATAATTATTTTAAAAATAATTTTTAATATTCCAAAATTGTATTTAAAATCGTCTACAACGAAAGTACGGATGCACATTGTTGAAATAATGTCACATGAGTAGTTTCCTTTGATAGAAGCAAGTTTGTTTTTTTTTACTTCAGAAATGGCTTTGATTTGTTCAGTAACAAGAAAACAACGCTTGTCAAGATTTCTGAATATCGTCGTATTATTTCAATTTTTTTCTTTTTCTATTCAAATATAATCGAATAGTGGGATAAAAGAAAATATCGACTATTTACAATTACAAAAAAAAAAAAACGCCCTTGGAAGTCCACCCAAATTTTCAAGTTTGTAATCGAATGTATAAATTCATTGTACATTACTTTGCAATTATTATCCACACGACAAATTATCAATTAAAACGATTTTTGGAGTTTAAATTTTCTGGAGTTAGCTCGCTACTACTCAAACTAAAAAATACTTGTTGAGTCAAAACAAAACCAACATAGCATGTTAATTTTATTAATAAATAAAATAAAACTCGTATTAAATTACTGCCATATAATTATTAATAAATAGAAAAAAATCTGCCTTAATAAAAAAGAAATAAAATTTCATTTCATTAAGTTAACCCGTTTCAATTAATGGTGTTTCATGTAATTTTTATATTCTCAGAAAAATATTTCATGACTGAAATAATAAACCTCAATTTAAAAAAATGAATTTTTTTTACTGTTTTATTTTTACTTGTAAAATTTGATTTTCTTTCATAATTTAAATGTTATTTTCAGTGCAGAATTCTTCCTCAAACGTAAGATAAAAAAAAAAAAAAAAAAATTTGAAAGTGAATTTTTAAAAAAAAAATCTACTAACCAGATTCTCTTAAAATTAGAACGAATTATATCACTTCTGTGCTACCATCCAATAAATTTCCGTGCAGTAAGTTGTGAATATATTGACGTACATCAATTAATGCCTGTCAATTGCTTAAAAAAGGAACGACTACGGTTGGAAATATCTCTCTTAAAAAATTTTCTGCTAAAAATGTAAGTAATGTTTCTTTCAAATTACATTAAGTATACTTTAATCATTCTAAATTTACTAAGATAACAAAAGAAAAAGGTGTAATTGATTTTTCATGATTTTTTAACTAACAAACTATGATCTTTCCGACAGAAATGTCGATAAGTTCGATTTTACGAAATTTTTTGACTCGAAAAAAAACAAGATTTTTTAATAAAATTTTTAACATTTATAGGAAGGATCTGAAAAAATATTCAGAAAATACTTTGGTCTTTCCTCTTTAATAAGAACATAAATATTTAAACGTTAAAAATTGTTTTATCAATTTGGGGACCTTTTTTCATCAAGGTATACCACTTTTTAGCGAAATATTGGACATACCTAGTTAAATTCCTAGTTTAAAAATCGTTTAAAAAATTAATTGTACGTTTTTCAAAATTTATTCTAAGAAAATTTCAAGTTTATATTTAAAATATTTTAAAAGAAACTTTTACTTACTTTCTTCGTAGAAAAATGTTGTTTAAAATAAAAGGGAACCGATCGCCGGCGATTGACAAGTGCTAAAAATGATGACAATTATAAATTATTGACACCTGACGTGAGATTCGAGTTCTCATACGGAAGGACAGAATGGACATATTTTTTTTAAGTGGACTTGCTTAAGTACTACTTTGTAATAATTAAAGTAAAAAAACTTTCGGAATCCCAATTTTTTTTTTTTTTGGTGTGTGTGTTTTTAGTATTGTAGCTTTCGCCATAAGTTTGTTGATACTATCTGGAGTAATTATAAATACTATAAAAAAAAAAATAAAGATACAAGTCCATATACACCCCTCTAAATTAAGTCAATTCAGATCTATTATAAAAAATTTATATCCCCAGTAAAAATAATCAAACGTAGTAAAAGTCACAGCCTATTTTCTCTGAAAAAAATGGATTTTCATATTTTTATTGGGGTAAAAGTAGGTAAAATAAAAAAAAAATGATTTATCATCTGAACAAAATATCAAGGAAAGTTTATCTGAACCCCATGAAACTAGGTATTTCCTGAAAGCAAACAATATGATCTTTCATTTAAAAGTAAAATTGGCCAGTGTAAATGACTCAAGAAATTTTTTCAGAGGGCAAAATGTGAAAAAAAAAAAAGGAAAATTTTGCATTTTTTGTAGTTCTAAAGAAAAATTTTCCCATTTCACGCATAAGATTGAGAATTTGCTTGAGAACTTTGCATTCTATGATGGGTTTAATGTTGCTGATGATTGGGAATATTCACCTGATGTTTTGTTGGATTTTCCTATATGACAAAAACAAGCATTTTAATCAGCTGTGGCTGAGTGAGATAAAATTTCACAAGACATGTACATTAAATTATACTATAATTTTAAGTACACTTATGAAATTTCATGGTCTTTTTATGCTCACTTTATTAAATTTTAAAACTCTATTCGCGTGACGTTCTTTTATTGCACAAATGATACTTCCGGTCTTCCATAGATTTCATTGGCAAACACATTGACACAAATTAAATTTTTTAATATACGTGCGCTCGTTAGTTTGTAAGAAGCTTTGAAAATTATAATCTGTAAATATATATCTACTTAATAACAACATTCGTTAAGTTCTACAAACTTTTCCCTAATTTTAGAAGAATTAGCAACATAATGTAAAAATAAAAAAAGATATTTCAGAAATAACAAATAATTGTTTTAAAAATTCATTTTTCATCAAAATATCTTTTTGATTTCAGACAATATTGTCCATGTTCATCAAAATAAATAAAAGGAATTAAAAACTTTTGAAATTAAACAATATTTTTGTTTCATTGAGTTCTGTATGTTACAATTCAGAGATTTTCAGGTAGATGTGGTCCAACTAAAAAAAAAACAAAACATGATTTGGTTTCCTCAATTCCTTGTGCTTTTAACTAAAATAATCACTAAACTCCTCAAAATTGAAATTATAAAGTTTTTGTACAATTAGTTGGGGGGGGGTAATACATATGAAAAAATATTTCTGCCATGACTTTAATAAAAAAGAAACATATTTATAATAATTTGTGAATAGTTTCTGAAAGTTTCATTAAAATCCGACAATTATTTTTATTTTTGCAAGATTTTCCAAATTTATGTGTGTCATACAAATAAAAAAAAAACGTGCTAAAAATTTTATATCTTATTTTACTAGTTCCGGTGCTACAAAGAGAAACAAGTTTCTTTTAATCAAAATTTAGAATGTACTAAAAAGAAGGAAAAAATTTAAAAAAATACTTTGATCTTTCCTCTCAATAATAACAAGCATTTAGACAGTAAAATTTTCTTTTCATGAAGTTTGGTGTTTTTTTCATCATACTATGCGCTGTTTTTAGTGATCTCATAAAGGTACGTATGCAAACTTCATAAAAACAAAGTTTTGTCATCAAAATATTTGTTATTATTAAGAGTATAATAAGTATTTTTAAATTATTTTAAAAAATTTTTAATCCTTTCTATCATATTTGAAATTTTGGGTGAAGATTTTTTTGTTTTTTGTTTTTTTCTTAGGTCAGAGGTCGCGTAATATTTAGCTTCAGTTTTTTTTTCAGTTGAAAATCACATTAATTTGGAAAAGCCCTAAAAAATCAAATAATTTTCAGATTTTAATGAAACTTTGAAGACTTATTAAAAAATGAAAGAAATTATTTCAGAAAAGTTTATTGTTTTAGAAATTCCTGGTAATTTTTTTTTTTACATCTGTTACCCCTCCCCCCACCCCACTACTTAATTTTATGAAAACTTGAAAATCTCAAACTGTAAGTCTCTGTATTTGTATTTATTAAATGCAGATGACTTTGAAGAATATAAATCATCAAATTTTTTTTAGAAATTGATGACTGGTTCGGCACAAACTTTAGCTCAGAATTGTAAAATACAAAACCCAATAAAACTAAAACATTAATTAACAAAGCTTTTAATAGCTTCTTTGAATAATACATATCAAGTACATTTTTATCTGAAGTCAAAATATTTTTTCGATGAAAAATGATTTTTTACAAGAATTGTTTTCTTTTTTTTATATTTTAATTGAAAAAGTTGTTAAATATTTTAAAATTAACTTTGAAACTGTGCGTCACAGGAAATTCTCTCATTAAAAGACCTCTTCTTACAGATCTTAAATTTGAAAGCTTATTAAAGTCTGCAAAATGGTGTATTTTTACAATAAATTTTTAATATGCCAACAAATGTATTAAAATTGTCTCTAACAAAACTTTAGAAGGACAATTCTGAAATAATGTCATGTGTGCTTGAGTTGTTCTGGTAGCGAGGATCCAGCCTCATAAATTGTGTTGATTTCATGTGAAATTCTTTGACTGACTAACCAGCAATGTCACATTTTCAAAATTTTTCTTTTCTTTTCTTTTCTTCATTTTTCACTAAATATTTTTTCATTTTTTAAATATAATTTAAAAAAATTTTTTTTTTTTTTAGATTCAATTTTAGGGACAGAAACGGTGCAGTCTTTCGACATATCTTTGTTTAAAAAATACCTAAAAGAGATCAATAAAATATTAGACTTTTGAAAGTATTTTATACAAATTAATTTATAGGTAAATAAGCTGGTTCACTTCAGAATACTGACACTTCTGCCCTTCCATCCAATAAATTGCCCTACCGTTAGTTGGTGATACATTGACGTGAATATCAATTTACACTTCCCAAACCAATCACCGCTGTTAGGCATGATTTGCTTATTTCCAACTAAGTTTTTCTACTAAAAAATTAAGCTATGTTTGATTCAAATTACATTAAGCATACTTTAAATTTTTTAATCTTCCTCATATTACTTTTGAATAAGTATAATTGAATTTTACAAGATTTTTATACAAAGAATTTCACTTTTGTTTCCAAAGATATCCAATATGGCTGATACGATCGATTTTATGGCAATTTTGCTGTCTCAAAAAAAACAAGATTTTTAACTAAAATTTTGCACGCGCTAGGAAGGATTAAAAAAATTACAAAAAATACTTTGGTCTTTCCTCATAATAACATAAATATTTAGATGATAAAAAAATTGTCCTCATCTTTGTCGCCATATTTGTCACAACGTCTCGGCCGTTGTACGCTCCGGCCTTTTTCAGTGTGGTTGGAATTTCGAACCGAACCCTTTATTTCGATCACTGGGGTAGACTGTTCTAGTTCCACGAGCCATGTTTGATGGATGTCAGTTATCTCCTGGTAATTTTCCTTCTGAAAGTTCTCCACTGCCTGAACCGGGTATTGAACTCACACTCTTTGGGTCTGTCACTGGATCTAACCAACGCCTTTATCCACTGTGCCATGTGTCCTTGAGGACTTTACCCCAGTTATCGAAATAAAGCGTTCGGTTCGAAATTCCAACCACCTGAAGAAGGCCGGAGCGTACAACGGCCCAAGCGTTGTGACAAATATGGCGACAAAGATGAGGACAATAGTCCGACTAATGTAAATATTGTACATAATACCTCATCTCAGAAATATAGACAGACTCCGATAAAAAAATTGTTTATCAAGTGTGTGGACTTTTTTTTATCAGAGTATGCCCTTTTTTAGAGAAGTATTGAAGATAACTAGTTTATATTATAAGGACAATTCCTCAGAGAATTGAAACCATCAATTTTTTATTTTAATTTATTTTTTGTCAAGCAGGTCTCCCAGTTGCAGAGAATCTGCCCTGAATCATAAAGTAAAAAAAATGCAAAATATCAAGACATTTCTTCATTTTTAAGATTAAGATAGTTAAAAAACTATTTTTAAAAATGTTTGTTTTTTGTCAGATAATTTTATTACAATTATCTCATAAACCCCCACTTCCATGTTAAAAATGTTTTTCTGTAGGATTTTAAACTAAAATTAATATTTATTTCAATTCAAATAAGTTAAACTTTAAATCAGCTAATTTCTCTCAATGTTTCAGAAAAGTATATTTTATTTTTGAAAGAGTTTTTAGTAAAGACAATTATGTTAATTATATAGTTTGTCAATATAATTATGTTAATTATATAGAGTTTGTCAATATAATTATGTTAATTATATAGTCTGTCAATATAATTGTTAATTATATAGTCTGTCAATATAATTGTTAATTATATAGTCTGTCAATATAATTATGTTAATTATATAGTCTGTCAATATAATTATGTTAATTATATAGTTTGTCAATATGGATGATTTCATCAATTTTACTCATAATCAGGGAAAAATATTCCAATCAATTTAAATTCAGTTTAAAATACTAAAGGAATATTTTATTTGGTAAAAAAAATACTGTAACATTTAATTTATATGGGCACACACCAAAGACAGACGACATAAGCCAAATTGAAGAACAAATGATGAATGAATTAAACAAATTATGGCCAATAATATGCTTCTAAATTATCAATGTAAATGCCTTTTTATAATAGAAATTTTAATGCTACTCAAAAATAAAACTACACATAAATCATAGAAAAAGAGAAAATACTTGTGAATAGTTTTCAAAGAAATAGTATAATTTTTGAAGCAAAGTTTATGCTGAATAATAGAACAATTAAACCAGTCAAAGACTTTTCCTTGGTATAGGGGCAACTCTGGTGTTCCTTTCTCTTCTCATCTGGTAGCTGTCAAATTTCTTCTCTATAGTTTTGCTTTCTGGATTGGGGCGACCTGGGCTACAGCTGTAGATGTTACATCAAATCCTTGAATTAACTCCTGGGCTCCCTTTTATTACCTACAGATAGACTCCAAATTTACTTCTCAGAATTTGGAGGGAAACTTTATGATTGGTTCTTTTCCCACAAATCAAAATATACCAAGAATATTTTTGAAATTAAAAATTAAGCAAAGGCCAAATACAGCATCTGCTTTCTCTCAGAAAATACACTCTCATGCAACTTTCTTATATTACATCAGAACTTAGAAACAGGGGAACTATCATTATAACTTAGAAATAAGTTGAAGACTCATTATACATGTAATGATATATCAGTAGTCATGAAGGTAAAGAAAAATAATACTAATGGAATCAATAGTTATGACATCAGCCTCAACATTGGGGAAAATTGTGTTTTCAAAATTGAGATAGTTAAAAAAAAATGACAGAAACGTTTCATCTAAGTTTCACTTCAACAGTTAATGTCTTGCAACTTCTTGCTATGATAAAGAGACAAAGCTAGTTTTTTCAATGGTACAACTAAGAACATATTTACAACATGTAAAATCACCTGGAATCACAATTTGATATTAGAGTAAAAACAGTTCATCATAAAATGTATTAGAGGTACATGTCTGAAAATTTCTATTAATTTTTCGATAATTCAACAAAATTGCTCTTTTCTCTGTAGTATATTTTGGAAAATCTTGTAAAGTTTTGACTCTTCAAAAAGGAGAGTAATGATTATAAAACTTAGAAATTTGTTTTTAAATAAATCATTGTTCCATCCTTCAAACACACTTTTTGTGAAATGATAATTGGTCTCTCCTTGAAACAAATGCTTATTGTAGAGTTTTAAATTTGTTTTTTTGAAATGAATCATTGGTCAGTACTCCAAACAAATGCTTATCATAAAGTGTTAAACTTGTTTTATGAGAGGAAACCTTGGTCAATTCTTCAAACAAATGTTTGTTGTAAAGATTTAAGACCATTTATTGTCACACTAAATAACTGAATTGAATAAAAATACATATATTGAAGCTGACAAAAAATACTTTTTTGCAGTTTGAATTTATCTGTAAGATTCTCCAATAGCCAATATTTCTGGAACATTCCATATCTTATAATTACTTGAAAATGATATTATAACAAAGTTCCATTTAAGGACTGATGTTTATGACACTTGTACAATATCATCTAACAGAGGCTGTCAAAACTGATTTCTGTCTTTAGTTGGAATAAAATTTTTATGATAGCACTGGATGGAGATCTAATATCAATTACTTGGTCAATGTAAAATTTGGCGTAATAGTATACTGCAACCCATTGGCCTCGGTGGTCATAACTGAAGGCCATTTGAGGTTGGTCTTCATCACAAATGATATCTGAATATTCAGATTGAATGAGTGTCTTTTCTATCTTCCTTTGTTCCTTTAGAGATGTACATCAAGTTCCATTGAAAGTTATATCACTGTAATGTTTATTCTCTTCATCACATGGTATTTAACTTTATCAGCAACCTTTTCATGTATATCAAGGAATTTGAGGTCTCATTCAGCCTGCCACTCTCATTTCAAACAAAAATAGCTTGGAGTTCATGATCCCCAGAACAGAACCATGAATTGAAATGATAATAAAAGGAAAACTGGTTACGTTGTTAGAAATTTTAAGAAAATCTATAAAGACTGTTGAAAGTCATTCTTTGAATGACAGTATGGAGAAAATACAATGAATAAGTATTTTATACAGTTTTAAAATGTCTCATTACAAAGAAATATAAGAAAAAATGGGTTTCAGCTGGTGAGGTTCATTCACCTGGTGAGCAACACAAATTTCAGTCAGCTAGACTCAGTGGTTTACATGAAAATTACCACCAATACCTTTTTATAGTAAAATTACAACAATACATTTTATAGCAAAATGACCAATGATACATTTTATCTGTAGTTGAAGGTATACAATTACTTTCAAAAGATGTTTAGTTGAAGACATAAAATTCTGTTCAATTTCAATGTTCGGTGATACCTAAGTTGAAAGTGCATTTAACTCGGTATCTCCAAAAACACCCCCTAAAAATGATACCCAAGTTAAAAAATACATTTCAATTTATTTTTTTGTAACATTAAAACTTGTCTTATTACAAGAGATCATATATCTTCCATTGATTTTATGTACATACTTCAAAGATGCAATATTTTCTATTATGTCTAATAGTTTTTTCATGCCATTCTCTTGAAACAACAAATCATATCTTCTAATGACTTTATGTTCATAATTCCTTGAAGCAATTGTTTTTTTAAGATTGTTTTCTCTTATGTTTCATAGAAAGTCATCTGCTTTTACTCATTTCATGTCCCTGCAATATGGCACTGAACATGAGTAATTATTGATTGAAATCTAAACTTAGATGCCATCTTCAATGATGACTTTTCATGAGAGTTTTTAAATGTCGTTGGGAAACAAATGAACTTCTTTGATGTCTTTATGTTAATATTGTATAGAAGAATTGTGACCCCATTTCATTGTTGAATATGAAAATGTATAAAATTAATGATTTTGAATTTGCAGTTTCTGACTGAAGAGTTGAAAAATGTAGAGTAAGAAACATCATTTTAAAATGTGTTTATATTTTAGAATGCTGTATTGAAAATAAATTTCCAAAAGGATACTAAAATTATGCTCTTTTCTTCTGCAGATTGCATTTCCATAAAAAAGGATCTCCCATCAAAGATTAACATGGAAGCACACCCTGAAGATAATTCATATCCATGTAAAAAAGAAGGATCAGATATTTCAGAGAGTTTACATTTATAAATTTGCATGTGGACAAACTGGGGAAAGACCATATTTGTGTGAAGTTTATGGTTCCATATTTTCTGTTTGAATTTTTAAAAATACATACTGACAAACACAGGTGGGGAAGCAGAATTGTGTGATGAGAAGGGCGAAACACATTCAGAGATTCAAATTAATGACTCAGTAAGAACACATACTGGAGAGAAACCATATTCATATGATATATACGGTCCAGTGTTTTCATACAGTTTTGTATAAACAAATTCCCATATGTACCCATTCTGTTGAGAAACTGTAATTAAAGTGTGCAACACAATGTTTTCTGAGAGTTCAAGCTTGAAAAACCACACCCTGGAGCATATTGGCGAGAAACCATATTCATGTGAAATATGTGGTTCAACATTTTCTGAAAATTCAACTTTAAAAAAACATATGCGAATGCATACTGGTGAGAAACCATATTCATGTGAAATATGTGGTTCAACATTTTCTGAAAATTCAACTTTAAAAAAACATATGCGAATACATACTGGTGAAAAACCATATTCATGTGAAATGTGTAGCAAAAGATTTTCACAGAGTTCACCATTAAAAATCCACATGCGAATACATACTGGTGAGAAACCATATTCTTGTGAAGTATGTGGTTCAGCATTTTCCCGTCCATCAAATTTTAAAAGACATATGCAGACACACACTGGTGAAAAACCATATTCATGTGAAATGTGTAGCTCAACATTTTCACAGATGATAAATTTAAAAATTCACATGCGAACACATAGTGGTGAAAAGCCATATTCATGTGAAATATGTGGTTCAGCATTTTCTTGTAGCTCAAGTTTAAAAAGCCATAATCGAATACATACTGGTGAGAAACCGTATTCATGTGAAGTGTGTAGCTCAACCTTTTCACAAAGTTCAGCCTTAAGAAGACACATGCGAATACATACTGAAGAGAAATCGTATTCATCTGAAGTATGTGGCTAAACATTTTCAAAAGTTTCAAATTTTAAAACTCATCAGAGGACTCATACTGGGAAAAATCTATCCTCATGTGAAGTATATGGGTTATCATTTTTACAGAATCCACTTTTAAATAATATATGCAAATAAATATTGATAAGAATGTATGTGATTTGGAATTTGAACATTACTTATTCTTAAAATTAACATGGAAACCAACACTAATGAGTCAACTGGCATGTAGATACATATGAGGTAAAACTATTCATTTGAAGTGATTCAACATTTTTAATAATATAAGATTTAAAGAGATATGGATAAACCAAATCTGATGAAAAACCATAGTTGAATGTGTCTGCATTTTCTTCTGCATTCAACTTTTTAAATTGCATGAGAGCAGAAATTGGAGAGGTCTTGCTCCTAAGATGAGGTTCTGCCAAATTTTAAAAGTCTCTGAAGGATAGCTATTCTTTAATGAAGGTTGTCCTGAATAGTTCACAGTATAAATTCACTTTAATCATATGTGTAGGTTCTACTCCAATTCTAATCATTGCCTTTCAAAACAATAAACATTGTTGAAGTGGTGTCATGAGGAAATAAATATCTTTTTGACACTATCTCTTATTGCGGGTACATACCCGCAATAAGAGATAGTGTCAAAAAGATATTTATTTGTCCATTTTTGTCAAATATCGATATTAGACATATCATTGAAAATGGTCGCTCACCTAATCTCATTGGTTTAAAACCTCCTTCCTTTAAAACCTGAGTGACTCCAATATTGTACTTTCTTGTTTAACCATTAAAAGAAACCAAGTCTGTTATATTCAGTAAGAATAGAATCATTTCCTACAGTCACCACTAATTGGACAGCTTCTGGTTGAAAGGGATTGTTGTAGAGTAGCTAGCACCCCATACAGCACTCTACCAGATAGCCTGGCTCATAGTCTTACTTAGTCTACAATTAAGAACTTCAGCAGCTGATTAATAAGTTGATTCTCAGCTGATTAATATTCTTACTTTTTTGGCTATACAGCATTTGACTCTCCTCTATTCCTTGTAAGTTTTCTCCTTAATTGTTTTGTAACTTATTGTTCTGTGTTTTTTGTATGTATCCGTTAGCACCGGATACTGGTGCTGAATAAATATATTAAGCAGTCATTCTTCTCTGTGTATCATTCACCTTGAGGATACAAAAGGGATGGAGATTATTATTTGAAGTATTTTAATAATTCTCATTAAATATTTCCAATATTTTACAAAACTAGGCTAAGTATTTTTTTTTATGTGCCATGTCCTATCAGGATGTAGGTGATCATAGCTCTCCAACATTTCGTAGCTCTTAATAAATTTTGTCTTTTTGTTATCTCTCCTAATTGACAGCTGACTGAAAGTGATGAAGCTCATTATAAAGTATTTTAATGCTGATTAAACATTTCAGATAACTCTCTTCTATGGTGAAAACAAAAAGAAAACTCCTAGAGATGATTATTGAGACTTTATTTCTCATGATGGGTTTAATGTTTTATGAAAGCTGTACTGTTCATTTTATCCATTTTTATAATTTTAAAAATGAAATCCTAAGTGATTAACATTATTCTGGTTATTTTCCAAAATTTAGCTAAATATTATACAAGGCTAAATTGTTCTGAAAAGTGAATTGGAAAGCTGTGTTGTACTTCAGTTCCAGATGTGGCAATGACTGAAAAGTAGAGTAATGCAGCCAAGTGATGATCAATATCTTTGTTGGATTTTGCAAACAAAATATTGCTCATATTAAAAAAGTCTTATGTTCCGTATGTTTATGACAGTTTCTGTGTGTTTGATTGTGACGTTGAGGCTGGGGTATTTCACCAAACACTGAACGAGTTACATTTTGTTTGACAACTTGTGAAAAGGACAACAATACTGTTGTTATTGAGAACTTGGTCCATGGTGCCTCACTAATCTTTTCAAATAATGACAATGAAAACACTAGCAGGAAGCTCCACTTAGTCTGCTCTTCAAAATCATTGTTTTACAACAAATATTGTCTAATCTAAATATTTATCTAGTTTTAATGCATAACCAGTTTGAAATTTTCCTATTTTTGTCCAAAATTCTGTCAGTCATTACTTCTTGGGTGGAGTCCACCGGAGGAGCATTCACAACACACTCCAAGTCAGATGAGTTCGCTCATTTGCCAAATCTTACCCAATTCTAAAGAAGAAAGTTACAGTGATGTAGCTTTACATAAAAAAAAACTTGTATAATGAAGTTAGACAGTAAAGAAAACGGCTTGAATAATACTGGTAGTTAAATTGGATAAAATAAATTTATTAGCTTTAGTTTGGTTGTTTTTTCACTTGTTTATATAAACATCCACAGATCTTGGGAAAAGCTACTGGTTTCGTATTGGCTTGTAGCATTATATTCTAGTTGAGAAAGGTTTTTGATTGGTTGATGAAACGATGGCTTTGCCTGGTGATTTTTTATTATCCTTCTATTTTTTTAGAGATGGTGAAATTCTGGTTCTCTTGTTTATTTATTTCTCTATCACTACATGTACAATAACCTTGATGTACCATTCCAGCTTAATATTCGCTGAAAACCAATCACCTATAGAAAAAATTAATGAAGTATCGCTCCAACCTGACATGAATAAAACTGCAACTGAATATTCACCAAGACGTCCTCAAATATTGCACTCCACTTTCGTGGAATTGAGAAGCCACCTAAGTGTTTAGATCTGTAAACAATTGAATCTTATTCAATGTTCAACTTGATTTTGCATTATTCCGACATATAATTTCTAATGTGGCCGTGGTTGTGGTAAAAAACATAAATCGAAAGTTTTCATAATTCAACACATGTTACCTCCATTCCGAGCATTATTTTTTTATTTTTTCATGGCTTCCGTTCACTACTGGCTGGCTTCTGTTTCGGGAAGATGTGGTTTTTAACAAAAAACTAAATACCACGTGTGTGCTGCCCTGGACAAAATGCTAAAATACATATTGTTTAGACAGCCAGTTTAAACTCGAATTCACAAAACACGGACGAATTCCATTGAAAACGGAAGATTTTATTCTGTGAATCAGGTAAAAAATCTGAAAGAAAAATAAACAAAAAAAAGGTGAGTGCACTGCGACGGAAGAGACAGAAAATAAAAAGAGGAAAAGCAGGTCAGCGTTGAGAGCTAGAAAGAGGCAATTCGCAAAGGTAGACATGGTAAAAGAGCAGGACCAAACGTCTGAGCAAATTCAGCATAGAAAGGTCCTATATAACTTCCTATCAATAATTCAGGGCTAGAAAGTACAAAGAGGTGACAAACTACTTGTGCTACGATCAAACATTTCAATACAAAGGCGATGAAAAGGCTAAAGAAGAATTAAATAAACATACCAAAATTATATGGAAAGGCGGAGCAGCGAGCAAGGGTGCGTGCATGCAGGGACCGAATCAGGAAGAACTCTGAAGATCCCGCCAAAAGACAACCTCTATTCTCGTGGCTTATCGCGTTGCCCGAAAGTAGCTAATAACGGTAATGCGTGATAAAAAAGGGAATTAAAGCTAAGGAAGCATAGTCTATGCTAGAAAACATGAAGGAAAGAGAAAGGAAAAAATAAAAAACGGTAACAAAAAAAGACATCGCAGCGAGACGAGAGGTAAAAAGGTAAACAAAGAAACGGTGTCCGGTGAATTTGTCCCTGTTGACGGAAGGTCCACATCACAAACGTGATACTCCCCGCCTGAGATTGTGAAATCTCAAAAGGTTTGGGTGAAAGTTTCTAGTTTGCGTCTGTTTTTACACTTGTGTTTAAAGGAGAAGAAGTCCTGTGCCAAATGCGGCTTCCTCTTGAATTGGCGAGTCAGTGAGTTGAGCCGACTGACTGCTTGTTGTCGGTTGTTATGAAGTCAAAGTCTGGATGGCTTGAGTGGAAGAGGCGCCACCCAGCTGCAGCAAATATTCTTCTTCACACCTTTTTCCATTATATCGAGGAAGATTCTGTCTTGTATAGAGTAGGCCAATTGGTCGTCTTCCTTAGTCAGTCGAAACACGGAGCTACCCAATTCTTTCTGTTTGTATCTTTCCTTGGCCTGGAACGTATTGGGACAAGGCCCAAAGTTTGTTGGGCGGCCTCCTTCTCGGGTGCTGGTGAAGAAGGTGTCTACAGTGATCGGTTTATGCGTTCCCCCGAGGCATACATTCCCCACTATCACCCAGCCCATGTCTAGTTTCTGAGCATATGGGGCATTGTGAGGACCGTTGATCTGGGCGTGAACCTTATGTACGTCGATAATGTCACGACCCAGGAGTAGCAAAATAGGGTCCTTATAGTCCAAGTTGGGGATCTCCGCTGCTATGCTAGCCAAATGCTTGTGATGAAGGGCTGCTTCTGGCGTTGGGATTTCCAAGCGATTATCTGGCACATCAGCGCATTCAATTAGTGTTGGAAGGGGGAGGCCGATGCGTCCATCTATGGATTCAATTCTGTACCCATAGGCTCTTCTCCCAGCTGTTTCTATGACTCCAGCGCAGGTCCTAAGTGAGTAAGAAGATGTGGGGCCGCAGTTGCTGAACAACTCGAAGAACTCTGGACAAGCAAGCGACTTGTTGCTCTGTTCGTCGATCACAGCATACATCCTGACTGCCTTGTTTCTCTGGCCTTGGGGGTGTACCTTCACCAGGCAAATTTTTGAACAGGATTTGTCGAGTAGGTTGCCACCACAAACCTGTGTGCAGTGGGCTGTAACGTCATTGTTCTCCCCGCCAGGGTTTGGCATGGCTCTGATGGGCGTTGTTTGTGGTACAGGTCCGGGGTGAAGGGCAGTGTTGTGGCTTTCACTGCCACATTCAGCGCATTTAGGCTTGAACCTGCAGTCTTTGTTGGCATGGGTAGAACAACATCGGAAACAGATGTTGTGTTGTCTCAGATAAGCTTGCCTCTCCGGAAAAGGTTTACTTCTGAATGCTCGGCAACTGCGTAGAGGGTGAGGCAGGTTATGGATGGGGCATACCTCTTTGGTGTCCTTGGACGCAATCTGAGCCTTGTGGACCGAAATCTCTTT
This sequence comes from Acanthosepion esculentum, assembly GCA_964036315.1. Lineage (NCBI taxonomy): Eukaryota > Metazoa > Mollusca > Cephalopoda > Sepiida > Sepiidae > Acanthosepion > Acanthosepion esculentum. Next base: position 24,116,788 of record OZ038479.1, on the reverse strand, counting down.
TCTATGTGGTGTGGTTGCTCGGTCCCTGTTTTGTGAGGGCCAAGTATTTGTGGTAAGACGAAAGCTGGGGTTGTTCCTGTCCTCTGCTTGCTGCTCAATGAACTGAGTAAACACAGAGAATGGGGGGAATGGCACTTGATATTTCCGCTTGTATGCCATGCCATCGGAGGTCCATTTGTCCCGTAGTGTAGGTGGAAGTTTCTCCACTATATGCCTGAGACCCCGAGCAGTATCCAGGTGGGCAAGACCAGGGAGATCACCATCATCCTTAGCTGCTTGGAGTTCGGTGAGGAGGTCACTTAGCTCTCTCAGTCTGTAGTAGTTCCTGGTCACCTGTGGAAACATATGGATCCTTTTGAAGAGTGAGTCTTTGATGGCTTCCGGGGACCCGTAGCATTTTCCCAAACGCTTCCATATTTCCTGCAGACCCTTCTCAGGATAGTTATGGTAGGCTGTCCTTAAACGGTTGGCATGCTCAGTAGAGGCAGGGCCGAGCCATTTCACAAGCAAGTCCATTTCTTCACACGGTGTCAAATGCATGTCGATAATGGAGTTGCGAAATGAACGTCTCCATGCTCGATAGTCCTTAGGTCTGTCCGAGAATTTCAACATACTGGCTTGCAGTAATTCTCGCCGGGCGAAGTAACGCATTAGGTCACTGGAATGGTCATGGCAATTTTCATTTTGGCACCTCCTCCGACAATCATCAGATGGATCGGGCTTGGAATCGGGGGAAGTCGCAGAAGGAGGCTTCTGAGTTGGTGGGCCAATCGGATTGGGGTGCAGGAGATCGTATGTGTTGCAGAGCAGAAGGTTGTACTGATTGAGGAGCGGCAGGTTGTAAGGGCTGTGAGTTGAGCTGAGCAGTTTGTTCAGCTACATATTCTCTCGTGCGCTGCATGGGATCAGCGGGAGTCTGGTCAAGGTGAATGCTGGATTTTTCTTCACTAAGCGATATATACTCTTCAAAGGCCTTTAGTGCGGCTTCTTTGAGAGCTATCTCCCTTTGCACCTCTAGAGTTTTCTCTTCGGACTCCATTTTAGCCTTTGCTTCACGCAGTTTATTCTCTCTCCACGAAGAGCAGGCTTGCTTTAGCCATCTCCAGTTCAGCACGGACAGCCAAGGCCTTGGATGAGGCAGAGGAGAACCTGGAGTGCGTTCCGTTAGAAACGACGGATTTTTGCTCCATGGCGTTTGTGGATGCGTGTTGGGACCTGTGGCAGGAACGGGTAGACAAAGTGTACCGGTGCGTGACAGGTCGTTGGGAAGGCTAATAGCTGTCAAATTAGTTTTACGCCGGCGGCAGTCTATTAGGGAAATCCACAAGGAGCCAAGGGAGGAGAAGCTGGTCTCACTGCATCACGGAAGACTTCGCGCCAAGTGCGAATAAATCTTTGATTTTTTACTGTGATGCCCTGGACAAAATGCTAAAATACATATTGCTTTAGACAGCCAGTTTAAACTCGAATTCACAAAACACGGACGAATTCCATTGAAAACGGAAGATTTTATTCTGTGAATCAGGTAAAAAATCTGAAAGAAAAATAAACAAAAAAAAGGTGAGTCCACTGCGACGGAAGAGACAGAAAATAAAAAGAGGAAAGGCAGGTCAGCGTTGAGAGCTAGAAAGAGGCAATTCACAAAGGGAGACATGGTAAAAGAGCAGGACCAAACGTCTGAGCAAATTCAGCATAGAAAAGTCCTATATAACTTCCTATCAATAATTCAGGGCTAGAAAGTACAAGCTGGTTGAATGAGCAACCCAGAAACAAAGAGGCGACAAACTACTTGTGCTACGATCAAACATTTCAATACAAAGGCGATGAAAAGGCTAAAGAAGAATTAAATAAACATACCAAAGTTATATGGAAAGGCGGAGCAGCGAGGAAGGGTGCGTGCATGCAGGGACCGAACCAGGAAGAACTCTGAAGATCCCGCCAAAAGACAACCTCTATTCTCGTGGCTTATCGCGTTGCCCGAAAGTAGCTAATAACGGTAATGCGTGATAAAAAAGGGAATTAAAGCTAAGGAAGCATAGTCTATGCTAGAAAACATGAAGGAAAGAGAAAGGAAAAAATAAAAAACGGTAACAAAAAAAGACATCGCAGCGAGACGAGAGGTAAAAAGGTAAACAAAGAAACGGTGTCCGGTGAATTTGTCCCTGTTGACGGAAGGTCCACATCACAAACGTGATACTCCCCGCCTGAGATTGTGAAATCTCAAAAGGTTTGGGTGAAAGTTTCTAGTTTGCGTCTGTTTTTACACTTGTGTTTAAAGGAGAAGAAGTCCTGTGCCAAATGCGGCTTCCTCTTGAATTGGCGAGTCAGTGAGTTGAGCCGACTGACTGCTTGTTGTCGGTTGTTATGAAGTCAAAGTCTGGATGGCTTGAGTGGAAGAGGCGCCACCCAGCTGCAGCAAATATTCTTCTTCACACCTTTTTCCATTATATCGAGGAAGATTCTGTCTTGTATAGAGTAGGCCAATTGGTCGTCTTCCTTAGTCAGTCGAAACACGGAGCTACCCAATTCTTTCTGTTTGTATCTTTCCTTGGCCTGGAACGTATTGGGACAAGGCCCAAAGTTTGTTGGGCGGCCTCCTTCTCGGGTGCTGGTGAAGAAGGTGTCTACAGTGATCGGTTTATGCGTTCCCCCGAGGCATACATTCCCCACTATCACCCAGCCCATGTCTAGTTTCTGAGCATATGGGGCATTGTGAGGACCGTTGATCTGGGCGTGAACCTTATGTACGTCGATAATGTCACGACCCAGGAGTAGCAAAATAGGGTCCTTATAGTCCAAGTTGGGGATCTCCGCTGCTATGCTAGCCAAATGCTTGTGATGAAGGGCTGCTTCTGGCGTTGGGATTTCCAAGCGATTATCTGGCACATCAGCGCATTCAATTAGTGTTGGAAGGGGGAGGCCGATGCGTCCATCTATGGATTCAATTCTGTACCCATAGGCTCTTCTCCCAGCTGTTTCTATGACTCCAGCGCAGGTCCTAAGTGAGTAAGAAGATGTGGGGCCGCAGTTGCTGAACAACTCGAAGAACTCTGGACAAGCAAGCGACTTGTTGCTCTGTTCGTCGATCACAGCATACATGCGTGATAAAAAAGGGAATTAAAGCTAAGGAAGCATAGTCTATGCTAGAAAACACAAAGGAAAGAGAAAGGAAAAGATAAAAAATAAAAATAAAAAACAGTAACAAAAAAAGACTTCGCAACGAGAGGTAAAAAGGTAAACAAAGAAACGGTGTCCGGTGAATTTGTCCCTTTTGACGGAAGGTCCACGTGACATTACAACCATTATTATTATTTTTTTTTTTTTTCATGACTTCCGTTCACTACTGGCTGGCTTCTGTTTCGGGAAGATGTGGTTTCTAACGAAAAACTAAATACCACGTGTACGAATTGTTTAAACGTAAAACTTAAATCCGTAAACAAGTTTTATCGCCATTATTCGCCATGTAACTTCTTTTCAAAAAAATAAAATACACTCGGTAAATCTTTTTAAATATTTAGATTCTTCAAAGAAAATGAAAAGACATCTCTTGCTACAAACAGGAAGGGAATTTCAAAATAACAGCTGAAAAATATGAATATAGCGTTTTAAAAAGTACATAGTCAGGGTGGATTCGAAAGAAAATAATGCATATCTTACATGAATTACCTCCCTTGAGTTTCGCTCTCGGAAGATATTTACTGTTTGCAAGGAAATGTTTACTTAAAAGAATATTTAAACCCCAAAACAAAATTATTTATTTAAGATTCTATCGTTACACCTTTCGGCTGTAATGTTGAATTGTCCTCAAAACGAAAAATAAGACAAAGGCTGAAAGAAGTAAGTAAGTATGACTTTTTCTCTTTTAGTTTTACGAAATTGTGGCTGAAAGTGTAAGAGAAATACGTAGAAAATCGAAGATTTTCAAAAAGAAAGACAATTATTAATCTTCCAGACTTTTATATTTTATTCTCAAACTAAAAATGTTTTGCAATCAGGCGATTCCTATTTTGAATACAAATTTGATTTTTAAATGTAGTTTTATTATTTTCTTAGTTTCATTTTCTTTTTATCCTTTTTATGCTGACTTTCTAAGTAATTTACGAAAACATGGTAGTAAATTTTGATCATAATAAAAAAATTATTGCAACATTTTTTCTTTTTAATTATATGGTTTTATTTTATTTGTATGTCTATTTTTAATATTTCTTTTGAAATTATCTCCCTTAACTTCAGCTCTTGCGAACACACATAAGCATAGCTTTTTAGTTTATATTTACTAGAAAAACGAATCTATGAATTTTCATTTTATCTTAAATTCTGTGTAGTTCCTTCTTCTTTCATTAACGTAGATATTGCTACAGAGACAAAAATCGAGCAAAAACAAACTGAAAGCAGTAAGTATATGTACCTAGTACAAAAAAGCTTCGCAAAAAAAATTCCCCAACTTAATAAAGACAAAGTTTTATCGTCAAACTCTGTGTGTTATTATCAAGAGTAACGACCAATGGAATTATTTATGTAAAAATTATATTTTTTAGTTCTTTTTCGAACCTTACAATTCTTGGTTAAAATTGTTTTTCTGAAGTCAACGGGTGGCCATAAATTAACATGGGAAAGTTGATCGTCTTTTTGCAGTGAAATATATTGGTTTGGAAATGCTTGCAAAAATCAGATAATCGGATTTTAATAAAATTTTCAGGACTTATTTAGAAATGAATTAATTAAATTATTTTTGAAGGGATTCTTTTTTTTAAAAAAAACAGGGTATACCCTCCACTTATTTAATTTCGAGAAATTCTTTTTTGCATTATTACTACTTACTTTTTTAACAATGTTATTTTTTATTTTCAAATTCTCAGCCATACAGCACGATGAAAGAAAGCTGCAAACTTAGGTACCTTTATGAAAATCGATAACATGACAAGACGGCCTGAAAATTAAATTCAAAAAATTTTCTTCGTGTTAAAATAAATGTATATTTCATTATAGAGAAGAAACACTAAAGTATGTTTGGAATAGTTTTTGAAATTTTTTAATCATTCTTAGCTTGTCCTAAATTTTAGTTAAAAATCTTGTTTACGAAATATCGAAGAAAAACTCGATATCAGCCATTTTTTTTAATTTAATTTTGATTTTAGAAAAATAAGTTAAATTCCTAGTTTAAAAATCGTTTAAAAAATTAATTATACGTTTTTCAAAATTTATTCTAAGAAAATTTCAAGTTTATATTTAAAATATTTTAAAAGAAACTTTTACTTACTTTCTTCGTAGAAAAATGTTGTTTAAAATAAAACTAAAAGGGAACCGATCGCCGGCGATTGACAAGTGCTAAAAATGATGACAATTATAAATTATTGACACCTGACGTGAGATTCGAGTTCTCATACGGAAGGACAGAATGGACATATTATTTAGTAGTAGTACTTTGTAATAATTAAAGTAAAAAAACTTTCAGCATTCCAATTTTTTTTTTTTTTTTTTGGTGTGTCTGTTTTTAATATTGTAGCTTTCGCCATAAGTTTGTTGATACTATCTGGAGTAATTATAAATACTATAAAAAAAAATCAATTCAGATTTATTATAAAAAATTTATATCCCCAGTAAAAATAATCACACGTAGTAAAAGTCACAGACTATTTTCTCTGAAAAAAATGGATTTTCATATTTTTATTGGGGTAAAAGTAGGTAAAATAAGAAAAAATTATTTATCATCTGAAGAAAATATCAAGGAAAGTTTATCTGAACCCCATGAAACTAGGTATTTCCTGAAAGCAAACAATATGATCTTTCATTTAAAAGTAAAATTGGCCAGTGTAAATGACTCAAGAAATTTTTTCAGAGGGCAAAATGTGAAAAAAAAAAAACGGAAAATTTTGCATTTTTTGTAGTTCTAAAGAAAAATTTTCCCATTTCACGCATAAGATTGAGAATTTGCTTGAGAACTTTGCATTCTATGATGGGTTTAATGTTGCTGATGATTGGGAATATTCACCTGATGTTTTGTTGGATTTTCCTATATGACAAAAACAAGCATTTTAATCAGCTGTGGCTGAGTGAGATAAAATTTCACAAGACATGTACATTAAATTATACTATAATTTTAAGTACACTTATGAAATTTCATTGTCTTTTTATGCTCACTTTATTATATTTTAAAACTCAATTCGCGTGACGTTCTTTTATTGCACAAATGATACTTCCGGTCTTCCATAGATTTCATTGGCAAACACATTGACACAAATTAAATTTTTTAATATACGTGCGCTCGTTAGTTTGTAAGAAGCTATGAAAATTATAATCTGTAAATATATATCTACTTAATAACAACATTCGTTAAGTTCTACAAACTTTTCCCTAATTTTAGAAGAATTAGCAACATAATGTAAAAATAAAAAAAGATATTTCAGAAATAACAAATACTTGTTTTAAAAATTCATTTTTCATCAATATCTTTTTGATTTCAGACAATATTGTCCATGTTCATCAAAATAAATAAAAGGAATTAAAAACTTTTGAAATTAAACAATATTTTTGTTTTATTGAGTTCTGTATGTTACAATTCAGAGATGATTTTCAGGTAGATGTGGTCCAACTAAAAAAAAAAAAAACATGATTTGGTTTCGTCAATTCCTTGTGCTTTTAACTAAAATAATCACTAAACTCCTCAAAATTGAAATTATAAAGTTTTCGTACAATTAGTTAGGGGGTAATACATATGAAAAAATATTTCTGCCATGACTTTAATTAAAAAAAACATATTTATAATAAGTACCGTCATTTGGGAATAGTTTCTGAAAGTTTCATTAAAATCCGACAATTATTTTTATTTTTGCAAGATTTTCCAAATTTATGTGTGTCATACAAATAAAAAAAAAACGTGCTAAAAATTTTATATCTTATTTTACTAGTTCCGGTGCTACAAAGAGAAACAAGTTTCTTTTAATCAAAATTTAGAATGTTCTAAAAAGAAGGAAAATTTTTTAAAAAATACTTTGATCTTTCCTCTCAATAATAACATAAGCATTTAGACGGTAAAATTTTCATTTCATGAAGTTTGGTGGTTTTTTTCATCATACTATGCGCTATTTTTAGCGATCTCATAAAGGTACGTATGCAAACTTCATAAAAACAAAGTTTTGTCATCAAAATATTTGTTATTATTAAGAGTATAATAAGTATTTTTAAATTATTTAAAAAAATTTTTTAATCCTTTTTATCACGTTTGAAATTTTGGTTGAAGATTTTTTTTGTTTTTTGTTTCTTTCTTAGGTCAGAGGTCGCGTAATATTTAGCTTCAGTTTTTTTTCATGCTTTTTTCAGTTGAAAATCACATTAATTTGGAAATGCTTGAAAAATCAAATAATTTTCAGATTTTAATGAAACTTTGAAGACTTATTACAAAATGAAAGATATTATTTTAGAAAAGTTTTTTTTTTTTTTTTTAGAAATTCCTGGTAATTTTTTTTTTTACATCTGTTACAACTCCCCCACCCCACCCCACTACTTAATTTTATGGAAACTTGAAAATCCCAAACTGTAAGTCTCTGTATTTGTTTTTATTAAATGCAGATGACTTTGAAGAATATAAATCATCAAATTTTTTTCATAAATTGATGACTGGTTCGGCACAAACTTTAGCTCAGAATTGTAAAATACAAAACCCAATAAAACTAAAACATTAATTAACAAAGCTTTTAATAGCTTCTTTGAATAATACATATCAAGTACATTTTTATCTGAAGTCAAAATATTTTTTCGATGAAAAATGATTTTTTACAAGAATTGTTTTCTTTTTTTTATATTTTAATTGAAAAAGTTGTTAAATATTTTAAAATTAACTTTGAAACTGTGCGTCACAGGAAATTCTCTCATTAAAAGACCTCTTCTTACAGATCTTAAATTTGAAAGCTTATTAAAGTCTGCAAAATGGTGTATTTTTACAATAAATTTTTAATATGCCAACAAATGTATTAAAATTGTCTCTAACAAAACTACAGTTCTGAAATAATGTCATGTGTGCTTGAGTTGTTCTCCTGGTAGCGAGGATCCAGCCTCATAAATTGTGTTGATTTCATGTGAAATTCTTTGACTGACTAACCAGCAATGTCACATTTTCAAAATTTTTAATTTTCTTTTCATTTTTCACTAAATATGTTTTCATTTTTTAAATATAATTTAAAAAAATTTTTTTTTTTTTTAGATTCAATTTTAGGGACAGAAACGGTGCAGTCTTTCGACATATCTTTGTTTAAAAAATACCTAAAAGAGATCAATAAAATATTAGACTTTTGAAAGTATTTTTTACAAATTAATTTATAGGTAAATAAGCTGGTTCACTTCAGAATACTGACACTTCTGCCCTTCCATCCAATAAATTGCCCTACCGTTAGTTGGTGATACATTGACGTGAATATCAATTTACACTTCCCAAACCAATCACCGCTGTTAGGCATGATTTGCTTATTTCCAACTAAGTTTTTCTACTAAAAAATTAAGCAATGTTTGATTCAAATTACATTAAGCATACTTTAAATTTTTTAATCTTCCTCATATTACTTTTGAATAAGTATAATTGAATTTTACAAGATTTTTATACAAAGAATTTCACTTTTGTTTCCAAAGATATCCAATATGGCTGATATGATCGATTTTATGGCAATTTTGCTGTCTCAAAAAAACAAGATTTTTAACTAAAATTTTGCACGCGCTAGGAAGGATTAAAAAAATATCAAAAAGTACTTTGGTCTTTCCTCATAATAACATAAATATTTAGATGATAAAAAAATTGTCCTCATCTTTGTCGCCATATTTGTCACAACGTTTCGGCCGTTGTACGCTCCGGCCTTCTTCAGGTGGTTGGAATTTCGAACCGAACCCTTTATTTCGATCACTGGGGTAGACTGTTCTAGTTCCACGAGCCATGTTTGATGGATGTCAGTTATCAGTTATCTCCTGGTAATTTTCCCTCTGAAAGTTCTCCACTACCTGAACCGCGTATTGAACTCACACTCTTTGGGTCTGTCACTGGATCTAACCAACGCCTTTATCCACTGTGCCATGTGTCCTTGAGGACTCTACCCCACTTATCGAAATAAAGCGTTCGGTTCGAAATTCCAACCACCTGAAGAAGGCCGGAGCGTACAACGGCCCAAGCGTTGTGACAAATATTGCGACAAAGATGAGGACAATAGTCCGACTAATGTAAATATTGTACATAATACCTCATCTCAGAAATATAGACAGACTCCGATAAAAAAATTGTTTATCAAGTGTGTGGACTTTTTTTTATCAGAGTATGCCCTTTTTTAGAGAAGTATTGAAGATAACTAGTTTATATTATAAGGACAATTCCTCAGAGAATTGAAACTTGAAACCATCAATTTTTTATTTTAGTTTATTTTTTGTCAAGCAGGTCTCCCAGTTGCAGAGAATCTGCCCTGAATCATAAAGTAAAAAAAATGCAAAATATCAAGACATTTCTTCATTTTTAAGATTAAGATAGTTAAAAAACTATTTTAAAAAATGTTTGTTTTTTGTCAGATAATATTATTACAATTATCTCATAAACCCCCACTTCCATGTTAAAAATATTTTTCTGTAGCATTTTAAACTAAAATTAATATTTATTTCAATTCAAATAAGTTAAACTTTAAATCAGCTAATTTCTCTCAATGTTTCAGAAAAGTATATTTTATTTTTGAAAGAGTTTTTAATAAAGATAATTATGTTTGTCAATATAATTATGTTAATTATATAGTTTGTCAATATGAATGATTTCATCAATTTTACTCATAATCAGGGAAAAATATTCCAATCAATTTAAATTCAGTTTAAAATACTAAAGGAATATTTTATTTGGTAAAAAAAACACAACAAAAATAGTTCATACAAACATTTGAGGTAACATTTAATTTATATGGGCACACACCAAAGACAGACGACATAAGCTGAATTGAAGAACAAATGATGAATGAATTAAACAAATTATGGCCAATAATATGCTTGTAAAATATCAATGTAAATGCCTTTTTATAATAGAAATTTTAATGCTACTCAAAAATAAAACTACACATAAATCATAGAAAAAGAGAAAATACTTGTGAATAGTTTTCGAAGAAATGGTATAACTTTTGAAGCAAAGTTTATGCTGAAGAATAGAACAATTAAACCAGTCAAAGACTTTTCCTTGGTATAGGGGCAACTCTGGTGTTCCTTTCTCTTCTCATCTGGTAGCTGTCAAATTTCTTCTCTATAGTTTTGCTTTCTGGATTGGGGCGACCTGGGCTACAGCAGTAGATGTTTCATCAAATCCTTGAATTAACTCCTGGGCTCCCTTTTATTACCTACAGATAGACTCCAAATTTCCTTGGCAGAATTTAGAGGGAAACCTTATGATTGGTTCTTTTCCCACAAATCAAAATATACCAAAAATATTTTTGAAATTAAAAAATTAAGCAAAGGCCAAATACAGCATCTGCTTTCTTTCAGAAAAGCAGAAAATACACTCTCATGCAACTTTCTTATATTACATCAGAACTTAGAAACAGGGAAACTATCATTATAACTTAGAAATAAGTTGAAGACTCATTATGCATGTAATTATATATCAGTAGTCATGAAGGTAAAGAAAAATAATACTAATGGAATCAATAGTTATGACATCAGACCAGCCTCAACATTGGGGAAAATTGTGTTTTCAAAAATGAGATAGATGAAACGTTTCTGTCATTTTTTTTAACTAAGTTTCATTTCAACATTAATGCCTTGCAACTTCTTGCTATGATAAAGAGATAAAGCTAGTTTTTTCAATGGTACAACTAAGAACATATTTACAACATCTAAAATCAGCCGGAATCACAATTTGATATTAGAGTAAAAACAGTTCTTCATAAAATGTATTAGAGGTACATGTGTGAAAATTTCTATAAATTTTTCAATAAGCAATTCAACAAAATGGCTCTTTTCTCTGTAGTATATTTTGGAAAATCTTGTAAAGTTTTGACTCTTCAAAAAGGAGAGTAATGATTATAAAACTTAGAAATTTGTTTTTAAATAAATCATTGTTCCATCCTTCAAACACGCTTTTTGTGAAATGATAATTGGTCTCTCCTTGAAACAAATGCTTATTGTAGAGTTTTAAATTTGTTTTTTGAAATGAATCATTGGTCAGTACTCCAAACAAATGCTTATCATAAAGTGTTAAACTTGTTTTATGAGAGGAAACCTTGGTCAATTCTTCAAACAAATGCTTGTTGTAAAGATTTAAGACCATTTAGCGTCACACTAAATAACTGAATTGAATAAAAATACATATATTGGAGCTGACGAAAAATACTTTTGTGCAGTTTGAATTTGTCTGTAACATTCTCCTATAGGCAATATTTCTGGAACATTCCATATCTTATAATTACTTGAAAATGATATTATAACAAAGTTCCATTTAAGGACTGATGTTTATGACACTTGTACAATATCATCTAACAGAGGCTGTCAAAACTGATTTCTGTCTTTAGTTGGAATAAAATTTTGATGATAGCACTGGATGGAGATCTAATATCAATTACTTGGTCAATGTAAAATTTGGTGTAATAGTATACTGCAACCCATTGGCCTCGGTGGTCATAACTGAATGCCATTTGAGGTTGGTCTTCATCACAAATGATATCTGAATATTCAGATTGAATGAGTGTCTTTTCTATCTTCCTTTGTTCCTTTAGAGATGTACATCAAGTTCCATTGAAAGTTATATCACTGTAATGTTTATTCTCTTCATCACATGGTATTTAACTTTATCAGCAACCTTTTTATATATATCAAGGAATCTGAGGTCTCATTCAGCCTGCCACTCTCATTTCAAACAAAAATAGCTTGGAGTTCATGATCCCCAGAACAGAACCATGAATGGAAATGATAATAAAAGGAAAACTGGTTACCTTGTTAGAAATTTTATTCTAATCTTTCATGGAATACTAAATTTAAAAGTAAAAATGTATATAGTTCATTTATAATTTCTTTTATGAATTTAAATTTTTGTTAGTTTTTTTTTTTTTTTAAAGCAAATCTATAAAGACTGTTGAAAGTCATTCTTTGAATGACAGTATGGAGAAAATACAATGAATAAGTATTTTATACAGTTTTAAAATCCCTCATTACAAAGAAATATAAGAAAAAATGGGTTTCAGCTGGTGAGGTTCATTCACCTGGTGAGCAACACAAATTTCAGTCGGCTAGACTCAGTGGTTTACATGAAAATTACCACCAATACCTTTTTATAGTAAAATTACAACAATACATTTTATAGCAAAATGACCAATGATACATTTTATCTGTAGTTGAAGGCATACAATTACTTTCAAAAGATATTTAGTTGAAGCCATAAAATTGTGTTCAAAATATTTAGATTTTAGCACTACAATACCCATAGAGGTTGACATACCATGAAACAAAATCAACCAAGTCAGTAAAATTATAAAAGAAAAAAAACTCCATGAATGATCTCCCTTAACTTCAGCTCTTACAAATACATTTTAAAGTAGTAAGCAATAGGTTTAGTTATTTAAAAATTTAATCAATCACTTTTTATTTTATTTTAAATTCTGTAGTTCTACTATTTTTCTCCACAGAAGAAAATTGAGCAAAAACAAACAGAAAGAAGTATAGTTTTATTTTTGTTCTCAAACTAAATTTGTATTAAATTTGTAAACTAATTAGTACTCCAAGCTTACTCAATAAAAGAAAAAGGAAAAGGTGTTAAAAATAATTTAAATGTATTCTTTGCAATTAACTTTTGGTTTTATTTGAAAGATATTAGCCTTAAGTTAATCTGTTAAAAACATAAGTTATTTTTATGTATATAATTGGGTTTTAGACATTTGTTTTTCAAAATATTGACAGTCACTCATTGACTCATCTATTATTATCTCAGATTTTAAAAGCGTATTTAAGTATTTTTCTCTTTTTACAGATTAACTTTAGACTAATACCTTTAATGAACAATTAAATATCTGATTTTAGTGTAGGTACTTACAATAAAAGTGCTACTTAAGTTGAAAGTGCATTTTAACTAGATATCTCCAACAAAAAAATGAGAGAATGTATTTTAATTTGGTGCCTCCAAAAACATCCCACTAAAAATGATACCTAAGTTGAATAAGGTACATCAAAAAAGAAACAAAAATCATTCTTAATTTGAAAAGGCATTTTAACCAGGTACTTCAAAAACACCCCCCTAAAAATGATGCCTAAGTTGAAAATGCATTTTAACCAGGTACTTCAAAACAAAAAGAAAAGCCATTCTTAATTTAAAAATGCTTTTTAACTAAGTACATAAAAAATAATCCCTAAGTTGAAAATGCATTTTAACTTATTTTTTCCTAACATTAAAAGTTGTCTTACAACAAGAGATCATATATCTTCCGTTGATTTTCATGTACATACTTCCAAAATGCAATATTTTCTATTATGTCTAATAGTTTTTTCATGCCATTCTCTTGAAACAACAAATCATATCTTCTAATGACTTTATGTTCATAATTCCTTGAAGCAATTGTTTTTTTAAGATTGTTTTCTCTTATGTTTCATAGAAAGTCATCTGCTTTTACTGATTTCATGTCCATGCAATATGGCACTGAACATGAGTAATTATTGATTGAAATCTAAACTTAGATGCCATCTTCAATGATGACTTTTCATGAGAGTTTTTAAATGTCGTTGGGAAACAAATGAACTTCTTTGATGTCTTTATGTTAATATTGTATAGAAGAATTATGACCCCATTTCAATGTTGAATATGAAAATGTATAAAATTAATGATTTTGAATTTGCAGTTTCTGACTGAAGAGTTGAAAAATGTAGAGTAGGAAACATTTTTTAAAATGTGTTTATATTTTAGAATGCTGTATTGAAAATAAATTTCTAAAAGGATACTAAAATTATGCTATTTTCTTCTGCAGATTGCCTTTCCATAAAAAAAGGATCTCCCATCAAAGATTAACATGGAAGCACACCCTGAAGATAATTCATATCCATGTAAAAAAGAAGGATCAGATATTTCAGAGAGTTTACATTTATAAATTTGCATGTGCACAAACTGGGGAAAAACCATATTTATATAAGTTTATGGTTCCATATTTTCTGTTTGAATTTTTAAAAATACATACTGACAAACACAGGTGGGGAAGCAGAATTGTGTGATGAGAAGGGCGAAACACATTCAGAGATTCAAATTAATGACTCAGTAAGAACACATACTGGAGAGAAACCATATTCATATAAAGTATACGGTCCAGTGTTTTCATACAGTTTTGTATAAACAAATTCCCATATGTACCCATTCTGTTGAGAAACTGTAATTAAAGTGTGCAACACAATGTTTTCTGAGAGTTCAAGCTTGAAAAACCACTCCCTGGAGCATATTGGTGAGAAACCATATTCATGTGAAATGTGTGGTTCAGTATTTTCCATCAGTTCAGATTTAAAAAAACACAAACGAATGCATACTGGTGAGAAACCATATTCATGTGAAATATGTGGTTCAACATTTTCTGAAAATTCAGCTTTAAAAAAACATATGCGAATACATACTGGTGAGAAACCATATTCATGTGAAATGTGTAGCAAAAGATTTTCACAGAGTTCAACATTAAAAAACCACATGAGAATACATACTGGTGAGAAACCATATTCTTGTGAAGTATGTGGTTCAGCATTTTCCCGTACATCAAGTTTTAAAAGACATATGCAGACACACACTGGTGAAAAACCATATTCATGTGAAATGTGTAGCTCAACATTTTCACAGATGTTAACATTAAAAATTCACATGCGAACACATACTGGTGAAAAACCATATTCATGTGAAATGTGTAGCAAAACATTTTCACAGGAGTCACCATTAAAAATTCACATGCGAATACATACTGGTGAGAAACCATATTCATGTGAAATGTGTAGCAAATCATTTTCAGTGGGATCAACATTAAAAAACCACATGCGAATACATTTTGGTGAGAAACCTTATTCTTGTGAAGTATGTGGTTCAGCATTTTCTTGTACATCAAGTTTTAAAAGACATATGCAAACACACACTGGTGAAAAACCATATTCATGTCAAATATGTGGTTCAGCATTTCCTGAGACCTCAAATTTAAAAAGACATATGCAGACACACACTGGTGAGAAACCATATTCATGTGAAATATGTGGTTCAGCATTTTCTTGTAGCTCAAATTTAAAAAACCATATACGAATACATACTGGTGAGAAACCATATTCATGTGAAATGTGTAGCTCAACATTTTCACGGCGTTCAACATTAAAAACTCACATCCAAACACATACTGGTGAGAAACCATATTCATGTGAAATATGTGGATCATCATTTTCTGGAAGTTCAGTTTTAAAAAGACATAATCGAATACATACTGGTGAAAAGCCGTATTCATGTGAAGTGTGTAGCTCAACCTTTTCACAAAGTTCAGCCTTAAGAAGACACATGCGAATACATAGTAAAGAGAAATCATATTCATCTGAAGTATGTGGTTAAACATTTTCAAAAATTTCAAATTTTAAAACTCATCAGAGGACTTATACTGGGAAAAATCTTTCCTCATGTGAAGTATGTGGGTTATCATTTTTACAGAATTCACATTTAAATCACGCATGCAAATAAATATTGGTAAGAATGTATGTGATTTGGAATTTGAACATTACTTATTCTTAAAATTAACATGGAAACCAATACTAATGTGTCAACTGGCATGTAGATACATATGAGGTAAAACTATTCAGGTGAAGTGATTCAACATTTTTAATAATATAAGATTTAAAGAGATATGGATAAACCAACTCTGATGAAAAACCATAGTTGAATGGATCTGCATTTTTTTGTGCGTTCAACTTTTTAGATTGCATGAGAGCAGAAATTGGAGAGGTCTTTCTCCTAAGATGAGGTTCTGCCAAATTTTAAAATTCTCTGAAGGATAGCTATTCTTTAATGAAGGTTGTCCTGAATAGTTCACAGTATAAATTCACTTTAATCATATGTGTAGGTTTTACTACAATTCTAATCATTGCTTTTTCAAACAATAAATATTGCTGAAGTGGTGTCATGAGAAGAAAAATATCATTTTGAAACTATCTCTTATTGCGGGTACATACCCTTAATAAGAGATAGTGTCCAGAAGATATTTTTTGTCCATTTTTGTCAAAAATCAATATTAGACATGTCATTGAAAATGATCTCTCACCTAATCTCATTGGTTTAAAACCTGCTTCCTTTAAAACCTGAGTGACTCCAATATTGTACTTTCTTGTTTAACCATTAAAAGAAATCAAATCTGCTATATTCAGCAAGAACAGAATCATTTCCTACAGTCCCCACTAAATGGACAGCTTGTGGTTGAAAGGGATTGTTGTAGAGTAGCTAGCACCCATACAGCACTCTACCAGATAGCCTGGCTCATAGTCTTACTTAGTCTACAATTAAGAACTTCAGCAGCTGATTAATAAGTTGATACTCAGCTGATTAATATTCTTACTTTTTTTGGCTATACAGCATTTGACTCTCCTCTATTCCTTGTAAGTTTTCTTCTTAATTGTTTTGTAACTTATTGTTATTATAATTCTCTTTAAATATTTCCAATATTTTACAAAACTAGGCTAAGTATTTTTCTTTTATGTGCCATGTCCTATCAGGATGTAGGTGATCATAGCTCTCCAACATTTCGTAGCTCTTAATAAATTTTGTCTTTTTGTTATCTCTCCTAATTGACAGCTGATTGAAAGTGATGAAGATTATTATAAAGTATTTTAATGCTGATTAAACATTTCAGATAACTCTCTTCTCTGGTGGAAACAGAAACAAAACTCCTATAGATGATTATTGAGACTTTATTTCTCATGATGGGTTTAATGTTTTATGAAAGCTGTACTGTTCATTTTATCCATGTTTATAATTTTGAAAATGAAATCCTAAGTGATTAACATTATTCTGGTTATTTTCCAAAATTTAGCTAAATATTATACAAGGCTAAATTGTTCTGAAAAGTGAATTGGAAAGCTGTGTTGTACTTCAGTTCCAGATGTGGCAATCACTGAAATGTAGAGTAATGCAGCCAAGTGACGATCAATATCTTTGTTGGATTTTGCAAACAAATTATTGCTCGTATTAAAAAGTCTTATGTTCAGTATGTTTACGACAGTTTCTGTGTGTTTGATTGTGACGATGAGACTGGGGTATTTCACCAAACACTGAACGAGTTACATTTTGTTTGACAACTTGTGAAAAGGAGAACAATGCTGTTCTTATTGAGAACTTGGTCCATGGTGCCTCATTAATCTTCTCAAATAATGACAATGAAAACACTAGCAGGAAGCTCCACTTAGTCTCCTCTTCTGCTGGTCAAAATCATTGTTTTACAACAAATATTGTCTAATCTAAATATTTATCTAGTTTTAATGTAGGATTCTATTGTCAGCAATGCATAACCAGTTTGAAATTTTCCTATTTTTGTTCAAATTCTGTCAGTCATTACTTCTTGGGTGGAGTCCACCGGAGGAGCATTCACAACACACTCAAAGTCAGATGAGTTCGTTCATTTGCCAAATCTTACCCAATTCTAAAGAAGAAAGTTACAGAAAAAAACTTGTATAATGGAGTTAGACAATAAAGAAAACGGCTTGAATAATACTGGTAGGTAAATTGGATAAAATTAATTTATTGGCTTTAATTTGGTTGTTTTTTCACCTGTTTATATACACATCTATAGATCTTGGGAAAAGTCATTGGCTTCTTATTGGCTTGTAGTATTATATTCTAGTTGTGAAAGGTTTTTGATTGGTTGGTGAGACTATGGCTTTGCCTGGTGATTTTTATAATCCTTCTATTTTTTAGAGATGGTGAAATTCTGGTTCTCTTGTTTATTTATTTCTCTATCACTACACATACAATAACCTTGATGTACCATTCCAGCATAATATTCCCTGAAAACCAATCACCTATATAAAAAATTAATGAAGCATCCCTCCAACCTGACATGAATAAAACTGCAACTGAATATTCACCAAGACTTCCTCAAATATTGCACTCCTCTTTCCTGGAATTGAGAAGCCACCTAAGTGTTTAGATCTGTAAACAATTGAGTCTTATTCAATATTAGCTGCTTCCTAGTAAAACGACCTTGACCTTCACAACCTCTGATCTCGTTGATTTAAGTCAATCAGCATGCGAGAAATATTGTTGACGCTAGAGCAGTGCCTCGTGAGCATCGGATTAGGCCATGCTTCTCAAACATCGAACAACATTGGGATTAATTTAATATTTACGGTTTTCTACTCCCTCTAGGCATGGAGTACTTGAATAAATCGTTTTACATATTATTAGCTCCTTTTTTGGTCCTAATTCACGCTGCTCGGCCTGGAGACCTTGCTCAAAGTGTAGTATCTGTTCACAGATTGGTCGCTTGGTCGGCTTCCTGGCTGAGAGCTTCACTCAATACTTCCCTGGTGTAGGGATTCGTCCCTGCGCATGATATCACTATCATGGCAACGACTAGTTTGGACCGGCTCCGGCCTAGACTAGCTATGCCAAGCCAAGACTAGCTCTGACCAGCTTGGACAAGCTAAGACTAGCTATGACCAGCTCTGACAAGCTAAGACCAGCAAAGTCCAGCGGCCCAGATGGAAACACTCGGGTCTCCTTCCCCACGTTAAAAACCGACATTGTGTCACAACCTGACTCAGTGGGGGGTTCCAGTAAATACCTGGATCAAAGTGTAGTACACTACCTTTGTGAGCTTCCGGTGCATTTTGTCAAGAGAATACTCTTCGGCACGATCCTGTTACCGCTGTTGATCTGCCCTGGAAGTCGTATCACTGCTCTGCCTCGGCCCTGTTTAGGGACTCCACCTTTGTCAAGTGTTACACTTCGGCGCGATCCCGTCTCCTCGGTTGATCCGCCCGGGAAGTCGTATCGCTGCTCTGCCTCGGCCCTGTTTAGGGACTCGTCCTAGCCGGCCCTGTTTAGGGACTCGTCTTAACCGACCCTGCCGAACCTTTGTACGTCTTCGACCGACTAGCTACTGCCAGCTCTACCAATCCGGCAGTTGACCAACTACCGCCGCGACCAACTCTACACCCGTGTCGCTGATACAACCAAACCAACTCCCCTGAAGGAAACCAGTCTTACCAGACCCGACGCCGATGCAACACACTTCTCCAAAGTACACACTTGTACACTTTGGATAAATAAATTTGACATTTATTGTTTCATAAACCTCCGCCTTTGTTCTCTCATTGTCTTAGCTGTTTCTCACCTTTTCTTCGCTTCCGGGGGCAACATCCTTATCGGCCCCGCAACAGATTGGTTGGTGAAACTATGGCTTTGCCTGGTGATTTTTATTATCCTATTTTTTAGAGATGGTGAAATTCTGGTCCTCTTGTTTATTTATTTCTCTATCACTACATGTACAATAACCATGATGTACCATTCCAGCATAATATTCCCTGAAAACCAATCACCTATATAAAAAATTAATGAAGCATCCCTCCAACCTGACATGAATAAAACTGCAACTGAATATTCACCAAGACTTCCTCAAATATTGCACTCCACTTTCGTGGAATTGAGAAGCCACCTAAGTGTTTAGATCTGTAAACAATTGAATCGTATTCAATGTTCAACTTGATTTTTGCATTATTCCGACATATAATTTCTAATGTGGCCGTGATTGTGGTAAAAAAAATAAATCAAAAGTTTTCATAATTCAACTCATGTTACCTCCATTCCGAGCATTATTATTTTTTTTTTTTTTCATGGCTTCCGTTCACTACTGGCTGGCTTCTGTTTCCGGAAGATGTGGTTTTTAACAAAAAACTAAATACCACGTGTACGAATTGTTTAAACGTAAAACTTAAATCCCTAAACAAGTTATCGCCATTATTCGCTATAGAACTTCTTTACAAAAAAATAAAATACATTCGGTAAATCTTTGTAAATGTTTAGATTCTTAAAAAAAAATGAAAAGACATCTCTTGCTACGAACAGCAAGGGAATTTCAAAATCACAGCGGAAAAGTACGAATATAGCGTTTTTAAAAGTACATAGTCAGGGTGGATTCGAAAGAAAATAATGCATATCTTACATGAATTACCTCCCTTGAGTTTCGCTCTCGGAAGATATTTACTGTTTGCAAGGAAATGTTTACTTTAAAGAATATTTAAACCCCCAAAACAAAATTATTTATTTAAGATTCTATCGTTACACCTTTCGGCTGTAATGTTGAATTGTCCCCAAAACGAAAAATAAGACAAAGGCTGAAAGAAGTAAGTAAGTATGACTTTTTTTTTCTCTTTTACTTTCTGTTTAGTTTACGAAATTGTGGCTGAAAGTGTAAGAGAAACACGTAGAAAATCGAAGATTTTCAAAAAGAAAGACAATTATTAATCTTCCAGACTTTTATATTTTATTCTCAAACTAAAAATGTTTTGCAATCAGGCGATTCCTTTTTTGAATACAAATTTGATTTTTAAATGTAGTTTTATTATTTTCTTAGTTTCATTTTCTTTTTATCCTTTTTATGCTGACTTTCTAAGTAATTTACGAAAACATGGTAGTAAATTTTGATCATAATAAAAAAATTATTGCAACATTTTTTCTTTTTAATTATATGGTTTTATTTTATTTGTATGTCTATTTTTAATATTTCTTTTGAAATTATCTCCCTTAACTTCAGCTCTTGCGAACACACATAAGCATAGCTTTTTAGTTTATATTTACTAGAAAAACGAATCTATGAATTTTCATTTTATCTTAAATTCTGTGTAGTTCCTTCTTCTTTCATTAACGTAGGTATTGCTACAGAGACAAAAATCGAGCAAAAACAAACTGAAAGCAGTAAGTAAAGTTATGTACCTAGTACAAAAAAGCTTCGCAAAAAAATTCCCCAACTTAATAAAGACAAAGTTTTATCGTCAAACTCTGTGTGTTATTATCAAGAGTAACGACCAATGGAATTATTTATGTAAAAATTATATTTTTTAGTTCTTTTTCGAACCTTACAATTCTTGGTTAAAATTGTTTTTCTGAAGTCAACGGGTGGCCATAAATTAACATGGGAAAGTTGATCGTCTTTTTGCAGTGAAATATATTGGTTTGGAAATGCTTGCAAAAATCAGATAATCGGATTTTAATAAAATTTTCAGGACTTATTTAGAAATGAATTAATTAAATTATTTTTGAAGGGATTCTTTTTAAAAAAATAAAACTCGGTAAAAATATACCCTCCACTTATTTAGTTTCGAGAAATTCTTTTTTGGATTACTACTTTTTTTTAACAATGTTTAGTTTTTATTTTCGGTAATACTCCGCGAAACAGCATGCTATATATATAATTTGATGAAAGAAAGCTGCAAACTTAATAAAAAAGTTTTCTCATCAAAATGTTTATGTTCTTATTAAGAGGAAAGACTAAAGTATTTTTAAATTATTTAAAAAAATTTTTTTAATCCTTTCTATCGCGTTGGAAAGTTTAGTTGAAAATTTGCTTTTTTTTAGGTCAGAGGTCGCGTAATATTTAGCTTTAGTTTTTTTTTTTTTCATGCTTTTTTCAGTTGAAAATCACATTAATTTGGAAATTCTTGAAAAATCAAATACATTTCGGATTTTAATGAAACTTTCAGAACTTATTAAAAAATGAATGAAATTATTTTAGAAAAGTTGGTTTTTTAGAAATTCCTGGTAATTTTTTTTTTTGCATCTGTTACACTGCTACTTAATTTTATGAAAACTTGAAAAACCCAAACTGTAAGTCACTGTATTTGTTTTTATTAAATGCAGACGACTTTGAAGAATATAAATCATCAAATTGTTTTTATGAATTGATGACTGGTTCGACACAAACTTTAGCTCAGAATTGTAAAATACAAAACCCAATAAAACTAAAACATTAATTAACAAAGCTTTTAATTGCTTTTTTGAATAATACATATCAAGTACATTTTTATCTGATGTCAAAATATTTTTAAATGAATTTTTACAAGAATTGTTTTCTTTTTTTTATATTTTAATTGAAAGTTAAATATTTTAAAATTAAGTTTGAAACTGTGCGTCACAGGAAATTCTCTCATTAAAAGACCTCTTCTTACAGATCTTAAATTTGAAAGCTTATTACAGTCTGCAAAATGGTGTATTTTTACAATAATTTTTTAATATGCCAAAAAGTGTATTAAAATTCTCCCCAACAAAACTATGGAAGCACAATTCTGAAATAATGTCACATGTGCTTGAGTTGTTTCTCCTGGTAGCGATGTTCCGGCCTCATAAATTGTGTTGATTTCATGTGAAATTCTTTGACTGACCGACCAACAATGTCACATTTTCCAAATTTTTTCTTTTCTTTTCTCTTCTTTTTTACATTTTTCACTAAATATTTTATTTTCATTTTTTAAATACAATTTATTTATTTATTTATTTTTTTTTTTAGATTCAATTTTAGGGAAAGAAATGGTGCAGTCTTTGCACATGTTTTTGTTAAAAAAGTAGCTAAAAGAGATCAATACAATATTAGGCTTTTCAAAGTATTTAATTTTTACAAATTAATTCATAGGTAAATAAGCCGGTTCACTTAAAAATTAAAAATACTGTCACTTCTGCCCTTCCGTTCAATAAATTGCCCTACCGTTAGTTGGCGATACATTGACATAAACATCAATTTACACTTCCAAAACTAATCACCTCTGTTAGATACACATTTTAAACTAAAATTAATATTTATTTCAATTCAAATAAATTAAACTTTAAATCAGCTAATTTCTCTCAATGTTTCAAAAAAGTATATTTCATTTTTGAAAGAGTTTTTAGTAAAGACAATTATGTTTGTCAATATAATTATGTTAATTATATAGTTTGTCAATATGGATGATTTCATCAATTTTACTCATAATCAGGGAAAAATATTCCAATCAATTTAAATTCAGTTTAAAATACTAAAGGAATATTTGATTTGGTAAAACAAACACAACAAGAATAGTTCATACAAACATTTGAGGTAACATTTAATTTATATGGGCACACACCAAAGACAGATCGTCCTGGGTACGACGTTAAACTGCATCCAACAGCTAGGCCTCTGATCAGGAGGTTTTGACGAAGCGTGGTACCACCTCTTAATTGCTGGTGTTCCCAGGTCCACCCTGACCGGGGTGGTAGCACCTGTTGGGGCTCCAGCTATGGGCAAATAGTGACCTTCCTGGTCTTTTCCAGCACGCTCACACATCGTGGGTATGACGACAAACTACATCCGTGCCCTGGGTGTGGCGGTAAACTGCATCCGCATATTTTAAGCGGTGATGTTGCCAGCTGTGCTTTTTTGAAACAATTATGTTGCCAGCTACATGTTTCTGAAACAATAACGTTGCCAACTATACGTTTTTGAAACAATGATGTGGCTAACTATAAGTTTTTGAAACAATGATGTTGCCAACGTTATCCTTAAATTACATTTACAAAGTATATATATTTAATAAATATGTGGAAGCTGGATCTGGCATTAAATAACCCATAGTTGTTGATATGCCATAAAACCCCAAACAACCAACCAACAAAGACTGATGACATAAGCTAAATTGAAGAACAAATGATGAATGAATTAAACAAATTATGGCCAATAATATGTATGTAAAATATCAATATAAATGCCTTTTTACAATAGAAATTTTAATGTTACTCAAAAATAAAACTACACATAAATCATAGAAAAAGAGAAAATACTTGTGAATAGTTTTTGAAGAAATGGTATAATTTTTGAAGCAAAGTTTATGGTGAAGAATAGAACAATCAAACCAGTCAAAGACTTTTCCTTGATATAGGGGCAACTCTGGTGTTCCTTTCACTTCTCATCTGGTAGCTGTCAAATTTCTTCTCTATAGTTTTGCTTTCTGGACTGGGGCGACCTGGGCTACAGCAGTAGATGTTTCATCAAATCCTTGAATTAATTCCCGGGCTCTCTTTTATTACCTACAGATAGACTCCAAATTTACTTCTCAGAATTTGGAGGGAAGCCTTATGATTGGTTCTTTTCCCACAAATCAAAATATACCAAGAATATTTTTGAAATTAAAAATACAGCATCTGCTTTCTCTCAGAAAAGCAGACAATACACTCTCATGCAACTTTCTTATATTACATCAGAACTTAGAAACAGGGAAACTATCATTATAACTTAGAAATAAGTTGAAGACTCATTATGCATGTAATGATATATCAGTAGTCATGAAGGTAAAGAAAAATAATACTAATGGAATCAATAGTTATGACATCAGACCAGCCTCAACATTGGGGAAAATTGTGTTTTCAAAATTGAGATAGTTAAAAAAAAAATGACAGAAACGTTTCATCTAAGTTTCACTTCAACAGTTAATGTCTTGCAACTTCTTGCTATGATAAAGAGATAAAACTATTTTTTTCAATGGTACAACTAAGAACATATTTACAACATGTAAAATCAGCCGGAATCACAATTTGATATTAGAGTAAAAACAGTTCTTCATCAAATGTATTAGAGGTACATGTGTCAAAATTTCTATTAATTTTTCAATAAGCAATTCAACAAAATGGCTCTTTTCTCTGTAGTATATTTTGGAAAATCTTGTAAAGTTTTGACTCTTCAAAAAGGAGAGTAATGATTATAAAACTTAGAAATTTGTTTTTAAATAAATCATTGTTCCATCCTTCAAACACGCTTTTTGTGAAATGATAATTGGTTTCTCCTTGAAACAAATGCTTATTGTAGAGTTTTAAATTTGTTTTTTTAAATGAATCATTGGTCAGTACTCCAAACAAATGCTTATCATAAAGTGTTAAACTTGTTTTATGAGAGGAAACCTTGGTCAATTCTTCAAACAAATGCTTGTTGTAAAGATTTAAGACCATTTAGCGTCACACTAAATAACTGAATTGAATAAAAATACATATATTGGAGCTGACTAAAAACACTTTTTTGCAGTTTGAATTTGTCTGTAAGATTCTCTAATAGCCAATATTTCTGGAACATTCCATATCTTATAATTACTTGAAAATGATATTATAACAAAGTTCCATTTAAGGACTGATGTTTATGACACTTGTGCAGTATCATCTAACAGAGGCTGTCAAAACTGATTTCTGTCTTTAGTTGGAATAAAATTTTTATGATAGCACTGGATGGAGATCTAATATCAATTACTTGGTCAATGTAAAATTTGGCGTAATAGTATACTGCAACCCATTGGCCTCGGTGGTCATAACTGAAGGCCATTTGAGGTTGGTCTTCATCACAAATGATATCTGAATATTCAGATTGAATGAGTGTCTTTTCTATCTTCCTTTGTTCCTTTAGAGATGTAGATCAAGTTCCATTGAAAGTTATATCACTGTAATGTTTATTCTCTTCATCACATGCTATTTAACTTTATCAGCAACCTTTTCATATATATCAAGGAATCTGAGGTCTCATTCAGCCTGCCACTCTCATTTCAAACAAAAATAGCTTGGAGTTCATGATCCCCAGAACAGAACCATGAATTGAAATGATATTAAAAGGAAAACTGGTTATGTTGTTAGAAATTTAATTCTGATCTTTCATGGAATACTAAATTTAAAAGTACAAATGTATATACCATTTATATTTTGTTTTATGAATTTAAATTTTTTTAGTTTTTTTTCAAGAAAACGTATAAAGACTGTTGAAAGTCATTCTTTGTATGACAGTATGCCGACAATACAATGAATAAGTATTTCATACAGTTCTTAAATGCCTCATTAAAAAGAAATATAAGAAAAAATGGGTTTCAGCTGGTGAGGTTCAT
Source organism: Acanthosepion esculentum (assembly GCA_964036315.1). Lineage (NCBI taxonomy): Eukaryota > Metazoa > Mollusca > Cephalopoda > Sepiida > Sepiidae > Acanthosepion > Acanthosepion esculentum. The sequence continues at coordinate 24,090,946 of OZ038479.1, read as the reverse complement.
TCACCTGGTGAGCAACACAAATTTCAGTGGGCTAGACTCAGTGGTTTACATGAAAATTACTACCAATACCTTTTTATAGTAAAATTACAACAATACATTTTGTAGCAAAATGACCAATGATACATTTTATCCATAGTTGAAGGCATACAATTACTTTCAAAAGATATTTAGTTGAAGCCATAAAATTGTGTTCAAAATATTACTGACTTTTAGCACTACAAAACCCATAGAGGTTGACATACCACGAAACAAAATCAACCAAGTCAGTAAAATTATAAAAGAAAAAAAAAACTCCATGAATAATCTCCCTTAACTTCAGCTCTTACAAATACATTTTATAATAGTAAGCAATAGGTTTAGTTATTTAAAAATTTAATCAATAAATTTTTATTTTATTTTAAATTCTGTAGTTCTGCTATTTTTCTCCAAAGAAGAAAATTGAGCAAAAACAAACAGAAAGAAGTATAGTTTTATTTTTGTTCTCAAACTAAATTTGTATTAACTTTGTAAACTAATTAGTACTCCAAGCTTACTCGATGAAAGAAAGAGGTGTTAAAAATAATTTAAATGTATTCTTTGCAATTGTGTATATAATTGGGTTTTAGACATTTTTTTTTCAAAATATTGACATTCTCGCATAGACTCATCTATCATTATCTCGGTTTTTAAAAGTGTACTAAATTAAGTATTTTTTTCTTTTTACAGATAAACTTTAGACTAATATCTTTAATGAGCAATTAAATATCTGAATTTAGTGTAGGTACCTACATTAAAAGTGATACCTAAGTTGAAAGTGCATTTTAACTCGGTATCTCCAAAAACACCCCCATAAAAATGATACCCAAGTTAAAAATACATTTTAATTCATTTTTTTGTAACATTAAAACTTGTCTTATTACAAGAGATCATATATCTTCCATTGATTTTATGTACATACTTCAAAGATGCAATATTTTCTATTATGTCTAATAGTTTTTTCATGCCATTCTCTTGAAACAACAAATCATATCTTCTAATGACTTTATGTTCATAATTCCTTGAAGCAATTGTTTTTTTAAGATTGTTTTCTCTTATGTTTCATAGAAAGTCATCTGCTTTTACTGATTTCATGTCCATGCAATATGGCACTGAACATGAGTAATTAATTGATTGAAATCTAAACTTAGATGTCATCTTCAATGATGACTTTTCATGAGAGTTTTTAAATGTCGTTGGGAAACAAATGAACTTCTTTGATGTCTTTATGTTAATATTGTATAGAAGAATTATGACCCCATTTCAATGTTGAATATGAAAATGTATAAAATTAATGATTTTGAATTTGCAGTTTCTGACTGAAGAGTTGAAAAATGTAGAGTAAGAAACATCATTTTAAAATGTGTTTATATTTTAGAATGCTGTATTGAAAATAAATTTCCAAAAGGATACTAAAATTATGCTCTTTTCTTCTGCAGATTGCATTTCCATAAAAAAAGATCTCCCATCAAAGATTAACATGGAAGCACACCCTGAAGATAATTCATATCCATGTAAAAAAGAAGGATCAGATATTTCAGAGAGTTTACATTCATAAATTTGCATGTGGACAAACTGGGGAAAAACCATATTTATATAAGTTTATGGTTCCATATTTTCTGTTTGAATTTTTAAAAATACATACTGACAAACACAGGTGGGGAAGCAGAATTGTGTGATGAGAAGGGCGAAAGACATTCAGAGATTCAAATTAATGACTCAGTAAGAACACATACTGGAGAGAAACCATATTCATATAAAGTATACGGTCCAGTGTTTTCATACAGTTTTGTATAAACAAATTCCCATATGTACCCATTCTGTTGAGAAACTGTAATTAAAGTGTGCAACACAATGTTTTCTGAGAGTTCAAGCTTGAAAAACCACACCCTGGAGCATATTGGTGAGAAACCATATTCATGTGAAATGTGTGGTTCAGTATTTTCCATCAGTTCAGATTTAAAAAAACACAAACGAATGCATACTGGTGAGAAACCATATTCATGTGAAATATGTGGTTCAACATTTTCTGAAAATTCAGCTTTAAAAAAACACATGCGAATACATACTGGTGAGAAACCATATTCATGTGAAATGTGTAGCAAAAGATTTTCACAGAGTTCAACATTAAAAGTCCACATGCGAATACATACTGGTGAGAAACCATATTCTTGTGAAGTATGTGGTTCAGCATTTTCCCGTCCATCAAGTTTTAAAAGACATATGCAGACACACACTGGTGAAAAACCATATTCATGTGAAATGTGTAGCTCAACATTTTCACAGATGATAAATTTAAAAATTCACATGCGAACACATACTGGTGAAAAGCCATATTCATGTGAAATGTGTAGCAAAACATTTTCACAGGAGTCACAATTAAAAATTCACATGCGAATGCATACTGGTGAGAAACCATATTCATGTGAAATGTGTAGCAAATCATTTTCAGTGGGGTCAACATTAAAAAACCACATGCGAATACATTTCGGTGAGAAACCTTATTCTTGTGAAGTATGTGGTTCAGCATTTTCTTGTACATCAAGTTTTAAAAGACATATGCAGACACACACTGGTGAAAAACCATATTCATGTCAAATATGTGGTTCAGCATTTCCTGAGACCTCAAATTTAAGAAGACATATGCAGACACACACTGGTGAGAAACCATATTCATGTGAAATATGTGGTTCAGCATTTTCTTGTAGCTCAAGTTTAAAAAGCCATATACGAATACATACTGGTGAGAAACCATATTCATGTGAAATGTGTAGCTCAACATTTTCGTGGCATTCAACATTAAAAAATCACATGCGAACACATACTGGTGAGAAACCATATTCATGTGAAATATGTGGATCATCTTTTTCTGAAAGTTCAGTTTTAAAAAGACATTATCGAATACATACTGGTGAAAAGCCGTATTCATGTGAAGTGTGTAGCTCAACCTTTTCACAAAGTTCAGGCTTAAGAAGTCACATGCGAATACATACTAAAGTGAAATCATAATCATCTGAAGTATGTGGCTAAATATTTTCAAAAATTTCAAATTTTAAAACTCATCAGTGGACTCATACTTGAAAAAAATCTATCCTCATGTGAAGTATGTCGGTTATCATTTTTACAGAATCCACTTTTAAATAATATATGCAAATAAATATTGATAAGAATGTATGTGATTTGGAATTTGAACATTACTTATTCTTAAAATTAACATGGAAACCAACACTAATGAGTCAACTGGCATGTAGATACATATGAGCTAAAACTATTCATGTGAAGTGATTCAACATTTTTAATAAGATTTAAAGAGATATAGGTAAACCAATTCTGATGAAATACCATAGTTGAATGGGTCTGAATTTTTTTCTGCATTCAACTTTTTAAATTGCACTGGAGAGATCTTGCTGCTAAGATGTGGTTCTGTCAAATTTTTAAATTCTCTGAAGGATAGCTATTCTTTAATGAAGGTTGTCCTGAATAGTTCACAGTATAAATTCACTTTAATCGTATGTGTAGGTTTTACTACAATTCTAATCATCACTTTTTAAAAGAATAAACATTGCTGAAGTTGTGTCATGACAAAAAAATATCCTTTTGACACTATATCTTATTGCAGGTACATAACCGCAATAAGAGATAGTGTCCAGAAGATATTTTTTTGTTCATTTTTGTCAAAAATCGATATTAGACATGTCATTGAAAATGGTCGCTCACCTAATCTCATTGGTTTAAAACCTGCTTCCTTTAAAACCTGAGTGACTCCAATATTGTACTTTCTTGTTTAACCATTAAAAGAAATCAAATCTGCTATATTCAGCAAGAACAGAATCATTTCCTACAGTGACAACTAAATGGACAGTTTCTGGTTGAAAGGGATTGTTGTAGAGTAGCTAGCACCCCATACAGCACTCTACCAGATAGCCTGGCTCATAGTCTTACTTAGTCTACAATTAAGAACTTCAGCAGCTGATTAATAAGTTGATTCTCAGCTGATTAATATTCTTACTTTTTTTGGCTATACAGCATTTGACTCTCCACTATTCCTTGTAAGTTTTCTCCTTAATTGTTTTGTAACTTATTGTTCTGTGTTTTTTGCATGTATCCGTTAGCACCGGATACTGGTGCTGAATAAATATATTAAGCAGTCATTCTCCTCTGTGTATCATTCACCTTGAGGATACAAAAGGGATGGAGATTATTATTTGAAGTATTTTAATAATTCTCTTTAAATATTTCCAATATTTTACAAAACTAGGCTAAGTATTTTTCTTTTATGTGCCATGTCCTATCAGGATGTAGGTGATCATAGCTCTCCAACATTTCGTAGCTCTTAATAAATTTTGTCTTTTTGTTATCTCTCCTAATTGACAGCTGACTGAAAGTGATGAAGCTTATTATAAAGTATTTTAATGCTGATTAAACATTTCAGATAACTCTCTTCTCTGGTGAAAACAGAAACAAAACTCCTATAGATGATTATTGAGACTTTATTTCTCATGATGGGTTTAATATTTTATGAAAGTTGTACTGTTCATTTTATCCATTTTTATAATTTTAAAAATGAAATCCTAAGTGATTAACATTATTCTGGCTATTTTACAAAATTTAGCTAAATATTATACAAGGCTAAATTGTTCTGAAAAGTGAATTGGAAAGCTGTGTTGTACTTCAGTTCCAGTTGTGGCAATGACTGAAAAGTAGAGTAATGCAGCCAAGTGACGATCAATATCTTTGTTGGATTTTGCAAACAAAATATTGCTCATATTAAAAAAGTCTTATGTTCCGTATGTTTATGACAGTTTCTGTGTGTTTGATTGTGACGTTGAGGCTGGGGTATTTCACCAAACACTGAACGAGTTACATTTTGTTTGACAACTTGTGAAAAGGAGAACAATGCTGTTCTTATTGAGAACTTGGTCCATGGTGCCTCATTAATCTTCTCAAATAATGACAATGAAAACACTAGCAGGAAGCTCCACTTAGTCTCCTCTTCTGCTGGTCAAAATCATTGTTTTACAACAAATATTGTCTAATCTAAATATTTATCTAGTTTTACTGTAGGATTCTATTGTCAGCAATGCATAACCAGTTTGAAATTTTCCTATTTTTGTCGAAAATTCTGTCAGTCATTACTTCTTGGGTGGAGTCCACCGGAGGAGCATTCACAACACACTCCAAGTCAGATGAGTTCGCTCATTTGTCAGATCTTCCCCATGCTAAAGAAGAAAGTTACAGAGATGTATCTTTACATAAAAAACCTTGTATAATGCAGTTAGACAGTAAAGAAAATGGTTTAAATAATACTGGTAGGTAAATTGGATTATTTTAATTAATTGGCTTTAGGTTGGTTGTTTTTTTCACCTATTTATATAAACATCTATAGATCTTGGGAAAATCACTGGCTTCTTATTGGCTTGTGGTATTATATCCTAGTTGTGAAAGGTTTTTGATTGGTTGGTGAAATTATGGCTTTGCCTGGTGATTTTTATTATCCTTCTATTTTTTAGAGATGGTGAAATTCTGGTCCCCTTGTTTATTTATTTCTCTATCACTACACATACAATAACCTTGATAAACCATTCCAGCATAATATTCGCTGAAAACCAATCACCTATAGAAAAAATTAATGAAGCATCCCTCCAACCTGACATGAATAAAACTGCAACTGAATATTCACCAAGACGTCCTCAAATATTGCACTCCACTATAGACAATTGAATCTTATTCAATGTTCAACTTGTTTTTGCATTATTCCGGCATAAAACTTTCTAATGTGGCTGTAGGAGTGTTGTATGTTGGCTAGGGTCACCATGATATAATCAATATCAAAGGAGGCTATGTTCTTGTAAAACAACACCCTACATTAATTTATGAACAACAATACACGAGAGAAAAATAATCAAGCTCAGTGAACATTAATAATATTGTATTAACAATGTTATACAAATTTCAACAATAAGTACAAAGAAAGTTGCTTCCCTTTTTCCATTAATAAAAAGGGTAATTTTAGCTAATAAATGTTGAATACAAAATTGAATGTAATTTAACTACAAAGTTCAATTGAAGTCTTAGCTAAATAAAGAATAGTTCCACTGTTTTATCAGTGTAGAAAGATGTAATGTTCATGAGTGATATCAACAAGATTTAGTATGATTACTTGAATTAGTAATAATTAAGAATTAAAATGTCAATATAGCGCCGTGCCTTATTTTCCAAGAATTGAACTGCTACTCGATGTTTAACAACACGCCCACGTGTGTCGAATGTGGCACAAGGCCGGTTTAATGTGGGCTTTCCGAGCCCGTAGGCTCGGGCAAAAATTGCCCGTAGAACCCGTATAAAATTGAACTGCTACTACCGCTGGCAAACAGCGAGAGTCTTTATATAACAAGTTTTAAGCTCCGGATGGCTTGGCGCCAAAAGTATAGAAAAGATAATAAAATACGCGATTGGTCAGGAAATGGACCCATCCGTGATTTTAGAGAAAAATTTGAATTACCGGCGATGGTTAAATTGTCCTATAATAAGTATCATGTATTTATTAACCAATGATATTAAAGAAAGCGGAGGTGTGGCACATAAGTGATTCCCACATGGCCGTGATCGTGGTAAAAATAAATCGAAAGTTTTCATAATTCAACTCATGTTACCTTCATTCCGAGCATTATTTTTTTATTTTTTCATGGCTTCCGTTCACTACTGGCTGGCTTCTGTTTCGGTTAGATGTGGTTTAACAAAAACTAAATACCACGTGTACGAATTGTTTAAACGTAAAAGTTAAAAATCCCTAAACATAAACAAGTTATCGTCATTATTCGCCATATAATTTCTTTTCAAAAAATAAAATACATTCGGTAAATATTTGTAAATGTTTAGATTCTTCAAAAAAATGAAAAGACATCTCTTGCTACGAACAGCAAGGGAATTTCAAAATCACAGCGGAAAAATATGAATATAGCCGATAGCGTTTTTAAAAGTACATAGTCAGGGTGAATTCGAAAGAAAATAATGCATATCTTACATGAATTACCTCCCTTGACTTTCGCTCTCGGAAGATATTTACTGTTTGCAAGGAAATGTTTACTTTAAAGAATATTTAAACCCCCAAAACAAAATTATTTATTTAAGATTCTATCGTTAAACCTTTCGGCTGTAATGTTGAATTGTCCCCAAAACGAAAAATAAGACAAAGGCTGAAAGAAGTAAGTATGACTTTTTCTCTTTTAGTTACTGTTTATTTACGAAATTGTGGCTGAAAGTGAAAGAGGTTTTGCAATCTATTTGTAAAGAAAATCGATGATTTTCAAAAAGAAAGACAATTATTAATCTTCCAGACTTTTATATTTTATTCTCAAACTAAAAATGTTTTCCACCAGGCGATTCCTTTTTTGAATACAAATTTGATTAGTTTTATTATTTGATTTGATTTTTAAATGTAGTTTTATTATTTGATCTTTAAATGTAGTTTTATTATTTTCTTAGTTTCATTTTCTTTTTGTCCTTTTTATGCTGACTTTCTAAGTAATTTACGAAAACAGGGTAGTAAATTTTGATCATAATAAAAAAATTATTGCAACATTTTTTCTTTTTATTGGTTTTTATCTTGTTTTATTTTATTCATTTGTATGTCTAATTTTTAAATTTCGTTAGAAATTATCTCCCTTAACTTCAGCTCTTGCGAACACATGTTCTTAAATTACATTAAGCAATATAGCTTTAGTTTATTTACTAGAAAAATGAATCTATGAATTTTCATTTTATTTTAAATTCTATGTAGTTCCTTCTTCTTTCATTAACGTAGATATTGCTATAGAGACAAAAATTGAGCAAAAACATACTGAAAGCAGTAAAAGTTATGTACCTAAAAAAGCTTCGCAAAAAAAATTCCACAACTTAATAAAGACAAAGTTTTATAGTCAAATTCTGTGTTATTATCAAGAGTAACGACCAATGGTATTATTTATGTAAAAATTATTATATTTTTTAGTTCTTTTTCGAACCTTGCAATATTGGTTAAATTGTTTTTCTGGAGTAAACGGGTGGCCATAAATTATCATGGGAAATTTGATCGTCTTTTTGCGGTGAAAAATATATTGGTTTGGAAATGCTTGCAAAAATCAGATAATCAGATTTTAATAAAATTTTCAGGACTTATTTAGAAATGAGTTAAATTATTTTTGAAGGGATTCTTTTTTAAAAATCTGTGTAAAAATATACCCTCCACTTGTTTAATTTCGAGAAATTTTTTTTTGCATATGTTTAGTTCTTATTTTCAGTAATTCTCCGCAAAACAGCATGATCGCAAGAAAGCTGCAAACTTAATAAAAACAAAGTTTTCTCATCAAAATGTTTGTCACGATTAAGATGAAAGACTAAAGTATTTTTAAATTATTTTTTTATTTTATTTTTTATTTAATCCTTTCTATCACGTTTGAAATTTTAGTTGAAAATCTGTTTTTTTTAGGTCAGAATTCGCGTAATATTTTTCAGTTTTAGTTTTTTTCATGCTTTTTTCAGTTGAAAATCACATTAATTTGGAAATTCTTGAAAAATCAAATACTTTTTTTTCTTTCAGGTAGGGATGTCCCAATTTTCGCTAAAAAAGTGGCATATCCGGATGAAAAAAGGCCCCAAACATAATAAAAACAAAGTTTTATCACGAAAAACTTTAAGAGTAGAGACCAAAGTATTTTTTAAAATTTTTTATTCATATTTAGCACGTTTAAATTTGTGGTTGAAAATCTTTTTTTTTTTTTTTTTTTTTTTTGCTCAAAGATCACCTAATATTTTGCACTTTGTTTTTTGTTTTTTTTACTTAAAAAACACATAAATTTGGAAATTATTGTAAAAATCAAATAATTGTCCCAATTTAGTGAAACTTTCAGAACTTATTCCAAAATGACTGAATGTATTTAAGAAATGTTTGTCTTTTAGAAAGTCATGGTAAAAATATTTTTTTTTTACGTCTGATACCCACCTTACTTAATTTTATGAAAACTTTTAAACTAGGAGGTGTGTAACTAATTTTATTTTTTAATTAAATAAAGGAGACTTTGAGGAATATAAATCATAAATTTCCTGTAAAATTTTGACCCGCTTAAACCCCAATTTTAGCTCTGAATTTAAAATACAAAAATGCAAGAAAACGAAGACATTTTTTAATGAAAACAGCTTTTAATGTATTTTATAAATATATATTAAGGGCTTTTTTTTTGTGAAGTCAAAATCCTTTTCGGTAGAACAATTAATTTTTTACGAGAATTGTTTACTTTTTTTTACATCTAAATAAAAAAAGTGAAAATATTGATAAATGTTTACAAAAATAAAGTACAAAGTGTGTACCTCATTTTTTTTTTTTTCGCTCATTAAAAAGATCTATTTTTATAGACCATAAATTAGAAAGCTGATTACAATCTGTGAGCCGCAACATATTTTAAAATAACTTTTTGTTATTTCAAAAAATGCATTAAATCATCTCCGACAAAACTATGGATGGACGTTCCTAAAATAAAAAAAAATGAAATTGTTAGAGTTATTCCCCCTGATTGAGTGAAATTATCTTTCTGGCTGGATGCACTTACTTCTCACTATTGTCGCCACGTCAACTCAAAACTTTTCTAATTTTGTTTTTTTTACATATAATCAAATTCTTTTTCAGTGAGACATATTGCAAACATTAATTTTTTTTTAAATTCAAATTTAGGGACAGAAACAACAAAAAAGGTGTCTTTGGGAAAAATTCTCAGAAAAATATTTCATAAAAAAATAGCTGTTTTAAAACGCTTGTTTTTGATATATGAAAGATAAGTGGCAAAAAAAAAAAAAAAAAATGTAATCTGTTCAGTGTTGTTGTCATCCTCCAGATCAGTAGATGTTAAAAAACAAAACAAACTTTTACTATAGCAAACCTGAACTGACTGAAGTTTAGTGGGGCTAGGAACCCTCAAAAAGCAGCTGTGCTAAGATAAAACTTTAAAAAAAAATGAACATAAAATTTTATGTGAAGATAATATTGTTACAAAATTTTTGTATTATAAAATTTGAACTATAAATGTATTTTTTCGTAATTTAAATGTTATTTTATTCAAGAATTCTCCCTCAAACGTAAGGTTAAAAAAAAATTGGAAGTATATATAAACTGGTTCACTTAAAGCTAGAACAATTTATATCACTTTTGCCCTACCGTCCGATAATTTGCCCTCACGTAAGTTGTTGACAGATTGACTTACATCAGTTAACACCTCTCAATCAGGCCAAAAAACCAAGCACCACGGTCGGAAATTCTTTTTTTTAAATTTTCTGATGAAGAAGTAATGTTTCTTTCAAATTACATTAAGTATACTTTAAATTTTTTAATTTTCCTAAAATAACTTTTGAGAAAAGTATCATTGAATTTTACATGATTTTTAAATGAGGAAACTTTATTTTTGTTTATAAAACTGTCAATAATGATTGATTTTACCGTTTTACGTCAATTCTGATGACTAAAAACAACATGATTTTTAGCTAAGATTTCGGACATGCTAGAAAGGATTAAAGAAATACTCAAAAAATACTTTCGTCTTTCCTCTAAATAATGGTATAAACATCTAGACAATACAAAATTATTTTAATCCAGTTTGGGGCTTTTTTTTCATCAAGGAGTGTTTTTTTTTTTAGTGTATTATGGGACATTCCTACAATGAAACTTTGAGAATATATTAAAAAATGAATAAAAATGAATAAAATTAGTTTAGAAATGTTTGTTTTTTAGAAATTCCTGGTAATTTTTTTTTTTTACATCTGTTACCCCTCCCTCGACTGCGCTACTTAATTTTATGAAAACTTGAAAATCTCAAATTGTAAGTCTCTATATTTGTTTTTATTAAATGCAGACGACTTTGAAGAATATAAATCATCAAATTTTTTTTATAAATTGATGACTAATTCAACACAAACTTTAGCTCAGAATTGTAAAATACAAAACCCAATAAAACTAAAACATTAATTAACAAAGCTTTTAATAGCTTTTTTGAATAATACATATCAAGTACATTTTTATCTGAAGTCAAAATATTTTTTCGATGAGAAATGAATTTTTTCAAGAATTGTTTTCTTTTTTTTTTATATTTTAATTGAAAATGTGATAAAGTTGTTAAATATTTTAAAATTAAGTTTGAAACTGTGCGTCACAGGAAATGATCTCATTAAAAGACCTCTTCTTACAGATCTTAAATTTGAAAGCTTATTACAGTCTGCAAAATGGTGTATTTTTACAATAATTTTTTAATATGCCAAAAAGTGTATTAAAATTGTCTCCAACAAAACTATGGAAGCACAATTCTGAAATAATGTCATGTGTGCTTGAGTTGTGTCTCCTGGTAGCGAGGTTCTGGCCTCATAAATTTTTAATTTTTTCTTTTCTTTTTTATATTTTTCACTAAATATTTTATTTGCATTTTTTAAATACAATTTATTCATTTTTTTTTTTTTTTTTTTTTTTTTTTTTTTTAGATTCAAATTTAAGGACAGAAATGGTGCAGTCTTTGCATATGTTTTTAGTAAAAAAAGTACTCCAAAAATAATAAAACAAGATTTTTAACTAAAATTTTGGACACGCTAGGAAGGATTATAAAACATTAAAAAATTATCAAAAAATATTTTGGTCTTTTCACTTAATAACATAAATATTTAGATGATAAAAAAATTGTTTATCAAGTTTGCAGACTTTTTTCATCAGGGTATGCTCTTTTTTAGCGAAGTATTGTAGATAACTAGTTTATATTAGTTATAAGGACAATTCCTCAGAGAATTAAAACTTGAAACCATCAATTTTTTATTTTAGTTTATTTTTTGTCAAGCAGGTCTCCCAGTTGCAGAGAATCTGCCCTGAGTCATAAAGTAAAACAAATGCAAAATATCAAGACATTTCTTCATTTTTAAGATTAAGATAGTTAAAAAACTATTTTAAAAAATGTTTGTTTTTTGTCAGATAATTTTATTACAATTATCTCATAAACCCCCGCTTCCATGTTAAAAATGTTTTTCTGTAGCATTAAACTAAAATTAATATTTATTTCAATTCAAATAAATTAAACTTTAAATCAGCTAATTTCTCTCAATGTTTCAGAAAAGTATATTTTATTTTTGAAAGAGTTTTTAGTAAAGATAATTATGTTTGTCAATATAATTATGTTAATTATATAGTTTGTCAATATGGATGATTTCATCAATTTTACTCATAATCAGGGAAAAATATTCCAATCAATTTAAATTCAGTTTAAAATACTAAAGGAATATTTGATTTGGTAAAAAAAAAACACAAAAAAATAGTTCATACAAACATTTGAGGTAACATTTAATTTATATGGGCACACACCAAAGACAGACGACATAAGCCGAATTGAAGAACAAATGATGAATGAATTAAACAAATTATGGCCAATAATATGTATGTAAAATATCAATATAAATGCCTTTTTACAATAGAAATTTTAATGTTACTCAAAAATAAAACTACACATAAATCATAGAAAAAGAGAAAATACTTGTGAATAGTTTTTGAAGAAATGGTATAATTTTTGAAGCAAAGTTTATGGTGAAGAATAGAACAATCAAACCAGTCAAAGACTTTTCCTTGATATAGGAGCAACTCTGGTATTCCTTTCAGTTCTCATCTAGTAGCTGTCAAATTTCTTCTGTATAGTTTTGCTTTCTGGACTGGGGCGACCTGGGCTACAGCAGTAGATGTTTCATCAAATCCTTGAATTAACTCCTGGGCTCCCTTTTATTACCTACAGATAGACTCCAAATGTATTTCTCAGAATTTGGAGGGAAACCTTTTGATTGGTTCTTTTCCCACAAATCAAAATATACCAAAAATATTTTTGAAATTAAAAAATTAAGCAAAGGCGAAATACAGCATCTGCTTTCTTTCAGAAAAGCAGACAATACACTCTCATGCAACTTTCTTATATTACATCAGAACTTAGAAACAGGGAAACTATCATTATAACTTAGAAATAAGTTGAAGACTCATTATGCATGTAATGATATATCAGTAGTCATGAAGGTAAAGAAAAATAATACTAATGGAATCAATAGTTATGACATCAGACCAGCCTCAACATTGGGGAAAATTGTGTTTTCAAAATTGAGATAGTTAAAAAAAAATGACAGAAACGTTTCATCTAAGTTTCACTTCAACAGTTAATGTCTTGCAACTTCTTGCTATGATAAAGAGATAAAGCTATTTTTTTCAATGGTACAACTAAGAATATATTTACAACATCTAAAATCAGCCAAAATCACAATTTGATATTAGAGTAAAAACAGTTCTTCATAAAATGTATTAGAGGTACATGTCTGAAACTTTCTATTAATTTTTCGATAATTCAACAAAATGGCTCTTTTCTCTGTAGTATATTTTGGAAAATCTTGTAAAGTTTTGACTCTTCAAAAAGGAGAGTAATGATTATAAAACTTAGAAATTTGTTTTTAAATAAATCATTGTTCCATCCTTCAAACATGCTTTTTGTGAAATGATAATTGGTCTCTCCTTGAAACAAATGCTTATTGTAGAGTTTTAAATTTGTTTTTTGAAATGAATCATTGGTCAGTACTCCAAAGAAATGCTTATCATAAAGTGTTAAACTTGTTTTATGAGAGGAAACCTTGGTCAATTCTTCAAACAAATGCTTGTTGTAAAGATTTAAGATCATGTATCGTCCCACTAAAATAACTGAATTGAATAAAAATACATATATTGAAGCTGACAAAAAATACTTTTTTGCAGTTTGAATTTGTCTGTAACATTCTCCTATAGCCAATATTTCTGGAAAATTCCATATCTTATAATTACTTGAAAATGATATTATAACAAAGTTCCATTTAAGGACTGATGTTTATGACACTTGTGCAGTATCATCTAACAGAGGCTGTCAAAACTGATTTCTGTCTTTAGTTGGAATAAAATTTTGATGATAGCACTAGATGGAGATCTAATATCAATTACTTGGTCAATGTAAAAGTTGGTGTAATAGTATACTGCAACCCATTGGCCTTGGAGGTCATAACTGAAGGCCATTTGAGGTTGGTCTTCATCACAAATGATATCTGAATATTCAGATTGAATGAGTGTCTTTTCTATCTTCCTTTGTTCCTTTAGAGATGTACATCAAGTTCCATTAAAAATTATATCACTGTAATGTTTATTTTCTTCATCACATGCTATTTAACTTTATCAGCAACCTTTTCATGTATATCAAGGAATTTGAGGTCTCATTCAGCCTGCCACTCTCATTTCAAACAAAAATAGCTTGGAGTTCATGATTCCCAGAACAGAACCATGAATGGAAATGATAATAAAAGGAAAACTGGTTACCTTGTTAGAAATTTAATTCTGATCTTTCATGGAATACTAAATTTAAAAGTAAAAATGTATATACTTCATTTATATTTTGTTTTATGAATTTAAATTTTTTAGTTTTTTTTCAAGAAAACATATAAAGACTGTTGAAAGTCATTCTTTGTATGACAGTATGCTGAAAATACAATAAGTATTTCATACAGTTTTAAAATTCCTCATTAAAAAGAAATATAAGAAAAAATGGGTTTCAGCTGGTGAGGTTCATTTAACTGGTGAGCAACACAAATTTCAGTCGGCTAGACTCAGTGGTTTTCATGAAAATTACCACCAATACCTTTTTATAGTAAAATTACAACAATACATTTTATAGCAAAATGACCAATGATACATTTTATCTGTAGTTGAAGGCATACAATTACTTTCAAAAGATATTGAGTTGAAGCCATAAAATTGTGTTCAAAATATTTAGATTTTAGCACTACAATACCCATAGAGGTTGACATACCATGAAACAAAATCAACCAAGTCAGTAAAATTATAAAAGAAAAAAAAACTCCATGAATGATCTCCCTTAACTTCAGCTCTTACAAATACATTTTAAAGTAGTAAGCAATAGGTTTAGTTATTTAAAAATTTAATCAATCACTTTTTATTTTATTTTAAATTCTGTAGTTCTACTATTTTTCTCCACAGAAGAAAATTGAGCAAAAACAAACAGAAAGAAGTATAGTTTTATTTTTGTTCTCAAACTAAATTTGTATTAAATTTGTAAACTAATTAGTACTCCAAGCTTACTCAATAAAAGAAAAAGGAAAAGGTGTTAAAAATAATTTAAATGTATTCTTTGCAATTAACTTTTGGTTTTATTTGAAAGATATTAGCCTTAAGTTAATCTGTTAAAAACATAAATTATTTTTATGTATATAATTGGGTTTTAGACATTTGTTTTTCAAAATATTGACAGTCACTCATTGACTCATCTATTATTATCTCAGATTTTAAAAGCGTATTTAAGTATTTTTCTCTTTTTACAGATTAACTTTAGACTAATACCTTTAATGAACAATTAAATATCTGATTTTAGTGTAGGTACTTACAATAAAAGTGCTACTTAAGTTGAAAGTGCATTTTAACTAGATATCTCCAACAAAAAAATGAAGATTTTTAACTTGACAATGTATTTTAATTTGGTGCCTCCAAAAACATCCCACTAAAAATGATACCTAAGTTGAATAAGGTACATCAAAAAAGAAACAAAAATCATTCTTAATTTGAAAAGGCATTTTAACCAGGTACTTCAAAAACACCCCCTAAAAATGATGCCTAAGTTGAAAATGCATTTTAACCAGGTACTTCAAAACAAAAAGAAAATCCATTCTTAATTTGAAAATGCAACAAACTTCAAAAAAAAAAGAAAGAGAAACCATTCTCAATTTGAAAATGGATTTTATCCAGGTACTTCAAAAAAAAAAGAAAAAAAGCCATTCTTAATTTAAAAATGCTTTTTAACTAAGTCCATAAAAAATAATGCCCAAGTTGAAAATGCATTTTAACTTATTTTTTCCTAACATTAAAAGTTGTCTTACAACAAGAGATCATATATCTTCCGTTGATTTTCATGTACATACTTCCAAAATGCAATATTTTCTATTATGTCTAATAGTTTTTTCATGCCATTCTCTTGAAACAACAAATCATATCTTCTAATGACTTTATGTTCATAATTCCTTGAAGCAATTGTTTTTTTAAGATTGTTTTCTCTTATGTTTCATAGAAAGTCATCTGCTTTTACTGATTTCATGTCCATGCAATATGGCACTGAACATGAGTAATTATTGATTGAAATCTAAACTTACATCTGATCTTCAATGATGACTTTTCATGAGAGTTTTTAAATGTCGTTGGGAAACAAATGAACTTCTTTGATGTCTTTATGTTAATATTGTATAGAAGAATTATGACGCCATTTCAATGTTGAATATGAAAATGTATAAAATTAATGATTTTGAATTTGCAGTTTCTGACTGAAGAGTTGAAAAATGTAGAGTAGGAAACATTTTTTAAAATGTGTTTATATTTTAGAATGCTGTATTGAAAATAAATTTCCAAAAGGATACTAAAATTATGCTATTTTCTTCTGCAGATTGCATTTCCATAAAAAAGGATCTCCCATCAAAGATTAACATGGAAGCACAACCTGAAGATAATTCATATCCATGTAAAGAAGAAAGATCAGATTTTTCAGAGAGTTTGCATTTATGAATTTGCATGTGGACAAACTGGGGAAAAACCATATTTGTGTGAAGTTTATGGTTCCATATTCACTGTTTGAATTTAAAAAATACATGCTGACAAACACAGGTTGGGAAGCAGAATTGTGTGATGAGAAGGGCGAAAGACATTCAGAGATTCAAATTAATGACTCAGTAAGAACACATACTGGAGAGAAACCATATTCATATGACGTATACGGTCCAGTGTTTTCATACAGTTTAATATAAAAAAATTCCCATATGTACCCATTCTGTTGAGAAACTGTAATTAAAGTGTGCAACACAATGTTTTCAGAGAATTCAAACTTGAAAAACCACATGCTGGAGCATATTGGTGAGAAACCATATTCATGTGAAATATGTGGTTCAGCATTTTCTGAGACCTCAAAATTAAAAAGACATATGCGAGTACATACTGGTGAGAAACCATATTCATGTGAAATCTGTGGTTCAGCATTTTCTGAAAGCTCAAATTTAAAAAACCATACACGAATACATACTGGTGAGAAACCATATTCATGTAAAATGTGTAGCACAAGATTTTCACGGAGGTCAACATTAAAATATCACATGCGAATACATACTGGTGAGAAAACATGTTCTTGTGAAGTATGTGGGTCAGCATTTTCTCGTACATCAAGTTTTAAAAGACATATGCAGACACACACTGGTGAAAAACCATATTCATGTGAAATGTGTAGTGCAAAGTTTTCAGAGAGTTCAAAGTTAACGAGTCACATGCGAACACATACTGGTGAGAAACCATATTCTTGTAAAATATGTGGTTCAGCATTTTCTGAAAGCTCAAATTTAAAAAACCATACACGAATACATACTGGCGAGAAACCATATTCATGTGAACTCTGTTGCTCAACGTTTTCACAGAGGTCAACATTAAAAAACCATATGCAAATACATACTGGTGAGAAAACATATTCTTGTGAAATATGTGGTTCAGCATTTTCTCGTTTATCAAGTTTTAAAAGACATATGCAGACACACACTGGTGAAAACCAACATTCATGTGAAATGTGTAGTGCAAAGTTTTCAGAGAGTTCAAAGTTAAAGAATCACATGCGAACACATACTGGTGAGAAACCATATTCATGTAAAATATGTGGTTCAGCATTTTCTGAAAGCTCAAATTTAAAAAACCATACACGAATACATACTGGCGAGAAACCATATTCGTGCGAAATGTGTAGCTCAACATTTTCTCTGAGTTCAACATTAAAAAATCACATGCGAATACATACTGGTGAGAAACCATATTCTTGTAAAGTATGTGGTTCAGCATTTTCTCGTAAATCAAGTTTTAAAAGACATATGCAGACACACACTGGTGAAAAACCATATTCATGTGAAATGTGCATTGCAAAGTTTTCAGAGAGTTCAAAGTTAACGAGTCACATGCGAACACATACTGGTGAGAAACCATATTCTTGTAAAATATGTGGTTCAGCATTTTCTGAAAGATCAAATTTAAAAAACCATACACGAATACATACTGGCGAGAAACCATATTCGTGTGAAATGTGTAGCTCAACATTTTCACTGAGTTCATCATTAAAAAACCATATACGAATACATACTGGTGAGAAACCATATTCTTGTAAAGTATGTGGTTCAGCATTTTCTCGTATATCAAGTTTTAAAAGACATATGCAGACACACACTGATTAAAATACATATTCATGTGAAGTGCAAATTTTTCAGAGTTAAAGAGTCACATGCAAACACATACTGGTCAGAAACCATATACAAATACATACTGGCGAGAATCCATATTCATGTGAAACGTGTAGCACAACATTTTCACAGAGGTCAACATTAAAAGACCACATGTGAACACATACTGGTGAGAAATCATATTCATGTGAAATATGTGGATCATCATTTCCTGAAAGTTCAGTCTTAAAAAACATAATCGAATACATACTGCTGAAAACCATATTCATGTGAAGTTTGTAACTCAAACTTTTCACAAAGTTTATCCTTAAGAAGACACGTGCAAATACATACTGAAGAGAAATCCTATTCATCTGGAGTATGTGGCTCAACATTTTCAAAGATTTCAAATTTTAAAACTCATCAGAGGGCATGCTGGGGAAAAGCTATGCTCATGTGAAGCATGCGGGTTAGCATTTTCACAGAATCTATATTTAAATCACTTATGCAAATAAATATTGATGAGAATGTATGTGATTTGGAATTTGAACATCCCTTACTCTTAAAAATAACATGGACACCAACACTAATGAGTCAACTGGCATGTAGATACATATGAGCTAAAACTATTCATGTGAAGTGATTCAACATTTTTAATAAGATTTAAAGAGATATAGGTAAACCAACTTTGATGAAAAACCATATGTGAATGGGTGCATTCAACTTTGTAAATTGCATAAGAGTATTCACTGGAGAAAAATCTTGCTCCTAAGATGAGGTTCTATCAAATTTTAAATTTCTCTAAAGGATAGCTATATTTTTTAGGTATGTTAGAAATTTCACTACAATCAGTTTTACTTAAAAGGGCCTTGTAAAAACATGCACTACCAAGATTACATACCGTTGTATGGATATATATTTTCAGAGAAATAACATAAATATCATTGTTCCTTTACACACTGAATATTGAAAAATTGCCAAATATCGAAAGATGTACCTGTAATGAGTGTAAATTGGACTATTTTCCAATGACATCACTTTTTTTTTTAACTACCTTTACTCATTGGTAATGTTTATTGTTTTTAAAACCTAAACATATGCAACTGAATTTATACATTTTCTTTGTTCTTTAGAATTTACATGAAAAAAATAATATACCCTTGTATTGTTTATTTACCTATGTATTTAAACAATTACAGTATTTATTGGAATGTTTGGAAAAACATTGTCAAATTCTCAATTGCTTCAAACTTTATAGAATGGTAAATAGTAAGGATTTCCTTATAGTTGTTGCAGATATTTTAATAATTTAGTAAATGTTTATAAATTTATGAATAAAACGTTTTCAGATTTATTTCTTTATAAATCAGTAAATGATAAATATTGCATTGCATTAGCTGTATTACTTTTAGAATATTGTAAGTATAAAATTGTTCTCGTAAATAAATTCACTTTAATCACCTTTAGATCTTATTACAATTCTATCATCACTTTAAAACAATAAACATTGCTGAAGTGGCATCATGGGAAAAAAAAGCATCCTTTTAGCACTGTCTTACTGCAGGTATTTAATTTTATTGGTGTCAAACCTTTCTTTGAAACCTGAGTGACTTCAATATTGTACTTATTTTGTTTAACCAATAAAAGAAATCAAATCTATATTCAGTAAGAATAGAATCATTTTCTACAGTGACCACCTATTGACAGCTTCTGATTGAAACGGATGAAATTTTTTATTTGAAGTATTTTGATAATGCTGATTAAAGATTTCTAATATTTTACAAAACTAGGCTTAATATTTTTCTTTTATGTAACATATCCTGTCAGGATGGAGGCAATCATAGCTCTCCAAAATTTCCTGTCTTATGTAGCTCTTAATAAATTTTGTCTTTTTGTTATCTCTCCTAATTGACAGCTGATTGAAAGTGATGAAGCTTATTATTAAGTATTTTAATGCTGATTAAACATTTCAGGTAACTATCTTCTCTGGCGAAAACAAAAAGAAAACTCCTATAGATGATTATTGAGACTTTATTTCTCATGATGGGTTTAATGTTTTATGACAGCTGTACTGTTCATTTTATCCATGTTTATAATGTTGAAAATGAAATCCTAAGTGATTAACATTATTCTGGTTATTTTCCAAAATTTAGCTAAATATTATACACGACTAAATTGTACTGAAAAGTGAATTGGAAAGCTGTGTTGTACTTCAGTTCCAGTTGTGGCAATGACTGAAAAGTAGAGTAATGCAGCCAAGTGACGATCAATATCTTTGTTGGATTTTGCAAACAAAATATTGCTCATATTAAAAAAGTCTTATATTCAGTATGTTTATGACAGTTTCTGTGTGTTTGATTGTGACGTTGAGGCTGGGGTATTTCACCAAACACTGAACGAGTTACATTTTGTTTGACAACTTGTGAAAAGGAGAACAATGCTGTTCTTATTGAGAACTTGGTCCATGGTGCCTCATTAATCTTCTCAAATAATGACAATGAAAACACTAGCAGGAAGCTCCACTTAGTCTCCTCTTCTGCTGGTGAAAATCATTGTTTTACAACAAATATTGTCTAATCTAAATATTTATCTAGTTTTACTGTAGGATTCTATTGTCAGCAATGCATAACCAGTTTGAAATTTTCCTATTTTTGTTCAAATTCTGTCAGTCATTACTTCTTGGATGGAGTCCACCGGAGGAGCATTCACAACACACTCCAATTCAGATGAGATCACTCATTTGCTAAATCTTCCCCCAAGCTAAAGAAGAAAGTTACAGAGATGTAGCTTTACATAAAAAAAAACTTGTATAATGAAGTTAGACAGTAAAGAAAACGGCTTGAATAATACTGGTAGATAAATTGGATAAAATTTATTTATTTAGTTTGGTTGTTTTTTCACCTGTTTATATAAACATCTATAGATCTTGGGAAAAGTTACTGGCTTCTTATTGGCTTGTGGCATTATATTCTAGCTGTGAAAGGTTTTTAATTGGTTGGTGAAACTATGGCTTTGCCTGGTGATTTTTATTATCCTTCTATTTTTTAGATATGGTGAAATTCTGGTCTTCTTGTTTATTTATTTATCACTACACATATCTTGATGAACCATTCCAGTATAATATTCCCTGAAAACCAATCACCTATATAAAAAATTAATGAAGTATCCCTCCAACCTGACACGAATAAAACTGCAACTGAATATTCACCAAGAAGTCCTCAAATATTGCACTCCACTTTCGTGGAATTGAGAAGCCACCTTAGTGTTTAGATCTGTAAACAATTGAATCTTATTCAATGTTCGACTTGTTTTTACAGCCGCATAAATCCAATATACAATTTTCTAATGTGGCCGTGATTGTGGTAAAAATAAATCGAAAGATTTCATTATTCAAGTCCTGTAAGAGTTACCTCCCTTTCAGCCATTATTGTTTATGCTTTTATAACTTCCGTTCACTACTTGCTGGCTTCCGTTTCGGGAAGATGTGGTTTAACAAGAAACTAAATACAGTGCAACCCGGATATGAGAGAGATTTTCTCTGGTCCCAAGTTAGAGCCATACTTACCTAAACAAAATACACCAAACCCGGATATAAGAGAAACCCGGATAGAAGAGACTTCCTCTCCGGTTCCGACAACTCTCTTATATCCGGGTTACACTGTACCACGTGTACGAATTAAAAAGTAAAACTTAAATGAATTAGTAAACAAATTATCGCCATTATTCGCCATAGAACTTCTTTACAAATAATAAAATACACTCGGTAAATCTTTTAAAATTTTTATATTCTTCAAAAAAATGAAAAAGACATCTCTTGCTACGAACAGCAAGGGAATTTCAAAATCACAGCGGAAAAATACGAATATAGCGTTTTTAAAAATACATTGTCAGGGTGGATTCGAAAGAAAATATATCTTACATGAATTACCTCCCTTGACTTTCGCTCTCGGAAGATATTTACTGTTTGCAAGGAAATGTTTATTTTAAAGAATATTTAACCCCAAAAACAAAATTATTTCATTTATTTAAGATTCTATCGTTACACCTTTCGGCTGTAATGTTGAATTGTACCAAAACGAAAAATAAGACAAAGGCTGAAAGAAGTAAGTATGACATTTTCCATTTTAGTTACTGTTTACGAAATTGTGGCTGAAAGTAAGAGAAACAGGTTTTGCAATCTATTTGTAAAGAAAATCGATGATTTTCAAAAAGAAAGACAATTATTATTCTTCTACACTTTTATTTTATCCTCGAACTAAAAAGTAAAAATGTATTGCAATCAGGCGATTCATTTTTTTAATACAAATTTGATTTTTAAATGTAGTTTACTTGAGTTTTACACTTCACTTTTAGTTTTCATTTTCTTAGTTCCATTTTCTATTTTTCCTTTTTGTCCTTTTGATGCTGACTTTCTAAGTAATTTACGAAAACACTGGGTGGAAGTAACTTTTCATCATAATAAAAAAAGTCATAGCAACAATTTTTTTCTTTTTAATTATATGGTTTTATTTTATTTTTATGTATGTCTGTATTTTTAAAATTTCTTTTGAAATTATCTCCCTTGAGATCAGTTCTTGCTGATGTTTTCTTAAATTACATTTAACAAGCATTAACTTTATTTACTAGAAAAATGAACCTATGAATTTTCATTTTATCTTAAATTCTGTGTAGTTCCTTCTTTCATTAACCTAGATATTGCTACTGAGACAAAAATCGAGCAAAAACAAACCAAAAAAGGTTCTCTAAAAAAAATGCCCCAAGTTAATAAAGTTTTATAGTCAAATTTTGTGTGTTATAATAAGAAGAGGAACGGATTTTTTATGCAAAAATTATATTTTTTAGTTCTTTTTCGAACCTTACAAATCTTTTAAATTTTTTTTCTAGAGTCAACGGGTGGCCATAGCATAAATTGATATGGGAAATTTGATCGTCTTTTTGCAGTGAAAAATATATTGATTTGGAAATGCTTGCAAAAATCAGATAATTGATAATCGGATTTTATTTTAATGAAACTCAGGACCTATTTAGAAATGAATTAAATTATTTTTGAAGGGATTCCTTTTTAAAAATCGGTAAAAATATTTTTAGATCTGTTACCCTCCACTTATTTTTAATTTTGAGAAATTCTATACTACTTTAAAATTGAAAATAATTATTTTTTTTAATGATTTTCAATAATTCGTCGAAAAACGGAAAAACAGCATGCCATAGCTAGCATGATGAAAATTGAAAATCTTCAAACTTACTATGTAAAAACAAAATTTTATCGTGAAAATGTTTGTTATTATTAAGAGGAAAGACCAAATTTTTAAAATTTTAATCCTTTCAAGCACATTGGAAATTTTGGTTAAAATACTTGTTTTTATTTTTTTAACGTCAGCGGTCATGTTAGGTACCTCGATGAGATTGCTAAAAAAGAGCATAGCATGATGAAAAAGACGCCAAACTTGACGAAAAGAAAATTTTATAGCCTAAATGTTCATGTTAGGGAAGATCAAAGTATTTTGGGGGTATTTTTTTACATTTTTAATCGTTCCTAGCACGTCCGAAATTTTCGTTAAAAATCTTGTTTTTTTTTAGTCAGCAAAATTGACAAATAAATCAATCATGACATCCATTTTTTTCCATTTTCTAAAAAAAATGAAATCTCAGTTTGAAATTCTTTTAAATATCAATTATCTTTTCTTCAAAACTTATTTTAAGAAAATCAGAAATTATATTGTTTATTTAAAATATTTTGAACGAAGGTTAACTTAGCTTCTGCGCTGAAAAGATGTAATTTGAAAATAAAACAAAGCAGGTGTTGAATGATGTATTGACGGATTACGTGATCATAATTTGTTCTACGGAAGGCGAAAAGAGAAGTTATTTAGATTTAAGTGAACAAATTATTTACCTCGTTATTTTAAAGGAAATCTTTCAGTGCTCTAATTTTTTTTTTTTGTACCTAGCTTTCACCTTTACGTTTACGATGCTTTATGGAAAATATATTATAAAGAAATTAAAATAAGACTGTCGGAGTTTAGGCAACTCCACGAAATCGCTAAAAAACGGCATAGCATGATAAAAAAATACGCCAAACTTCACGAAAACAAAATTTTAGCGTCTAAATACTTATGTTATTATTGAGAGGAAAGATCAAAGTATTTTTAATTATTTTTAAAAAATTTTCTTTCTTTTTCGAAGATTCTAAATTTTGATTAAAAAAAAACCTTGTTTCTCTTTGTATCACCGAATGTAGTAACGTAACATATAAAATTTTAAGCACGTTTTTTTTTTTGTATGACACACATTAATTTGGAAAATGTTGCAAAAATAAAAATAATTGTCGGATTTTAATGAAACTTTCAGAAACTATTCACAAATGATGGAACTTACTATAAATGTGTTTTTTTTTATTAAAGTCATGGCATAATTTTTTTTTTTTTCATATGTATTACCCCACCTCCAACTAATTGTACGAAAATTCTATAATTTTAATTTTGAGGAGTTTAGTGATTATATTAGTTAAAAGCACAAGGCTTTGAGGAAACCAAATCATGTTTTTTTTTTTTTTTTTTTTTTTTGGTGGACCACCTCTACCTGAAAATCATAAATGTAACATACAAAAATCATTAAAACAAAAATATTATTTAATTTCAAAAGCTTTTAATTGCTTTTATTTATTTTGATGAACATGGACAATATTGTCTTAAAGCAAAAATATATTTCGATTAAAAATAAATTTTTAAAACAATTGTTGTTTCTGAAATAATTTTTTTAATTTTTACTAAATTTTTACATTATGTTGCTAATTCTTATAAAATTAGGGAAAAGTTTGTACAACTTAACGAATGTTGTTATTAAGTAGCTATATATTTACAGATTATAAATTCCAAAGCATCTTACAAACTCACGAACAGACGTATATTAAAAAATTTAATTTATCTCAATCATGTGTCAATAATGTCTGCCAATGAAATCTACGGATGACCGGAAGTATCATGCGTGCAATAAAAGAACGTCACTTATTAGCTACCTATTCAATGAAATTTATACAGTATTATTTTTGTATTATGTCAGTTATATTTTTCTATGAGATATTTTTAAAATTTAATAAAGTGAGCATAAAAAATCCATTGAAATTTCATAAGTGTACTTTAAATTATAGTATAATTTAATGTACATGTCTTGTTAAATTTTATCTCACTCAGCCACAGCTGATTAAAATGCTTGTTTCTGTCATTTAGGAAAATCCAACAAAATATTAGGTAAATATTCTCAATCATCAGCAACATTAAACCCATCATAGAATGCAAAGTTCTCAATCTTATGCGTGTGTGGGGAAAATTTTTGCTTAGAACTACAAAAAATGTAAAATTTACATTTTTTTTTTTCTCATTTTGGCCCTTGAAAAAATTTCTTAAGTCATTTAAACTGACCAATTTTATTTTTAAATGAAAGATATTGTTTGCTTTCAGAAAATATCTAGTTTCATGGGGTTCACATAAATTTTCCTTGATATTTTCTTCAGATGATAAATCATTTTTTTATTTTTACCCCAATAAAAATATGAAAATCAATTTTTTTTTTTTTTTTTTTTTTTTTTTTTTTTCAGAGAAAATAGGCTGTGACTTTTACTATGTTTGATTATTTTGACTGAAGATATAATTTTTTTTATGATATATCTGAATTGACTTTATTTAGTAGGGTCTATATGGGCCCTGAAACAGCAGTGCAGCACTTGTATCTTAATTAATTTTTTTTTATAGTATTTATAATTTCTCCAGATAGTATCAACAAACTTATAGTGAAAGCTACAAAACGCAAAAAAAAATCCAAAAATTGGAATGCTGAAAGTTTTTTTACTTTAATTATTACAAGGTACTACTTAAGCAAGTCCAATTAAAAAAAATATGTCCATTCTGTCCTTCCGTATGAGAACTCGAATCTCACATCAGCTGTCAATAATTTATAAATGTCACCTTTCATCACTTGTCAATCTCGGGAATGTTAAGATTGGCTCCCTTTTATTTTAAACAACATTTTTCTACGAAGAAAGTAAGTAAAAGTTTCTTTCAAAATATTTTAAATAAACTTTAAATTTTCTAATTTTCTTTGAATAAATTTTGAAAAACGTATAATTAAATTTTTAAACGATTTTTAAACAAGTAATTTAACTTATTTTTCAAAAATCAAAATTTTTTAAAAAATGGCTGATATAGAGTTTTTGTTCGACATTTCGTAAACAAGATTTTTAACTAAAATTTAAGACATGCTAAGAATGATTAAAAAATTTCAAAAAAGATTGAAAAAATACTTTAGTGTTTCTTCTAAATAATGAAATATACATTTAACACGAAGAAAATTTTTTTCATTAATTTTCAGGCCGTTTTTGTCGAGTTATCTATTTTCATGAAGTTACCTAAGTTAGCTCCTCCTCAGTTCCTTAATCCTTCAACAGGGGTCTCTCTCCCCTGGCTATAAATACTGGCTGACCCTTCGGTTCGACCTCTCTTTTCGACTTAGGCCTTGGGCCGCCACGGCACGTGGAGACGAGGTAAAATCTCTCTTTTTCCACTTACGCCAATATGTGACCTCTCACAGATACAGCATTTCCCAAATTCTGGGAACACGCTAAGAACAATACACGTACGTACGAACACTCACTACCACACACATAATTTCTCCACACATACACTATGTAACTGTCCATGTCTTTGTTTAACTTGTTATTAATATATATTTGTTTACACATATATGTCGGTCTTGTTTGTTTTCTTTGGACTTAATTAAAGTCAAACATTCTCATGTAGCTGGACCGGCTAGCAGGAAATTTTAACCCTCTGATATATCTTCATATCATCACCGCCCTGGTCCGCTACAAGACTGTTAAGAGTGAGATTAAATTTCATATTTCATAAGAAAGGTTTCTAATTAATTTATAGGTACCTTTCTTATGAAATTTTATCAGAGGTGTACATAAAATACTATAATTTTATGTACATTTATTACATTTTACTGTGTTATTTGTATTTCCATTCATTTTATTATTAATTTTGATATTTCATTTATGGAAAAATGTCATAACTGAGATTAATATAAAAATAAGATTATATAAATTTCATAAGATGATACTGATACTTGTAGATATGCGTCTCTGTTGAAATTGAAAAATCAAATTAACTTTTCCATACGTGTTTCACAAAAGAAAAGACCTTAACAGCGGAAAACAATGTTTAACTCAAATAACACAACTTAATTGTATAATGACGAGAATACATGCAGTTGGTTATAGATTAGAAAGTAATGTCTTTTAGTTTTGGTTAATAAAGTTTTGAAATAGAATAGAAATTGTATTTGTGTAAGTATGTGAGAAACAGTGAAATGTTGTTATGTGTGTGTTTGTTTGAAAGAATCAACACAAGTGTGCGTGGTTCAGAGAGGATACAAGAGATAGAAATTGTTTGTTACTGTGGATGGTGTTGCCGTAGTCAGAAGCGACCTCTTCGAAGTTTGTCAGCACTGTCACTTTTAGCATATAGACATGAATGAGGTTGGGAATATCATAAGAGTGGTGTGGACCTTGGTGACAGCTGTGCATGTCCTGTTTAGGTCCGAATTTCATATGTTTTCTACACTTTTTCATAAGAAAATCAGCTTCAGAATTAAATTATTTATTTCTAATTGGCCCAAATAAGCCATGTGGTATGTTTTCTGCTACATCTGCATGATATTTTGCCAGTGTCTACCTAAATCATGATGACTAATAAAACAACCTTTCTGATTTGTCTTCTATGGTTTTATTGCTGTGTTTTAAGATGTAAGTACTTTATTGAGTGAGATTGGTTTATAAATATAGTATTTGATATTTTAGTGGACACAAAACTGTTATTAAAAAGAGTTTTAAAATATTTTTTAATATGCAAAAAATCTATTGAAAACGTTTTCTCCAAAACTATGGATGCACAGTTAAAAAATAATGTATCATGTGTTTTAAGAGAAAGGCCTTAAGAAATTGCTTTGCTTCTCTTCTGGCTAAGGATATATCAGATTCTCTGAGAGACCATCATCGCATTTTCAAAATTAAAATTTTCTTTTTATATCCTATTTCACTAAATATTTTAATATCATTTTCTTAAATATAATTAATTTATTATTTTTCACTGAGAGATATACTGCAATTATTAATTTTTTTCTTTACATTCACTCTTAGGGATAGAAACAGTGCAGGCTTTGGATGTATCTTCATTTAAAAAGTACAAAAATATCAAACTTTTGAAAGTGTTTAATTTTTAAAAATTACTTTATAGTTCAAATAAGTTGGTTCAATTAAAATTTGAAAATACTGTCACTTTTGTACTTCCATCCAATAAATTGCTCTGATGTTAGTTGTCGATATATTGACGTAAATGTTAGTTCACACATCCAAAACTAAGCACCACGGTGAGATGTTTGTCTTATTTTCAACAAAATTTTTTCTGCTAGAACATTAATGTTTGTTTCCAATTACATTAAGATTGAATATGCCTAGGTTATATTAGTTATAAGGACAATTCCTCAGAGAATTGAAACTTGAGACTTTTTTATTTTTTTGTCAAGCAGGTCTCCCAGTTACAGAAAATCTGACTGGATTTATAAAATTAAAAAAATGAAGACATTTAATTAGAAAAGCTTTTATAAATAAAATATGTTTATGGACACTATTGTCTTAAGAAAATATGTCTTTTGATAAAAAATGAATTGTTTTCATTTTTTTTTTTAATTTATTAGAATTTTGTATTAGTTTGTAGCAGTTAAGTGATATCGTTATTAAGTAAAAACTATATTAATCATATTTGAGAAAGTTTAATACAATTCAGTGACTGCCAGTATTTTCAAAAGAATTTAACATTTTTTATGTGTGCTGATTTTTGTCAATACAGACATCTATATTCATTATCAGTGGTAACTATAGTGAATTTAAAAAATTTTGTTAGTTTTTATAATATTTCCTGAACAAGTGTTTTCATAAGTAAAAATATTTAGGCAAATTACTTGAAACATAATGAATAGAAGGATTAAAATATTTAAAATTCTTAAGATTACTGGGTAGTTAAAAATTGTTTTTGTCATGTAATTTTATTACAATCATCTCTGACTCAGATAAATTTTTCAGACATCAAGCGGTTGATAAATATACCAACCTCATAAAATACCCGTTCCATATTAAAAAATGTTTTTATGCAGCATTTTAAACTAAAAGTAATATTATATTTATTTCAATTCAAATTAATTAAACTTTAAATCAGCTAATTTCTCTCAATGTTTCAAAAAAGTATATTTCATTTTTGAAAGATTTTTTAATGAAGATAATTATGTTTTTCAATATGGATGATTTTATCAATTTTACTGATAATCAGAGAAAAAATTCCAATCACTTTAAGTTCGGTTTGAAATACTAGAGGAATTTTTTTTTATAAAAAACCAAAGAAATAATTAAAAGAAACGTTTGAAGTAACATTTAATTTATATGGACACATAATAAAGACAGACAACATGGGCCAAATTTAAGAACAAATGATATATTTATTGTTAGCACACAAAATAATGAATGAATTACACAAATTAAGTGCATTGTGTGCCAAATGTAGAAAAGAAAATACTTCTCTGAATAGTTTTCAAAGAATTAGTATAATTTTCAAAGCAAAGTTTAAGGTAACAGCGAAGAATAGAACACTCACAACAGTTTCCTTGATGGAGCAACTTTGATGTTCCTTTCAATTCTCATCAAATTTCATCCATATTGTTTATCTTTCAATCAAGCTTTAAACTTGTTTTGTGAAAGGAAATATTGTTCAATCCTTTAAACAAATGCTCATTGTAAAGATTTAAACTCATTTATCTTCACACTAAAATAACTGAATTGAATAAAAATACATATATTGGAGCTGATGAAAAACACTTTTCTGCAGTTTGAATTTGTCTGTAAGATTCTCCTTTAGCCAATATTTCTGGAACATTCCATATCTTATAATTACTTGAAAATGATATTATAACAAAGTTCCATCTAAGGACTGATGTTTATGACACTTGTGCAATATCATCTAACAGAGGCTTTCAAAAATTATTTCTGTCTTTAGTTGGAAATAAAATTTTGATGACAGCATTGAATGGAGGTCTAATATCAATTACTTGGTCAATTTAAAAGTTGGAGTAATAGTATACTGCAACCCATTGGCCTTGGTGGTCATAACTGAAGGCCATTCAAGGTTGTTCTTCATCACAAATGATATCTGAATATTCAGATTGAATGAGTGTCTTTTCTACCTTTCTTTGTTCCTTTAGAGATGTAGATCAAGTTCCATTGAAAGTTATATCACTGTAATGTTTATTCTCTTCATCACATGGTATTTAACTTTATCAGCAACCTTTTCATATATATCAAGGAATCTGAGGTCTCATTCAGCCTGCCACTCTCATTTCAAAGAAAAGTAATTCTCAGAGCTTGGAGTTCATAGTCCCTGGAACAGAAGGCTAAATGTAAATTTTATTAAACACCTAGGTAATTATCTCTGGTTTGGAAAACACTAATACAAAAGAAAAAAAAAATGAACAGATTTTTACTTAAAAAGTATTTAGTGCTTATTATCTTCTATAACGGCTTCAGGAAACAAAATTACCCAAAGACAGTGCAGGTTTGCAAAAGTTGAAGAATGATAAAATATATCTAAATTTCAAGAATTAAAGAGAATGTTGCTAACCATGAATGTAAATGATATTAAAAGGAAAACTCGTTAGAAACTTTATTCTAATCTTTTATGGAATACTAAATTTAAAAGTAAAAATGTCTCTAGTACATTTTTTTTTTATATTTTATTAATTTTTCTTATTTTTCTTTCTTTTTTTTTAATTTATAAAAACATTTGTTTTGAAAGTGATAAGAGTATGACAGTATGGTGAAAATACAATGAATAAATACTTTATACAGTTCTAAAATGCCTCATTAAAAATAAACATTTTAAGTGAATAATAACCATTGAGGAAACTAGTCTAATTTAAAATGGGTTTCAGTTGGTGATGTTCATTCACCTAGTGAGCAATACAAATTTCAATGGGTCACACCCAATGGTTTTGCATGAAAAGAATGCAGTATACACTCTTTTTGATTCACACTCACCTTGTGTTGCATGGGTGCAGAGATACAAAACCAACTGATTATTAAAGGGAAGACCTTGGTCTACAAGAAGGTACAATTTTAATTTTTTTGCATGTTAAATTTCTTAGGCGAACATTTTTCGATTTCAAATGCTTTCTGCAGCTCACCAAATTGACAAGCATCATTTTTTGCTTTAAAAGAAGATATGTGTAGGGAGTCACAATGCTGAGTAGAACAAATTTGAAAAACACCAATATGAAAATGCAGAAAAAGAAGCACCTGTCATTGAAATAGTGATATACCCTATATACTTGTAACACCTATCCTGACCACACTTGATCGATGTACTCTACAAGACCGGCCGTTGGTCCTGTCCTGGTCCAGTATTACAGGTTCAATCAAAGCCTCCAGTTCACAATGTTGATTCAATTCCACTTTCCAGCCACGTTGTGATTGTTTTTGATCCTGGAGAGCAATTAACAAATCATAGATCCCGGAAGATTCAGCTGCAAGTTTGCTGAGGCAAGAATCAGGCTAGGCTAATCAGAAAAAAAAATCAAATATGAAGAAGTCGATTCGAGTCCAAAGAAAAATTTCTGTATATGTATATAAGGAAGAAATTGGTACAAACAGAATAATACTTCCTTTACAAGAAAGTAGTGTATAAGCAACAAAGTCCAGGAAAAAAAGATCAAATATTGCAAATAATCCTGAAAGGAGCGAAGTAGGTTTCGGTTCACTCTTTTTGTTCTTAGTAGTGGCCATAATTAATTCACTCAGCAAGCAGACGCTTTCACTCTCACTGCCTATATATCTCTCTCTCTCATCGACTGCTACTTCAACTTGACTCCAGCCGAGTTGACTCCCACTTGACTCTCTCAACCAACTGTTTTTGCACAAACACGTGCTTAAATAAACACAGTGGTAGTGACAAAAACTTAGATTACAACCTGATTACTGACTTCTTCCCCTCATGATAAAATGAGCAGTCTCTTCTTCCCAATTGATATTCCATAGTTCATATAAACACTATTGTTTTGACATTTTATATTAATAATTCTGATGAAGCACAGATCCTCTGGGCACAAACTTCACCCAGATTATTTTTCTCATCTATAAACAAAAATCTATATTACTATAATTATTATTTCAAGGGTAACCATTGCTCTCTGCCACATACTCGCATATAGGTTGCACTCTTAGTTTGGGGTTGTCAAAGTGGGTATTTGTGGCTTACTCGCAGATAGATTGCACTATAATCACAGGAGTTACATGGCCCTTTTTTAATTTAAATATAACTAATGTTGAATATTTTCCAAATACCTGCATTTCAAAGCTTTTCTTATATATATATATATATATATATATATATATATAAAAGCAAGAAAAGTGATTGGTTGTAATTGTGGAGTATTTACTTATAGAGTGGGACTGCTCTCTTTTGATGAAAATGTAATCACTTCAGTTCTAAAATCACTTCAAAATGATAATCTTTCATAGTAAATATGAGCAGTGGAGATTGAGTGCTTTTATCCTATGTGTGATGTGGTACTGCTGATAGAGGCAATTACATAAAATTTAAATGTCAGGAAAAATTAATTTTCTCCCTTGTTTATGCTTGAGCCTAGTGTACTCATCTGGACTACTGATATGCCACAGTCAACTTCAGGTTCTCTATGATGTTGAGTGGATAGGTTGCACCCCAAATCTTTATGAAAATTTTGCTGAAAAAAAGTGCAACCTATCCTTGAATATATACAGTAATTTAAATTCTAAAGATGAGAATTGCTCAATATGCCCCTGCATGTATTAGAAAAGATTGACTGGATAATTTGAATAATTGTTTCATTGCATCCAGGTTTACAGAAATTGATGTTTTGTAATCAGAAATAAAAAAAATCTTTCCAGGCAATATAACAGAGCAAAACATTTTACATATTCTCTAATCTACCTATTGAAAATTTGAAAGCATATTTTTTTCATATTAAACAAGAGATCCCATATCTTCTATTGATTTTTATGTCTGTAATTCCTTGATGGAATACTTTTTAAAGGTTATTTCCGCCTTTGTTTTTTAGAAATTAATTTTATTTTCTTGATTTCATGTCCATGCAATATATATATATATATATATATATGCAAGAGATCACATATCTTCTATTAATTTTATGTCTGTAATTTCTTGATGGAATACTTTGAACTTTATTTCCTCTTATGTTTCATAGAAATTAATTTTATTTTCTTGATTTCATGTCCACATAATATAAGACTTAAGATTTATAATGAGATTCATTGAAATTCAAATTGACTTCTGGTCATTAATAATGACTTTTTTGCTTTGAGATTTTTTAACTATTGCAGTGAAACAAATGATCTCCTTTGATTCCTTTCTGTTAATTTTATATAGAAAAACTATAAATCTTATTTTAATGTTGAACATGACTATCTATAAATTTAATGTTTTCGAAATTGTGGTTGATGACTTGAAAAATCGATGGTGGGAAAGTTTTTATAAAATTCGTTTGTATTTTAGAGTGCTGTCTTGTAAATAAATTTCCAAAAACATACTAAAAGTATACTATTTCTTCTGCAGATTGTATTTCTATAAAAAGGAATCCACCCTCAAAGATCAATGTGAACATGTTCCCTGGAGACAATGCCTGTGAAGAAGAAAGATCAGATTTTTCACATAGTTTACATTTAAATATTCACATATAAACACACTGGAGAAAAAACATTTGATTTGTGTGAATTGCGTGTTTCCACATATAGTTTCTTCACTTCTAAAAACAATACATACTGACATGAGAGAGAAACCATATTTGTATGATGAGTGCGTCAAAAAAGTTTTCAGTGTTTGAAGTTGGAGATAATACATATGAAGTATATGGTTTTCATACAATTCAGGATCAAAAAATCCATATATGCGTACATGCTGTTGAAAAGCTGAAGTGAAGTGTATAGCTCAATTTTTTCAAAGAGTATAAGTTTAAAACAACATATGCAAAAGCATACTGGTGAAAAAACATATATCATTAAAACTTGTCTTAAAACAAGAGATCACATATCTTCTATTGATTTTTATATACATACTTCGAAGGTGCAATATACGACTTCTGATGTATAATGAGATTCATTGAAATCCAAACTGACATCAGATTTTAATAATGACTTTTCTGCTTTGAGAGTTTTAAATGTTGTTGGGGAAACAAATGAACTTCTTTGATGTCTTTATGTTAATATTGTATAGAAAAATTATGATCCTCATTTCAATATTGAATACGAAAATGTATAAAATTAATGATTTTGAATTTGCAGTTTATGAATGAAGGGTTGAAATATCTACAATAGGAAACAAATTTTTAAAATGTGTTTGTATTTTAGAATGTTGTATTGGAAATAAATTTCCGAAAAGATATTAAAAATCAGCTATTTTCTTCTGCAGATTGTATTTCCATAAAAAGGGTTCCCCGTCAAAGATCGACATGGAAACATGCTCTGGAGACAATTCATATACCCGTGAAGAAGGTGGATTGGATTTTTCACAGAGTTTACATTTAAATATTCATGTGTGGACACACTGTGGAAAATCATGTTCATATGAAGTCTGTTCCACATTTAATGTTTCTTCAAATTTAAAAAGATACATGCTAACAAAAACATGGAAGAAACCATAAGTGTATGATGAATGGCTAAAAAAATCAGACGTTGAAGTTAACAACTTATATGAAGACACTGGAGAGAAAGTAAATTCATAGAAAGTATGTGGTTTAGTGTTTTTGTACAGTTCAGGATTAAAAACCACATAAAGTACACATACTGTTGAAAAGCTGTAAGTGAATTTAGTTGCTCAATGTTTTCAGAAAATTCAAGTTTAAAACACCATATACAAATGCATAGTGGTAAGAAACCATATTCATGTGATATATGTCGTTCAACATTTTAGGAGAGGTCAAAATTAAAAAATCATGCAAACACATACAGGTGAGAAACTCTATTCATGTCAAGTGTGTAGTTCAACATTTTCACAGAGTTCAAATTTAAAAACTCACATGCGAACACATACTGGTGAAAAACTATATTCTTGCGAAATATGTGGTTCAGCATTTTCTGCAAGTTCAAAATTAAAAAGACATATGCAAATACATACAGGTGAAAAACCATATTCATGTGAAGTGTGTAGTGCAAAGTTTTCAGAGAGCGCAAAATTAAAAAATCACATGCGAACACATACAGGTGAGAAACCCTATTCATGTGAAGTATGTGGTTCAGCTTTTTCTAAGAGCACAAATTTAAAAAGACATATGCAGATACATACTGGGAAAAAGTCATATTTGTGTGGAATATGTGGTTCGGCATTTTCAGAAAGTTCAGATTTAAAAAAACACACACGAATACATACTGGTGAGAAACCATATTCATGCGAAATATGTGGTTCAGCATTTTCTGATAGCTCAAATTTAAAAAATCACATTCGAACACATACTGGTGAAAAACCCTATTCATGTGAAGTATGTGGTTCAGCGTTTTCTAAGAGCACAAATTTAACAAGACATATGCAGATACATACTGGGAAAAAGTCATATTTGTGTGGAATATGTGGTTCGGCATTTTCAGAAAGTTCAGATTTAAAAAAACACAGACAAATACATACTGTTGAGAAACCATATTCATGTGAAATATGTGGTTCAGCATTTTCTGGTAGCTCAAATTTAAAAAATCACATTCGAACACATACTGGTGAAAAACCCTATTCATGTGAAGTATGTGGTTCAGCATTTTCTGAGAGCTCAACTTTAAATAGACATATGCTGATACATACTGGTAAAAACTCATATTCCTGTGAAATATGTGGTTCAGCATTTTCTGAAAGCTCAGATTTAAAAAAACACTCACGAAAACATACAGGGGATAAACCGTATTCATGTGAAATGTGTAACTTGAAGTTTGCAGAGAGTTCAAAGTTAAAAAGTCACATGAGGATGCATACTGGTGAGAAACCCTATTCATGTGAAATATGTGGTTCAGCATTTTCTATAAATTCATGTTTAAAAAGGCATATGCGAATACATACTGGTGAAAAGCCATATTCGTGTCAAGTGTGTAGTTCAAAATTTTCACAGAACTCAACTTTAAAAACTCACATGCGAACACATACTGGTGAGAAACCATATTCCTGTGGAGTATGTAGTTCAGCATTTACTGAGAGCTCAAAATTAAAAAGACATATGCGAATACATACTGGTGAGAAACCATATTCATGTGAAGTGTGTACCTCAAAGTTTTCAGAGAGTTCTAAGTTAAAAAA
The DNA here is from genome assembly GCA_964036315.1 of Acanthosepion esculentum. Taxonomy (NCBI): domain Eukaryota; kingdom Metazoa; phylum Mollusca; class Cephalopoda; order Sepiida; family Sepiidae; genus Acanthosepion; species Acanthosepion esculentum. Next base: position 24,054,215 of record OZ038479.1, on the reverse strand, counting down.
TCACATGCGAACGCATACAGGTGAAAAACCCTATTCATGTGAAATATGTGGTTCAGCATTTTCTGATAGCTCATATTTAAAAGACCATACACGAATGCATACTGGTGAAAAACCATATTCATGTGAAGTGTGTGGCTCAACATTTTCACATAGATCAACATTAAAAACTCACATGCGAAACCATACTGGTGAGAAACCATATTCCTGTGAAATATGTGGTTCAGCATTTTCTGAAAACTACATTTTAAAAAAGCATATACGAAGACATACTGGTGAAAAGCCATATTCATGTGAAATATGTGGCTCAAAATTTTCAGCAAGTTCAAATCTAACAACTCATATGAGGACTCATACCGGGGAGAAACCATATTCATGTGAAGTATGTGGGTTAGCATTTTCACGGAATGATTACTTAAAAAAACATACACGAACACATACAGGTGAAAAAACATTTATGTGAAATATGTGGCTCAGCTTTTTCACAGAACTCAAATTTAAAATCTCACATGCAATCACATACTGGAGAGAAAACCTATTCATGTTAAGTATGTGGATTAACATTTTTTTTTTAGTGTTCAAGTTTTCAAACTTATATGAGGACACATACAGGATTTTTTTTTTTTTTAGCATTTTCATAATCATGCTCCTCATGTTTGTAAAATTCTCTCAAGGATTGCTATATTCTTGTGAGGCATATTACTATTTTCATTACACTACAATCAGTTTTATTTAAAATGAACACATAAAAACACACACTACCAAAATCATGTATAGATATCTCTTTTCAGATTTGAAAATTAAAATGTCACAAAAATATTTAAAAACTATTCAAATACTGAAGAATGTTTTGTAGCAATGCATGAATTAATTCAATATTAGCACCAATTCACAAAAAAAAAAAAATTCTAATTGTTAATCACAAAACTTAATAGAGTGAGGGGGAAAAGTAGGATAAGTGAATATGAATGTAAAATGTTATTTCTTTGTCTATGCAGTCAAGTTAAAATGGATCATATTAGATATTCCATTGTAAATTGAATTCCATGTTTTAAAACTTTCTCATGATTGGTATAATAAACTATTTTAGATGGTTTGCGAAGAAAAGAAAAAAATGAAATTTTTACTTTTCTTCTGACATGTGGAGGTGGTTCTTTGGCCAACATTAAATCTTGAGTTTTTATCTGACACGTGGAGATTATTTTAATATTTTCATCTAATTTGCAAAAGATTTGTCACTGTTAATCTTCAGAGGAGTGAGGGGGAGAGACGGGAAGAGATAATATAAATTTAAAATAACATTGTTTTATTTACACATCAAACATTCCAAAATCTTTACATTAGACATATCATTGAAAACTATTACTGATCTAATCTAATCTCCTTGGTTTAAAACCTCCTTTCTTTAATTCCTGATTGACTCCAATATTTTAGATATTTTGTTTAACCAATAAAAGAAATCACATCTGCCATATTTAATAAGATTAGTATCATTTTCTACAGTGACCACTTAATTGACAGCGTCTGATTGAAAGGAATGGAGATTATTATTTGAAGTATTCTAATAATGCTGAATAAACATTTTTAATGGCTTCTATTTTATATTGATACTTTGTTTCTCGTGATGGGCTTAATATTTTATGAAAGTTGTAGTGTTTCTTTTATCCATATTTATAATTTGAGGATGGAATCCTAACTGACTGACATTATTCTGGTTATTTTATAAAACTTAGCTTAATATTCTTGTATGTGCATGTTGGTGATCATTTGCTCTCCACAATTTCCTGTCTTTGTAAGCTTTTAATAAATTTTGTCTTTTTGTTATCTTTCTTAAACCTTGCTCCACCTTACATTACACAAGGCTAAATTGTGTGGAAAAGTGGATTGGAACGTTATGTTGCACTTAGATTCCAAATGTGAAAATTATTGATTTAATAATTCTCATTAAATATTTCAAATACTATTTTACAAAACTCAGCCTTCTTTTATATGCCATGTAACATCAGGATATAGGCGATCATGGCTCTCCACAATTTTCTGTCCTTTGTAGCTCTTAATAAATTTTGTCTTTTTGTTATCTCTCCTAATTGACAGCTGATTGAAAAGGATGAAGATTATTATTTTAAGTATTTTAATAAGGCTGAATAAACATTTCTAGTAACTGTCTTCTCTGTAAAATAAAAGAAATTCTAATTTTTTTTATCCATGTTTATAATTTTGAAGATGGAATCCTAACTGAGTAACATTATGCTGGATATTTCATAAAAAAATTACACAAGGCTAAATTGTGTCAAAACATGGATTGGAATGTTATTTTGCACTTAGATTTCAAATGTGACAATTATTCAAAGTCAGCCATTAAAATCCTGGGATTGAACACTGCAAATTCATTCTTTTTGGAAAGTCGTTACAAAAATGAATATATTTAGTGAACTTTGCAGGCAGTTATTAATTACAAGATGGTGCATTCTACATTTTAGAAAAATAATTAAGGGTCAGAAAGTGTTTAGTATGTTCTGATAGAAAAAATGTTAATTTTTGAAGTATATGAGATATATGCAGAAGATGAATTCCTCAAAAGTAATTTGAAACAAAAATAATCAACAATGTCTTTGAGCCAACCATTGTTTTGCAAGAAATTGTTAAATGCTAAAGAAAGGTTTTAGCCCTAAAACTTGGCAATCATCAGCTACTTTTTATTAGTTTCCTTATTTCACTTTAATTCCTGAAATTTAAAGAGCTTAGAATTCTTTTTGATATTCTGTTAGATATAACTAAGGAAATACATATAAAAAAGATGTATTGGCAAAGTCATTCTTTTGCAGGAAATTGTTAAATGCTAAAGAAAGTTTTTAGTCCTAAAACTTGGCAATCATCAGTTACTTTTTATTAGTTTCCTTATTTCAGTTTAATTCATGAAATGTAAAAACCTTAGAATTTTTTTTTGATATTATGTAGATTTAACTAAGGAAATTCATCTAGAAAGTTATTAAAATATTTTTCTTCCTTTGTGTATTTGAATGGCCAAAAGCTCAAACTTGATCTCAAGTGATTCTGTATTCTGGTGTGCTGTGAAGACTTTGACCAGAGATCTACTCACCTGAGCAGAACTTGTTTTCATTCAAATCTGCTTAATCTATACTTGTTGCAAAAAGGCCCACTGATTTATTTTTTTTCCTCCTTGTTTTTATCATGGTTGGTTCAAGTTGATTCAAAGCCCCCCTGTATGTCAACCTGTCTACTCATCAAATAATAACCCAGACACACAAGTGATTTTATTGTTGAACTCTGTTTCTAATTATGGGTTTAACATTTTATGAAAGTTGTAGTTTCTATTATCCATGTTTATAAATTTGAAGATGGAATCCTAACTGATTGACATTATTCTGGATATTTTACAAAATTTAGCTTCATATTACACCAGACCAAATTGTGTTGAAAAGTGGATTGGGAGGTTATGTTGCACTTAAATTCCCAATGTGACCATTATTAGAAATTCAATCTTTAAAATCCCAGGATTGAACACTGCAAATTCTTTCTTGTGATAAAGTCACTACAAAAATTATTAATATATTTAATGAACTTTTTAAACAAAATAGTAAGCAAAGAAAATATTTACTTCAATTCATTTGACTGTTGAAAGAGGTTAAGAAGGTTGCCAATTCACAGCTGTCACTGGGTTTCTGGTTTATTTTGCAATATATGGAGTAGATCATTGGAACAAAACTAATCCTACAAGGTTTCAGCCTCCAAAACTTGACAATTTTCCACTACTTGGATTAGTTTCCTTATTTCAGTTTAGGAATGCAACAAAGAATATTAAATTTTTGTTTTTATCTGGAGCCTATCTTTGGCCTATATAAGAATGGACCACAGCAAGAACACAAAGAAGCACACATGGCACTTTCACTTACACCATGACAGAAACTTTCTCATTTAGACACTCACGCCATAGAGGGAGATCAACATGAGCAATATACAATATTATCTTTAGTGAGTTATTTCTATCCAGAAATATACACACACACACATTATATTTTATGATAAAATATAGTTTTAAAGTATGCAACCAACCAACGCTGAACAAAATTTATTTTGTTCAAGTATGTATAGCTGGACACTCATATTTGAGGATACCCATTTACCATATATAGCAGTATTTGAAAAACAACAACAAAAAGTAGCATTTAAATAAGATTGAAAAAGATTTCATTTATTTTAATAACTTTGAACATTTCCTGTCTACTAATGTCTCTTAGTATTTGTAACACCTATCCTGACCCCACTGGATCGATGTACTCTACAAGACCAGCCGTTGGTCCTACCCTGATCCAGTATTAAAGGTGCAATCAAAGTCTCCAGTTCACAATGTTGATTTGCCACATTTCCAGCCACAGTGTGATTTTTGATCCTGGAGAGAAATTAACAAATCGTAGATCCCGGAAGATTCAGCTGGTCTACCTGCAAGTTTGTTGGGGCAGGAATCGGGCCAAGCAGAAAAAAATCAAATATGAACAAGTTGATTCGAGTCCAAAGAAAAATTAATGTATATGTACATAAGGAAGAAATTGGTACAAACAGAATAATGCTTCCTTTACAAGAAAGTAGTGTATAAGCAATAACATCCAGAAAAAAAAAACCTTGCAAATAATTCTGAAAGGAAAGAAGTGGTTTTCAGGGTCACCCTTTTTGTTCTTAGTAGTGGCCATAATTAATTCACTCAGCAGACATTAACCTTATCACAGAAGCAAGTGGACGCTTTCACTCTCACTGCCTCTCTCTCTCTCTTGTCAACTGCTACTTCAACTCGACTGACTGACTGGATGACTTATTACAGCAGCATCAAGCGGCCATGTTAAGTGGCCAGTCCACAACTTTGTTGTTATTGTGATGAGGTCATGGTGGCAGCAGCAGCACTCTGTGACAGCTGGCAACCAAAAACTGTCAACACACTTCACCCAACTCCAAACTTAGACTCTACTGTTTTTTTTTGCACAAACACGTGCTTAAATAAAGGCAGTTTTAGCGACAAAAACTTAGATTACAGCCTGATTACTGACCTCACCCTCTCGTGATTAAACAAGCAGTCGCTTCTTCCCAAATGGTATTCCATAGTTCATGTAAACACTATTGTTTTGACATGTTGTGTTAATAAATCTGACGCAGCACAGATTCTTTGGGCACAAACTTCACCCAGATTATTTTCCTCGGCAAAATTCTATATTACTATAATTATTATTTCAAGGGGGTCCATTGCTTGCTGCCACATATTTCTTTTTGAATAACCCTGTATAAATAGAATTTATCTATCTATCTATCTATCTATCTATCTATCTATCTATCTATCTATCTATCTATCTATCTATCTATCTATCTATCTATCTATCTATCTATCTATGAAAAAATATAGTTTTAAGGTGTTCTATATTTATGGGATAAAGTGCTCAATATCTGAGATAGAGTATGTAAATGTGAACATTGAAGTCAGCACTCAGAGGTGACAGGATTTTTAATGCTATACACAATCATCAGGCTGCGAGTGTTGGATTTTTTCTTGACTATACATATGGGTCAGTGATGCATTGTGGGTAATCCATTCTTGCAGGAGTGGCTTGTTTATTTAAGTTAATTTATTTTACATGTTTTTTATTTTATATATTTATTCTTTTCAATTGTCTATGTTTTATTAACGTAGTAAAACATTTGAGGGTGGGATTTGCTTAGGTCACTTATTTAATAGTTTGTTTTGGTCTGGGAAGATAAAGCTATTTATTCGTCCAATTTTTGTATTGGTTGCTGTAGTCTATTCTGCTATTTTGGTCGGGGACAGTTTTTAATTTGTTAAGTATTTTATTTATTTATTTGGATTGATTATTTTACTTGTTTTTGCTTATTTATATTTATTTTTATTCTAATGGTTATTTTAGTGGGAGCAATTTGTTCATTTATTTATTTGGATTAATTTTTATTTGTCTTTTCTTATTTATTTGCTTATTATTTTATTATTTTTATTTTGTATATTTTTATTTACTCTATTCGGTTTTCGATTTTTGAGTAACATAGTCATTAATTTTTTTTTCGTTATATAGCAGTTATAGCTATTTTCTCATCCAATTTTTGGATTGATTGCTGTAGTCTATTCTAATGGTTATTTTGGCGGGATTGGTTTGTCGATTTGTTTGTTTACTTTATTTGGATTGATTATTTTTACTTGTATTTTATGTATTTATTTTCTAGTTTTATTTATTCTATTTCGTCTATTCTAATGGGAGTGGTTTGTTAATTTGCTTATTATTTGCTTGGGTTAATTTATTTTACTTGTCTTTTATATTATTTTGTTTATTTTTCTTTTTTCCTTTTCGATTTTTAAGTAACATAGTAAAAATTTGTTTTCATGTCTGTATTTTGAGATGAGCTCAGATCATTCATTTAGTAATTTATTTTGGTCTGGGAAGGTAATAATAGCTATTTTTTCCTCCAAGCAAAGTTTGCAGGTTTTGGATTGATTGTTGTAGGCTGATGATCTTTTTCTTATTTTCCATGATATTTTTGGTGTGATTTAAGAGTTTTGCTTTTAATTTCCCAGATATATTTAGAAAGCATTGTGCTGTTTGTGAAAGATGTTTTGTGTGCAAAATTTTTACTACATTAAAAAAATATAGAAAACCAAAAAGAATAAATAAAAAAGAAGTAAAATAAATTAATCCAAATAAATAAATAACAAGCCACTCCTGCCAAAATAACCGCCAGAATGGATTACCCACAATGTACCACTGACCCATATAAATATTTGAGAAAAAAAACAACACTCGTGGCCTGATGACTGTATAGCATGAAACAGCCTGTCGCCTCTGAGTGTTGACTTCAATGTTCACATTTACATATATATATAAGTTATAGCCTCTGTCTATCTTTTATTAAACTCTTTCTAGGGTTTTGGGGATAGACCCCCATAACCATATATATTCTGAAACTTCCTTACTCGGGCTACTTGGATAAGTATATTTCATTTTGATCAAATGGTGTCACAGACCCCCGCCTCCACTGAAATTTTTTTTCCCTTTGATATAAATTAAATTTGAACAAGGGAATGACTCCTATCCAAAATATAGGAGAAAGCCAGAAGATCAAGTTCACATTAGCAAGATCAAAATCAGACAACATGGACATCAAGTTGAGAAAAAAATCACCAAACAGTTGGTAGTGCTTTACAATACATATATGTTGCGACAATTCAACTGTCATATCAATGTTGAAATCTGCTCATCAATTCATTCAATCAAGTATTACATCAAATACATATCATAGGGGTCAGATCAATTTTTGGACGAGGATTGTTTTATTCCTCATTTCGGGTATGCAAAGTTTCATTAGTTCTTTCTTTCTTTCTCTCACTTGCCATCAGCCAAAACATCATCTTCCCTTTTCCCCTAAAGTTGTTATCAGTAAACTCCTTCATCTAACCATCAAATAAGGCCCAGTACTATCAACTATACTATAAAAATTATTATGAATAAGAAACAATAATATTAAAATTGTATGAGAGAAAGATAACTTAAATATTGTAATTGTGTAAAAAATTATTTAGAAATCATTTTAATAAAAAGATAATATAGTATCTGTTAATTTCAATGTTACTGGAAATGTATATTTATTTTGCATTTTTAATACGAAATTGTTGCACAAGGTCGAAGGGGGATTCAGAGAAGGCTAGTATTCAGTAACTAGTCCTAGTTGATCACAATCTTGACCCAACCATTCAATATAATATACTCAATCACCACAAGAACTTGTCCATCACCTCTCACTCCTACATATACCAAAATAACACATATCCACAAGGGACCAAACGCCCCATGCTGTAAAAATTTATAATGTCTTTATACTGTCTTTTGGGGCATTTTTCTGTTCTTTTTTTTTTTTTTTTTACAAAAATATATCAAAATTTATATAATAATGAAAATGATGATGGATGGTAGGAATGAACCCGAAAATAAAACTAAAGAATGAAACAAAAAAACTAAAACAAAACAGATATTAGTGAGGTCCGTCCATCCCTCAAGATAATGAGAGTGGCCACTGTATTCTACTGTTCAACAAAATCAAGCAGCACACTCACTAATGGAGTGGGGAAGGAAAAATTAAACAGTGGCATGGAAAAAAAAACAAAGTCTGACCCAGCTGAGATGAGGGGGACAAAAACAAACTGGGGAAGTTGGGAATCTCGGCATGGCTCATAACAAAAGAGAGGGCCAGGAACAACGCTTATTCACATTAACCAGAAAAACAAAACAATCTAACTTAACCAAGGGAGGATTCACAGGAAACTGTCCCGCTGTGCTCAAAGGGACTTAAAAGAGAATATCAAGGCTATCCCCATTCACATGAACCAGGCTCACCATAGATACCCACCTTTTACTGAAATTTGTCAATATCAAATGCTTTCTATTAGATTTGATCTTCATCTTGAGATGATACCCAAAGAATCCAAGTAGATCCTGATGAGAATAATGCTCATATCGCAAAATTCCCTCCATTTGCGATGTCCATACCACCATTCTTGCCATGGCAATCTTGCTGGGAATGACTGTAAAACATTTGCCCCTCCACTTTTATAGGTTGAAGTACACAAATGCATCCTGGGATATTTTTCTTAGCCAATAAAATAAGCCAGTTTACAGTTTGAGATGACTCAGTCCAAATCAGCTGATTCAAGCATTTCAGGCTGCCTTGTTGAACTTTCTGCTTTGAGCAGAGAGAAATCCAGACAGGGTTATGCCTTCAGGCAGAGTCATGTCTGGGGAGGTAGACAAGCCCAACCCCTTATATGCCGGGTCTATGGGAAATTTTTGCCCAAGTCTATGGGCTTGGATTTGCCCCACATAAAAATGGCCTTGTGCCACATCCTGCCTTGTGGGGAGGTGCAGTAAATAACCTCAGTCCACATCTGCCTTGTTCAGAAGACAGACTTCTATATTCGCTTGTCAGAACTTGCTTTTGCATGTCAACATCAATTCTTAGTTTGTGAACTTTTTGTCTTCTTACCTGCTAATTGTCCTTACATATATTGTTTGATGTTATTTCATTTTTACCCTGTTCCTTTCTCTTTTTATTGCAAATTTTGTTAATTCTGTTTGTTGGGCAGTTCCATTCTTTATTTTGCATTTGACTATGGCTACTCACTACACAGTATCAAAGACTAATTAAAATAATTATAACATTACTAACATGCTTTATTTGAATAAAGATGACACCAAAATGAAGCATAATAGTTTGTATATAAAAATTGATGTGTAAAGATTTGAAGGAAAAACAATAGCCTCCAAACTGATGTTATAAAAACTTGCCAAATTGAGGTGAGATGATTTAAACATCCATGGCAACATTTTAGAGGATGGGCTCAGTTTTGATATTGTTAAAAAAACAGCCAAATTTGAATTGAAAACAGGTGTGGTATAGTGGCTCAAAGTTTTAACCAATAGGGATAAAAAGTATATCCCCGTCCATGGGAGTTGATATATGAGCCAGTTTTGATCCATGCATCTGCTAATAAGAAGTCAGATTTTAACTGCAAAGTCAGAAAGGATTTGATTATCCAGACGTGGTGTAGTAGCTGTGATCAAGGCAAAAAGGAGCGGTCATCTTGGCATGTAAATTCCATTATTGGTATGGTTTGAAGACCTGGGTGTGTATTAGCTGTGATCTGGGCAGAAACAAACAGATCACCTAGACAAAGAAATGATCGACTTGTACCAGATGTGTAAAGCCTGCTGCTGAAAGGATTGACCGTTTTTGGCATGTAAAAACAGTTATCTGGGAGAAAGGATCCAACCAACCAGGCGAGAGCACAATGACCTGGGATGATAAAAGTCTGCTACCATTACTGTCACTAAGGAAAAAAATAAGATATTTGATATCTTCTATTATATTCAGTTGAGCTAGCTCAGACATTCATGAGGCTATCACGCCAACCATCACAACTCTGCATCAACGTCGGAAGGTCATTAGAGTGGCATTCTGTGTCATAACAGTTGGTCAATGTAGGTGGTTGATGGGCAACCAACTTGTCTTGCATCATGGCTAAGTGTCCAGTAGATCACTTGCAAGTTCTTGTCTTGCTCACCAGCAATATCCTACAATGTGCATTCTGCATTTGTGTAAGATTGTAGAAATCTGTAAAATGTTATAGATGTTCCTCAGAAAATAATCTGTTGCTTGTTGCCCTCCTTGGACCGAAGCACTGTTTAACTTGGGTGGCCATTCAGACAACTAGGTAATATACAGGCAAGAGGTGTGACCTTATGTAGTTTTGGCACAGGTTATTATATACTGTAGTCTAACTTCATTTACTAGTAGGTCTAAGTTTTGGGCTACTGGTACCCTACCATATGTTTTGAGGTCAACATATACAGCAGCTACCTTTGTAAATAATTTTAAAAAAAAATAAAATAAAAAGTAAAGAGAGTTATGTGACACCGGCTGTCTAGTTAGGTTCGATGTCTTCATCATGACTCCAATATGTGACACCGCCGGCTTCGTTTAAGGTTGCGGTTGATGTGTTTGTCGCAGCACCAATATGTGACACTGCTGGTTTCGTTTAGGGTCGAGGTCTTGTGTATGGCACCAACATGTGCCTCACACCGATCGTTGCAGCAGCAATATGTGACACCCACTGGCAGTTGAATCCTGGTTTATATGGACACCAACCAAAACCTGTTGTGGGGCCGGACGTGGTTTGGGTTCCTCGATAATTCTCGATTCCCAACAAAAATTATCTTTGTCCTCAGGACAGGGAAATTAATCACTTCCCATTTTTGGAAGGTTAATCATTTTCCATTTCGGGGGGTTCTCCCTTGCCCGTGAGGAGAGGTCGGAGGAGAATTATCCTCCTAGACTCTTCCTTTCTCATATTGGTATCTCATACCAATCCTCTCAGTGGGTGTTAACAACTTTCCCGCCTTTCTCATACATTCACCTTCGCCTATCACTCACACCACCACATGGCCAATGATCGCGCGGCAGTGTGGGTGTGGGTAGACTGGCCCTCTCAAAGTTATTATCCAGAATTCTCTTTATCAGCCAGAATATTTTCATGAATTCCACATTGCCATAATTAAATTTTTATCATATCTTATCCTGAGCCACCCAAAATCCGCTTAGCAGAATTTCTACCGACTCATTAATCACTGTCAAAACCCAACACCTGGTTTCTCTGCTAGTCAACTTTTAACTGGGTGGTCGTGTTTACCTGAGAATCAAATGCTTTATTTTTCTCATGTCTTAAAATTCTTGTATTACCAGATGCTCACTTTCGGTGATGCTGCGTCTGTCGTCAACAGTTTGAATAAGTTTACACTAATACCATTTTTTTTACATGACTCCTTTCTCATGCCAAGGTCCGTACATATAACAGATGGCTTTCTTCATCTGGACCAGGAATTAAAATTAAATGGTATCTCTGAAAGATAACTAATATCGATTTTTCTCTGCCTGTATGCAGTTGACCGGAGCCAAAATTTTTTTATGGCTGCCAAGTGTGGGTGGCTTTGTCATTCATTCCCGGATTCTGTTTCCCTTAGCACGTCACCCACTTGTCATGATGTTAATTAATTTTGACAGAATCTTAAATCCTGCTTTCTCTTATGGATTTTCTGTCTTTTGCGAAATGTATCTTTCTTCGTAAATAAAATAAAATCTTTTCCCATCATTTTTTTTTTTTTTAAAACTGTCGCTCGCTCTGTCTTTCAATATAGCTCTTTCTTGCTTTAAGTATTTCCCGTTTTTAACTTCTATGGTTAATTAGTTAGCCAATTACCATAGCTTAATAGTGTCACAGTTGCTAAGTGGTATTTCTTGTCCTTTGCCATGTACATGTCCAAAAATTTAATGTTATCCACCTTCTTTATGCAAACCCTGTTGATAACCTGTAGCAGACTTTAGTTTTTTGGTTTGGTTTGTTTTACGGCATATCAACCTCAATAGGTTATTATAATAGCTTTTATTGTTACTGAAAAACCAAAGTCTAAATAGATAGATATTAACAGACAGATAGATAGATATTGACAGACAAAAGATTTTTTGAAACAATTTCTTTTATTGTCACCTAAACATTTGAAGACACACCTATCTAAATGCTTTCCTTATGATCTGTAATTACCCTGAAGGCGACAGAGGTTGGATTCAGAATAGACAAAACACTAATACAGACAGGTATCAAAAAACTGAACTGGATTTTGAAAACCAGTGCTGACAGCCATGTCAGTATTGTACCCATCAAAAATAATAGGATTATTATGTATGAAGCTTTATCCCAGTTCTGTTGATTCAAAGCAAGAAGTTGCAAGGCATTACCTGTTGAAAACGCACCTACCTACATGCTTTCCTCATGATCCTTAAAATCAGGATGGCTACAGAGGTTGGATCCAGAACAGATGAGACCTCACTTTGTTGCCAGCAGGACCAGAACCAATACTAGAATTTCAGATTACTGGACAAATGTGCTAGCACTAAGCCAATACCCATTACCCCAACATGCACCAAATTAAAAGAGAAAAATAGACAAGATACCCACTGAAAAAAGATATGCTTATAATTATTCATAATGACTCAAGTAAAATATTTTAGTTTTATTTTGCTTAAGATAGTGTGATTATTTACATTGTTCGGACTGTTGTCCTCATCTTTGTTGCCACATTCACAACGTTTCGGCCATTGTATGCTCTGGCCTTCTTCAGGTGATTGGAATTTCAAACTGAACCGGTTATTTCATCCACCAGTATAGAATGTTCTAGATCCATGTACCATGCCTCTTCCGGATGTCTCAGTTATCTACCTTTAACTCAACACTTCATGTTTTTTGTTCACCTCAGCTGTAGCCAGGTATTGAACTCACTACTCTTTAGGTTGAGTCACTTGATCCAACCAACACTTTTATCCACTGGGCCTTGAGGACATCAGTGTATGAATTCTTGGGAATTATAAACTTAATGTGTCAATAACCTTTTTTTACCAGAGCTCATATTACAATTTTTTGTTCTTATTATTGTATTTCTCTAGCACTCCTTAGTACTGGTTCCCATATTGCATTCATTTCTATGCTTGGCTGGTGTAGGAGATTGTTGTGGCCTAGCATATGTCCTGATTCCCTTAGTTTTTCCAATGATATTCTCTATTATTTCAACCTCATATATGGTCATCTATGCCTGATTTTTGTACTTCTCCTCATGACTATGATTTTCTTGCAGTCTTAAGTGGGTGCATTCTTTCTCTTTTCATATTGATTGCCACAGCCGCACACAGGATGGCATACACACAGTCCTTAATCATGTTCTCCGCTATAGGAGGGAGGTGTCTTACTCGGAAGAGGTGCCTGCAAAGTTTTGAATTGAAATATGAATATGACAACAAAGATGATGACAACATGTTGCAACAGTCTGAACAATGTAAATAGTATAATACTCCATCTCAGAAATATAGACAAAAATATTGTACTTGCAAATTTAAAAAAAAATAAAATGTATTCAAATTTAAGGTAAAATTTTCATTTTAGTCTTCAAAATAAGACCAACAACCTAGAATTAGTAAATCAGTGAACCTACAAAGAAGAACAAATGGAAACTGATAATAATTTGAAAATTAAGATAAAATTGTTTATTTTTACCTTACGAAAATGTATCCAGTTTCAGTATATAAAAACAAATGGAAATAAATTTTCAATTTAACTCACAAATCCCAAAGATTAAAAATGTATGGTAGATTATTGCCAGCAATGGAAGTAAATTAATGACCTTTTAAAGGCAAACTGGATATTTTTTTTAAATTTTGATTTTAATTATTTTTTTATTTTTTTTTACAAAGTTGTCCAAAATTTAAAGAAGTAAAATATATCCAGTTAACTTTGGCTTTTTGAATTTGAAATCAGTTTATATTTTTCACAAATATGCTTCAAAACAACAGCTGAGGCAAAAGACATTTGAATTTACAGTTTTGACAAAATACAATGAACAAGCATTATTGATATACTCTGAAAGAATATATGAGAAAAAGATTTAAACTGTGAAATATCCATTGATGAAACCAGTGATTTAAAATGGGATTCAGCTGATGTTCATTCAGCCAAAAATTAAAATTTTGTTGCATCAGACAGCAATACCACATGAAATGGACAAGGCAGACCGATTTAATTTGCTTGCACTTTGAATTTGATGGGCAGAGTAATACAAAACCAACTGTTTATTAAAGATGAGAAATGATACTAGTAAAAAAAAAGTAAAATTATTTCAAAATACAGCTATTACTTTAAAATATCAATACCCTCTTGTTAATGTTTACTTATAAGACTATAAAAAACCTGTGAGCCAAGCAGAATGCAGTATTTATTATTTACAATTGTATAAAGTTTTATCATTTTATAAAATGAATCTGAAATGTTTTATTCAAAAATTAATAAAAATCTACAAAATTGAAAAAATAAGTGAATAAAGTATAATGCAATATTTATTATATCAGATTAATTGATGTTTTAATTTTCCTATATTTTTATAATCGTAATCTAGGTTCAAGGACGTCAACAGAAACTGAAACTCGTAATCTAGGTTCAAGGACGTCAACAGAAATTGAAACCCAGCTTCACACTAATTTTGAAAATTTTTTTTTACATCCTTTCTAATTTTTATAAAAGTGCTTATAAAATCCGCCAATAGATTATTTATTGTCAGCGAAGTGCTGACTGATGAAGAAATCTTAAATTAAGAGTGGACACTATGCACTTTATCTACAGCAGTTGATGAATCTGTTGGAGCATATTCTTTACATATATAGGGTTCCTAACTAGTATATGTTTGCCTATTTTATTAATATTGAACTCTGTGAAAAGTTTTAGTTACACACTTTATATGAATGACTTTTTCACATGTTGTTTATTAAACCTGACCTCTGAGAAAATGCTTAACTACCTACAATACATTCATATGGTTTTTTACCAGTATGTGTCTGCATGTGATTACTTCACTTTGAACTTTCTAAAAGCTTTGCACTACACAGCCTACAAGATTATGTGTAATGCATGTTTTATTAAATTTGCACTGAGTAAATGATGAACGACACTTCACACGAATATGGTTTTCTACCAGTATGTGTTCATGTGTGATGTTTTAGCATTGAACTCAATGACAGCAGTATATCACACACACATTATATATGGTTTTTAACCAGTATGTGTACGCATATGACTTTTTAAACCAGAGCTCTGAGAAAATGCTGAACCACACACTTCACATGAATATGGTTTCTCACCAGTATGTATGCGCATATGATTTTTTAAACTGGAGCTCTGAGAAAATGCTGAACTACACACTTCACACAAATATGGTTTCTCACCAGTATGTATTCGTATGTGAAGTTTTAACGCTGAACTATATGAAAACTTTGCACTACACATTTCACATGAATATGGTTTTTCAACAGTATGTGCTTGCATGTGACGTTTTAAACACAAACTGTCAGAAAATGCTGAACCACACACTTCACACGAGTATGGTTTTGCACCAGTATGTGTTCGCATGTGATTGTTTAACATTGACCTTTGTGAAAAGGTTGCATTGCACATTTCACATGAATATGGTTTTTCACCAGTATGTATTCGCTTATGTGTTTTTAGATGTGACCTCTCAGAAAATGCTGAACCACAAATTTCACATGAGTATGGTTTCTCACCAGTATGCGTTCGCATGTGACTTTTTACCTTTGAACTTTGAGAAAACCTTGCACTACACACTTCACACGAATATGGCTTTTCACCAGTGTGTGTTCGCATATGAAGTCTTAGATGTGACCTCTCAGAAAATGCCGAACCACATACTTCACATGAATATGGTTTCTCACCAGTATGTGTTCGCATGTGACGTTTCAACACTGAATGCAATGAAAACTTTGTGCTACACACTTCACATGAATATGGTTTTTCAATTATATGTGTTTGCATGTGACTGTTTAATTTTGAACTCGATGAAAACTTGGTGTTACACATTTCACATGAATATGGTTTTTCACCAGTGTGTATTCGCATATGTCTTTTTAAACTTGAATTCTCAGAAAATACGGAGCCACATGCTTCACAGGAGTATGGTTTCTCACCAGTATGTATTCGCATATGACGTTTTAACTTTGAACTTTCTGAAAACTTTGCACTACACAATTCACAAGAATATGGTTTCTCACCAGTGTGTGTTCGCATATGACTTCTTAAATCTGAACTGCAAAAAAATGCTGTACCACATACTATACATGAATGTGGTTTTTCACCAGTATGTGTTCGCATGTGACGTTTTAACAGTGAACTTAGTGTGAACTTTGCACTACATACTTCACATGGATATGGTTTTTCACCAGTATGTATTCGTATATGACTCGTTAAACCTGAGCTCTGAGAAAATGTTGAACCACATACTTCACATGAAAATGGTTTCTTACCAATATGCTTTTGCATTTGGCATTTTAAATTTGAGCTCTCTGAAAATATTGAGCTATACATTTTTCATATTGTTTTTCATCAGTATGTAAGCATTGATTTTATTTTCTAAACTGTATGACAGTGGAGAAACAGAAATGCAAATATGGTGTCGCAATAAAATGTTTCATCATATGAATTGTTGATGTCCATCTCTGGAATTTTTTGAACCACACTCTTCAGATAAATATTCAATTTGTGTCTATATGTAAGTTTTGAACTGTGTGTAAATCCAATTCTTCTTCACACTTCTTCCATGTAATTCTCCATTTTTTAAAATACAATCTGCAAAAGAAAATAACATAATATTAGTGTCCTTTTAGAAATTTACTTTTAATTCAAACTCTACAAATAAGCACATTTTCTGCTTAAGATTATTTTTCAGCTCCTAAGTCATTAACCACAAATTCAAAAATATTAATATCAGGCATTTTCATATTTGGTCGGGTTTTTCAATTGTTGTCACCCTTACAAGGTAAGAGTTTAAATAATTTATAAATATTAAAAAAATTAAAATAATATAATTCCATAAGTTGGAATAAATTGATTTTAAAAAATTCCACAACTTTTAAAATTTTTAACAAGACACTTTGAAAGTAAAACTATAAAGCAGTGGTGGACAAACTACAGTCAATGGGCAACAGCAGGCCCCAGGGTTGGCTTCAGTGCAGACTAAAAGCATTTCAAATTAAATTTTTTCATGCATTATTAGTTTTTTGTTTGATCACCATTTCTTCATTTATTTTGAATTTTAGTTTACATAAAATGGCAATGAATGACAAGTCTACAATAATGCATTCATCTTATTGAATATCCATGAAAAATAACCAAATTTGTAGAGATAATTAAGTGACTAGGTCATTTCTTACTAACCAACACAAATTGAGTCAGTGTAATCATTATACAGTAAAGCTATACTTCACTTTAAGTCGTTATTTGGTTCCAGAGGTCACAACTGAGGTCGAAAAATGACTTAAGTTGAAATAACCGCACTATAAATAAATACGCTGTTAATAAGCACTCCCCATTGCATATTACAGTATTTCTATGTACGTAGAGTATTCTGAATAAAATGATTAATTTCCACCATCTTCCAGCAATACAGCCTTATGCTTAGCATTAGCACTTGCACTGGGACTTTTCTTCAGAGCCCTGGGTGAAAAATTTATTCTAAATCACAAGTGAAAGAACACCAACAGTAGGGAATAGATGCAAACAAGTCTGAATTCAAAATCATTGTTTGAGCAGAAAACAACTGTTGGCAGGAATTTTAAATAAAACCATCTGCTGAATATACATTATTATTCTAATTTTTTTGTTTTTGATGAATTTATGATATATATATATATGTATATATATATAAATAAATTTAAAAATAATATTTTATATATATATATATATATATATATATATATATATAATATAAATTTATTTAAATACATGTGTTTATTGTTATTTTAGTGTTTTGGCGTTTCTAATATTTTTAACTGCAGACGTAAATTCGAGTAAAACAACCTAAGGCAAGTTTTATCTTCCCATATATTTTTAAAAAAAACAACGTATCTTCAAAAATGACTTAACTCAAAACAACTTAAGGTGCAGTATCAATGTATAAGAGTTAAGAATTGTGGTTTTCATTGCTTCCAACACATGCAATATTTATCCTAGAGATAATTTTTGAAGTCATTTTGTAAATTTGAAGATTAATTGTTTGTTTAAAAATAAATTATATTTAACCTTGTATAACCAATAGGTAATGTATATAATTTTTTCTTCTATATGTTTTTATGAAATTTAGTAGAATGAATAATTTTATCTTTTATGCATTAAAGGTAATTTCTGTGTTCGTTTTATCTGGTTTTCACACATCCGCACATCAAGAGTACCCCTCTCTACTGAGAAAAACACTAGTGATATATAGCTCTCCCAGTTCCAGACCCATGTTGAATATTGGCTAATACCTGTCCAGTATCGTTCGTATGCAAATAGCCTGCACCACCTACTTTGTAAGTTGAATGTCTTCTCTTAACAGCCTGTTGTGGAAAGGGACGCAACTCCTGGTGCTTACAGCACCACATGCAACCAACTCAGAGTCTTTTATCAGGATGACCCGATTCTCTGTTACAGTTTCCTTCTGTTTATTTTTTTCATTTAAATGATACCTTTATTTTTAATACCTGTTGATGTCATAAAATATCTAATTGCACCCAATTTGTTTTTTAATTATTGTTAATTTAGGAGTCGTTGAATTATCATATATCGTATTACTCTTCTGATAGGGAAAAGTTATTAGAGGTTATACTACAAAATTATTTCCTTTTTCAGCATCCATTCTAAAAATAATCTAAGTCATTAATATTTTAAAAAATTAAATTCTTTTAAAAATACAATCGCACTTGAAAATGGCATTAAACTACATTTTTCAATTCTTCAAATATGTTTTTATTTAATAAATTATGCAATTATGCAAGCAGCAACTGTCAGAAAAATTTACTTTTATCTTCACTAAAAAATGAGCCCACCATGATGAAAAAATGGACTAAACTTAATAAAAACAAAATTTTCTCGTTTTTTAACGATAAAATTTTGTTTTTATTAAGTTTGGTCCTTTATGTTATTATGAAGATGAAAAAATAGTATATTTTATTTTTGAAAAATTTTTAATAAAGAGAATTACATTGTGCGGATAGATGATTAAAAATGACTAGAATCAGTAATTCTTAGTGATTTTTAAAACATCCTTGCAGTCAATTTAAATTAGTTTTGAATTTTACTTATTGGAAATATTAAATTTCATCCTTTATCTTGAAATTATAACTAAAATAAAAGCTTCAAGATAGATTTTTCATTTTTAAAAATACATTAGTTATCTTTATCTACTTTTCACATTTTACTGATTTACTTTTGGTAAGATTCGGGACTAATTTTACATAAGTTCACACTCGATATTGCATAACCTTTTTATTGAAAACATCTTCAGGGATTTCTGTTTATATAACTATAAAAAAAAATAGACAAACACCATCCAAATTAAAAAGAATACACAAGATATTGAAAAGGGGATTTAGTGAAACAGACTTCAACAGAAATATTTCTAGAAAGTTTTCTATTAAAATATCCCATTAAGTATACAATTCATTCATTACTGAATAAGTACTGAACATTTGTTTGAATTGGATAATTCCCTGATGTTTTATATCAGGGAATAGCTATTTTTGGTAAAAACATATCCGTTTAGTTTCAATACTTCAGTTTTTGGTGTAGTTAAATCGAGTAAAGATTAAAGTAAATATTTCCTATAAAATTGATGTTACAATTATTTCTATTACTTTTAACCTGAGAAAATTTCATGGTTTACCAATTTTAATCTTTTGATGAATGTTAATTCTTAAGTTAATACGTGTACAAGCTCATGGCAAGTTTTACAATAATAAAATATCTGTAGAAATTCCTTTCTCACATCATTAAACATTTGAGCTTATCAACTTTAACAAGATATTGCAATAATAATCATAATTATGAATGTTGTTCATTAGTTTAAGAAGTGGGTACAAATGAAAAGATTTGAAATTGACAACTTTTTTGTTTCACTGAAACAGCCATTAAACACTTCTGACTTTCCTTCCTTCTTTCATTCATCAAGTAGTATTTTCCCTTGTGAGTTACTCCACTTACTTTCCAAAAAAAAATGATGCTAGGTGATGCTCCCTAAGCCTATAAATAGGAAGTGACATTCTTTGTTCTTCTCTTTCTCCTATTTCACCCAGGGATGGTAAGATGTAAGTCAAACACAGAGGGAATCATGCGAAAACATGCCAGCATCTTTCCCTTCACTTTCTTCAATGTAACACCTTTCACTTGTACTTCTTCTACACACAAACATATTCTTTAGTCTTTAAATGTTTGCTTCTTTTATATTCATTGTTTTGTAACATTCAACAATATTCTATTGTTTATGTATACTTTGTTATTTAACATACATATCATTTGTTTATATATATATATATAGTTTTATTGTTACTTTATATTTTATTACCTAGACTCACATACTGAGTCCACCATTTTTGTTGTGGGATAAATATACCAGGTGACACATGTTTTTTACCTAAATTCAGTAAGAATACACAGATTGGTGACCACAACACAATATTTTTCTTATGGATACAAGAACACACAAGACTGTATAAACAAATTCATGCATCATTTAGACACCTTTTAAAAAACCGAGTGTCAGTAAAGAAAAACTTCAACCAAGTTTTCTGTCTACCTTACCACACACTGTAGACACAGAAAACTTTTAAGAAAAACAACTTACAGTTACCAAATTTGTGATTATACCCAATGAAAAGAGCAAAATCCCCAATTTCAAAAACACTTTCTCTGTCTTGGGCCATTACGCATAGCTGCTTCTTCAACCGACAGACATCACAAAAAAAGAACTATTTCACCAAAATGAAAAAAAAACAACTTCTGTTGTACAAGTTTGATGCACGCAAAACACAGCTTATTTTCTCATAAAATACCAATTAAACACGGTGGAAGTCAACTCCAGTTTCAACTTTAAACAGCAATGTTACTCCTGGGCTCAACAGACAATGGGTGAAATAATCCCTAATGTGACTCACTGAACTTTTTCACTCAAAGATGTTAACACAAACAAAATAAAAAATCTGCAAGTACGACAATAATGCATAGAGATAGCTGCATCTCCATGAAAAATCAACAATAATATCAGATAACTTGAAAAGTTTTTGCAAACATGCATTCGGCACTTGGTAGAAATTTCACCAACATTGCTCAACATCTTTACAAATAGAAGCACAGCAAACAAACAAGGTCTTTCAAACAAAATCAATTCAACATGGAGCATTGTAAAATAACAAAATTTGAATAATACTAACCACCTATCACTCTTTTTCTACACTATTGACATATCCTTCACTATAAAATTATACAGCACATTGATGACACAGTACTTCAGATATTTTTGTCAACATGTTTAAACACACATCACAACCACACTGTTTGACTCTTGTTCTTTTCAGCCTACAAGGGACAAACCAAACATACACAAACTATATGCACATATGAGGAGAATAAAATTCTCCCTATTTGGAGGAGAGTATTGTGGAGTTACCCCACTTACTTTCCTAAAAAACGCCAGTAGGGGATGCTCCTTAAGTCTATGAACGGACAGTGACATTCTCTGCCATTCTTTTTCTCCTATTTTCTCCAAGGACAGTAAGATGTAGGTCAAACATGGAGAAAAGCATGCACACATGCCAGAACCTTTCATTTCACTTTCTTCAATGTAACACTTTTCTCTATGACTTCTTCTACACATATTTTATACACACAAACAATTCACTAGTTTAAATGTTTCCTTTATTCATCTTCATTATTTTGTAACACGCAACAATATTTTAATATCTGTTTTGTTAATACATACATTATCGTTTGTACATACTTCATATATATATATCGTTTTGTTGTTACTTTGTCATTTATTACCCAGACTCACATTCCGAGTACACTATTTTTGTTGTGGGATAAATATACCAGGAGACACGTGTTTTCCAACTAAACACTCGACCAGCATACGCCTGCAACAACCTCGATCAAACAAAAAGTACTAGTCCATTATTTATAAGTTATTGGTAGGACGTAATGGTAGTGCGAAATAACGAAGAGGTGGACAAACACAATTAGGATCTTTAATACATTTTTATTTGCTTAATAATGCATCAGTTTTTTTTTGCCTCTTTATTTTTAGTCTTTCTTCTTAACTAAAAGAACAAAAAAGGAAAGTTCATTTTTAGAACAATTAGGAATCCAGCCAGTTTTTAAGAAGTGTTTTATTGAATTCTTTTCTTATTTCTGTTTTTTTTTTTGGTGGGGAGGGGTTATCTGTTTTGTTTTTGTGTTTTTTCAGTTTCAGGAAATTAAACCTGAAGCGAAATATTACAAAGTTTTCTTTTAAGAATCATGAACTACTTCTTATCTCTCGACATAAAAATTCTCAAATATATATATATATATATATATATATATATATATATATATATATATATATATATATATATGTATTTAATTTAAAATAAAATGAATAATCTTAATAATAATTTTATTATTTCTGTTAATGAAAATTTTTTAGTTATTATATATTGTCGAAAAATGTCAATTAAAAATTACAGTACACTTTTTCTATTTTTACAAGTAGAGAAGCCCAAAATTTACGTGTTACAAAAAAAAAAAAAAAAAACGAAACAAAAACACAAAAAAACTGTTTTATTTAATTAAATTTTAATCAAACGGCTATGGAATTAAAATTTTCCCTTGAATCTGTAAAATAATCACAATGGGCACCATCCAACTGACTCAATCAATAATTATTATTCAAAATCAAAAATATCAGTTATAATAACTGATATTTTTGATTTTGAAATTGAATAATTAAATACAATTTCTAACTTGAGACTAAATTTCAACGATCGTGTGAAAGACAAATAAAAAATGCTATCTATCATAAGTTAGAAAGATAAAAAAAATATTTTGTACTGTTTTTTACGTTAAAGGTTAATTTATTTAAAGATTGATATAACACTGGATAAAAATAATAGCATATCTCGACTTTGTGTTTTCTGTTTTCAGTTTTCATGTCTAAAAAGGAAAACGACTTGTTAGGTAATCGAAGAAAAAACTAATAAAAATCTCTAAAAAACTTGTTTTCAAAAAGGAATCGTCTAAATTCCAAATCATTATTTAGAAAGTGGATAAAATATTAAAATTTTATTTACACTTATATTCGGACTATATATTGTCCTCATCTTTGTTGTTGTTTATCACAGTCCGTAAGAGCATAAAATAATGATAATTCCTCACCTCAGAAATCCAGACAAAAATTGAAATTTTAATTGCCTTAATTTTTGAGAAATACTACAAAAAGAAGTCTTCTCTTTCTACAAATTTGTAAAACAAAAGAGAAAATGCTATTAAATAACTTACTTCTTTATGTGTGTATTAAAAAAAATAAAAATAATTAATTTTTTACATTTATTCGGACTATTGTCCTCATCATTGTTGTTGTTATCCAAAATCCGCATATAAATAGTGGAAATAA
Organism: Acanthosepion esculentum; assembly: GCA_964036315.1. Classification (NCBI taxonomy): domain Eukaryota; kingdom Metazoa; phylum Mollusca; class Cephalopoda; order Sepiida; family Sepiidae; genus Acanthosepion; species Acanthosepion esculentum. The sequence goes on along the minus strand of OZ038479.1, from coordinate 24,030,591 downwards.
CTCCTCATCCCAGAAATTCCGACAAAAAATTTAAATTTCAATTAATTGTCCCAATTAATTTTTTTATTTTTTACAAATTTGTAAATCAAAATAGAAAACGTTTTTACTTACTTCTTTCTGTTTATATTCGTCTGATTTTCCACTTTGGGCGAAATTCTACGTTAGAGATAAAAAGAAGGTAGTCTCGAATTAAAAATAATATAAAATAAAAATTTATGGGTTAACTTATGAAATTAAAATAGATATGTACTTCTATTTGAAAGTTTCTGATTGCAATCATAAAATAATTGGAAAGAGCGAAAGACAAGGGAGATAAGTAGGTATTTCTTATACAGACGACACGATCCTTACTTCAGGATCGCCTTGGCATAGGCAGATTAATCAAAACTTGTAATATTTGAGAAACCTGAAAGGGGCTTTTATTATTTTGGCGCAGTTTAACCTTCGTGTCCGCATAAACAAAAAAATAAAAAAAACCTCAAAACAAACGGTGTATCAAAAAGTAATGTTTCACTGAATAACTCCATTTAACTTCCTCAGCAATGTTTGTTTTACTTTTACAAATTATAAAAATATGTGAAAAAATACAATACGACCTTTTTACCAGACATTTTTATAAAGATTTTTATTTAATATTTTTATAAAGAAATTTGAAAATAAATGTTTTTATTTAAAAATTAATAAACAAACTTATTTACCATTTTATAAATAAATAATTATTAGGTTGTTACATTCGTTTGTTTTTCTGATGTTCTGCACATGATCTTGAAAAATAATCTTTCATAGCATTTTTTGCTTCTTAGTAACTAACTATGGACATCCTGTGAAACTTGTCTAACATGCAGGAGCCTTGGACCAGATGTGGTAGCAATTTTCAAAGCATAGATGAATTGTAGTTGTGTGAAGATGTTAAGAGATATCAGAAGGTGTGAATGATCAGAAGGCTTAAAATTGTGCGTGTTCATAATCTTCCATCCACAACAATTAATAAAAGACAAAAATAATGATTTGAAACATAACAATTGAATTTATTAAGTATTTGATGTACATTCATGTAAACTGAAAGGTTAGACAGAGTTATGTCTCTTAGACTAGGAAATATTTGTACCTGAGCTCATAAGGATTAGATTAACTATTAAATTGTAGTTTGTAAGAATGAGTATGTGTTGAGTGTTTGGAATTGTGTATTGGACAAGTTGGTAAGAGTTCAGAATTTGTACTTGCATGAAATGTTGTAAAATTCTTTTACATCTGACTTTTAGTCAAGACGGAAGTTCTTTAAGGGTCACATTTTGGCAGCGGACATGAGGCGTACAAGCGGGTAAAAGAGAGCGAGAATTACTTGTGTTCGGTTTTTATAATCTGTTGTATCACGTGACAAGGCTCAAACTTGGCGCGAAAACAGACCTGTCACGTGTAGGTGATTTCCAATAAAAAATTTTTATAGTAAAACAAATAACCAGCTGGCCTCCCTGGACGTAATAATGACTCACACAAAGAATGGATTCAAGCATCCATATAGCACAAACTAATCTTCATTAGACAAGATGTTAACTTCAATTCCCACCATCCATACAACTTAAAGGAATCAAGTAATGGCTACAGCAATGGGCAAAAATAATGTGGTCACCCAGACACATGCCAACTGGAAATGATCAGCACCAAATGTACCCTTTAGAATAACAACATTAGTTTCTGCCAGCAGAAAAAAAATGTTAGACGGAGGATGGTAAAACTGTCAATTTGTCTTCCTTGTGTCAAGGGAAGAGATTAAGAAGATTTGTAGTCTAAACAAGATCAAGATAACATTCAGAAGCAGCTCAACCCTATGGAAATATCATTGCCAAGGGTCTAGTGTCTATTTACACTCAATTGAAACAGAGGAACAGCTATTGCTGTGAATACCTTGGCCATAGAGCAGAAGTTCCCAAACTTTCCTCTGGAACACATTTTCAGAAGGAAAATTTTCTCACCAAATTTTATGTGATAAAAAGTATATTTAAAGTAAGAGGGAGGTTTAAAGGGAGATAACCTCAGATTCGAAATCAGAACATTATCATTGATAACTCTCTCCTCCAATTTGCAGAGCCTAGTTACTATATTCTTAATACTTGATATAATGCAAAAGTATCACAATGATAAGATCAATGAATAATTATTTATAACTATTTATACTGGGACTCATGCTACAGTTGCAAGTCATCCATAATAATACATTGAATTTTCAAATCATATGTATTTTTGACATATGAATTTTTAAAAACTGTTTCTAAATCATTGTCTTTCAATCATTCTGCCTCACCTGCTATCTTCTTCTGCTGCACCATTTGCGAACCACTGCCATTGAGCATAATAACAAAAACCTTGTGATATATAATAAACAAGTTGAAGATAATAGTTTTACTCCTGTTTTGCTCTAATTCCGAGCAAGAAATTGCAAGGTATTAACTGTTTAAGTGTTGAAATGAAACTCATACAGGTAGTGGAAAATGCCCTACAATGTCGTTTCTGAACAATTCTTGAGAAGACAATTTTCAGAAATCTTTAGACCAGTCTGATGTAATAATTATTGATTACACTGTTATTATGTGTCTTTTCCTTCAAGACTACCTATATGACATCCAAGCCACTGCTGGACACCAGTGTTTAACTTTATTGAATTCTTTCTATAAATCTTGACTGATTCATATTGGTGTCAGAACCAAAGACCTTCAAGTAACAATGTACACATCTTGAATGACAAAAGGAACTGGAAAAAAGAGACTTTAATAAATGGTACTTGTTAACAAAATTGCTTTTGTGTGTCAATCCAAATTCTTGGTTTGTGAACTTTTTGCAATATTACTGCTGCTTTGCCTTGCATATATTGTTTGATTGCTTTATATTATTTTTGGCCCTGTTCTTGTTATTGCTTTTTGCAAACTTTGTCAATTCTGTTTGTTGGACAGTTCTGTTACTTATTTTGCGTTTGAGTATGAATAAACGGTAATTCTTAACAACATTTGAAAGATTTTTTTGAAACAATTTCTTTTATTGTCACCTAAACATTTGAAGACACACCTATCTAAATGCTTTCCTTATGATCTGTAATTGCTCTGAAGGCGACAGAGGTTGGATTCAGAATAGACAAAACACTAACACAGGCAGGTATCAAAAAACAGAACTGGATTTTGAAAACCCGTGCTGGCAGCCATGTCAGTATTGTACCCATCAAAAATAATAGGATTATTATGTATGAAGCTTTATCCCAGTTCTGTTGATTCAAAGCAAGAAGTTGCAAGGCATTACCTGTTGAAAACGCACCTACCTACATGCTTTCCTCATGATCCTTAAAATCAGGATGGCTACAGAGGTTGGATCCAGAACAGATGAGACCTCACTTTGTTGCCAGCAGGACCAGAACCAATACTAGAATTTCAGATTACTGGGCAAATGTGCTAGCACTAAGCCAATACCCATTACCCCAACATGCACCAAATTAAAAGAGAAAAATAGACAAGATACCCACTGAAAAAAGATATGCTTATAATTTTGCATAATGACTCAAGCAAAATAAAACTAAAATATTTTACTAAGATAGTGTGATTATTTACATTGTTCGGACTGTTGTCCTCATCTTTCTTGCCATATTCACAATGTTTCGGCCATTGTATGCTCTGGCCTTCTTCAGGTGATTGCAATTTTAAACTGAACCCTTTATTTTGTCCACCGGGATAGATTGTTAGATCCATGTACTTCCGGATGTCTCAGTTATCTACCTTTAAGAACACTTCATGTTTTTTGTTCACTTCAGCTGTAGCCAGGTATTGAACTCACTACTCTTTAGGTTAAGTCACTGGATCCAACCAACACTTTTATCCACTGGGCCTTGAAGACATCAGTGTATGAATTCTTGGGAATTATAAACTTAATGTGTCAATAACCTTTTTTTACCAGAGCTCATATTACAATTTTTTGTTCTTATTATTGTATTTCTCTAGCACTCCTTAGTACTGGTTCCCATATTGTATTCATTTCTATGCCTGGCTGGTGTAGGAGATTGTTGTGGCCTACCATATGTTCTGATTCCCTTAGTTTTTCCAATGATATTCTCTATTATTTCAACCTCATATATGGTCATCTATGCCTGATTTTTGTACTTCTCCTCATGACTATGATTTTCTTGCAGTCTTAAGTGGGTGCATTCTTTCTCTTTTCATATTGATTACCACAGCTGCACACAGGATGGCATACACACAGTCCTTAATCATGTTCTCCGCTATAGGAGGGAGGTGTCTTACTCGGAAGAGGTGCCTGCGAAGTGTTGAATTGAAATAGGAATATGACAACAAAGATGAGGACAACAGTCTGAACAATGTAAATAGTATAACACCCATCTCAGAAATATAGACAAAAATATTGTGCTTGCAAATTTAAAAAAAAATAAAATGTATACAAATTTAAGGTAAAATTTTCATTTTAGTCTTCAAAATAAGACCAACAACCTAGAATTAGTAAATCAGTGAACCTACAAAGAAGAACAAATGGAAACTGATAATAATTTGAAAATTAAGATAAAATTGTTTATTTTTACCTTACGAAAATGTATCCAGTTTCAGTATATAAAAAAAAATGGAAATAAATTTTCAATTTAACTCACAAACCCCAAAGATTAAAAATGTATGGTAGATTATTGCCAGCCATGGAAGTAAATTAATGACCTTTTAAAGGCAAACTGGATATTTTTTTTAAATTTTGATTTTAATTATTTTTTTATTTTTTTTACAAAGTTGTCCAAAATTTAAAGAAGTAAAATATATCCAGTTAACTTTGGTTTTTTCGAATTTGAAATCAGTTTATTTTTTTCACAAATATGCTTCAAAACAACAGCTGAGGCAAAAGACATTTGAACTTACAGTTTTTACAATATACAATGAACAAGCATTATTGATATACTCTGAAAGAATATATGAGAAAAATATTTAAACTGTGAAATATCCATTGATGAAACCAGTCTGATTTAAAATGGGATTCAGCTGGTGATGTTCATGTTCATTCAGCCAAAAATTAAAATTTTGTTGCATCAGACAACAATACCACATGAAATGGACAAGGCAGACCGATTTAATTTGCTTGCACTTTGAATTTGATGGGCACAGTAATACAAAACCAACTGTTTATTAAAGATGAGACATGACACTAGTAAAAAAAAAAAGTAAAATTATTTCAAAATACAGCTATTACTTTAAAATATCAATACCCTCTTGTTAATGTTTACTTATAAGACTATAAAAAACCTGTGAGCCAAGCAGAATGCAGTATTTATTATTTACAATTGTATAAAGTTTTATCATTTATCATTTTATAAAGAAATGAATCTGAAATGTTTTATTCAAAAATTAATAAAAATCTACAAAATTGAAAAAATAAGTGAATAAAGTATAATGCAATATTTATTATATCAGATTAATTCATGTTTTAATTTTCCTATATTTTTATATTCGTAATCTAGGTTCAAGGACGTCAACAGAAACTGAAACTCGTAATCTAGGTTCAAGGACGTCAACAGAAATTGAAACCCAGCTTCACACTAATTTTGAAAAATTTTTTTTACATCCTTTCTAATTTTTATAAAAGTGCTTATAAAATCTGCCAATAGATTATTTATTGTCAGCCAAGTGCTGACTGATGAAGAAATCTTAAATTAAGAGTGGACACTATGCACTTTATCTACAGCAGTTGATGAATCTGTTGGAGCATATTCTTTACATATATAGGGTTCCTAACTAGTATATGTTTGCCTATTTTATTAATATTGAACTCTGTGAAAAGTTTTAGTTACACACTTTATATGAATGACTTTTTCACATGTTGTTTATTAAACCTGACCTCTGAGAAAATGCTTAACTACCTACAATACATTCATATGGTTTTTTACCAGTATGTGTCTGCATGTGATTACTTCACTTTGAACTTTCTAAAAGCTTTGCACTACACAGCCTACAAGATTATGTGTAATGCATGTTTTATTAAATTTGCACTGAGTAAATGATGAACGACACTTCACACGAATATGGTTTTCTACCAGTATGTGTTCATGTGTGATGTTTTAGCATTGAACTCAATGACAGCAGTATATCACACACACATTATATATGGTTTTTAACCAGTATGTGTACGCATATGACTTTTTAAACCAGAGCTCTGAGAAAATGCCGAACCACACACTTCACATGAATATGGTTTCTCACCAGTATGTATGCGCATATGATTTTTTAAACCGGAGCTCTGAGAAAATGCTGAACCACACACTTTACACGAATATGGTTTCTCACCAGTATGTGTTCGCATGTGAAGTTTTAACTTTGAACTATATGAAAACTTTGCACTACACATTACACATGAATATGGTTTTTCAACAGTATGTGCTTGCATGTGACTTTTTAAACACAAACTGTCAGAAAATGCTGAACCACACACTTCACACGAGTATGGTTTCTCACCAGTATGTGTTCGCATGTGATTGTTTAACATTGACCTTTGTGAAAAGGTTGCATTGCACATTTCACATGAATATGGTTTTTCACCAGTATGTATTCGCTTATGTCTTTTTAGTTTTGACCTCTCAGTAAATGCTGAACCACAAATTTCACATGAGTATGGTTTCTCACCAGTGTGTGTTCGCATGTGATTGTTTAACATTGAACTTTGTGCAAACTTTGCACTGCACACATAACACGAATATGGCTTTTCACCAGTGTGTGTTCGCATATGAATTCTTAAATTCGAGCCATCGGAAAAAGCTGAACCACATACTTCACACGAATATGGTTTCTCACCAGTATGTGTTCGGATGTGAGGTTTTAATTGTGAACTCACTGAAAATTTTGCACTACACACATAACACGAATATGGCTTTTCACCAGTGTGTATTCGCATATGAATTCTTAAATTTGAGCCATCAGAAAATACTGAGCCACATGCTTCACATGAGTATGGTTTCTCACCAGTATGTGTTCGCATGTGACGTTTTAACTTAGAACTTTCTGAAAACTTTGCACTACACAATTCACATGAATATGGTTTTTCTCCTGTGTGTGTTCGCATATGACTTCTTAAATTTGAACTCCGTGAAAATGATGAACCACATACTATACATGAATGTGGTTTTTCACCAGTATGTGTTCGCATGTGGCGTTTTAACAATGAACTCAATGTAAACCTTGCGCTACACAATTCACATGGATATGGTTTTTCACCGGTATGTATTCGTATATGACTCGTTAATCCTGAGCTCTGAGAAAATGCTGAACCACATACTTCACATGAGAATGGTTTCTTACCAATGTGTGTTTGCATTTGGCATTTTAAACTTGAGCCATACATTTTACATACTGTTTTTAATCAGTGTGTACACTTTGATTTGATTTTCCTAAACTGTATGACAATGCTGAAACATAAATTTCAAATATGACGTCCCAACAGAATTTTTCATCTTATGAATTGTATTCATCTCTGAATATTTTGAACCACACTCTTCAGATGAGTATTTGTTTTTCTCTAGCATGTGTCTATATGTAATTTTCAAACTGTGAAAAATCCAATTCTTCTTCAGAGGCGTATGAATTGTCTCAAGGGTGTGTTTCCAAGTTAATCTGTTGGGGGATCCCTTTTTATGGAAATACAATCTGTAAAAAAAAAAAATCAAATAATATTAGTGTCTTATTAGAAATTTATTTTTAATTCGCATTCTAAAATACATTTCACAAATGCTTGCTGTTGTAGATTTTTTGCAGTTCCTAAGATATTAAACACAAATTCAAAAAATCTTATTATGCATTTTCATATTCAGTCAGGTTTTTGTCACCCTTACAAGAAAATATCACAGAATACATTGCATTTACAATGTAGGTGTTTCAATAATATATAATATTAAAATACTATAAATTCATAAATTGGAATAAAATGATTAAAAAAATTCCATAATTGTTCACCAGACACTTTCCTTTTAAAGTAAAGCTATAAAACAGTGGTGGACAAACTACAGCCCACAGGAAACAGCAGGCCCTGGAGTGGACTTGAGTGTAGATTGATAATGTATTATTTGATTTTTGTCTAATCATTTTCTCTTCTTTTTTTCAATTTTAATTCATAAACAATGGCAATAAATAACAAATCTACAACAATGTAATCATTTCATTGAATATCCATAAAAAATAACCAAAGATGAGTATATGAAATTTTTGCATCTTTTTTGTGGTGTAACTATATGATTTCTCACACATCCTTAGGAGATAAAAGGAAAGGGAATTTACCCATTTAAGTACAATTAATTATCAGAGTTTCTTAAGAATTTTGTCTCCAGTTCATTTTTGAGTCAACTTAATTGCCTGACTTTTCAGGATTCCTGTCTTCAGCCTGCCTTTGAATTGGCTAACATAAAATTTTATCAATGATTTTAGATAATAATAAAAGTAGTCCTTTGAAGAAGCTGACCACCCAAAAAGCTGAATGGGTGGTCTCTTGTTTTGGAACACAAAGGAATGGATAGGGGTGGTGGGACCCTGGCCAGTATACATATAAGCAGAGAGAGGGAGGTAGTCAGGAGTAAATGAGTAAATGACCAGCAGTCAGAGAAGAGGAAAGGGGCAGCAAGGAAAATCAGCAGTCACTTAGACTGTCGGTGAATGTAAGGGTCCTTTTTTCCATAGCGAGAAGTTAATAAGATAGCAGTTCACCACCTTGAACAGCCAAATGAAGTCAATGTCATGGTGAAGTGAGAAATTGCATTGTTCGCAACCAGTGTTGTGAAAAGCAATTGCCGTTATTCTCTGCTGAATTCAATCACAGCCAGGTGGTCAAACCTGTGAACAAAGCGAGCCGAGTGTCATTAGGTTGTGTAGTGACAGGTGAGTGAAGCACATCCTCACAGTGGTGAAAAAGACATTGATTTGGAAATTCTAGCAAAAATCAAATAATTGTTGGATCTTAATGAAATTATTTTACAAATATTTCTTTTTTCTAGAAAATCATTTTTACATAATAAACATTTTTCTTTTTATATTTGTTACCCATCACTTACTCAATTTCATGAAATTTCCAGAAAGTCATTTTTATACTGCCTAATATTAATTATATGCAGATCATAGAGAACTTAAATAATTGATTTGTTTTTGTCAAACAGAAACATCATTTACTGAAAATCTGCTCTGAATTGTAACATAAAAAATGAAATAAAACTAATACATTATTTAATTAGAATAGCTTCTATGAATAAGATATATTATGGACAAAATTAAGAAAAAATATTTTACAATTAATAATTAATTTTTTACAAGAATTGTCATTTTTGTTTTTAAATCTTTTAAACTCCCGTATTAATTTGTTCTAGTTAGATATATTTACTAATCATAAATGGAAAAGCTTAATACAAATCATCAAACATCAATATTTTAAAAAGAAAGAATTCTGAATTTTTTGTATGCATATAAAAAAAAGAGCATAGCATGACGAAAAAGACGCCATGATGATTTTTTTTTTAGTTGGACCACTACCAAATGTCCTTTTGAGATATAGATTTATTTTTGCGAAACACGTGTGGAGAAGTTAATTTGATTTTTCAATTTCAACTGAGAAGGGTACCGACAAGTATCAGTATCATCTTATGAAATTTAAATCTGTATTTTATGTACACTTCTGATAAAATTTCATAAGGTACCTATAAATTAATTAGACACCTTTCTTATGAAATTTAATCTCACTCTCAACAGTCTTATTTTAATTTCTTTATATTTTCTATAAAGCATTGTAAATGTAAAGGTGAAAGCTAAGTACAAAAAAAATAAAAAAATTAGAAAACTGAAAGTTTTCTATAAAAATAACGAGGTAAATAATTTGTTCACTTAAATCTAAATAACTTCACTTCTCTCTTTCTGTAGAAGGAATTATCCTTACGTAAGCTATCAAAACGTCATGAATGTCTTTCGTCATCTGTCAAGTGACGCGAAATGTTATGACCTGCTTTGTTTTATTTTCAAACTACAGTAATTTCGGCGCAGTAATTAGGTTAAGCTTGGTTCAAAATATTTTAAATAAACATTATAATTTCTGATTTTCTTAAAATAAGTTTTGAAAAAATTATAATTGATTTTTAAAAGAATTTCAAACTGTGATTTTCATTTTTTTTTTATAAATTGGAAAAAATGGCTAACATGATCGAATATCTGTCAATTTTGCTGACTATAAATCAAAAATTTTGGACGTGCTAGGAACGATTAAAAAATGTTAAAAAAAATACCCCAAAAATACTTTGATCTTTCCTCTTGATAATAACATAAACATTTAGATGATAAAGTTTTGTTTTCGTCAAGTTTGGCGTCTTTTTCGTCATGCTATACTCTTTTTAGCGATCTCAAGAAGGTACCTAATAAAATGAAATGCAAACGATTTTTATTGATAATTGAAAGTTAATAAAAACCTATAAAAAATCTTCCGCTGTTTTCAAAAAGGAATTGCCTGATTTCAAATCATCATTTAGAAAGCAGACAAAAGGCCATAAATATTGAAATTTTATTTACAGTATGGATGCGGACTATTGAGTCCGATTATACTGTAAATTAAAATTTAAAAAAATGATAACTCAGAAATTGAGACTGATATTGAAATTTTAATTGCCTGTAGCGAAGAAAATGGCAGCTTACCTCATCAAACCAACCGTTAGCGTGTCGCATGTATCCCCCGCCAGAAAAGAGAAATTTATAACGTGAAACTTCTTATTTATAAATGAGAACGTCGTGCAAAGTTTTCTGGGTCACACCTCAACCAATCACTGACTCTCGACCGAGACATAAACAAGTGCCGCACATGGCCGGTTAGTTAACTGTATTTGTCGTTGGCATTAGTTTCGTATCTTTTTATGAAAACTGAGGAATTTATTTTGTTTAGATTTTTATCAACTCAGCTCTCCACTAAGATTGTATGGGATTAGGTAGGAATTCCTAGAGCAAACGTGGCATTATGATGTCAACGTAAGGCAGTGTTGTGTTTTTTTGGTGAAAAAGGAAGAACGATTGTCTCAATCAAGTTATCGGTATGACAGGTGAAGACCAGCCTCCCCTTATTTTGCCCTTAGGGTACATTTGTACATAGTACAATAAATATTTGGCTCTATTTGTCGTTACCTGAGGTGAAGGAAGATTTCCTGAGACGAGTAACTGCTCGATTTTTAATTAGATCTCCCCACTTCATAAACTCTACTTAGTACTAAATAATGCTCTCTAATTTTTGAAGAGTACGTTCCCTTTCTACAAATTTGTAAATCCAAATAGAAAACTTTATACTTACTTCTTTCTGTTTATATTCGCCTGGTTTTTACTCTTGAATTAAAAATGATAAAAATGTATGCGTTATGTTCTTAAATTTTAAAGTTACAGATTGCAATCAGAAAATGATTGCGAAGAGCGAAAAACAAGGGAGATAAGTAGGTACTTCTTAAACTAGCAAAATCACAAAAAACATTTATCAGTGTGGGTAGATTAATCAAAATTTATATTTGATACCTGAGAAACTGATGTTATTATTTTTTTTGGCAAAGTTAAACCTTCTTGCATGCATAAACCAAAAAAAAACAAAACAAAACTGTATCATAAAGACGGTTTTTCTGATGACACAGCTATTATTAAATATTCCCTTCTCCCCCCACAATGCCTGTTTACAAATTATAAAAATATGTGAACAAAGTATCATGTGACCTTTATTATTTAGCAAGATTTATTATTTATAATTTTTATAAATAAATTTGAAAATAATTGTTTTATTTAAAAATTTACAAAATAATCTCAATATGTGAACCAACTCCAATGCAAAATTATGTAGCATTTTTATTTTATAAATAAATAATTATTAGATTGTTGCATTTGTTTTTCTGATGATCTGAGAATGATCCCAAAATATAATCTTTCATAGCATTTTTCTGCTTCTTAGTAACTCTGGTCATCATGTTGTCTAACGTTATTGGAATGTTATTTCTGATTGTAGACACACCTTTGAGATGGGATGCCAAGTAGACAGGAATGAGCATGTAGAGTCACTCTCGTGGAGGTTAGCATCAGCCATGCTGATTGGAGACAGGAAGGGGTATTTCAGGTGATTAATAGAGATGTTTCATTTTAGAGGCATTAGAATTAACAAGCCATTCCTTGCCTCAGTTAACAACAAATTGTAGGTCATTTTTTAGATCACTTGTCAATATTATTGAAACAGGAGTAAATGGTTGGGTCATCAGCATAGACATCAACTTGAGAACGGCTGTCATCAGGAAGTCATTGATGAAAAATAAAGAACAAAGTAATCTCAAGGATAGAGCTCTGGGAAACGCCTGCATTAGTAGAAAAGGGTCAAAAAATTGATCAGTCAGAACAATTTTCATTTTGCAATTAGGTAACAAAGACTGAATCAGTTCAAAAATTTGTCAGGGAATATCATAGCCTTTCAACTTGTGGAGAAGATCAATATGTCAAACCCTGTCAAACATTTTTGAGATGTCCAAAGCAATAACCCAAGCTTCACCAGTCTCATGTATAGCTTGATAGACTCTTTCAGCAATAATACATCAGCAGCTGACCTAGAGAAGTGAAATCCATATTGCCTGTCTGAAAGAAGACCCTGCAATGTATGAGGCTTAACCAATTCAGTGTTGATTAGAGCCTCAAGTAGATTATCCAAAAGAGGTAGAATGCTAATAGGTCAATAGTTCAAGGGGTTACATGGTTCACATGAGTTCTTAAAGACTGTGAGAACAGAAGAGAATTTCCCACAAGCAGGCAAGCAAGAGATAGCGAGAAATCTGTTGTACAGTTTAGAGAGACCAGGAGCCAATTCGAGAGCACATTTCTTAAAGAATGGACTGTTACAGGGATACCATTAAAATCATTTCTTTTAAAATATACATATTGAACAAAATTAATATCCATTTAATGGAATCGTTCAAGCTAGCTTTTTCTATTCTTTGTCATATTAAATGCTATAGAAACTATCTCACCTGTTGGCTATTGTGGCATGTTGGGGCTTCCTTACTTTGCTTGATTCAGCAGTAGCAGCAATGGAAGTAATCAGCAACGTACAACCAAAGTCCCAGAAGTTAAAAAAGAAAAAAAAACTGTACAAGCCCTATTCGGCCTCTTTTCTACTTTTCCTTTTCAATGGTCACTACCTGCAAGTTCCAGCTCTAAGGGCTGCTCAATCCTTGCTGCAGAAGACACGAGGGCTGTCCTGACAGCTTGACTTAGAGTTTTTCATTCCTCATAGGAACAGATGGAAAAATCTCCTACTGAAAGGAAAAACTACACATGAACCTTACTGTAGAAGACTCGTACAAGTCTTAGCAGTTTCACAATTATATTTCTCATTCTTCCAGTGGGTACAAGCAGAGAAATCTCTCTCAACAAAATATCTTAAGTTTGTTAACTGAGAAACTAACTCTTTTCCTCCACAAAATACCTCTATTTTGTACTTTTTTCCAACCAGAAATACAAGCTAAAGTTAGTATTCTTGTCTCTGTTGGTAGTTGCATAATTAAAAGAAAAAACTTGTAGTTCCAGCAAATGATTTATTTTATGGAAATATTTTGACTAGCAGTTGCCAGTCTCGGTCACTCCTTAATTTGAGTAAAACAGTGCAACAAGGCTCGAAACACTTAAAAATTCAAATCAAGGAAAAAAAAAACGAGTTGATAATGTTTACAAAGTAGGAGCAAGTTGAGGCATAAAAAAAAAAGAAATTTTGTTTTTACTCTACAAATTTTTACGAAACCATTTGATTGTGGGTATCTCGGGCTGGATGTGATGTGTGTGAACCCCCAGTCAGTGGCAAAATTGTGGAATTCATATGGCATGAAATATGTGGAATTGTCTGTGTACAGACATTATGGTATACCATGAATGGCAAAAATTGCTTTGAAGTATTCGATGCCATCTGCACTTGTGACAGTCTTCATTGTCTTGATCAATGGCATTTTGTTGTATTGGTCAACAACAAGTAAAATTTGTTGACCATTAAAGTCAAAGATGTCAGCTGCAATATATTGGAATGGTCTGGTTGGATGTTTGTTAATGATTATTGTCTTTTGGTATTTTCTCTGGTGCTTGTTGTATATCTCATGTGACCATACCACTTTTGCAATGTCTTTGTTTATTTCTCTCCAATAAACACTATTTCTTGCTTTTAGTTGACATTTTGTCAATCCTTGATGTGCATCATGAATTCTTTGAAGGACATTATTTTGTATAATTTTTGGTATAGTCACCAATCCACCTGGTAATGATAGACATTCTTTCAATGACCAGTAATTTATCTATATTTCTGAGATGAGCAATTATGTACACTATTTACATTATTCAGACTATTGTCCTCATCTTTGTCACCATATTTATTACAACGTTTCAGCCATTGTACGCTCTGACCTTCTTCAAGGACACATGGCACAGTGGATAAAGGTGTTGGTTAGATCCAGAGACAGGACCCAAAGAGTGTGAGTTCAATACCCAATTAAGACAGTGGAGAACTTGGAGAGGGGAATTAACAGGAGATAACTGACATCCATTAAACATGGCATGTGGAACTAGAACAGTCTACTCCAGTGAGTGAAATAAAGGGTTCAGTTCAACATTCCAACCACCTGAAGAAGGCCAGAATGTACAACGGCCGAAATGTTGTTATAAATATGGCAACACAGATGAGGACGATAGTCCAAATAATGTAAATAGTGACCAGTAATTCCTTATAAGTTTTAGTATATCTTTCACATCCTCTGGCCATCCATTTATTATCACTTGTTTAACATGCTCAACTTTTCATCTTCTTCTGTAGCTTCTTGTAAGTTTATTTGCTTCTGTGCTGATATACAAACAGTATTTATCGTTATGTCTATGTCAATTTCTTTGTGTTATGTTGGCTGTACTCTTAATAAGTAATCTGATATTCTCATTTCTTTACTTGGATTGTATATAATTTGAGCATTTGGTTGTAACCCTAGCAACATTCGTTACAATCTTGTGGGTGCTTGTACAATGTATTTGTTCTGTATATTTTCTAATGGTTTGTGGTCTGATTCAGTTTGAAGTTCTTTCCCATATATATATATATATATATATATATATATATATATATATATATATATATATAGGTAAAAGACAATAGGAAAATTGTATTATTAGCCAATGTGTTTCGTCCAATGTGGAATTTTTCATGGCAAAATTGAATTTTATTGAAAACAAATAACTATTAACAACAAACAAAATGTCCTTAACAACTAGAAGAATTTAGAAAATGCTATTCTATTCATATTATCAATTGAAAATTATGTCAAGTACTATCACATGTAGAAACATTCAAACATTTTCTTTTGATTTCTTCGTACAGTTGTGTGTGTTAGTTTGGGAGAGTAGTAATTCTGATAGGAATAAACTGTCGAAAAAAGAAAACATTTGTTCAAACACAAGAATTAAATAAAAAGCTTAATCGCTGTACCTTGTCTGTTGTTTTTAATGAAACATGCGTAAATGAAGGATTGCTGCCTAAATACACAATATGTGTGTTTGTGTGAACTCTTTCACAACCAAGCACTACTGCAAGCAAGTCTCTGTTTGCATATCTTGATTCTGCATAAATCAGTCTTTTGCTAACAAATGCAACAATTTTGCAATCAAAAATTAATTGATTAAAATTACACCTAGACTTAACTTCTTGAATCTATTTGAGTCCCTATTGTTGCATTAGGTTTGAATTAAGCTAGGCGAAGGTTTTCATGAACACAATCTTTCAATTCTTGAAAAGCTTTTTGTCTGTTTCGTTCTATTGATTCTGTATCCTTCTTGTGATATTGCGTGTATATAAATGAAGACACTAGAGACAGGATAGATTATAGTGTCGACTTCTTTATTATCGAGAGATGACTACTACTACTACTACAAAGGGTTATCAGGGGGAAGTAACTCAATACATTAAAGAGTTCCTTACTATTACATCCCCTTTGTTGAGAAGAGGTGTTTATTGTCTTTTAAGGATGTTTATTTTATTTTATTTTTTTTTTTATTATTATTATTATTTTGTTTATTTATTATCTATTTGTATATTACAAAGTCCTTGTATTTGGGGGGGGGGGGCTCGTCGTACTCTTTTGGGTCGGTCTTGGGTCAGTATTTCTGGCTGTTGGTTCGACTCAGTCGGTTGGTGCTGGCTTTGACTTTATTTTATCGCATTTGTCAGGGTCTGGGTGAGAGCCATTCTCGTCCCAGATGAGACCGTAAATTTTTATTTGTTTTTGTCTAATGGCACACTTTTCTTTGTTAAAGACTAGGCCATATTTTCGGGCTGTTTCCATTGTCTCTATCATGTTTTGGTCATGCTCCTGTATTGTTCTGCCGTATACGCAGATATCGTCAGATATACCGATGGCTCCCTTACGTGTTTCCAATATTTGGTCCATTTTCTGTTGGAAAATGTCTTGTGACATCTTTAGGCCGAAAGGACATCTCAAATATCTGTATCTCCCAACTGGAGTGTTGAAACATGTGAGCAGGCTTGATTCTTCGTCAAGTTGTATCGCCCAGTAGCCATGTTTTGCATCTAACTTCGAAAAGTGTTTTGCACCAGCCAGTCTGTGTGATATAAATTCCAATGTTGGAGTTTTATGGTGCGTCCTTTTGATGCATTTATTTAGTGGTTTGGGGTCCAGACAGATTCGTACATCTCCATGTTTTTTCCTGCTACATGCAATAGCATTGACCCACTCCGTAGGCTCTGTAACTTTTTTTATGACTCCTATGAGTTCCATTTTGTCCAATTCTTTTTTTAGTTCTTCTCTAATGTGCACGGGAAACTTTCTTGGTGGTTGGACTACTGGTGTTGCATCTTCAATAAGATGTATCTTTTGGAGACCTGGGAATTTCCCTATGCCTTGAAATCTATCAGGGTATTCTTTTGTGAGGTCATCTATGTTTTGCACTTGTTTTAGTGTGTGTGCTTTGGTTATGCTGCAGTTAACGGTTACTAGACCAAGTCGGATGCGTGGTCTTAGACCCAGTATTGTGGTGTTGCTATCACATACAAAAAATTTTGCTCTGATAGTTGTAGAGTCTTTATGTTTTATTTTTAAGATGATTGACCCGTAGTGGTTTATCTTCGTACCGTTTGCAGCCCATAGGGTGGTTAACTCTTGTTTTAGATATCCAGGGGTTAGCTCCCTTTGTCCATTTTTTGGTTTATTTATTTTTCCGACGCCATTATACGGATACATTTTTTTGTATATTCTGACTGGTAGAATATTCCCATTTGCCCCTGTGTCGACCTTCATCCTTATTTTGTGTTTATTCCTTTCTGTATCCTCGCAGTCTATGTTGGCGAAAATTTCCTGACGTTTGTCGTTCTCGGTATTTATTGTATATAGATATGTCGTCGTCTTGGTCTGATTCGTTGTCTTCTCTCGATGTTGTGTTAATTTTTCTTTTTTGAAAGCTTTGCATTTTATATCCGTTTTGGGGGGTTTGTTTCTTAGCTCTATGTAAGCTATTATCCTGTCTTACTTTGTCTCTCTTGAAAGTATCCTTCAGGCTTCTCCGGCCTTGTATATTTGTTAAGCAGTACTCCTCAAAGTGGTGTAAACAATTGCATCTTCGGCACGTTTTGTTGAAGGCATAGCAGTCTTCTTTCTTTTTTCTGTGGATTTTTCCACATCTCGTGCAGGGTTTATTTTTTGTAGAAACTTTGTGGTACACTCCGTTTCTTCCTTTGTTGGCGTCCTTGTAGCAAGAATTATCTTTTGTGGTTATCTCGTACACCCTGATGCTTTCTATGGCTGATTTGAGGGTTAAGTCTGGTTTGGCTATCAGATTTCTTCTTTCGTCAGCGCTCCTAAGCCCTTTTATAATTTGTTCCAGGATGCGTTCGTCTTTGTTATTCCCGAAGTCGCATCTGTCGGCTTTAGTTTTAAGTCTGACTAGGTAGTCGTCCACTGTGTCTTCTTTCTGGCGCATTGATGAAAATTCCAAACGCTCGACCCATTTGTTCGGTTTTTGAATCATGTGCGTTTCGAATACTGTGAATATATTTGTTGAGACTTCTTTTTGCTCACTTGTGAGTTGAGCATTTTTCAAGAGCTCGCGACCCTTTGGTCCGGTGCTAAGCAGAATGTAGTTGTATTTCAGTTTTTCTTCAACTTTGTTGATGATGAAATACGAAGACATAAAGTCGACCCATTCGCTAAACGCCTGGTGTTTGTTTCCGTTTGTCCAGTCCAGAACGGGTAGTGCTATGTTAGAAGACGCCATTTTTCTTTGTTCTTTTCGCGCTTCTTTTACGTTTGAAAAAAAGTCAATTCTTTGCTGATTTACTCACTGTGTGAAATTATCTTCTTTGACTTCTGGTCCGTCTGGTTTCTTTCAATGCTCAGGATTCACCGCCGCTGCCACCATGTGATATTGCGTGTATATAAATGAAGACACTAGAGACAGGATAGATTATAGTGTGGACTTCTTTATTATCGAGAGATGACTACTACTACTACTACAAAGGGTTATCAGGGGGAAGTAACTCAATACATTAAAGAGTTCCTTACTATTACACTTCTTGAGTAGTAATTTCAGTGGAGCTGTTTTGGAACTAAGTTCTGGCATGAAAGGGCTTAGGTATTGGATCACAGGTAGAAATTGCTGAAGTTCTCAGTTTGCAAGTGTATGCTTTGACTTTGTCACATTTCTCTGGGTTTGGGTGTGTTGCATAGGAATAAAGTGTCACTGCAAACACTGGAGTTTGAACATGGATCACTAGAGAGCAAACACAGGCGATCCCATTATTGAATTAAGTGGATCACATGACCAGGGAGGAAATGCACAAGTAGGAAGTAGTGTGACATTTAAACGAATCACCATTTCTATTCTATCCTCTATTACTATACGGATCGCTATTCTCTATACTCTTCATTATTTCTACACTATTTCGTGGTTACTTTTCAAGCGAGTATTATCGGGCAAGTACTATTAATGCAAGTGATATTCAAAGGCGTCTGACACTAGTACTGTTCAACGTCGTTACTATAGTTGTATCTGTGATTACAAAGTCTCTACTACAATGAGCATTACGAAAGTGACATCACAAAAGTGGCAATGAGTATTTGTCGACATCACAAAATGGTGGGAACCAGTTTCATCCCAAATAAGACAATAAAATGTTCTGTTTTTGTCTTATTTTACATTTGTGTTAATTGAAAATTAGACCATATCTTCTGGCTGTATCCATTGCTCTTCCTAAGTTTTTATCATGTCCTTTGTTTTGCCACATCCACAGATATTGTCAGATATGCCAATGGCTCCTTTTCAATCTGCCAGTATTTGGTTCAGTTTTTTGTTGATATATGTTCTGTGACATCTCAAGACCAAAAGTACATCTTAAATATCTGTATCTGTGAAAAGGTGTATAGAAGCGTGTGAGTAAACTTGGTGCTTTGCTGAATGTCACACTTACTTTGGTTAGTCTCTGGGTTTTCAGTATCTGCAGGAATATTAGTGAAGAAATGTCAAAGTTCAGGCTTGACTCCTCTCTGTCCTGGCTATGCTTCTGAAAAACTAAAATCACCGATGTTGCTGGCAAACTTAATTAACTGCAACAATACTCATTAAGAAGTGTAAAAATAACAACTTTTATTTATGGTATTATGATTAAGATTGTGAATACATAAACAAAAAGGATTTGAAGAGGTTTCCTTGTATAAGGAATTCTTGAGCTGGGAGGAAGAAGTTGAATAGTGGTTGCAATTATGACTAAACAGCCCAGAGTCATTCAACTATGCAGCTGATCAAGAGAGTTCAAAGAGTGTCATAGAGAACAAGTCTTTAGCCAATTGAGGCTGCATAGGCATCTGCAGGGAAGAGTGAGTGGCAAGACCAGTTTGATATTACTTCTGCTCTTTCAGTGACTACTTTTATGGAGATGCAAACCCCAACTACACTGCTCTGATTGGTTAGCCAATAATAATGCTTGACCGATGGTCTTGTGTTATATGCAACAAAAGGGAGGAAGAAAGCACCCCAAGAACCCAATATGATTGGTGGTCCAATCAAAATAATGGCCTTGTGTTGTAAGTATTGGAGGGGAAAACAAGTGACACCTGAGCCACTCTCTCATTGGTGGGCCAATCAAAATTGTGTCACTCCCGTTCACCTTCAGTAGAACATTTTTCACATTTCAGAATCTCAACTTCATTTGACCTGATTATCACAGGTGTCAATATCACCTCCATCTGACAGTGTATCATATCCCTGTTCAAAACAAACCTGACATGTAAAGATTTACTTTATGTCACTCACTTCAACTAATAATTGTTATCAAATTAAAACAACACTCAAGTTCAACAGACCTAAGATTGTACCTAACGACCAATACCACCCACGCTCATAATTTCACCTCTCACACTATACTCCAAAAGTGAGACAAACATGAAAATTCATGGTATTGCATTTTTCGAACATGAAAAATATTTTTTTTTTACTCAGTAATGTAAATCAAATCACCAGTCAACATTTGACTTTAGTCATGGTGACATATATGTCTCTGCATGTGAATTTTTAACTTTAAATCCTGTGAAAATGCTCAGCTATACAATTCACAGGAATATGATTTTTCACCAATGTGTATTCACATGTTTTATTAAGCTTGAACTTTGAGAAAATACTGACCCACATACTTCACATGAATGTTTTTTCACTAGTGTATTCGCATATGTCTTATTAAACTTGAGCTATGAGAAAAAGCTGAACCACAGACTTTACATGAATATGGTTTCTCACCAGTATGTGTTCGCATGTGACTTTTTAAAGTTGAACACTTTGAAAATTTTGCATTACACATTTCACATGAATATGGTTTTTCACCTGTGTGTATTCGCATATGACTTTTTAAACTTGAGTTCACAGAAAATGCTGAACCACATACTTCACATGAATACGGTTTCTCACCCGTATGTATTCGCATGTGCCGTTTTAAGTTTGGACTCTCTGAAAACTTTGCGCTACACACTTCACATGAATATGGTTTTTCACCAGTATGTGTTCGCATATGTTTTATTAAACTTGAGCTTTCAGAAAATGCTGAACCACACACTTCACATGAATACGGTTTCTCACACGTATGTATCTGCACGTGACTTTTTAATTTTGAACTCTGTGAAAATGCTGAACTACACAATTCACATGAATATGGTTTTTCACCAGTGTGTATTCGCATATGTCTTATTAAATTTGAGCTCTGAGAAAATACTGAACTACATATGTCACAGGAATACGATTTCTCACTAGTATGCATTCGCGTGTGATGTTTTAATGTTGAACTCTCTGAAAATGTTGAGCTACACACATCACATGAATATGGTTTCTCACCAGTGTGTATTCGCATATGTCTTCTTAAATTTGAGCTCTGAGAAAATACTGAACCACATACTTCACATGAATATGGTTTCTCACCAGTGTGTATTCGCATATGACCTCTTAAATTTGAACTTCTAGAAAATGTTGACCCACATATTTCACATGAATATTTCTCACAAGTATGTGTTTGCATGTGATGTTTTAATGTTGAACTCAATGAAAATGTTGAGCCACACACTTCACATGAATATGGTTTCTCACCAGTATGTATTCGCATATGTCTTATTAAATTTGACCTATGAGAAAATACTGAACCACAAACTTCACATGAATATGGTTTTTCACCAGTGTGTATTCGCATATGGTTTCTTAAATTTGAACTTCCAGAAAATACTGAACCACATACTTCACATGAATATGGCTTCTCACCAGTGTGTATTCGCTTATGACTTCTTAAATTTGAACTTCCAGAAAATGTTGAACCACATACGTCACATGAGTATGGTTTCTCACCAGTATGTGTTCGCATATGACTTTTTAATATTGAACTTCTAGAAAATGCTGAACCACACACTTCGCATGAATATGGTTTCTCACCAGTGTGTATTCGCATATGACTTCTTAAATTCGAACTCCCAGAAAATGTTGAACCACATATTTCACATGAGTAAGGTTTCTCATCAGTATGTGTTTGCAATTGGCATTTTAAACTTGAACTCTCTGAAAATACTGAGCTACACATTTTACAATGATTTTTCATCTGGATGGACACATATTTTTTTTTTATCCTGTTTGTATGAAACTGCTGAAGGACAAATGCAAATATAGTCTCTTTCTATATGTTTCCTCATATGAATTGTTAATGTCAAACTCCAAATATTTTGAACCGTACTCTTCAGATGAATATGGCTTTTACCTCCAATGTGTGTACACATAAGTTTGGAAATATAAACTGCAAATATCCAATCCTTCCTTTACAGATGCATTTATTGTCTCCAGGATGTGCTTCCAAGTTTATCTTTGTTGGGGATCCCTTTTTCTGGAATTACAATCTGCACAAGAAAATAGCATAATATTAGTGTCTTTTTAGAAATTTACTTTTAATTGGCAATGTAAAATAAAAATAAACACATTTTAAAACATATTTTCTGCTTAAGATTTTTTTCATCTCTTCAGTCATTAACTACAAATTAAAAAATATTAATATTAGGCATTTTCATATTTAGTCATGGATTTCAATGGCTGTCACCTTTACAGAAAAACCCCTGTGAACACCTGCTCCATTTAAGATGGAAGATTTTAAATAATTTTATAAATACTAAAAAAGTTTAAAATACTATAAAAATTTCATAAATTGGAATAAAATGATTTCAGAAATTTCCCAACATAGATAATATAAAAATAACATGTAGGTATGTATGTATGTGTGTGTGTGTATAGCTGGCCACTCGTATTCAAGAAAACCTGTCTACTAGGGTGGCTAGCCAAACCCTATTGCAGACTCTTACTTAGGTGCATTTGTGTTTATTCAACATCCACAGAACCCACCTGTAGTTTATACTGCAACTATGCAGAGCAGACCTTAGTTACAGTTTCTGAGAGATAGCGTGTTATCTATAATCTTAAGTATTCAGTAATCTTAAAAATTTAAGAAAATATTGTTCATATTCTAATGTTTTATTGAATTTTAGATATTTTCCGGTTTTAAATTTACTATAGTTATTTTTATGTCATAAATAGGAAAGGTGGAGAACATAGACTAAAGTAATTGTTAACTCCTCCTGCTCAGTAAGATAGAGTGCTGTTTAAATAGTCTTAGACCAGTCCATCTTGTGGGGTTGTTCAGCTACTACACAACAGTTATCACTCTTATTTTCTGAAGATGTTGTGTAAGAACTTCTGTTTCTACAAAAATTAGCATGTTTATATACATACAAAAGAATTCAAAATTCTTTTAAAAATATTGGTGTTTGATAATTTCTACTAAGCTTTGCCATTAATCATTGGTAAATATATTTCTTACTTAATAATATTATCTAAAGGGTGAAATTAATACACAATTTTAAAAGATTAAATAGTTAATGTTTAACAGGTCATTCTAATTAAAATGTAAAAAAAAACTATTCTTGTAAAAATTCATTGAAAAAAAATTTTCTTGAGACAATAGTGTCATTATCTTACTGATAAAAGCAATTAATGTCATAGTTTTATTGATTTTATGATTCAGAACAGATTTTCAGTACATTTATTACTATTTGAAAAAAAAAAAAAAATTTACATTTCCCAAGGAGTCTTGCTTTTAACTAATATAAATATGAAGGGGGGACAAAATTTCATTTCTGGAAATTTCATTAATTGGCAGGGGCAAGTAACAGATGTAAAATAATATTTCTGCCAAGATTTTCAATAAAAAAGTTTCTAAAATAATTTAATTCATTTGTGAATAAGTCCTGAAAGTTTCATTAAAATCTGACAATTATTTGATTTTTGGAAAAATTTCCAACTTAATGTGTTTTTTACTGCAAAAATTTTCTATACCAATCTTTGCAGCCCTCGCTGATGCACGAAAAACAAAATTTTTAACCAGAATTTCGAACATGCAAAAAACTAAAAGGAATTAAAAGATTTAATTAAATAATAAAAAAAAATACTTTGGTCTTTCTTCTTAATAATAACAAATATTTTTAGTGTGCATGGGCTTTTTTCATCATGTTATGCTCTTTTTCAGCAAATTATTGGTGGTACCTATATAAATATTAAAGGTAGGTATGTCCAATTTAGGCCTTTTTAGCGTTTTTTTTAGTTGTTTTTTTTTTCAGTTGAAAGACACATTAATTTCGAAATTCTTGTAAAAATTAAGTACTTGTTGGAATTTAATGAAATCTTCAGAACTTATTCAGAAATGAATGAACTTATTTTAGAAATGTTTGTCTCTTTGAAAGTCATGGTATAAATATTTTTTTTTATATCTGTTACCCCCCTCGAACTTAATTTTATGAAAACTCAAAAAAATTTTATTTGCAACCTGAATTTTTTTTTTAATTAAATGCACAAAACTCTCAAAAATCTAAATCATTGATTTTTTTGTTAAAAAAATGTCCAAGATTGTCCAAACTTTTACCTCAATTGTAAAAATACAAAACCCAATAAAACTAAGACAATATTTAATTAAGAAAGTTTTTAATGGCTTTTCTGAATAATATATACAAAGGTAATTATTATCTGAAAGAAAAAAATTTTTTTGATGAAAAATGAATTTTTACATTAATTTTTTTTTTTTGTTTCAATTTTAAATACACAATAGTGACAATATGACAAAAGGTTGTTATATATTTATAAATTAAGTTCTTTCTGCAACCTTATGGAAATGATATATTATGTTCTCTACGTTTTAAAGATCATAAATTTGAAAGCTTATTAAAATCTGACAACCATTGATATTTTTAAAATTCCAAAATTGTATTTAAAATCGTCTCCAACGAAAGTATGGATGCACACCTTGAAATAATGTCACGTGAGTAGTTTCCCTTGATAGAAGCAAGTTGGTTTTATTTTTTTTACTTCAGAAATTGCTTTGATTCATTCAGTAACAACACTTGTCAAGTTTTCTGAATATCGTCGTATTATTTTCAAGTTTTTTCTTTTTCTTTTCAAATATAATCGAATAGTGGGATAAAAGAAAATATCGACTATTTACAATTACCAAAAAAAAAAAAAAACGCCCTTGGAAGTCCACCCAAATTTTCAAGTTTGAAATCGAATGCATAAATTCATTGTACATTACTTTGGAATTATTATCCACACGACAAATTATCAATTAAAACGATTTTTGGAGTTTAAATTTTTTGGAGTTAGCTTGATAAATACTTGTTGAGTCAAAACCAACATAGCATGTTAATTTTATTAATAAATAAAATAAAACTCATTACTGCCATATCATAATTATTAATAAATAGAAAAATTTCTGCCTTAATAAAAAGAAATAAAATCTCATTAAGTTAACCTGTTTCAATTAATGGTGTTTCATGTAATTTGTATATTCTCAGAAAAATATTTCATGACTGAAATAATAAACCTCAATTTAAAAAAATGTATTTTTTTACTGTTTTATTTTTACTTGTAAAATTTTCTTTTCTTTCATAATTTAAATGTTATTTTCAGTGCAGAATTCTTCCTGAAACGTAAGTTAAAAAAAAAAAAAAATTTGAAAGTGAATTTTTTTTAAAAAAATCTACTAACCAGATTCACTTAAAATTAGAACGAATTATATCACTTCTGCGCTACCGTCCGATAAATTTCCCTGCCGTAAGTTGTCAATATATTGACGTACATCAATTAACGCCTGTCAACGGGCACGAAAATAG
Source organism: Acanthosepion esculentum (assembly GCA_964036315.1). NCBI lineage: Eukaryota > Metazoa > Mollusca > Cephalopoda > Sepiida > Sepiidae > Acanthosepion > Acanthosepion esculentum. The sequence continues at coordinate 24,004,835 of OZ038479.1, read as the reverse complement.
ACCACCTCGGTTGGAAATATCTCTCTTAAAAAATTTTCTGCTAAAAATGTAAGTAATGTTTTTTTCAAATTACATTAAGTATACTTTAATAATTCTAAATTTCCTAAGATAACAAAAGAAAAAGGTGCAATTGATTTTTCATGATTTTTTAACTAACAAACTATGATCTTTCCGACAGAAATGTCGATAAGTTCGATTTTACGAAATTTTTTGACTCGAAAAAAAAACAAGATTTTTTAATAAAATTTTTAACATTTATAGGAAGGATTAAAAAATCTGAAAAAATATTCAGAAAATACTTTGGTCTTTCCTCTTTAATAACAACGTAAATATTTAAACGTTAAAAATTGTTTTATCAATTTGAGAACCTTTTTTCGTCAAGGTATACCACTTTTTAGCGAAATATTGGACATACCTAATTAAAGGGGTGAAATTTTAATTTCTTAAATTTCATAAAATTAAATAAGTGGAGATAAACTGATGTAAAATATATATTTTTTACCCACATTTTCTAATAGAACGTATTTCAAAAACAATTCATTTGAAAGTCCTGAAAATTTCATTAAAACTCAACAATTATTTGATTTTTGCAAGAATTTTCAAATCAATGTATTTTTTACTGAAAAAAAAAAAAAAAAAAAGCGCTAAAATTTCCTTTACAAATACTTGCCCCACCCCCGCTCCGCTAATGCAAGGAAAACAAAACTTAAAAAAAAAAAAAATTTCTTAAATTATTTTCCTTCGATATTTAAATTTTCTAAGTTGAGTTTGAGACTAATTTTCAACCATATTCGTATATGAGACAAAAAAAATTATTATTTTGTACTGTTATTTACTTTTAAATTGATACAAATTTCTAAGTGGGACATCAACAGTTTATAACACTGGATAAAGAAAGATCGCCTATTTTCGTGTTTTTATGTCTCTCTAGACTAGAGACTAAGTTAAATGAAAACGACTTATTATGTAATTGAAAATTAATAAAAATCTTTAGTTATTTTCCAAAAGGAATTTCCTGATCCCAAATCGTCATTTAGAAAGCGATAAAAAAAAAAGAAATATTTAACATTAAATTGTCCTAATTTTTGAGAAATATTAACAACAAACGAGGGCTTTCTTTCTCCTTCTACAAAAATAATTTGTAAAACAAAAGAGAAAACGTTATACTTACTTCTTTCTGTTTATATTCGCTTGATTTTCCACTTCAGACGAAATTCTACGTTAGAAATAAAAGAAGATACTCTTACTCTTGATATTGATATAAAATAAAAATTTATGGGCTAAATTTTCATAAATTTCTAAAGTTACTGATTGCAATCATCAAAATGATTGTGAAGAGCGAAAGACAAGGGAGATAAGTAGGTACATCATAGCGGCTGGCAGAGGATAGAAAAACAATTGTTTATAGTTACGTTGTTCTGGAATTGCCATCATTGGCCCACTGAACTTGCTTTGTTTCCCTTAGATTGAACTTACCATTTCTTTTTATACTATAATGTATTTCAGTGTTATCCAATAAACCTTACCTAAAGGTACTTCTTTAACTAACAGGGGGAAAAAAAAGGTATTATCAACGTGAGCTCCGAAAAATAAAATGGATGTTATTATTATTATTTTTAACTTTCGTGCCCACGTAAAAACGGTGTATAAAAAAAAAGAAAGTTTTTTTTCTGTTGACACCGTTGTTACTATTGTTTCTGCATAATTTTTTTTTCTTTAAATGTTTGTTTCATAATTTAAAAAGATGTGAACCAAGTACAATTCGACATTTCGTTTTTAACATTTTATAAAGATTTTATTTTTAAAAAAGAAATTCGAAAATAAATCTTTTTACTAAAACATTTACAACATTATCTCAATATGTGAACCAATTAAATAACTTTGATTCTTACATATATTCGTTCATGAGCACTTTCATATGGCAATGGTTTTTTAGCATTAGCAAGCTTGTCTCGCTAGATCAATTGCAATTGAACAATGTGTTCGAACCTCAATGGGTGCACCATACTTTTGACTTTGTGCCATATCTAAGCTTAAAAAAAGAACCATATATTCATTAATTTTTTTTATAATGATTTCAAAGAATAATCTTTCACAGCATTTTTTGATTCTTTGTAACTCCAGTCATCCTATGAGTGAGACTGTTGTCTAATGTTATAGAAATTTTATTTCAGATTAGACACCCCTTAAATGTCAAGTAGACAAGGATGAGCATGTTCAGCACAATCTTCTCTTTGCTTTTATTCAACGTCACAAAGTGGCTAAAGCTACTCGAGACAACTGTGCTGTGTACAAAGATGAAATGCTTCAAAACAACCAAATGGTCAATGTTAAGCTCTATGTTGAACAAAGGAACAGGCTCAAAAAGTTAATTCAGCTGAAAAGACCTGACCAGTGGTATGTAGGGATATTATTATTATAAATAAATAAAATATAAAATAATAATAATAATAATAATGAAAAGTATAAATAAAACAATAACATAAAAACGTTCTATGAAATAAATAAAATAAAAATTAAAAATAATAAAAACTCTTCCAGTATGAAACAAAAACTGTTCCTATCGGAAATACAGACATCCTACCAAAATACGTGAAATTCAATCTCTTCACCACAAACCTGGGTACGGGCAACACATGTCTGACTTCTCTCTGTGACATGGCTTGTAATACTATAGAGTAAATTCTCTCGTTTATCACATGTACCATAAAATAATTGTAACCTAAAAAAATACACATACTAATACACACAAAATATAAATAAATTGTATAAAATTAACATACAATTTACCAAACTTTTCCTGTTATTTGTGTACATTTTATTTCCTGTCAAGTATGCATTTATCTCTGTGAACACAAGACTAATTTCTGCTACTATGATGTGACTGAACGCTGACATGCATAACAATAAACAACCTATTCACCCACAGGTATATGTGATTATTCAACATGACAATACTCACCCCCATGTTGCTAACATTAGCAAACATGCAGTTAAATAGTTTGATTTGGAAGTTCTGCCACCCCCATCATATTCAAACACTTTTTCAGTTGCTTCCTAACAATTTGAGGGGTGTTTCATTCAACAATGACGTGGAGCTTAAAAGGTTTTAAACAATGAAAGGAAATACATTGTTGAATGATTAATCACAATTATTAAAATAAATTATAAAAAATGAACAAATTTATATAACAAACTAATATAAAAAGAAGTTTTTATTTATATTTTTATAAAAATATCTATGAACTATATAATTTTCCAGATATTGTACATTTTCTTGTTACATTTTTTCAGAACTCTGGTTATTTCTTGGTTTAATTTTCCAGTTTTTTTCATAATCATGTCAAGGAACAGATAATTGCGAATCAATTTAAACTTTATAAAATGGTGACTAATAAACATTTCATTATAGTTGATTTAAATATTTTTGTAATGTTGTAAATATAAAATGTTTCTTGTTATTAAACAATCTAATAAACAAATACTGTATTTGCCAGCATCAAGGACACACCCAAAGCTTAAAGTGCAAGTTTTAGAAAAACAAAGAATAAACAGAAAAATAATGCCACAACACTTTCCGCTAATATACCACAATGTATTACCCACAATTTAAGTAGTGTGGGGTATAACTGAATCAAACAAAAATATTTTCACAAAACTTAAAAATAAAAAGATTCCATATAATGCTCATTCATCTGTAAGTGCTGAAAATTTCAATGAAATCCAATAATTGTCTGATTTTTGGTAAAATTTTTAAAACAGGAATTTTTTTCTATACATCAAAAATGCACATGATTTTGGAAGTACCTTGGGAACATTTATTTAAAATTATTTCTTTTAAAATATATTACTGATTGAACAAAAAGGTTGAAAGCCAGAAATTCGAATGATGATTTTTTTTTAAGGTAGGAAAACAATTCCTCATCTAAAAATTGATACAGCACAGTCATCTAACTCATTTTTGCTACAATTTAACATCAGAGTCATATTAAGCTAAAGTGTAATATCCAGAAGGATATGATCCTTTCTGGATTCAGTTCAACATGTAAATTTTATAAAATATTAAACTTGATATGTATTTCTTCTTCAAAGTGTACTCAATTCAATAAATCTGTAAAAATATTGGGAAATTTTAAAAAGAAAAAAGCTTAAAATCTAAATGTTTTTATTGAAATTTGTTTTAAGAATATGAAAAGTATTTTAAAAGGGAAATGTTTTTATCAATACTTTCTGATGTTATAATTTATTTAAAGAAAGCCAACTGAATCAATTTAGCAAAAAAAAAGGTCTTTTTGCAGTGAGATGGCATTTAAGAGCATTTTTGGTAATCACTATATTAATTATAAGCCCATACTTCATGCAGTTTCTGCTACCATTATTTTTAACTAATTTCAAAAGTCCACTATTGACTGTATTGTCACAATTGTCATCTCAGTATGTATTTTTAAACACTTATCAAAAATGACATCTTTGTTTATTAATTCTAATGTTGTGATTGATATATACAAAAAACTTAAGTTTTTTAGAGTATCTCATGTGAATGACTGAAGACATCTAAAGTACACAAAGATTCTTGCTGAAAACTTCTTACTGAATGATGCTCCATGCTTGAATAGATAATCTGAAGTTGATAGCAATCAGATAAATACATTACTTGTGAAGGATAAATAAAATATAGCAGATGGCAGAACAGTCACATTCAAAATATCTATATGGAGAATTGAAAATTTCAATGTGTATCTTCCATATAAATCATGAATGAGAAAAACTGCTGGACCCTATTTCCTCATATGATTCATACTTTCAATGTAAAGGAGACGTTCATTCAGTTTTATGAAACTGCTGGACCCTATTTCCTCTCGGGATTCACACTTCCATTGTAAAGGAGATGTTCACTCAGTTTTATAAAATATTCCTTCTTGATAGACTGATCACATCAAAAGTAGCTGAAGATTTCTAACTGAATGATTTCCCATGTTTGGATAGACAAACTGAACTTCATTTCTAATATGTCATTTCAATTCTCCATATAGATATTTTGAATGTGACTGTTCTGCCATCTGCTATATTTTATTTATCCTTCACAAGTAATGTATTTATCTGATTGCTATCAACTTCAGTTTATCTATTCAAGCATGGAGCATCATTCAGTAAGAAGTTTTCAGCAAGATGTCTTCAGTCATTCACATGAGATACTCTAAAAAACTTAAGTTTTTCCTTTGTTCCATTTAATCTTTATTTAAAAAAAAAACTATTATGTAAATTTTTGTAACTTTGTATAATATTTCTGCATTACACCCTAATCTTTATTCAGTAAAAATGTCATTGCTAATCATACATTGCTTTTTAAGTAATACACATATTTATGTCTTTGTTGTTTACATTCCTTATATTATGGCCACTACTAAATCTATATATATATATATATATATAGGAAAGATCTTCAACCTGATTTAGACCACAAACCATTAGAAAATATACAGAACAAAAACATTGTACAAGCACCCACAAGATTGTAACGAATGTTGCTAAGGTTACAACCATACAACGCTCAAATTATATACAATCCAGGTAAAGAAATGAGAATATCAGATTACTTATCAAGAGTACAGCCAACATAACACAAAGAAATTGACACAGACATAACAATAAATACTGTTTGTATATCGGCACAGAAGCAAATAAACTTACAAGAAGCCGCAGAAGAAGATGAAAAGTTGAGCATGTTAAACAAGTGATAATAAATGGATGGCCAGAGGATGTGAAAGATATACTAAAACTTATAAGGAATTACTGGTCACTATTTACATTATTTGGACAATTGTCCTCATCTTTGTTGCCATATTTATAACAACATTTCGGCCGTTGTACACTCTGGCCTTCTTCAGGTGGTTGGAATGTTGAACTGAACCCTTTATTTTACACACTGGGGTAGACTGTTCTAGTTCCACATGCCATGTTTAATGGATGTCAGTTATCTCCTGTTAATTCCCCTCTCCAAGTTCTCCACTGCCTTAACCGGGTATTGAACTCACGCTCTTTGGGTCCTGTCTCTGGATCTAACCAACACCTTTATCCACTGTGCCATGTGTCCTTGAAGAAGGCCAGAGTGTACAATGGCTGAAACGTTGTAATAAATATGGTGACAAAGATGAGGACTGAATAATGTAAATAGTGTACATAATTCCTGATCTCAGAAATATAGATAAATTACTGGTCATTGAAAGAATGTCTATCAATACCAGGTGGATTGGTGACTATACCAAAAAGTATACAAAATAATGTCCTTCAAAGAATTCAAGATGCACATCAAGGATTGACAAAATGTCGACTAAAAGCAAGAAATAGTGTTTATTGGAGAGAAATAAACAAAGACATTGCAAAAGTGGTATGGTCACGTGAGATATACAACAAGCACCAAGGAAAATACCAAAAGACAATAATCATTAACAAACATCCAACCAGACCATTCCAATATATTGCAGCTGACATCTTTGACTTTAATGGTCAACAAATTTTACTTGTTGTTGACCAATACAACAAAATGCCATTGATCCAGACAATGAAGACTGTCACAAGTGCAGATGGCATCGAATACTTCAAAGCAATTTTTGCCATTCATGGTATACCATAATGTCTGTACACAGACAATTCCACATATTTCATGCCATATGAATTCCTTAATTTTGCCACTGACTGGGGGTTCACACACATCACATCCAGCCCGAGATACCCACAATCAAATGGTTTCGTAAAAATTTGTAGAGTAAAAACAAAATTTCTTTATTTTATGCCTCAACTTGCTCCTACTTTGTAAACATTATCAACTCGTTTTTTTTTCCTTGATTTGAATTTTTAAGTGTTTCGAGCTTTGTTGCACTGTTTTACTCAAATTAAGGAGTGACTGAGACTGGAAACTGCTAGTCGAAATATTTCCATAAAATAAATCATTTGCTGGAACTACAAGTTTTTTCTTTTAATTATGCAACTACCAACAGAGACAAGAATACTAACTTTAGCTTGTATTTCTGGTTGGAAAAAAGTACAAAATAGAGGTATTTTGTGGAGGAAAAGAGTTAGTTTCTCAGTTAACAAACTTAAGATATTTTGTTGAGAGAGATTTCTCTGCTTGTACCCACTGGAAGAATTAGAAATATAATTGTGAAACTGCTAAGACTTGTACGAGTCTTCTACAGTAAGGTTCATGTGTAGTTTTTCCTTTCAGTAGGAGATTTCTCCATCTGTTCTTATGAGGAATGAAAATTCTAAGTCAAGCTGCCAGGACAGACCTTGTGTCTTCTGCAGCAAGGATTGAGTAGCCTTTAGACCTGGAACTTGCAGGTAGTGACCATTGAAAAGGAAAAGTAGAAAAGTGGCCGAATAGGGCTTGGTCAGTTTTTTTTTCTTTTTTAACTTCTGGGACTTTGGTTGTACGTAGCTGATTATTTCCATTGCTGCTACTGCTGAATCAAGCAAAGTAAGGAAGCCCCAACATGCCACAATAGCCAACAGGTGAGATAGTTTCTATAGCATTTAATATGACAAAGAATAGAAAAAGCTAGCTTGAACGATTCAGGGTCTTCTTTCAGACAAGGAATATGGATTTCACTTCTCTAGGTCAGCTGCTGATGTATTATTGCTGAAAGAGTCTATCAAGCTATACATGAGACTGGTGAAGCTTGGGTTATTGCTTTGGACATCTCAAAAATGTTTGACAGGGTTTGATATATTGATCTTTTCCACAAGTTGAAAGGCTATGATATTCCCTGACAAATTTTTGAACTGATTCAGTCTTTGTTACCTAATTGCAAAATGAAAATTGTTCTGACTGATCAATTTTTTGATCTTTTTGTACTAATGCAGGCGTTTCCCAGAGCTCTATCCTTGAGATTACTTTGTTCTTTATTTTTCATCAGTGACTTCCTGATGACAGCCGTTCTCAAGTTGATGTCTATGCTGATGACCCAACCATTTACTCCTGTTTCAATAATATTGACAAGTGATCTAAAAAATGACCTACAATTTGTTGTTAACTGAGGCAAGGAATGGCTTGTTAATTCTAATGCCTCTAAAATGAAACATCTCTATTAATCACCTGAAATACCCCTTCCTGTCTCCAATCAGCATGGCTGATGCTAACCTTCATCAGAGTGACTCTACATGCTCATTCCTGTCTACTTGGCATCCCATCTCAAAGGTGTGTCTATAATTAGAAATAACATTCCAATAACGTTAGACAACATGATGACCAGAGTAACTAAGAAGCAGAAAAATGCTATGAAAGATTATATTTTGGGATCATTCTCAGATCATCAGAAAAACAAATGCAACAATCTAATAATTATTTATTTATAAAATAAAAATGCTAAATAATTAATTTTGCATTGGATTTGGTTCACATATTGAGATTATTTTGTAAATTTTTAAATAAAACAATTATTTTCAAATTTCTTTATAAAAATTATAAATAATAAATCTTGCTAAATAATAAAGGTCACATGATACTTTGTTCACATATTTTTATAATTTGTAAACAAGCATTGTGGAGGGAGTGAAGGGAATATTTAATAATAGCTGTGTCACCAGAAAAACCGTCTTTTTGATACAGTGTTGTTGTTTGTTTTTTTTTGGTTTATGCAAGAAAGAAGGTTTAACTTTGCCAAAATAATAACATCAGTTTCTCAGGTATCAAATATAAATTTTGATTAATCTACCCACACTGATAAATGTTTTTTTTTTTTATTTTGCTAGTTTAAGAAGTACTTACTTATCCCCCTTGTTTTTCGCTCTTCGCAATCATTTTCTGATTGCAATCTGTAACTTTAAAATTTAAGAACATAACGCATACATTTTTATCATTTTTAATTCAAGAGTAAAAACCAGGCGAATATAAACAGAAAGAAGTAAGTATAAAGTTTTCTATTTGGATTTACAAATTTTAGTACTAAGTAGAGTTTATGAAGTGGGGAGATCTAATTAAAAATCGAGCAGTTACTCGTCTCAGGAAATCCTCCTTCACCTCAGGTAACGACAAATAGAGCCAAATATTTATTGTACGATGTACAAATGTACCCTAAGGGCAAAATAAGGGGAGGCTGGTCTTCACCTGTCATACCGATAACTTGATTGAGACAATCGTTCTTCCCTTTTCATTTTCACCAAAAAAACACAACACTTCCTTACGCTGACATCATAATGCCACGTTTGCTCTAGGAATTCCTACCTAATCCCATACAATATTAGTGGAGGGCTGAGTTGATAAAAATCTAAACAAAATAAATTCCTCAGTTTTCATAAAAAGATACGAAACTAATGCCAACGACAAATACAGTCAACTAACCGGCCACGTGCGGCACTTGTTTATGTCTCGGTCGAGAGTCAGTGATTGGTTGAGGTGTGACCCAGAAAACTTTGCACGACGTTCTCATATATAAATAATAAGTTTCACATCATAAACTCTATTTACCAGATTTGTTCCATGAAATTCTCATTTTGGGTTTTTGTTGGTCGGCAACTTTTCATAGAGATTCTTTCGGCTAGATATAATAAATAATAATCCTCGAATCAAAAAGCCGGAGTTGATAGTGGCAGAAATTCCCTTGAGCAACTGACGACCCTTTTCCAAAAACCTATTTTTATATTGACTAGCATCTCTAATTAGTATATATCTAGATTTTTCTCGAATATACTGCAATGATCTAATCTTCCAAACGTTTTATTTCGAATTTCTCTATTTTACAGCTAATTCATGAATGAAAACTTTTTTGTCTTTAACAAGAAGCAGGACTCAGTAGAATCATTTACTATAAATTTTAACCTTATTGTAGACTTTCTTTTTTATAGGAATGCATCCTCGTAACACCAAAAATAAGCCAAGTAAGAATCAGTAAAATCTAGTATAAATGAGATACCTCACTTAGGAATTCATGTTGTGTTGTGATTCAGATTAAATATGTTGCGATCCATCTACCCAGGTTTTGGTTACTATCTGAGTGTCAGCATTCCAAACAATATTATAGCATAAAATTTTCTAGACAAACATTCCTTGACCTCGGGGTCTTGTTATTTTCACGTCTCCATCGATAATTTGATGACTGAAAATGTGTTGACGTTTAGTACGGTGCATCAAAAGTGACATAACGTTTTTTTTTTGTTTCTTATAATAATTTAAAATACTATAAAAATTTCTTACATTATTGAGTTACTTCTATCTCTTTCATTATTTAATAGCTAAGGTAATGATAACTAATTTATTAATTATTAATATTAAGTTATTATATTTTTAATTCATTAACTGTGATAATAACTAATAAAATTATTATTATTATTAATTAAAATATCTCACTGAGTTATTAATTGTTTAAATTGATAAGTGAGATAATTTTATTATCTCAATTTAATTTTTAATTTAATAACTGAGAGTGAGATAAAACCTTTACATGTCAAGGGGCTTTACCCAAGGAGGAGACAAGCTTTGAAACACATGACCTTTTAACCTTAATGTCACTGATGAGATATCATACAAACAAAAAAAATATAACATTTTGATGCACAAGAAAAAATTTTTTTTAATTATAGTAAAAGGTTTTGGAAGCGTTATTTATATTAAGCTTTTAATTTTTGCTTAGTAAATATAGGCTTCACTTAAAAACTTAATAAGCGACCCTATGTGCTGCATGAAAGAATTTTAAAACATTTTTAAAATTAAAGAAAAAATTAAAAGAAAAATGCAAACAATTCTTGTAAAAATTCTTTGTTCATCAAAAAAAAAATTTTTTCTTCAGATAATAATGTCCTTAATGTATATTATTTATAAAAGCAAATAAAATCCTATCTAATTTGATAATTAGAGAGTTTATTGCAGTTTTTATTTTACAATTTAGAGCAGATTTTTTAAAAAGTTGGCATGGGAAAAAAAAATTGATTATTTAACTTCTCCAAGGAGTCCTGCTTATAAAAAAAAAAAGAGAGAAAGTTTGCACACTCTTTGAAATTCTATAAAATTTCATGAAATTAATTTAGGTGTGTGTGTGTGTGGGGGGGGGGGGTAACAGATGTAAAAAAAATTTACTAAGATTTTCTAAAAATAAAAATTTTAAAAATAAATTCATTCATTTTTGAATAAGTCCTGACAGTTTCGTTTAAATTAGACTATTATTTGATTTTTGCAATAATTTCAAAATTAATAGGTTTTCCCCCGAAACTGCTACACTAAAAATTGCGATGACCACAAGTCGTACAGTTTTAACAAAAAAAAACTCGAGATTTTTTACCCAAATTTAAAACGTGTTAGAAGAAAAAAATTTTTTTTAAATATTTAAAAAATGCTTTGTTCTTTCCTCTTCATAATAACATAGATATTTTAATGATGAAACTTTGTTTTTATTAAGTTTCGGACCTGTTATCATTATGCTATACTGATTTTTTAGAGAATTGTTGGAGGTACCTAATAAAAAGGTTGTTCTCTGAAGGAAAAGTAGAAGTATAACATTAGTTGAAATAACATTTATACATTCTTTTCAGAAATATACAATAATAATAAAATGTTCAAATTTCCTTGCAGTGAAGTTTAAACTAATTAAATCTTCTTAGTATGCTGAACAGATTTATATTTTTGTGAGTTCATAAATAAAGGCTTAGTAGTTGTTTGCTGGTTAATCCCTTCTATCATGTGCATAGACAAGGCCTTAATTGTTGGCTGTTGTGTCTTCCATTGTGTGTGTTGCATATGCACATGTAAACCAAAATGGCTTCTGAAATTGTGAGCCTCAAGAAGTAGTATGCTTCTATTTTTATATCCATAAGGGGATTCAAAATAGAGTTGTGAACTTTTTGAATCCAAGGTTTTCATTGGTTAGAAAATAATTTCACACTGGCTTGCAAAAATCTTTTTCTTGAATTTGCAGGAGTGGTGAGGGAGTTATTGTTTTTTTCTAAATGGTCCAAAAATAACGTGCTTGTTTTTTGTCAGTATTTGCGCTAGTAATGATTCTTTATCTGAAAAGCCTCCTGATGGGATTTGGTTGAAAAATACATATAGGATTTAATTCCTATAAATATGCAAAATTTCTTGTTAACTATTTTTTCCTTTCTTTATTATAGCATAGATTATGCTTAGCATTCCCAGTTGATTTTTTTTATTTTAGATTATTGTTAATAATACAGGTTACTGAAGTTAGGAGTACACGCATAGGCTTTATGGGATATACAAGCCATAATTACTTAATTACAAATAAAGGGGTCGGAGATGCAAAAAATAGAGGAGTCGGAGCTTTTGTGTTCCGACTCCGCAGCCCTGCTCTTTAGTGACACATTTACAATTGTTGTAAGCATGCATAAAGAGGTGTCTGTTGTGATCTTAACTATCATTATCAACCAGAAAAAAATGATTCCTGTGGGCTATAGCAGCTGAATGGGCTAGTGTGTACCAAGGAGAAGATTGTGTTTTTACCTGATATTTTTTAGGAATCTTTGTGATACAATTCTTTGAAACTTTGTTTCCTACCATTGTCAAAACAGAAACTAATTGTGATGTTTGTCCACAGATATATGCCAAACTCAAATGTAAATAAATCTCGTGTTAAAACCTAGCAAGAAAGAAGACAGAAATACAGACAACAAAGTCAGTCAATCCGTCAAAGTGAACGTATAAAATTATTGTTGGACTATTTTCTGAATTGTTGGAAGCAAAGAAAACCACTGCTCTTTAAATGTCATATAGCAAACTTAAATAATATAGTAACTGAATCAATTTGTGTACCCACCTTAAAAAAGACCTTGTGTCACAATTTGTCTTAGTAGGGAGACATTAAAGACCTTACTAGGAAATACTCTCAGAATGAAGAGAAAGGGTTTAGGTGATTTTTTTTTTTTTTTTTTTTTTTTTTTTTTTTAGAGCTGGTTTAGGTTTACTTTTTGATCATTTGTTGTCATGTTGGAAATAAAAAAAAGATGGCCTGAAGTATTAGTAGCAGATGATCATCATATGTGATATGGGCAGAAAGTAGCTGGCACAGCCTGCAACATAATGTAGCCTCAGGGTTGCCCACAGAAGTACCCCGACGTTATGCAACTGCTGATCAGAGCAGCTGCTCAAGATGCTCCACTCAGTTATGGCTCCTAACTACCAAAAAACAGCCACCAAAAAACTGTCAAGCTTGTACCCTCAGAATGAAGTGACATTGCCACAGACTGCACACATCACAAGAGTACGACTACGGAGGCCAGAGAAAAGGAAAGGAAAAGTTCTGGGAACCCCTTCTTGAACAAGAAACAAGAGATGAGCCTCTACTCCTGTTCAAGAGAAGGGGAAGGAGTATTGACTGGGCGATACGAAAGCCTATCTACTCCTATTGTTACTTTTCATCCAATTCTTGTATACACTGATCACAAACTTTTGACTTTCTTCAAAAGATGGCAAACAAAAAATCAAAGATTCACAAGGTGGATTCATCTTCGTCAAGAATACAATTTCCTTATTAATCACATAAAGGAAGATACAGTGTTATAGTTGATGCACTTTCTACACTTTAAAACTGTTTATACCTTCTTGATCCTGATAAATTTCAATATCAGTGTCATGTCGTATACTGAACCAATTTATGTTGCTTAGTAGAAAATAACCTAGTAACTTAGTTGTCTCTACAAATATGAATATTTAATGAAAATGAATACATTATTGTAGACCAGTGGTTCTCAATTTTGGAATGAAAATTTAAACACACCTTACTAAATTAGATGTGATAAAAAGTACATTTAAAGAGCAAAAACAGAGAGAGGGTTAAAAGAGATAATAATTATTCAGAACATTATCATTGATAACTCTCTCCTCCCATTTGCAGATCTTAGTTACTATATTCTTAATACTTGGTATAATGTAAAAAATATCACAATGATAAGTTCAGTCAACAATTAATTATCACTATTTTAAATTTTGAAATCATATTTATTTTTGGCATATGAATATTTTTTCAAATTTTTTCATTTTGCCTCACCTGCTATCTTCTGCTGCTGCACCTATGAGGTGTGCCACACCATTTTGGAACCATTTGTTGCAGACTTTGCATTGAAAAAGAAGAGAAAATGGTTAGACAAAAATGTATTTCAAAGATTTTTGTTAAGAGAATTACCTTTTAAGTTTTATTGAGGGTACATCTGTTATGAAATTACATAGTATTTTTAAAATTTGTTTTATTATTATTTTCATATCTATGTTGGGAAATTTTTTAAGTCATTTTATAGTATTTTACATTTCTTTAATATTCATGAAATTGTGTAAACTCTTCCATCTTCAATGGAACGTGTTCTAGGGGAGTTTTCCTGTCAGGGTGACAACAACTGAAAAACATGACTGAATATGAAAATGCTTGATATAAATATTTTTCAATTTGTGGTTAATGACTGAAGAGCTGGAAAAATTTTAAGCAGAAAACATTTTTTTAAATGTGTTCATATTAATTTAAAAATACATTTTTAAAAAGACACTAATACTATGCTATTTTCTTGTGCAGATTGTATTTTCCATAAAAAGTGAACTCCCAACAAAGGATAACTTGGAAGCGCATCCTGGAGACAATTCATACCCCTGGAATGAAAGATTGGATTTTTCACAGTTTTTGAAATTTACATGTGTATGCACATAGGAGAAAAAACAATATTCAGCTGAAGAGTGTGGTTCAAAATATTCAGTTTGATAGCAATAATTCATGAGAGAAAAAAATACTAGACAGAAGCCATACATCAGCATTTTTTTGTATAGTTCAGGATAAAATCATGTGCATATATTGGTGAAAAACTAGTTGTGAAATGTGTAGCTCAATGTCTTCAGAAAGTTCAAGTTTAAGATGCCAATTGCAAGCAAATACTGTTGAGAAACCATACTCATGTAAAGTATGTGGCTTAACATTTTCTGGGAGTTCGAATTTGAAAAGTCATATACGAATACACACTGGTGAAAAACCATATTCCTGCGAAGTATGTGGTTCAGAATTTTCTAACAGTTCAAATTTAATAAGACATATGCGAATACACACTGGTGAGAAACCATATTCATGTGAAGTGTGTGGTTCAGTATTTTCTAACGGTTCAAATTTAATAAGACACATGCGAATACACACTGGTGAGAAACCTTATTCATGTGAAGTGTGTAGCTCAACATTTTCACTGAGTTCAACTTTAAAACGTCACATGCGAACGCATTCTTCTGAGAAATCCTATTCATGTGAAGCATGTGGTTCAGTACTTCCACAGAGCTCAAATTTAATAAGATATACACAAATACACACTGGTGAAAAACCATATTCATGTGAATTGTGTGGAACTGCATTTTCTGAAAATTCAAGTTTAATAAAACATATGCAAACACAAACTGGTGAAAAACCATATTCATGTGAAGTGTGTAGCACAAAATTTTCAGAGAGTTCAAACTTAAAGCGTCATATGCGAATACATACTGGTGAAAAGCCATATTCATGTCAAGTATGTGGTTCAACGTTTTCTTTGAGCTCAAGTTTAAAAAGTCATATGCGAATACACACTGGTGAACAACCATATTCTTGTGGAATGTGTAGCGCAACCTTTTCAAAGAGTTCAAACTTAAAACGTCACATGCGAACACACACTGGTGAGAAACCATATTCATGTAAAGTATGTGATTCAACATTTTCTGGAAATTCCAATTTAAGAAGTCATATGCGAATACACACTTGTGAAAAACCATATTCCTGTGAAGTGTGTAGCACAGAATTTTCAGAGAGTTCCAACTTAAAGCGTCATATGCGAATACATACTGGTGAAAAGCCATATTCATGTCAAGTATGTGGTTCAACATTTTCTGTGAGCTCAAATTTAAAAAGTCATATGCGAATACACACTGGTGAACAACTATATTCTTGTGGAATGTGTAGCGCAACCTTTTCAAAGAGTTCAAACTTAAAACGTCACATGCGAACACACACTGGTGAGAAACCATATTCATGTAAAGTATGTGATTCAACATTTTCTGGAAGTTCCAATTTAAAAAGTCATATGCGAATACACACTCGTGAAAAACCATATTCCTGTGAATTTTGTAGCTCTACATTTTCACAGAGTTCAAAGTTAAAAATTCACATGCAACGACATACTGGTAAGAAATCCTCACCATTCGAAGTATTTAGTTCATTATTATCCAAACATTCAAGTTCATATGAGGATACTTACTGAATAGAATCTATATTCATGTGAAGTGTGTTGTTTAGCATTTTCAGAGGATGTGCTTTTAAAAACACACAAATATTGATGAAAAGATGTGCTGTGTGCAATTTGGTTTCTCTTGAAAAACGATGAACACTTGACAGGCTCTCATGTACATACACAATAGATAAAAACTCTTCATTCAAGAGTCACTTAAAATGCTTAAAAATTAATTTACACACTGACTGACATATGTCAGATGTTTAACCAAGAAAAAAATTTCAACTTAAATCTACTATATTCAATGATGTTAAAATTATTTGAAATTTGTTGCTCTTGGTTTTAAACTTTGCTTAAGACTTGTGTGAAACCAATATTGTTTTCTTTAACCAATAAAAAATATTAAATCTTCAACTTGTTTCTGCTGTAATCAATGATGTTACCAAAGCATTTATTTAGTGACCACCACTTTAAGAGCTTTTGATGGAAATGTTTGGGGCTTCTTATTATTTGAAATATTTTAATAATCCTGATTAAAATACAGCTCCATTTCTAATAACTGCCTTCTCTAAAAAAAATAAAAACATCCTAATAATGAACATTGATACTTCCTTTCTACAGTTCTCTTTAGTTTTTGCTTCAGATTTGAAAAATAATGTTTTTGATATATATTTCTCAAACTATTCCACCCGCTATGAGAAGGATGGTCACATGAGATTTCTAAAGGAAGAGAAGTCATCTTGTCAACCTTTTATCAAAGCTGTTTATTTTATACAATTTTGTTAAGTTCTTAAAATGTTTACACGTTTAACAGAATTCTGAATCACATTATCGTGGATATTTTACAAAACTTAGCTTAATATTACACAAGGTATTATCTAACTTATTTTCTTGAAAATCCTCAGATTGAACACTTCAACCATGTCCTTTAGCTAATTTGCTAATGTCCACTCTTCATCAGTCAACACTTGACTGACAATAAATAATCTATCAGCAGACTTTCTAAGTATTTTTATAAAAGTTAGGAATGATTATAAAAAAAGGGTTCAAAAAGTTGGGTAGCCTATAATTGCTGGAATTTCAGGCATTGGATTTCTATTGATTAGGTATCTTTGATCTGTGACCCTTATGGCCATATGCTGGAACACCAGTTCACTCACAGTTACTGACATTTGTAGATATCAAGACTAATCAGTACAGTGCTGTTTGATAAAAGTGACTCAACTGATCTCTTTTACTGAAAAATTTTTCGCCTATTGTTTTTGATATCAAACTAATTTTTAATCTTACTAAACCCCTTCCCGAGCACTTAGTAAAAAAAGTTTACTCACCCTAAGGTATTCTATTGATAATTATAATTTTGGATGTAAATGAGATTTAGGAAAAATCGATGTGCAAAAAAAGTGACTCACTGATTTTCTTGCAACTCATAATCAATAGAAACATAACCGAACAGCTTTAAATAAAGAATAATAGAGGTATAATTTATTTATAATAAGTAATATAGTTCAAAATATTTAATAATCTATGGGTCTTCCTTTATTTTGAATAACCTTTTCAACCCTTTTTGGCATTGACTTGATTAGGTTCTAGCAAATCTCATCTCCATTCGGATATGAAATTCACAATCAAATCCTCTTTGTTGCTCAACTGCTTTCTCGAGAGCCTGTACTTTATAATGCTCCATAAGTTTTCTATGGGGTTGAGGTCAGGAGATTGGGGTGGCCATGTCATAACACTCACCTGCTTCTCATCAAAGTATTCCTTCATCAATTTTGATTTGTGACAGGGAGCATTATCCTGCATAAATATGAGCTTGGTGGGGTCGATGTGCACCCTTTCAGTAGAAAGGAAGAGACAAGACTCTAAAATTCTCTTGTTCTGCTCGCTCCTGAGGGTCTTTTCAATAGGTTTTAAGAAACCAGTTCCATGAAAAGAAAAGCATCCCAGAAACATACTGAACTGATGCTTGCCAGTACTTGCTGCTAAATTCAAAGAGCTTTCAAAGCTTCTTCAGATTTTACATTGCTTATCCTTTGAATTTAGCTCAACTTTTGTTTCATTGGAGAAGAGAACATTAAGTAAAAAAATCAGGTGAGTCACTTTTATTGAACAGAACTGTATATAGGTCTGCTTTGGAATACCAGGTACTGTAAACTTGGATGTGTGGGTAGTTTAATGGGTAATGGCTTGAAATTGATGATTGGAGAGCTGATTTAAAGTTTCAGTTTGGGTCGTTATATTCACTTACATACAAATACTCTTGGGAAAGGTGTGATTCCACCTCTTCTCTCTCCAGCTATAGGTTAATTAGTTAGACATGTATCACTAAACCATTATTCTCTCCATCACCTAGAAATTCTCACAATCTAATAGTATTTTCCTGGATCTATGTAACCTGAAAAGGGTTGATAAGCCTTAAAAATGAATCAGAAAATATTGAGAATTATAAACAAAACAGAAATATTGTTGCCTACTACACCCAGACATTCTCCCAACCAATCAGAAGCCAACTTCTGTTTGGACTAAAGAGATCATTCTTAAACTCTTATTCTTTACTGCTTGACACCATCTTATAGCCAGGTGTTGATCAGATTGGGGCCTGTCTTGGTGGATGAAAAAGCTATCAGCATTGAATCAGGTGGACTTTTCCATTTCAGGTAAGTTGAGCCCTCTGCAAACTCCGTTATCATTTTGCAATTTAAAATATTCCATCTTAAATGGAACATATATTTTCAGGGGTTTTTTTTAAAGGTGGCAACTAATGAAATACATGACTGAAGAACTAAACAAAATCATAAGCAGAAAACTTTTCAAAAGGTGTCAGTTTCAATCATAAATAAATTTCTAAAAAGACAAAGAGTTTTCCTGTAAATGTAACAACTCTTGAAAACCATGACTACATATGAAAATGCCTTATATTAATATTTTTAAATTTGTGTTTAATGATTGAAGAGATGAAAAAAATCTTAAGCAGAAAATATTGTTTATTTGTACAAATTTCTAAAAAGACACTAAAACTATGATATTTTCTTGTGCAGAATATATTTCTATACAAAGTAATAAGCAACAAAAATTAATTTGGAAGCACATCCTGGAGATAATTCATCCCCCTGTGATGAAGGATTGGATTTTTCACATGGTTGATATTTCAAAACTTACATGTGGACACACACATTGAAGAGGAAAAAAAAAACCATTCATCTGAAGAGTGGGGCTCAAAATATTCAGTTTGATTTCAACAATTCATGTGAAAAAATATACTAGAGAGAAACCATATGTATGTTTTGTACAGTTCAAGATAAAATAATGTGTATATTCTGATGAAAAATCAGTTATGAAGTGTGTAGCTCAATGTTTTCAGACACTTCAAGTTTAAGATGTCAATTGCAAACATATACCGGTGAGAAACTCATCGGAAGTAAGTGGGCCAACATTTTCAGAGTTCAAAATTAAAATGTCACATGTGAACTCACACTAGTGAGAAACCATATGCCTGTGAAGTGTGTAGCTCAAAGTTTTCAGAGAGTTTAGCATGAAAATGTTATATGCGAATGCATACTTGTGAGAAATCCTATTATATGTGAAGTATGTGGTTCAGTATTTTCACAGAGCTCACATTTAATGAGACATGCGAATACACACTAGTGAAAAACCATATTCATGCGAGTTCGAACTTAAAATATTAAATTAATTAATTTAAACTTAAATATTAGTACAGTGTAAGACGGATATAAGAGACCCTGATATAAGAGAGCTTTGAGCTACACACTTCACAGGAATATGGTTTCTCACCAGTATGAGTTCACATGTGACATTTTAATTTTGAACTCTGTGAAAATGTTGGCCCACTTACTTCCGATGAGTTTCTCACCAGTATATGTTTGCAATTAGCATCTTAAACTTGAAGTGTCTGAAAACATTGAGCTACACACTTCATAACTGATTTTTCACCAGAATGTACACATTATTTTGTTATCTTGAACTGTACAAAATGTACATATGGTTTCTCTCTAGTATATTTTCTCACATGAATTGTTGAAATCAAACTGAATATTTTGAGCCCCACTCTTCAGATGAATGGTTTTTTTTTTCCTCTTCAATGTGTGTGTCCACATGTAAGTTTTGAAATATCAACCATGTGAAAAATCCAATCCTTCATCACAGGGGGATGAATTATCTCCAGGATGTGCTTCCAAATTAATTTTTGTTGCTTATTACTTTGTATAGAAATATATTCTGCACAAGAAAATATCATAGTTTTAGTGTCTTTTTAGAAATTTGTACAAATAAACAATATTTTCTGCTTAAGATTTTTTTCATCTCTACAATCATTAAACACAAATTTAAATATATTAATATAAGGCATTTTCATATGTAGTCATGGTTTTCAAGAGTTGTTACATTTACAGGAAAACTCTTTGTCTTTTTAGAAATTTATTTATGATTGAAACTGACACCTTTTGAAAAGTTTTCTGCTTATGATTTTGTTTAGTTCTTCAGTCATGTATTTCATTAGTTGCCACCTTTAAAAAAAAAACCCTGAAAATATATGTTCCATTTAAGATGGAATATTTTAAATTGCAAAATGATAACGAAGTTTGCAGAGGGCTCAACTTACCTGAAATAGAAAAGTCCAGCTGATTCAATGCTGATAGCTTTTTCATCCACCAAGACAGGCCCCAATCTGATCAACACCTGGCTATAAGATAGTGTCAAGCAGCAAAGAAAAAGAGTTTAAGAATGATCTCTTTAGTCCAAACAGAAGTTGGCTTCTGATTGGTTGGGAGAATGTCTGGGTGTAGTAAGCAACAATATTTCTGTTTCGTTTATATTTCTTAATATTTTCTGATTCATTTTTTAAGGCTTATCAACCCTTTTCAGGTTACATAAATCCAGAAAAATTATAATTAGATTGTAAGAATTTCTAGGTGATGGAGAGAATAATGGTTTAGTGATAGATGTCTAACTAATTAACCTATAGCTGGAGGGAGAAGAGGTGGAATCACACCTTTCCCAAGAGTATTTGTATGTAAGTGAATATAACGACCCAAACTGAAACTTTAAATCAGCTCTCCAATCATCAATTTCAAGCCATTACCCATTAAACTACCCACACATCCAAGTTTTCAGTGCCTGGTATTTCCAAGCGGACACAGACCTATATACAGAGCTGTCCGATAAAAGTGACTCACCTGATTTTTTTACTAAATGTTCTCTTCTCCAATGAAACGAAAGTTGAGCTAAATTCAAAGGATAAGCAATCTAAAATCCGAAGAAGAAGCTTTGAAAGCTCTTTGAATTTAGCAGTAAGTACTGTCAAGCATCTTTTCAGTATAATGTTCTGGGGATGCTTTTCTTTTCATGGAACTGGTTTCTTAAAACCTATTAAAAAAACCCTCAGGAGCGAACAGAACAAGAGAATTTTAAAGTCTTATCTGCTCCCTTCTGCTGAAAGGGTGCACATCAACCTAACCAAGCTCATTTTTATGCAGGATAATGCTCCCTGTCACAAGTCAAAATTGATGAAGGAATACTTTAATGAAAAGTATGTGAGTGCTATGACATGGCCGCCCCAATCTCCTGACCTCAACCCCATAGAAAACTTATGGAGCATTATAAAGTACAGGCTCTCGAGAAAGCAGTAGAGCAACAAAGAGGATTTGATTGTCAATTTCATATACGAATGAAATTCAATGCTTGGAGATGAGATTTGCCAGAACCTAATCAAGTCAATGCCAAAAAGGATTGAAAAGGTTATTCAAAATAAAGGAAGACCCATAGATTATTAAATATTTTGAACTATATTACTTATTATAAATAAATTATACCTCTATTATTCTTTATTTAAAGCTGTTTGGTTATGTTTCTATTGATTACGAGTTGCAGGAAATCAGTGAGTCACTTTTTTTGCACAGATTTTTTTCCTAAATCTCATTTATATCCAAAATTATAATTATCAATAGAATACTTTAGGGTGAGTAAACTTTTTTACTAGGTGGTCGGGAAGGGGTCTTTATATTAGTAAGATTAAAAATTAGTTTGACCTCAAAAACAATAGGTGAATAAAGTTTTCAGTAAAAAAGTCAGGTGAGTCAGTTTTATCGAACAGCACTGTACTGATTAGTCTTGACATCTACAAACGTCAGTAACTGTGAGGGAACTGGTGTTCCAGCATATGGCCATAAGGGTCACAGATCAAAGATACCTAATCAATAGAAATCCAATGCCTGAAATTCCAGCAATTATAGGCTACCCAACTTTTTGAACCCTTTTTTTATAATCATTCCTAAGAAAGTCTGCTGATAGATTATTTATTGTCAGTCAAGTGTTGACTGATGAAGAGTGGACATTAGCAAATTAGCTAAAGGACATGGTTGAAATGTTCAATCTGAGGATTTTTAAGAAAATAAGTTAGATAATACCTTGTGTAATATTAAGCTAAGTTTTGTAAAATATCCACGATAATGTGAATCAGAATTCTGTTAAACGTGTAAACATTTTAAGAACTTAACAAAATTGTATAAAATAAACAGCTTTGATAAAAGGTTGACAAGATGACTTCTCTTCCTTTAGAAATCTCATGTGACCATCCTTCTCATAGCGGGTGGAATAGTTTGAGAAATATATATCAAAAACATTATTTTTCAAATCTGAAGCAAAAACTAAAGAGAACTGTAGAAAGGAAGTATCAATGTTCATTATTAGGATGTTTTTATTTTTTTTAGAGAAGGCAGTTATTAGAAATGGAGCTGTATTTTAATCAGGATTATTAAAATATTTCAAATAATAAGAAGCCCCAAACATTTCCATCAAAAGCTCTTAAAGTGGTGGTCACTAAACAAATGCTTTGGTAACATCATTGATTACAGCAGAAACAAATTGAAGATTTAATATTTTTTATTGGTTAAAGAAAACAATATTGGTTTCACACAAGTCTTAAGCAAAGTTTAAAACCAAGAGCAACAAATTTCAAATAATTTTAACATCATTGAATATAGTAGATTTAAGTTGAAATTTTTTTCTTGGTTAAACCTCTGACATATTAGTGTCAGTCAGTGTGTAAATTAATTTTTAAGCATTTTAAGTGACTCTTGAATGAAGAGTTTTTATCTATTGTGTATGTATATGAGAGCCTGTCAACAAGTGTTCAATGTTTTTCAAGAGAAACCAAATTGCACACAGCACATCTTTTCATCAATATTTGTCTGTGTTTTTAAAAGCACATCCTCTGAAAATGCTAAACAATACACTTCACATGGATATAGATTCTATTCAGTAAGTATCCTCATATGAACTTGAATGTTTGGATAATAATGAACTAAATACTTCGAATGGTGAGGATTTCTTACCAGTATGTCGTTGCATGTGAATTTTTAACTTTGAACTCTGTGAAAATGTACAGCTACAGAATTCACAGGAATATGGTTTTTCACAAGTGTGTATTTGCATATGACTTTTTAAATTGGAACTTCCAGAAAATGTTGAATCACATACTTTACATGAATATGGTTTCTCACCAGTGTGTGTTCGCATGTGACGTTTTAAGTTTGAACTCTTTGAAAAGGTTGCGCTACACATTCCACAAGAATATGGTTGTTCACCAGTGTGTATTCGCATATGACTTTTTAAACTTGAGCTCACCGAAAACGTTGAACCACATACTTGACATGTATATGGCTTTTCACCAGTATGTATTCGCATATGACGCTTTAAGTTGGAACTCTCTGAAAACTTTGTGCTACACACTTCACATGAATATGGTTTTTCACCAGTGTGTGTTCGCATATGTTTTATTAAACTTGAATTTTCAGAAAATGCAGCTCCACACACTTCACATGAATATGTTTTCTCACAAGTATGCGCTTGCATGTGACTTTTTAATTTTGAACTCCGTGAAAATGTTAGGCTACACAATTCACATGAATATGGTTTTTCACCAGTGTGTATTCGCATATGTCTTATTAAATTTGAGCTCTGTGAAAAAACTGAACCACATACTTCACATGAATAGGATTTCTCACAAGTATGCGTTCGCATGTGACGTTTTAAAGTTGAACTCAGTGAAAATGTTGAGCTACACACTTCACATGAATAAGGTTTCTCACCAGTGTGTATTCGCATATGTCTTATTAAATTTGAACCATTAGAAAATACTGAACCACACACTTCACATGAATATGGTTTCTCACCAGTGTGTATTCGCATATGACTTCTTAAATTTGAACTTCCAGAGAATGCTGACGCACATACATCACATGAATATGATTTCTCACAAGTATGTGCTTGCATGTGACGTTTTAATGTTGAACTCAGTGAAAATGTTAAGCTACACACTTCACATGAATATGGTTTCTCACCAGTGTGTATTCGCATATGTCTTATTAAATTTGAACCGTTAGAAAATTGTGAACCACATACTTCACAGGAATATGGCTTTTCACCAGTGTGTATTCGCATATGACGTCTCAAATTCGAACTTCCAGAAAATGTTAAACCACATACTTTACATGAGTATGGTTTCTCAACAGTATTTGCTTGCAATTGGCATCTTAAACTTGAACTGTCTGAAAACATTGAGCTACACATTTCACAACTAGTTTTTCACCAATATATGCACATGATTTTATCCTGAACTATACAAAAAAATGCTGATGTATGGCTTCTGTCTAGTATTTTTTTCTCTCATGAATTATTGCTATCAAACTGAATATTTTGAACCACACTCTTCAGATGAATATTGTTTTTTCTCCAATGTGTATACACATGTAAATTTCAAAAACTGTGAAAAATCCAATCTTTCATTCCAGGGGTATGAATTGTCTCCAGGATGTGCTTCCAAGTTATCCTTTCTTGGGTGTTCACTTTTTATGGAAAATACAATCTGCAAAAGAAAATAGCATAGAATTAGTGTCTTTTTAAAAATGTATTTTCTATTAATATGAACACATTTAAAAAAATGTTTTCTGCTTAAAATTTTTCCAGCTCTTCAGTCATTAACCACAAATTGAAAAATATTTATATCAAGCATTTTCATATTCAGTCATGTTTTTCAGTTGTTGTCACCCTGACAGGAAAACTCCCCTAGAACACGTTCCATTGAAGATGGAAGAGTTTACACAATTTCATGAATACTAAAAGAAATTTAAAATACTATAAAAATGACTTAAAAAATTTCCCAACATAGATATGAAAATAATAATAAAACAGAAATTTTAAAAATACTATGTAATTTCATAACAGATGTACCCTCAATAAAACTTAAAAGGTAATTTTCTTAACAAAAATCTTTTAAATACATTTTTGTCTAACCATTTTCTCTTCTTTTTCAATGCTAAGTCTGCAACAAATGGTTCCAAAATGGTGTGGCACACCTCATAGGTGCAGCAGCAGAAGATAGCAGGTGAAGCAAAATGAAAAAATTTGAAAAAATATTCATATGCCAAAAATAAATATGATTTCAAAATTTAAAATAGTGATAATTAATTGTTGACTGAACTTATCATTGTGATATTTTTTACATTAAACCAAGTATTAAGAATATAGTAACTAAGATCTGCAAATGGGAGGAGAGAGAGTTAACAATGATAATGTTCTGAATAATTATTATCTCTTTTAACCCTCTCTCTGTTTTTGCTCTTTAAATGTACTTTTTATCACATCTAATTTAGTAAGGTGTGAGTAAATTTTCATTCCAAAATTGAGAACCACTGGTCTACAATAATGTATTCATTTTTGTAGAGACAACTAGGTTACTTTCTACTAAGCAACACAAATTGGTTCAGTATACGACATGACACTGATATTGAAATTTATCAGGATCAAGAAGGTATAAACAGTTTTAAAGTGTAGAAAGTGCATCAAGTATAACATTGTATTTTCCTTTATGTGATTAATAAGGAAATTGTATTCTTGAAGAAGATGAATCCACCTTGTGAATCTTTGATTTTTTGTTTGCCATCTTTTGAAGAAAGTCAAAAGTTTGTGATCAGTGTATACAAGAATTGGATGAAAAGTAACAATAGGAGTAGATAGGCTTTCGTATCGCCCAGTCAATACTCCTTCCCCTTCTCTTGAACAGGAGTAGAGGCTCATCTGTCGTTTCTTGTTCAGGAAGGGGTTCCCGGAACTTTTCCTTTCCTTTTCTCTAGCCTCCGTAGTAGTACTCTTGTGATTCTCTTGTGATGTGTGCAGTCTGTGGCAACATCTCTTCATTCTGAGGGTACTGGCTTGACAGTTTTTTGGTAGCTGTTTTTTGGTAGTTAGGAGCCATAACTGTGATCAGCAGTTGCATAACATCGGGGTGCTTCTGTGGGCAACCCTGAGGCTACATTATGTTGCAGGCTGTGCCAGCTACTTTCTACCCATGTCACATATGATGATCATCTGCAACTAATACTTCAGGTCATCTCTTTTTTATTACCCACATGACAACAAACGATCAAAAAGTAAACCTAAACCAGCTCTAAAAAAAAAAAAAAAATCACCTAAACCCTTTCTCTTCATTCTGAGAGTATTTCCTAGTAAGGTCTTTAATGTCTCCCTACTAAGACAAATTGTGACACAAGGTCTTTTTTAAGGTGGGTACACAAATTGGTTCAGTTACTATATTAAGTTTACTATATGACATTTAAAGAGCAGTGGTTTTCTTTGCTTCCAACAAATCAGAAAATAGTCCAACAATAATTTTATACTTTCACTTTGACGGATTGACTGACTTTGTTGTCTGTATTTCTGTCTTCTTTCTTGCTAGGTTTTAACACGAGATTTATTTACATTCTAGTTTGGCATATATCTGTGGACAAACATCACAATTAGTTTCTGTTTTGACAATGGTAGGAAACAAAGTTTCAAAGAATTGTATCACAAAGATTCCTAAAAAATATCAGGTAAAAACACAATCTTCTCCTTGGTACACACTAGCCCATTCAGCTGCTATAGCCCACAGGAATCATTTTTTTCTGGTTGATAATGATAGTTAAGATCACAACAGACACCTCTTTATGCATGCTTACAACAATTGTAAATGTGTCACTAAAGAGCAGGGCTGCGGAGTCGGAACACAAAAGCTCCGACTCCTCTATTTTTTGCATCTCCGACTCCTTTATTTGTAATTAAGTAATTATGGCTTGTATATCCCATAAAGCCTATGCGTGTACTCCTAACTTCAGTAACCTGTATTATTAACAATAATCTAAAATAAAAAAAATCAACTGGGAATGCTAAGCATAATCTATGCTATAATAAAGAAAGGAAAAAATAGTTAACAAGAAATTTTGCATATTTATAGGAATTAAATCCTATATGTATTTTTCAACCAAATCCCATCAGGAGGTTTTTCAGATAAAGAATCATTACTAGCGCAAATACTGACAAAAAACTAGCACGTTATTTTTGGACCGTTTAGCAAAAAACAATAACTCCCTCACCACTCCTGCAAATTCAAGAAAAAGATTTTTGCAAGCCAGTGTGAAATTATTTTCTAACCGATGAAAACCTTGGATTCAAAAATGGATATAAAAATAGAAGCATACTACTTCTTGAGGCTCACAATTTCAGAAGCCATTTTGGTTTACATATGCATATGCAACACACACAATGGAAATTCACAACAGCCAACAACTAAGGCCTTGTCTATGCACATGATAGAAGGGATTAACCAGCAAACAACTACTAAGCCTTTATTTATGAACTCACAAAAATGTAAATCTGTTCACACATTTCACAGCATACTAAGAAGACTTAATTAGTTTAAACTTCACTGCAAGGAAATTTGAACATTTTATTATTATTGTATATTTCTGAAAAGAATGTATAAATGTTATTTCAACTAATGTTATACTTCTACTTTTCCTTCAGAGAACAACCTTTTTATTAGGTACCTCCAACAATTCTCTAAAAAATCAGTATAGCATAATGATAACAGGTCCGAAACTTAATAAAAAAAAACTTTTTTCTTGTAACATGTTTTAAATTTGGGTAAAAAATCTCAAGTTTTTTTTTGTTAAAACCGTACGACTTGTGGTCATTGAAATTTTTAGTGTAGCAGTATTAATTTTGAAATTATTTCAAAAATCAAATAATTGTCTAATTTAAACGAAACTTTCAGGACTTATTAAAAAATGAATGAATTTATTTTTGAAATTTTTATTTTTAGAAAATCTTAGTAAAAATATTTTTTTTTACATCTGTTACCCCCCCCCCCACACACACACCTAAATTAATTTCATGAAATTTTATAGAATTTCAAAGAGTGTGCAAACTTTCTCTCTCTTTTTTTTTTATAAGCAGGACTCCTTGGAGAAGTTAAATAATCAATTTTTTTTTTCCCATGCCAACTTTTTTAAAAATCTGCTCCAAATTGTAAAATAAAAACTGCAATAAACTCTCTAATTATCAAATTAGATAGGCTTTTATAAATAATATACATAAAAAATTTTTTTTTTCTTTAATTTTAAAAATGTTTGAAAATTCTTTCATGCAGCGCATAGGGTCGGTTATTAAGTTTTTAAGTGAAGACTATATTTTCTAAGCAAAAATTAAAAGCTTAATACAAATAACGCTTCCAAAACTTTTTACTATAATTAAAAAATTTTTTTCTTGTGCATCAAAATGTTATATTTTTTTTGTTTGTATGATATCTCATCAGTGACATTAAGGTTAAAAGGTCATGTGTTTCAAAGCTTGTCTCCTCCTTGGGTAAAGCCCCTTGACATGTAAAGGTTTTATCTCACTCTCAGTTATTAAATTAAAAATTAAATTGAGATAATAAAATTATCTCACTTATCAATTTAAACAATTAATAATATAATAATAATAATTTTATTACTTATTATCACAGTTAATAAATTAGTTATCATTATCTTAGCTATTAAATAATGAAAGAGATAGAAATAACTCAATAATGTAAGAAATTTTTATAGTATTTTAAATTATTATAAGAAACAAAAAAAAAACGTTATGTCACTTTTGATGCACCGTACTAAACATGTCAACACATTTTCAGTCATCAAATTATCGATGGAGATGTGAAAATAACAAGACCCCGAGGTCAAGGAATGTTTATCTATAACATTTTATGCTATAATATTAATTGTTTGGAATGCTGACACTAGGATAGCAACCAAAACCTGGGTAGATGGATCCCAACATATTTAATCTGAATCATAACACAACAATTTAGGTATGTCCAATTTTGACCTTTTTAGCGTTTTTTTTTAGTTGTTTTTTTGTCAGTTGAAAGACACATTAACTACTTGTTGGATTTTAATGAAAACTTCAGAACTTATTCAGAAATGAATGAACTTATTTTAGAAATGTTTGTCTCTTTGAAAGTCATGGTATAAATATTTTTTTTTTTATATCTGTTACCCCCCCCAACTTAATTTTATGAAAACACTAAAAAAAATTTATTTGCAACCTGAATTTTTTTTTTTAATTAAATGCACAAAACTCTGAAAAATCTAAATCATCGATTTTTTTGTTAAAAAAATGTCCGAAATTGTCCAAACTTTTACCTCAATTGTAAAAATACAAAACCCAATAAAACTAAGACAATATTTAATTAAGAAAGTTTTTAATGGCTTTTCTGAATAATATATACGAAGGTAATTATTATCTGAAAGAAAAAAATTTTTTTGATGAACAATGAATTTTTACATTAATTTTTTTTTTTTTCAATTTTAAATACACAATATGACAAAAGGTTGTTATATATTTATACATTAAGTTCTTTCTGCAACCTTATGGAAATGATATATTATGTTCTCTACTTTTTAAAGATCATAAATTTGAAAGCTTATTAAAATCTGACAACCATAATTATTTTAAAAATAATTTTTAATATTCCAAAATTGTATTTAAAATCGTCTACAACGAAAGTACGGATGCACATTGTTGAAATAATGTCACATGAGTAGTTTCCTTTGATAGAAGCAAGTTTTTTTTTTACTTCAGAAATGGCTTTGATTCGTTCAGTAACAAGAAAACAACGCTTGTCAAGTTTTCTGAATATAGTCGTATTATTTTCAATTTTTTTCTTTTTCTATTCAAATATAATCGAATAGTGGGATAAAAGAAAATATCGACTATTTACAATTACAAAAAAAAAAAACGCCCTTGGAAGTCCACCCAAATTTTCAAGTTTGAAATCGAATGCATAAATTCATTGTACATTACTTTGGAATTATTATCCACACGACAAATTATCAATTAAAACGATTTTTGGAGTTTAAATTTTCTGGAGTTAGCTCGCTACTACTCAAACTAAAAAATACTTGTTGAGTCAAAACAAAACCAACATAGCATGTTAATTTTATTAATAAATAAAATAAAACTCATATTAAAATTACTGCCATATAATTATTAATAAATAGAAAAAAATCTGCCTTAATAAAAAAGAAATAAAATCTCATTTCATTAAGTTAACCCGTTTCAATTAATGGTGTTTCATGTAATTTTTATATTCTCAGAAAAATATTTCATGACTGAAATAATAAACCTCAATTTAAAAAAATGAATTTTTTTTTAGTGCAGAATTCTTCTTCCTCAAACGTAAGGTAAAAAAAAAAAAAAATTTGAAAGTGAATTTAAAAAAAAAAAATCTACTAACCAGATTCACTTAAAATTAGAACGAATTATATCACTTCTGTGCTACCATCCAATAAATTTCCGTACCGTAAGTTGTGAATATATTGACGTACATCAATCAACGCCTGTGAAAATAGACCACCCTGGTTGGAAATATCTCTTTTAAAAAATTTTCTGCTAAAAATGTAAGTAATGTTTCTTTCAAATTACATTAAGTATACTTTAATCATTCTAAATTTCCTAAGATAACAAAAGAAAAAGGTGTAATTGATTTTTCATGATTTTTTAACTAACAAACTATGATCTTTCCGACAGAAATGTCGATAAGTTCGATTTTACGAAATTTTTTTACTCGAAAAAAAAAACAATATTTTTTAATAAAATTTTTAACATTTATAGGAAGGATTCAAAAATCTGAAAAAATATTCAGAAAATACTTTGGTCTTTCCTCTTTAATAACAACATAAATATTTAAACGTTAAAAATTGTTTTATCAATTTGGGGACCTTTTGTCGTCAAGGTATACCACTTTTTAGCGAAATATTGGACATACCTACACAACATGAATTCCTAAGTGAGATATCTCATTTATACTAGATTTTACTGATTCTTACTTGGCTTATTTTTGGTGTTACGAGGATGCATTCCTATAAAAAAGAAAGTTTACAATAAGGTTAAAATTTATAGTAAATGATTCTACTGAGTCCTGCTTGTTAATACAAAAAAGTTTTCATTCATGAATTAGTTGTAAAATAGAGAAATTCGAAATAAAACGTTTGGAAGATTAGATCATTGCAGTATATTCGAGAAAAATCTAGATATATACTAATTAGAGATGCTAGTCAATATAAAAATAGGTTTTTGGAAAAGGGTCGTCAGTTGCTCAAGGGAATTTCTGCCATTATCAACTCCGGCTTTTTGATTCGAGGATTATTATTTATTATATCCAGCCGAAAGAATCTCTATGAAAAGTTGCCGACCAACAAAAACCCAAAAAGAGAATTTCATGGAACAAATCTGGTAAATAGAGTTTATGATGTGAAACTTATTATTTATATATGAGAACGTCGTGCAAAGTTTTCTGGGTCACACCTCAACCAATCACTGACTCTCGACCGAGACATAAACAAGTGCCGCACGTGGCCGGTTAGTTGACTGTATTTGTCGTTGGCATTAGTTTCGTATCTTTTTATGAAAACTGAGGAATTTATTTTGTTTAGATTTTTATCAACTCAGCCCTCCACTAATATTGTATGGGATTAGGTAGGAATTCCTAGAGCAAACGTGGCATTATGATGTCAGCGTAAGGAAGTGTTGTGTTTTTTTGGTGAAAATGAAAAGGGAAGAACGATTGTCTCAATCAAGTTATCGGTATGACAGGTGAAGACCAGCATCCCCTTATTTTGCCCTTAGGGTACATTTGTACATGTACAATAAATATTTGGCTCTATTTGTCGTTACCTGAGGTGAAGGAGGATTTCCTGAGACGAGTAACTGCTCGATTTTTAATTAGATCTCCCCACTTCATAAACTCTACTTAGTACTAAAATTTGTAAATCCAAATAGAAAACTTTATACTTACTTCTTTCTGTTTATATTCGCCTGGTTTTTACTCTTGAATTAAAAATGATAAAAATGTATGCGTTATGTTCTTAAATTTTAAAGTTACAGATTGCAATCAGAAAATGATTGCGAAGAGCGAAAAACAAGGGAGATAAGTAAGTACTTCTTAAACTAGCAAAATCAAAAAAAAAAAACAATTATCAGTGTGGGTAGATTAATCAAAAATTTATATTTGATACCTGAGAAACTGATGTTATTATTTTGGCAAAGTTAAACCTTCTTTCTTGCATAAACAAAACAAAACAACAACACTGTATCAAAAAGACGGTTTTTCTTGTGACACAGCTATTATTAAATATTCCCTTCACTCCCTCCACAATGCTTGTTTACAAATTATAAAAATATGTGAACAAAGTATCATGTGACCTTTATTATTTAGCAAGATTTATTATTTATAATTTTTATAAAGAAATTTGAAAATAATTGTTTTATTTAAAAATTTACAAAATAATCTCAATATGTGAACCAACTCCAATGCAAAATTATGTAGCATTTTTATTTTATAAATAAATAATTATTAGATTGTTGCATTTGTTTTTCTGATGATCTGAGAATGATCCCAAAATATAATCTTTCATAGCATTTTTCTGCTTCTTAGTAACTCTGGTCATCATGTTGTCTAACGTTATTGGAATGTTATTTCTGATTGTAGACACACCTTTGAGATGGGATGCCAAGTAGACAGGAATGAGCATGTAGAGTCACTCTCGTGGAGGTTAACATCAGCCATGCTGATTGGAGACAGGAAGGGGTATTTCAGTTGATTAATAGAGATGTTTCATTTTAGAGGCATTAGAATTAACAAGCCATTCCTTTCCTCCGTTAACAACAAATTGTAGGTCATTTTTTAGATCACTTGTCAATATTATTGAAACAGGAGTAAATAGTTGGGTCATCAGCATAGACATCAACTTGAGAAATGCTGTCATCAGGAAGTCACTGATGAAAAATAAAGAACAAAGTAATCTCAAGGATAGAGCTCTGGGAAACGCCTGCATTAGTACAAAAAGATCAAAAAATTGATCAGTCAGAACAATTTTCATTTTGCAATTAGGTAACAAAGACTGAATCAGTTCAAAAATTTGTCAGGGAATATCATAGGCTTTCAACTTGTGGAGAAGATCAATATGTAAACCCTGTCAAACATTTTTGAGATGTCCAAAGCAATAACCCAAGCTTCACCAGTCTCATGTATAGCTTGATAGACTCTTTCAGCAATAATACATCAGCAGCTGACCTAGAGAAGTGAAATCCATATTGCCTGTCTGAAAGAAGACCCTGCAATGTATGATGCTTAACCAATTCAGTGTTGATTAGAGCCTCAAGTAGATTATCCAAAAGAGGTAGAATGCTAATAGGTCAATAGTTCAAGAGGTTACATGGTTCACATGAGTTCTTAAAGACTGTGAGAACAGAAGAGAATTTCCCACAAGCAGGCAAGCATGAGATAGCGAGAAATTTGTTGTACAGTTTAGAGAGACCAGGAGCCAATTCGAGAGCACATTTCTTAAAGAATGGACTATTACAGGGATACCATTAAAATCATTTCTTTTAAAATATACATATTGAACAAAATTAATATCCATTTAATGGAATCGTTCAAGCTAGCTTTTTCTATTCTTTGTCATATTAAATGCTATAGAAACTATCTCACCTGTTGGCTAGTGTGGCATGTTGGGGCTTCCTTACTTTGCTTGATTCAGCAGTAGCAGCAATGGAAATAATCAGCTACGTACAACCAAAGTCCCAGAAGTTAAAAAAGAAAAAAAAACTGACCAAGCCCTATTCGGCCACTTTTCTACTTTTCCTTTTCAATGGTCACTACCTGCAAGTTCCAGGTCTAAGGGCTACTCAATCCTTGCTGCAGAAGACGCAAGGTCTGTCCTGGCAGCTTGACTTAGAATTTTCATTCCTCATAAGAACAGATGGAGAAATCTCCTACTGAAAGGAAAAACTACACATGAACCTTACTGTAGAAGACTCGTACAAGTCTTAGCAGTTTCACAATTATATTTCTAATTCTTCCAGTGGGTACAAGCAGAGAAATCTCTCTCAACAAAATATCTTAAGTTTGTTAACTGAGAAACTAATTCTTTTCCTCCACAAAATACCTCTATTTTGTACTTTTTTCCAACCAGAAATACAAGCTAAAGTTAGTATTCTTGTCTCTGTTGGTAGTTGCATAATTAAAAGAAAAAACTTGTAGTTCCAGCAAATGATTTATTTTATGGAAATATTTCGACTAGCAGTTTCCAGTCTCAGTCACTCCTTAATTTGAGTAAAACAGTGAAACAAAGCTCGAAACACTTAAAAATTCAAATCAAGGAAAAAAAAACGAGTTGATAATGTTTACAAAGTAGGAGCAAGTTGAGGCATAAAATAAAGAAATTTTGTTTTTACTCTACAAATTTTTACGAAACCATTTGATTGTGGGTATCTCGGGCTGGATGTGATGTGTGTGAACCCCCAGTCAGTGGCAAAATTGTGGAATTCATATGGCATGAAATATGTGTACAGACATTATGGTATACCATGAATGGCAAAAATTGTTTTGAAGTATTCGATGCCATCTGCACTTGTGACAGTCTTCATTTGTTGACCATTAAAGTCAAAGATGTCAGCTGCAATATATTGGAATGGTCTGGTTGGGTGTTTGTTAATGATTATTGTCTTTTGGTATTTTCTCTGGTGCTTGTTGTATATCTCACGTGACCTTACCACTTTTGCAATGTCTTTGTTTATTTCTCTCCAATAAACACTATTTCTTGCTTTTAGTCGACATTTTGTCAATCCTTGATGTGCATCTTGAATTCTTTGAAGGACATTATTTTGTATACTTTTTGGTATAGTCACCAATCCACCTGGTATTGATAGACATTCTTTCAATGACCAGTAATTTATCTATATTTCTGAGATCAGGAATTATGTACACTATTTACATTATTCAGTCCTCATCTTTGTCACCATATTTATTACAACGTTTCAGCCATTGTACACTCTGGCCTTCTTCAAGGACACATGGCACAGTGAATAAAGGCGTTGGTTAGATCCAGAGACAGGACCCAAAGAGTGTGAGTTCAATACCCGGTTAAGGCAGTGGAGAACTTGGAGAGCGGAATTAACAGGAGATAACTGACATCCATTAAACATGGCATGTGGAACTAGAACAGTCTACTCCAGTGAGTGAAATAAAGGGTTCAGTTCAACATTCCAACCATCTGAAGAAGGCCAGAGTGTACAACGGCCAAAATGTTGTAATAAATATGAGGACAATAGTCCAAATAATGTAAATAGTGACCAGTAATTCCTTATAAGTTTTAGTATATCTTTCACATCCTCTGGCCATCCATTTATTATCACTTGTTTAACATGCTCAACTTTTAAATCTTCTTCTGTAGCTTCTTGTAAGTTTATTTGCTTCTGTGCTGATATACAAACAGTATTTATTGTTATGTCTATGTCAATTTCTTTGTGTTATGTTGGCTGTACTCTTAGTAAGTAATCTGATATTCTCATTTCTTTACCTGGATTGTATATAATTTGAGCATTGTATGGTTGTAACCTTAGCAACATTCATTACAATCTGATGGTTTGTGGTCTGATTCAGTTTGAAGTTCTTTCCTATATATATATATATATATATATATATATATATATATATAAGGTAAAAGACAATAGCAAAACTGTATTATTAGCCAATGTGTTTCGTCCAATGTGAACTTTTTCAAGGCAAAATTGAAGTTTATTGGAAACAAAGTAACTACTAACAACAAACAAAATGTCCTTAACAACTAGAAGAATTTAGAAAATGCTATTCTATTCATATTATCAATTGAAAATTACGCCAAGTACTATCACATGCAGAAAGATTCAAACATTTTCTTTTGATTTCTTCATACAGTTGTGTATGTTGGTTTGGGAGAGTAGTAATTCTGATAGGAATAAACTGTCGAAAAAAGAAAACATTTGTTCAAACACAAGAATTAAATAAAAAGCTTAATCGCTGTACCTTGTCTGTTGTTTTTAATGAAACATGCATAAATGAAGGATTGCTGCCTAAATACACAATATGTGTGTTTGTGTGAACTCTTTCACAACCAAGCACTACTGCAAGCAAGTCTCTGTTTGCATATCTTGATTCTGCATAAATCAGTCTTTTGCTAACAAATGCAACAATTTTACAATAAAAAATTAATTGATTAAAATTACACCTAGACTTAACTTCTTGAATCTATTTGAGTCCCTATTGTTGCATTAGGTTTGAATTAAGCTAGGCGAAGGTTTTCATGAACACAATCTTTCAATTCTTGAAAAGCTTTTTGTCTGTTTCGTTCTATTGATTCTGTATCCTTCTTGTGATATTGCGTGTATATAAATGAAGACACTAGAGACAGGATAGATTATAGTGTGGACTTCTTTATTATCGAGAGATGACTACTACTACTACTACTACTACAAAGGGTTATCAGGGGGAAGTAACTCAATACATTAAAGAGTTCCTTACTATTACACTTCTTGAGTAGTAATTTCAGTGGAGCTGTTTTGGAACTAAGTTCTGGCATGAAAGGGCTTAGGTATTGGATCACAGGTAGAAATTGCTGAAGTTCTCAGTTTGCAAGTGTATGCTTTGACTTGACTTTGTCACATTTCTCTGGGTTTGGGTGTGTTGTATAGGAATAAAGTGTCACTGCCAACACTGGAGTTTGAACATGGATCACTAGAGAGCAATCACAGGCGATCCCATGACCAGGGAGGAAACGCACAAGTAGGAAGTAGCGTGACATTTAAACGAATCACCATTTCTATTCTATCCTCTATTACTATACGGATCGCTATTCTCTATACTCTTCATTATTTCTACACTATTTCGTGGTTACTTTTCAAGCGAGTATTATCGGGCAAGTACTATTAATGCAAGTGATATTCAAAGGCGTCTGACACTAGTACTGTTCAACGGCGTTACTATAGTTGTATCTGTGATTACAAAGTCTCTACTACAATGAGCATTACAAAAGTGACATCACAAAATGGTGGGAACCAGTTTCATCCCAAATAAGACAATAAAATGTTCTGTTTTTGTCTTATTTTACATTTGTGTTTATTGAAAATTAGACCATATCTTCTGGCTGTATCCATTGCTCTTCCTAAGTTTTTATCATGTCCTTTGTTTTGCCACATGCACAGATATTGTCAGATATGCCAATGGCTCCTTTTCAATCTGCCAGTATTTGGTTCAGTTTTTTGTTGATATATGTTCTGTGACATCTCAAGACCAAAAGTACATCTTAAATATCTGTATCCGTGAAAAGGTATATTGAAGCGTGTGAGTAAACTTGGTGCTTTGCTGAATGTCACACTTACTTTGGTTAGTCTCTGGGTTTTCAGTATCTGCAGGAATATTAGTGAAGAAATGTCAAAGTTCAGGCTTGACTCCTCTCTGTCCTGGCTATGCTTCTGAAAAACTAAAATCACCGATATTGCTGGCAAACTTAATTAACTGCAACAATACTAATTAAGAAGTGTAAAAATAACAACTTTTATTTATGGTATTATGATTAAGATTGTGAATACATAAACAAAAAGGATTTGAAGAGGTTTCCTTGTATAAGGAATTCTTGAGCTGGGAGGAAGAAGTTGAATAGTGGTTGCAATTACGACTAAACAGCACAGAGTCATTCAACTATGCAGCTGATCAAGAGAGTTCAAAGAGTGTCATAGAGAACAAGTCTTTAGCCAATTGAGGCTGCATAGGTATCTGGCAGGGAAGAGTGAGTGGCAAGACCAGTTTGATATTACTTCTGCTCTTTCAGTGACTACTTTTATGGAGATGCAAACCCCAACTACACTGCTCTGATTGGCTAGCCAATAATAATACTTGACCGATGGTCTTGTGTTATATGCGACAAAGGGGAGGAAGAAAGCACCCCAAGAACCCAATATGATTGGTGGTCCAATCAAAATAATGGCCTTGTGTTGTAAGTATTGGAGAGGAAAACAAGTGACACCTGAGCCACTCTCTCATTGGTGGGCCAATCAAAATTGTGTCACTCCCGTTCACCTTCAGTAGAACCTTTTTCACGTTTCAGAATCTCAACTTCATTTGACCTGATTATCACAGGTGTCAATATCACCTCCATCTGACAGTGTATCATATCCCTGTTCAAAACAAACCTGACATGTAAAGATTTACTTTATGTCACTCACTTCAACTAATAATTGTTATCAAATTAAAAACAACACTCAAGTTCAACAGACCTAAGACTGTACCTAACGACCAATACCACCCACGCTCATAATTTCACCTCTCACACTATACTCCAAAAGTGAGACAAACATGAAAATTCATGGTATTGCATTTTTCGAACATGAAAAATATTTTTTTTTTACTCAGTAATATAAATCAAATCACCAGTCAACATTTGACTTTAGTCATGGTGACATATATGTCTCTGCATGTGAATTTTTAACTTTAAATCCTGTGAAAATGCTCAGCTATACAATTCACAGGAATATGATTTTTCACCAATGTGTATTCACATGTTTTATTAAGCTTGAACTTTGAGAAAATACTGACCCACATACTTCACATGAATGTTTTTTCACTAGTGTATTCGCATATGTCTTATTAAACTTGAGCTATGAGAAAAAGCTGAACCACAGACTTTACATGAATATGGTTTCTCACCAGTATGTGTTCGCATGTGACTTTTTAAAGTTGAACACTTTGAAAATTTTGCATTACACATTTCACATGAATATGGTTTTTCACCTGTGTGTATTCGCATATGTCTTATTAAACTTGAGTTCACAGAAAATGCTGAACCACATACTTCACATGAATATGGTTTCTCACCTGTATGTATTCGCATGTGCCGTTTTAAGTTTGAACTCGCTGAAAACTTTGCGCTACACACATCACATGAATATGGTTTTTCACCAGTATGTGTTCGCATATGTTTTATTAAACTTGGGCTTTCAGAAAATGCTGAACCACACACTTCACATGAATACGGTTTCTGACACATATGTATCTGCATGTGACGTTTTAATTTTGAACTCTGTGAAAATGCTGAACAACACAATTCACATGAATATGGTTTTTCACCAGTGTGTATTCGCATATGTCTTATTAAATTTGAGTTCTGAGAAAATACTGAACTACATATGTCACAGGAATGCGATTTTTCACTAGTATGCATTCGCGTGTGATGTTTTAATGTTGAACTCTCTGAAAATGTTGAGCTACACACATCTGGTTTCTCACCAGTGTGTATTCGCATATGTCTTCGTAAATGTGAGCTCTGAGAATATACTGAACCACATACTTCACATGAATATGGTTTCTCACCAGTATGTATTCGCATATGACTTTTTAAACTTGAGCTCACCGAAAACGTTGAACCACATACTTGACATGAATATGGCTTTTCACCAGTATGTATTCGCATATGACGCTTTAAGTTTGAACTCTCTGAAAATTCTTCGCTACACACTTCACAGGAATATGGTTTTTCACAAGTGTGTATTCGCATATGACTTCTTAAATTGGAATTTCCAGAAAATGTTGAATCACATACTTTACATGAATATGGTTTCTCACCAGTGTGTGTTCGCATGTGACGTTTTAAGTTTGAACTCTTTGAAAAGGTTGCACTACACATTCCACAAGAATATGGTTGTTCACCAGTGTGTATTCGTATATGACTTCTCAAATTCGAACTACCAGAAAATGTTAAACCACATACTTTACATGAGTATGGTTTCTCAACAGTATTTGCTTGCAATTGGCATCTTAAACTTGAACTGTCTGAAAACATTGAGCTACACATTTCACAGCTAGTTTTTCACCAATATATACACATGATTTTATCCTGAACTATACAAAAAATGCTGATGTATGGCTTCCGTCTAGTATTTTTTTCTCTCATGAATTATTGCTATCAAACTGAATATTTTGAACCACACTCTTCAGATGAATATTGTTTTTTCTCCAATGTGCATACATATGTAAATTTCAAAAACTGTGAAAAATCCAATCTTTCTTTCCAGGGGTATGAATTGTCTCTAGGATGTGCTTCCAAGTTATCCTTTGTTGGGAGTTCACTTTTTATGGAAAATACAATCTGCACAAGAAAATAGCATAGTATTAGTGTCTTTTTAAAAATATATTTTTAAATTAATATGAACACATTTTAAAAAATGTTTTCTGCTTAAAATTTTTCCAGCTCTTCAGTCATTAACCACAAATTGAAAAATATTTATATCAAGCATTTTCATATTCAGTCATGTTTTTCAGTTGTTGTCACCCTGACAGGAAAACTCCCCTAGAACACGTTCCATTGAAGATGGAAGAGTTTACACAATTTCATGAATACTAAAAGAAATGTAAAATACTATAAAATGACTTTAAAAATTTCACAACATAGATATGAAAATAATAATAATAATAAAACAGAAATTTTAAAAATACTATGTAATTTCATAAAAGATGTACTCTCAATAAAACTTAGAAGGTAATTTTCTTAACAAAAATCTTTAAAATATTTTTTGTCTAACCATTTTCTCTTCTTTTTCAATGCTAAGTCTGCAACAAATGGTTCCAAAATGGTGTGGCACACCTCATAGGTGCAGCAGCAGAAGATAGCAGGTGAGGCAAAATGAAAAAAATTGAAAAAATATTCATATGCCAAAAATTAAAAATATTATTATGGATTACTTGTAATTGCATGTGTTAGTCCCGGTATAGTGATAAATAATTGTTGACTGAATTTATCATAGTGATATTTTTTACATTATACCAAGTATTAAGAATATAGTAACTAAAATCTGCAAATCGGAGGAGAGAGTTATCAATGATAATGTTCTGAATAATTATTATCTCTTTTAACCCTCTCTCTGTTTTTGCTCTTTAAATGTACTTTTTATCACATGTAATTTAGTAAGGTGTGAGTAAATTTTCATTCCAAAATTGAGAACCACTGGTCTACAATAATGTATTCATTTTCATTAAATATTCATATTTGTAGAGACAACTAAGTTACTAGGTTATTTTCTACTAAGCAACATAAATTGGTTCAGTATACGACATGACACTGATATTGAAATTTATCAGGATCAAGAAGGTATAAACAGTTTTAAAGTGTAGAAAGTGCATCAACTATAACATTGTATCTTCCTTTATGTGATTAATAAGGAAATTGTATTCTTGACGAAGATGAATCCACCTTGTGAATCTTTGATTTTTTCTTTGCCATCTTTTGAAGAAAGTCAAAAGTTTGTGATCAGTGTATACAAGAATTGGATGAAAAGTAACAATAGGAGTAGATAGGCTTTCCTACCAACAAATCAGAAAATAGTCCAACAATAATTTTATACTTTCACTTTGACGGATTGACTGACTTTGTTGTCTGTATTTCTGTCTTCTTTCTTGCTAGGTTTTAACACGAGATTTATTTACATTTGAGTTTGGCATATATCTGTGGACAAACATGACAATTAGTTTCTGTTTTGACAAGTGTAGGAAACAAAGTTTCAAAGAATTGTATCACAAAGATTCCTCAAAAATATCAGGTAAAAACACAATCTTCTTCTTGGTACACACTAGCCCATTCAGCTGCTATAGCCCACAGGAATCATTTTTTTCTGGCTGATAATGATAGTCAAGATCACAACAGACACCTCTTTATGCATGCTTACAACAATTGTAAAT
This sequence comes from Acanthosepion esculentum, assembly GCA_964036315.1. NCBI lineage: Eukaryota > Metazoa > Mollusca > Cephalopoda > Sepiida > Sepiidae > Acanthosepion > Acanthosepion esculentum. The sequence continues at coordinate 23,962,741 of OZ038479.1, read as the reverse complement.
GTGTCACTAAAGAGCAGGGCTGCGGAGTCGGAACACAAAAGCTCCGACTCCTCTATTTTTTGCATCTCTGACCCCTTTATTTGTAATTAAGTAATTATGGCTTGTATATCCCATAAAGCCTATGCGTGTACTCCTAACTTCAGTAACCTGTATTATTAACAATAATCTAAAATTAAAAAAATCAACTGGGAATGCTAAGCATAATCTATGCTATAATAAAGAAAGGAAAAAATAGTTAACAAGAAATAAAAAAAAAGATGTCACAGCGAGAACGAGAGATAAAAATAAACAAAGAAATAGTGTTGCATGAATTTGTCCCTGATAAAGAAAAGTCCACGTCACCGTGATAAATGGATTCCGTAAATATGTTAAATTAGAGGGACTTTATACATTTATCGAATCCATCGGAGTCTGTATAGTTTAACCGACTCCACTGCCCTGCTAAAGAGGCTAAGTCTTTATTTGGTGATAGAATAAGGCACCAGAAAGTCTCTCATAAGTTTGGTTTTGTGACTATCGGCAGCTTTGCAATAGTGTGTAAAATAAGAGTAAGTCTTTTGTACCTCCACACTTCACAAAATTCGAGGTGTTAACATCTGCTGATAAGCAGAATGTTTTGCTCATAAAATCTCTTAAACTTCTAATCTTGAGTCATATGGCCTATCCTTTCCTGACTTTCCACTTAGAACTTAGGCTCTATGCATCTAACTCCATCCATGGTTTCTGCTATCAGCAACAAACTGGATCCCCTCAAAGCATGTGCACTTGATGGCATCCCTGCAGATATTTTTTTTTTTTTTAAAGCTTTTCACCCCAAGCAAGGCTGGAAGCCACTAGCACGCAAGTGGTTACAGAAGGTTTGGAGGAAGAGCAGATAGGAGTTGTAAAGGAGAGGATGTGGAGAAAGATAGTGGATCGATCAAGGCAAGGGGGTACAGAAGATTTGGAGCGAGAGCAGATAGGAATGAAAGAGGAAAGGATGTGGAGAAGGGAAGTGGATAGATCAAGGCAACTGAAGATGTCGATTGACGTTACACTTAAATAGCTGGAGATTATATTTGTCAGGGAAACAGGACTAAGGAAAGGAGTTCCACAGGCGAGATGTGCGAGACATGAAGCTATTGGAGTAGAAGAGACGTCTACATCTAACAGTTTCAATAGTGAAGGGGTGGGAACGGGATCCCAGCCTCGTAGGTGCATTTAATCCCAGGATAAGCATTGGCTGGCTCCAACTTCAAATTTGGTAGATGCACACAACTGTAGTAAAAATTTGGCTTTATACTTCATTACCTCAAGCCACCTCTGTAGAATTCTAATTATTCAGTTCACATTGTCATGGCTTGAGTTTACTATTGTAACATCTGCCAAACCATATTCATTTACTTGAGAAGGACTTCTCATTAATATCTCACTCTTAGCTTTGTTGCTGATCATTGCCTTATTATAATATCATTACTGACAACTGCCAGTTATATTAGACAGCCACTGATAATCACACAAAGAGTTGTTTTTTAATTGGACTATCTTAGCCTTTCATCAAGCTGTCAACACGCCAACAGCTTAAATAAACAGCTACCACCATGTTAAAAAAATGCATTTCTGCAATATTTTAAACTTACACTAAATAATATTTGTTTCAAATCTGATTAATTATACTTTAAATCAGTTTTAACACAGCCAGCCTAGCTCTAACCCGGGTTGTTCTCACACTGGTCAGTACTGTTGCCAGTCAATTGATGGTTATCTGCTGACCACTTCATTCCTTCCTCTGTCCTACTCCACTTTACGTCCCTCGATCACAGAGCAGTGTAGATCAAATTTTGTTCATACTTGAGCGCTAAAACAAGTTGCAGTGGAACTGTGCTACAAAGAATGCTTCCACTGACGAAAATACAAATATCATAACAAAATAACGAAGAAGGTTTCTGGGTTAATTTTCAATTGGTCTATATAGGTGTTGATACAACAAAATTAATCCCTTCCTGTTAAACTTTCTATTGTGAAACTTTATCTCTCTCTTCTAAAACTTGGAGCAGGTTAAAAACAACATCATATGGTAAAGTGTCCATAGAGGATTTCTGTCTGCAGCAGGTCATGTATGATTCAGCAGTTCTTTAATCTGCTGGTCTCATTTTCTCTGCATCTCTTGCCAACTGTTGGCTCCAATGGCTGGCTTCAACTAAGCGCTATGTTTATAATTATTTTACCCAATTCCTACTGCACCTCTAGACTCATCAATATTCATATCAATCATTTTCTCCAAATAAATTTTCTCGAATAAAGTGGTCAGTTATTTAAAACAATATATTCCTTGACAACAATAATTTTTCCAATAACAAACTTTTGTGTTGACAAATTATTTCTATTTTCCTGATGTCAAAGAATTTTCTTTGTTGTCAACCTTCAATATAGCTGATGAAAAGCTCATTGTTTACATTTTGGCTTTGCGTTATCAAAGAATTTTCTGCCCATTTTTCAAAACAACACTCCAGATTGTTTGAATTCTGGCTTTGTGGATTCACAATTCTCTTTGCCCATCAGTTTATGAGGAAAAGGAAAATATTTCTCTTTTTTTAACACTTCCAATTCCAAATTCCTTTACAATCCTGTATAGGAATTGGAAGGGTTAAAAAAGAGAAATGTTCACATAAACCCTTTTAATCCTAACTTCATACAACCAGTATCACATGTTAATATTCCTTATATTTTTATAAGTTTACTAAAAATGGTGCAAAATTTCAAAACAAAACTTAAATTAGTTTTGAAATACTGTATTGTATTTTGCTTATTGAAAATATTAAATTTTATTAAGTACCTTCACTTTTTTGTTGAAAAAATAGCATAGCATGATGAAAAAAGGCCCCAAAATTAATAAAGTTTTATTGTCAAAATGTTTATGTTATTATTAAGAGGAAATACTAAAGTATTTTTTTTAATTATTTTATTAACTTTTTTTAATCCTTTCCAGCATGTTAAAAATCTTGTTTTTCTTGTGTTAGAAGAATATTAGAATATTTACAATGGTCAATTTATCACCTTTTTTGGTAGTACAAAACAGATTGATTTGAAAATTCTTGCAAAAATCAAATAATTGTCAGATTTTAATGAAACTTTCAGGGCTTATTCATGAATGAATGAAATTATTTTTTTAATTATTTTGTTTTAGAAAATCTTGATAAAATTTTTTTTTACATCTGTTATTTAATTTTATGAAATTTCAAGAAATTAAATTTTGATCCACTTATTTTCTCATGAAAGCAGGACTCCCTGGAGAATGTAAAACAATTTTTTTTTCAAACAGTTACTCGTTTATTGAAAATCTGCAATAAAACTAACATTATTTAATTACAAAGGCTTTTAATTGCTTTTATAAGTAAGATATATCAAAGACACTATTGCCTGAAGAAAAACATTTTTTTCGATGAATAATGAATTTTTACAAGAATTGTTTTCATTTTTTTATTTATAATAATTCATAAGGTTTTAAATCTTTTAAAATTCTGTATTAATTTCTGCCTTGTAGATGATATTGTTATTAAGTTAAAACTATAAATGGAAAAGCTTAATACAAATCATCACACACTAAGATTTCTAAAACAATTGTGAATTTTTTTTAGTGTATAAATGTGCCTATTTTTGTAAGTATGGGCAATCATGCACAACATTATTAGAAAATAAGAGTAATGATTGTAATGAATTTAACGTCAACATTTCTAAAATTAGATTACAGAGAATATTTTACAAAATTTTTAAGGTTACTGAGTACTTAAAAATTATATAAAAAAGGCACACCTCACCATTTTCTTAAATTATGTTTTGCAAATAAAGTCTCCACAGAACAACATTAGATCTGTCATAACACCATGAAACACATAATGCTACGGTCAGTTAAAACACAGCTGCTGTCAAGTTAAAAAATGCTTTCTGCAATATTTTAAACTTAAAGTAAACAATATTTGTTTCAAATCAGATTAATTATACAATAAATCAACTAATATGCCTCAAATAAAGTTTCAAAAAGCATATTTTATTTTTGAAAAATTTTTAAAACCAAGAACTTGTGTTTACAAATGTCTCAGAAATGGAGGATTTTGTCAATATTACTGGAAAAAAAAAGATATGAATATAATTTCTATTTGAAATACACCGAAGTATTTTCCTTAATCGAAATAGTAATTTTAATCATTTAGCTTTCAATTAAAATGAAAGTCTCAAGGAAGTTCATTTTGTTCATTTAAACCTCATTTGTCGTGATTTATGTAGAGGCACATGAATTTAATCCATCAACTTAATTAAAACTAAAATAAAAGCTTCAAGAAAAATCTTTTATTTTTAAAAATTAATTTTAAACTGTAATTATCATGAATCCTTGGCAGTGCCTATAACTTAAAAAAACAGTATCCATAATATATGATATTCATAAAGCAATCAAAAGCCTTTCTAATTAAATGTCTTAGTTTTATTGCATTTTTTATTTTATGATTCAGAGCAGATTTTCTGTAACTGAGATTTCTGTTTTATAAAAAACAATTGATGACTTAAATTAGATACCTCCACTAACTTTGAGATACCTAATGTTTCGAATGACTTTTTATAAATGAAAAATCATTCTTAAAGCTTTTATTTTAGTTTTAATTTCAAGTTAATAGATTACATTTAATATTTACAATAAGCGAAATACTTGGCTCTATTTAAAAACTAATTTGAAAAGACTGGAATGATTTGTTTTTTGCTAAAATTTTTTTAGTGCCACCTTTAGCCCGTATTTATTGCAGGGTAATTCTCTTTACTAAAAAATCTTTAAAAAATAATATACACTCTTCTGAAACTTTATTTGAGAAATATTAGCTGATTTAAAATATAATTAATATTCCCATAGATCTGTGTAAAAAAAATTCCAGGACTATGTTAAGAAGTTTCAAAGACTGAAACTGACATGTACATGCACACACAATGCATATACACACAAAGTGAATGGTCAACAATTTTAAAAACAAACTTTCTGATTTAACTTTTAATAATTTAACAAATGAGATGTTCAAAATAAAGCAGCAGCTGGTTCTAATAATTCATGTCACATGGATCAGCTGAAAGTCATGAAGAAATCTAAGTATTGAAGGCTAAAACACAACTGAATGCAGACTTAGTTAAATTATACATTTTGTGTAGCATTCTGCAGTTTGGAGTTCTAATAAACTTGAAAATTCTGAATTATACACTTTAATTCTTACTGCTACACATTTCAGATGACTCATAGTTTGTGAATGCCACAAAAATTTTTGATTGCTATACATTTCCTGTGAAGTTATGTATAATGGTTTTAATGAACAGAACTGCAAATAGAAATTTTCACAAAAAGACAATACACTTTAGCTGCCCCCTACTACTCACAGCTTTCATTACACATGGCACAGAACACAATGTTTACATTCTTTTTAAGTTCATCTAGCTTAGCATTCAGCTCCTCTTCAAATTTTGATATCTCTATGGACTTGTATTTGCAGATCTTCACATGGTATTAGACTTTGCAATAAGTGTAAAGTTCTGAGTCTGCCCAGATTTCTCCACATAGCTGTCAGCTGACGAGCAAACCTTGTGAGCAACTTTCAAGCTTGTGTTTTTTAGTCTTCAGTGTTTCAACTTCCATAAGCAGGATTTGTATTTCTTCAGCTGCTTCTTTATGTCTTTTTGCTCCCTCAGCCTCAAGGTATCAGTTGTATACTGTTCAGGCATTGGAACCACTGCAGAGAAGAGAACATGCATAAAGATCTTTATGCATGTTTGGGTGTGACAAACACTTTACAAATTCATTCAGTTTAGAAAATGTAATTATCTTTTTAGTGTGCTCTTCCTTTTTTGCTGAAAAAAAAAAAACAAAAACAAAAACAGCACAGCATGATGAAAAAAGTCCCCAAACTTAATAAAAACAAAATTTTATCATCAAATATTTATGTTATTATTGAGAGGAAAGACTAAAGTATTTTTTTATTATTTTATTAAATTTTTTAATCCTTACTAGCATCTTAGAAATTTTGGTTAAGAATCTTGTTTTTTTATATGCGTTAGTGGTCAACCTTATATTTATGATTAGTGTGTTAGCACCTTTTTTTTTCAGGTGAAAAACACATTGATTTGGAAATTATTGCAAAAATCAAATAATTGTCAGGTTTTAATGAAACTATCAAGACTTATTCACAAATAAATGAAATAATTTTTTTAATTTTTTTGTTTTAGAAAATCTAGGTACAATTAGTTTTTTTTTATACATATGTTACACCTTGCTTACTTAATTTCATAAAATTTTGAGAAATTAAATTTTCATTCCGAATTTTTTTTTTTATTTGTCCTCCTTGGTGAATGTAAATCAAATTTTTTTTTTTAAACTCCAAATCATTTCTTGAAAATCTGCTCTTAATCGTAAAATGCAATAAAACTGACATCCTTTAATTAGAAAAGCTGTTAATTGCTTTTATGAATAAGATTTATTAAGGACACTATTGTCTTAAGAAAAACATTTTTTTTTGATGAATAATTAATTTTTACAAGAATTCTTTTCATTTTTTCATTTTAATTATAAATTTATTATTATAATTTTTTAATATTCTACCTTAGTTTCATTAGGTGACATTGTTAAGTTAAAACTTAGGTGACATTGTTAAGTTAAAACTTCATAATCAAAAATTGGAAAGCTTAAAACAAATCATTTTGCACCAAGATTTTTAAAATAATTTTTATTTTTTTTATATATATAAAATATTATGTAACACACCCATTTTTGAAAGTATGGTTGACCATACATGATACCAGAAAATAAAAGTGAAGACTATAGTTAATTTAAAGTCAACTTTCCTAAAATTAGATTATGGATAATATTTTCCAGAATTTTTAAGATTACTGAATACTTACAAATTATATAAAAAAAGATGCTCACCCATTATTTTCTTAAAGTACAGATAAAATCTCCAAAGAACAATAATCATTATGACATCACCTGTCAATGCCTTGTCAATTACGTAAAGCATGCCAATGTTCGTTAAAAACACAGTGGCCATTTTGTTTTAAAAATAAATTTTTGTGTTATTTTAATCTTAAAGTAAATAATTTCTTTTTTAAAATCAGATTAATTATGTTTTAAATCAGTTAATATTTCTCAAATAAAGTTTCAGAAAAGTATATTTTATTTTTGGAAGATTTTTTAAATACAGCGTGATGAAAGATGACTAAAAAAGGTGCTAATCAGCTATTTTAGAAGAAAAAAAATCTATTCCAATATAACTTCTACTTGAAATACACCACAGTATTTTTCTTACTGGAAATAGTAAATTTAATCCTTTAGCTTTCAATTAAAGCTAAAATGAAAGCTTCAAGAAAGATTTTCATTTATAAAAATTCATTTTAAACCAAGATATCAAAAATTAGAGGAAGTACCTACTGTTAATCTAATTTAAAAGAAATATTATTTACTGTAAGTTTAAAATATCACAGAAATATATTTTTTAACCCGACAGTATCCATTTATTTAAGTTGTTGGCAAGTTTGGCAACTTGATGACAGATTTTTATCTAATATTGTTCTATGGGGCTTTAGGTGTTAAAAAAGTAATTGAATTAATGTGAGTGCCTTCTATATATAATTTTTAAGTACTCAATAATCTTAAAATTTTAAGAAAATATTCTCTGTAATGTTTTATTTAATTTGAAATATTTTTGGTGGCAAATTTACTATCATTATTGCTCTTATTTTCTAATAATGTTGTGTACAGTCATCCATATATAAAAACTGGCATGTTTATACACATTAAAAAAAAAAAATCAAAATTCTTTTAAAAATATTGGTGTTTGATGATTTGTACTAAGCTTTTCAATTTAGGATTAGTAAATATAGTTTTCACTTAATAATATCATCTAAAAGGGTGAAATCAATACAGAATTTTAAAAGATTTAAAACTTAATAAATTATTAAATTTTAAAAAAATTTAACAGATATAAAAAAAAAATTTTTTTTCAAAAACAATTTCATTTTTTATGTGTGGATAAGTCCTGGTGAAAATTTAATTAAAATCTGACAATGATTTGTTTTTTGCAAGAACTTCCAAATCTATATGTTTTTTGTTTTTTTTAATGCAAAACAGCTAAATTTCCCATTTGGCCCAACAAGAAAAACAAGATTTTTAACCAAAATTTCAAACGTGCTAGAAAGGATTAAAAAATTAAATAAAATAATAAAAAAAAATGGTTTGGTCTTTCGTCTTAATTTAATTTTAATAACAAACATTTTGTTTTGACCCTAAAACTTTTTCATAATGGTACTCTACATTTTCAGTGAATTATTGCAAGCTAATTTAATTCACCAAGAACTTAATAAACATTAAGGTATACGATTCAAAAATGAATTTCTCGAAATTTCATAAAAAAATTAAGTGGCGGGGGCAGAGTAACAAATGTAAAAGTAAAACAAATTGAATTTTTACAAAGGTTTTCTAAAACAGAAAAGAAAAGTTTAAAAAATAATTTTATTCTTTTGTGAATAGATCCTGAGAGTTTCATTTTAAAATTTGTAGCCATTTCGTTGGGATTTTTTTTTTTTTACTGATTCAATTGAAAATTAATTCAATCTTTATTCTTTAAAATTTCTTTTTATTTTCAACAAGCAAATTTGTAACCTTATGCTTGTAGTAAAAGTAAGAAAAATTATAAGAACTCATTTTTATTAAATATTCAATTAAGTTTTTCAATAAATAAAATTGAAAGTTTTACTAAAAAAAAAAAAGAAAGAAACTTAAATGCATTTTAAATCCGATTTGCTACGACATTCACTTCACAAAGAAATTACGAAAAGAGTTTCACTTTCTCTACAAAGTCGTAAATAAAAAGAAAAAAAAAACTTTACTTACTTCTTTCAGTTTGTTTTCGCCTAATTTGCATTCTTTGGGGAAAGTTCTATGTTAGAGAGAAAAGAAGGAAATATAGAATTGAGGATAACTGTAAAATTTATGGGTTAAATTTTAAATTTTCTCGAAAATGAAGGTAACACTTGTAACGACTTCAGAACAGTTAATGTCAAGGGAGATAATTCATGCACTAAAATTTTGTCTTGCGTTTTTTTTTTAAGTTTACTGATTAAACAAAAAAAATTAATATCTATTTTTAGGAAGCCTTAATTTTTTTAAAATAAATACAATAAATAAATAAATTTTATTTGAAATCTTGGGAAAGATTATAAGCATTTTGTTTTTGTAAAGACTGAGTCATCATCTTGTGGGAAAGTCATTTCCAATCACACAGAGGTGGCAGTGAAAAGGCTCATCCCAAAGGTTATTTACTCATTGGGGACCCCCAATTTTTTTACCTTGTGCCAAACTGGATTACTTTTAGTAACTATCTACTTAATTGTTGTTCTTCTACTTATTGTCTGTGTTTAAGCCAGACATTCTCAAAGGAAAATTTTTTAAGGCAATAAAACAATTCATAGTTAGAAGTTTGCTGAATTACAATCCACCTACACATTTTCCTACAATTTAGCATTGTGACCAGATTAAGCTAAAAAGTTTAAATATCCAGGAGGAGATGATCCTTTTTGGATTCAGTTCAACATGTAATTCTTATAAGAATATTTAACACAATATGTCTTCTTTTAGAATGAATTGGGGCAGGGCTTACGGGTTGCTAATTACCCATGCCAAGATTAATGAAAGATAATAATGACGAGGCAACACATGGGTTATTTTAACAAAAGAAGATAAGGAATTTATTCATGAATTTACACACTTGATGTAGTGTCAGTCGCTTGTTTCAGAAAAACTAATCAGAATTCTTAAAGTACATAGTTTTAACCTATTGTCATGAAGAGGAAATGTTCACATAACAGATTGACACAAAATAATATTCCAAAATGTTTAAAACAAAAAAAGAGAGTTTGTTGCTCAGCAAAGGGACATATGGTTTGTATATATTCAAAAGTAGATATCGAGAGATAGTTTGAAATACTTAGCTTTCTTGGATTGTGGAGAGAAAATTCTTTGAAGTGCCATATACTTGTTTAGAGGTTGATAATTGGTAATTTTACACTGGCGAGTACTTCAATGTTGGTTGCAAGAAACTGAAATTCAGCCTTTCACAAGACATCAGACACTCCTTTATTAATTTAATTTTTCTCCTCGTTTTATATCAAAAAGAATTTCATGTAGATTTGCTGCTTTTTTTTCTCCTTCTTGACTGACCAGCTAATTTCTGTGAAGGCAAGGTTTTTCATTAGTCCCAAAACAATTTCACACATGTTCACAAATTCCTTTCCTTCTTTTTTTCAGCTCATCAATCAATTTCTGTCCAAAGAAAATTTCACATTGGCTCTTGAATTCCTTTCCTTCTTTTTCCTCATTACTCCCAATTTGAAGAGAGTGAGTGAAGAGAGTTATTACTTTGCACTCACTACACCTGAATCCAAGTCGACACTGACTCACAATTATTATATCAACAAATGGATGAACCAATAATTTAACCCACTATGTTATTGTCCTGTAGTACAATTCTCTGTAGAGAACCTCAAGACTTAAACCTAACTTCCTGGTTGATATGTGCTACTTACTTGTAATGCTTGATTGCACTCACTGGAGCTTTTCTTTTTTGTTGAAGCTGCGGCTGCTATTGAAGACTTGCTGTCATTTGTCTTTCTTTATTAGTGGCTCCCATATTGTATTTATGTCTCCACTAGGCCTATTAATGAGGTCCTTATAGCCTAGCATATGCATTGATTCTTTCCGACATCTAACTCTCTTTCCTTCTCTGGTATTTTCATATCTTTGTTAAATATTTCCCATTAGTGCTGCCTGTGACCCATGCTTCTAAAATACCCAAAACCAGAAATTTTAGTAGGTTTTCTGCATACAATTGCCACAAAGGATTCTAAGATAACATTCCTTAATTCTGTTTTGATTTTGCATATTTATAGGAATTAAATCCTATATATATTTTTCAACCAAATCAGGTTTTTCAGATAAAGAATCATTACTAGCACAAATACTGACAAAAACATGCACGTTATTTTTAGACCGTTTAGCAAAAAACAATAACTCCCTTCACCACTCCTGCAAATTCAAGAAAAAGATTTTTGCAAGCCAGTGTGAAATTATTTTCTAACCAATGAAAACCTTGGATTCAAAAAGTTCACAACTCTATTTTGAATCCCCTTATGGATATAAAAATAGAAGCATACTACTTCTTGAGGCTCACAATTTCAGAAGCCATTTTGGTTTACATGTGCATATGCAACACACATAATGGAAGACACAACAGCCAACAACTAAGGCCTTGTCTATGCACATGATAGAAGGGATTAACCAGCAAACAACTACTAAGATGAACTCACAAAAATGTAAATCTGTTCACACATTTCCCAGCATACTAAGACTTAATTAGTTTATAAAACAAATTTCACTGCAAGGAAATTTGAATTGTATATTTCTGAAAAGAATGGATAAATGTTATTTCAACTTCTACTTTTCCTTCAGAGAACAACCTTTTTATGTTTCATCTAAAAGATGTGTTGTTGTTATTAAATGTTTGGAATACTGACACTCAGATAGCAACCAAAACCTGGGTAGACCGATCCCAACATATTAATCACACCATGACTTCCTTGGGGTTACATGTCTAAGTGACGTATCTCAATTATACTAGATTTTACTGATTCTTACTTGGCTTATTTTTGGTGTTACGAGGATGCATTTCTATAAAAAGAAAGTCGCAATAAGGTTAAAATTTATAGTAAGGGATTCTACTGAGTCCTACCTGTTAGTACAAAAAAGTTTTCTGTCATGAAGTAGTGGCAAAATAGAGAAATTTGAAATAGAACGTTTGGAAGATTCTAGATCATTCCAGTATATTCGAGAAAAATCTAGAAAAATGCAAATTAGGTGTTAGCCCCTATAACATAGGTTTTTGGGTAAAGGGTTGTCAGTTGTTAAAAAGGAATTGCTACTAGTATCAACTCCTGCTTTTTGATTCGAGGATTATTATATCCAGCCGAAAGAATCTCTATGAAAAGTTGCCTACCAACAAAAACCCAAAAAAGAGAACCTCATGGAACAAATCTGGTAAATAAAATTTTGACTATTTTCATTGACCAAACTAAAAATTAATCTATATATATACACACATTTGTGGATTTCCAGTAATAGCACTTAGATTACTTCGCTAGCCCTAACGTGGTAAAGATACTTGCCTCACCTTCCTCCTCCTTTGTAACACTGTGTTTTGTTTTGTATGCCACAATTGTATATCTTGTATATATTTTATTTTGTGTTTTTTTTAGTAAATTAAATATTTGTTTGTGATTTAGCTCTGTGTTTTGGTAAATCATTTTTTTTTTTCCTTTGTTACAATTTCCAGCATGCAACATTGGTTCAAATCGTCCTGATGCTTTCCTCATAAGTATATTATAGATTCAAATTAATATTTTTAAACCAGACTTTTTCTCATCACACTCCGACACTTTTAACCACATTCCCATATTTTTCTCCAGTTAATCTGATTAGTTTCATGCAGGATTACCCAGTCTCCCAATGCAATGATACGACTCAATCAGGGTCACTATTATGAAATAATACACCATTTCAGAATTGGACCATGTAATTTTATAATGTACCCCCCATTAAAATTTCTGGTTGCAAAAATTCCATTGATTTATTTTTGACATCTTATCAACCCATTGCAAGTTATTTAAAGAAAGAAAATATTTTTAGATTGTAATAATTTTCTGTTTTTGAGATAATAATGATTTAGTGATACAAGACATACTAATTAACCCATAGCTGGTGGGAGAATAGATGGATTCATAGTTTTCCTCAGGGTATTTTCACATACGTGAATATATGAACCCAACTGGAAATGGAATTCAACTCTCCAATTAACAATTTCAAGTCATTATCCATTACACCACCCACACATTCAAGCTTACAGCACTTGGTATTCCCAAGTGGAAATCCATCTAGGTATTGATCAAGCTTGATGTTGCTCAACTTCAGTGATCTTAAGGGAACCAATGTTAAAATGTGATATGGCCAAAAGCCCCTACCGTCAATGATGAACAATAGAAATCCAATGCCTGAAATTCCAGCAATTATAGGTTACCCAACTTTTTAAAAGCTTTTTTTTTTTTAATCATTCCTAACTTTTATAAAAATACTTAGAAAATCTGCTGATAGGTTATTTATTGCCAGTCAAGTGTTGACTGATGAAGAGTGGACATTAGCAAATTAGCTAAAGGACATGTTTGAAGTGTTCAATCTGAGGATTTCCAGAAAATAAGTTAGATAATACCTTATGTAATATTAAGCAAAGTTTTGTAAAATATCCACAATAATGTGAATCAGAATTCTGTTAAACATGTAAACATTTTAAGAACTTAACAAAATTTTATAGAATAAGCAACTTTCAAAAAATGTTGACGACTTTTCTTCCTTCATCAATCTCATGTGACAATTCTTCTTATAGCAGGTGGAATAGTTTGAGAAATACATATAAAAAACATGTGATTTTTCGTATCAAAAGTGAAACCTAAAGATGTGATTCTATGAAAATTATATTCTTCCTGGCCTTGATAGTTTTTTTTTCTTATGTCTCTTTCTTTATTGAATTTTGTTAAAATAAAACCCAGTAAAAAATACTACAAATGTTAAACTTTTCAGGGATCCAAGGTCCTCCCCCCCCCCCCGACTGCTACGGCCTTGAAATGTCAGAAGTAAAAAGTTTCTATCTAGTGTGTATCAATATTCATTATTTGGAGGACTTTATTTTAAAGAGAAGTCTGTTATTAGAGATGGAACTGTAGTTTAATCCCTATGAGAATAAAACAATATACCCCAACCTGCTCCATCAGAAACTCTCATTTTATTTGAACATTATTAAGTATAATAGATAAAATTTGAAGATTTAATTTTTTTTTTATTGGTTAAACATGTGCAATATTAGTGTCAATCAGTGTCTAAATTAATTTTTAAATATTTTTGTAAGTCTTTAAATTTTAAACTCCCTTTAAATATTGTAGTGGACGGTGGCTTTACGTGTTGTTAAATTAGAAACCGGTGTGTAACTTCTGATAGAAAATTATAAAGTCTACTACAAGAATATGATGGACTCAAGTTGAGTATGTAAAGAAAAGAAACAAGACCGATATATATATATATATATATATAATTAAGTAATTAATTGAGTCTGAAAGAAACCTCAACAGAATGCAGAAAGCACTGGACGGCTGTTTCATCTTGTATTTGGGACTCATCAGCAGTGTGCATCCACTACGAAGAGGTAGCAAATATTTGCGACCTCTTTGTCACCGAGGCCCGTTGAACAGTTGGTATGACGTTTGCTTGATAACCTACCTCTCTGGGTTTCAGTTCTCAGTAGTGGATGCGCACTGCTGATGAGTCCCAAATATAGGACGAAACATCCGTCCAGTGCTTTCTGCATTCTGTTGAAGTTTCTTTCAGACTCAATAAATTACTTAATTATAATTATCAAATCCTCCTAACAATTTCTATCATATATATATATATATATATATATATATATATATATATATATATATATATATATATATATATATAAAATAAATGATAATAAGAAAACCGTAACTGCTGACGCGTTTCGCCCAATGCGGACTTTTTCAAAGCAAGAAACGAAATGAATTTAATTAAACAAAGAAAATTAATTCATTTTGTTTCTTGCTTTGAAAAAGTCCGCATTGGACGAAATGCGTCAGCAATTACTGTTTTCTTATTGTCATTTATTTATAAATATTGTCTTCTCTAAAAGTTAACTTTGAGAAATTTTCACACATATATATATATATACATATACATATATATATATATATATATATATATATATATATATTTAATTGGACATGGTCCGACAATTTATTTAAAGACATTTTTATGATATGTTTAATGTTCTTCTTATAGATACAAGTATTTAAATATTTGCTTAAATACTTGTATCTATAAGAACGTTAAACATATCATGAAAATGTTTTTAATATATATATATATATATATATATATATATATATATATAAAAGTGGACATGGAAGTCAGCACTTAGAGGCGACAGTCTGTTTCATGCTAGTGCAATCGTCAGGCGACCTGACGATTGCACTAGCATGAAACAGACTGTCGCCTCTAAGTGCTGACTTCCATGTCCACTTTTATATTTACACACGCTCTATCTCTGATATTTAGCACTTTACCCCATAAATATAGCACACTTTAAGACTATATTTCTGCATATATATATATATATACACATACACACAAGTATATATATTAAAGAACAAAATTTACTATGGACAAAGACATTAACATTTGCGTCTGTGCATGAATGTAAAGATTTCATATTTTGATGAATATTCGTACACACGTGTGTGTGTGTGTGTGTGTGTGTGTTTCATGGTGTTTTCCTACAAGTGAGCAAAACGCAAATCTCTGCGAGAGATCACATTTTTTAAATGTGTCCCCCAGAATGCAAAGTAAAAAGAAGACGAAGCAGGTTCTTGTCATGTATGTATAGGGTCAGGTGAGCATGCCCTAGTGAACAATTTGGACAATTAGGAAATTAAGAAGTTAACTCCGACAATATATATCCACATGAATATGGCATCTTGGAAATGTGTGTTTGTACATGTTACTTTTAAATAACATAGTTCACAAGAATATAGCTATTCTTGAAAAGAAAATTCAACTTTAACTGAACTCCACCTTAGGAGAATGGTTTTACTCCATTGTATCCTCCTGTGATTGTCAAAATTAAATAAGCTAAAAAAGTCCATTTACATATGCATTTTTTATCAGAATATGTTTGCACATGTCCCTTTAAATGCCACAGTTTACATGAATAATTTTTATCTAGTGTGCATCTATGTGAGTCTGCTAACAAGCGTGGGTTTATATTTTATTTCAAGAGAAAGAAGTTTGTGAATTCCAAATCAGAAACTTTATATGAATAATTTTTCTTGCTAAGAAGTGTGTGTTTGTGTATGTTTTTTGAAGAGTGACAAATTTACAAATTCTAAATTACACACTTCACATGAACTTCTTCTCATCAAGCATGTCTTAAAAAGTGAATTATCTGAAAATATTAAACCACATAGTTTACAGGATCATGGTTTCACTCCAGTATGTGTCTTCATATGAATTTTAAAACTTGAACATCTTTGAAAATATTGATCAACATACTTCACATAGTTAGGGTTTCTTAACAGTATGCATTTGCATGGTTTTTTTTAATGTCCTTTTAAATTTGATCTTATTAAAACTGCTGAATGCCACACTTCATGAACAGTTTTTATCTAGTGTACAAGAGCATGTTAACAAGTATGGGTTTACATATGTTATTTTTTAAGAGTAATTAAATTCCAAATTCCTACACTTCACATGATTAACTTTTCTCTACTATGTATCTACACACAGGCTTACTACCTAACATGGGTTTGCATGTTTTTTCAAGTGATAAATGTGCAAATATCAAAATATACACTTCCCATCAATGTTTTCTCATCGATATGTATTTGCATGTGGGTTTTTAAGAGCATTCATACATATTTCACATGAGTATGGATTCTCCCCAGTAAATGTTCTCATACGAGTTTTAAAACTTCAACTCTGGAAATATTGAATCACATACTTCACATGCTTAGGGTTTCCTACCAGTATGTATGTGCATATGAATTTTTAAATGTAAACTTTGTGAAAATGTTGAATGACACAAAAATATAGTTTTTCACCAGTGTGTATTCACATATGCCTTGATCTTGCAGAAAATGCTGAACCACATAATTCACATGAATATGGTTTCTCCCTCGTATGTATTCACATGTAATGTCTCTTGCCAGTATGTATTGGCATGTGACTTTTTAATTTTTAATTCTGAAAATTTTTCACTATACATTCCACAAGAATATGGTTTTTCACCAGTGTGTATTCACATATGACTTCTTAAACTTGGACTCCCAGGAAATGCTGAACCACATTCATATATGGTTTCTCATCTGCATGTACATGTGGCTTTTTAACATTTAATTCTGTGAAAATAATGAGTTACACACTTCATATGTTTTCACTAGTGTGTATTTGCATGTCTTATTAAATTTGAGCTGTGAAAATACTGAACCACATACTTCGCATGAATATGGTTTATCACAAGTATGAGTTTGCATGTGATGTTTTAACATTGAACTCGGTGAAAATGTTGAGCTACACATAAATATGGTTTTTCACCAGTGTGTTCACATTTTATTAAACTTCAACTGAGAAAATGCTGAACCACATACTTCACAGGAATAGGTTTTCTCACCTGTATGCGTTCATTTTGAATTCTCAAAAAACTTTGTGCTACACATTCCACGCGAATATGGTTTTTCACCAGTGTGTATTCGCATGACTTCTTAAATTTGAACTCCCAGAAAATGTTGAACTACATACTTCACATGAGTATGGTTTCTCATCAGTATGTGTTTGCAATTGGCATTTTAAACTTGAACTCTGAAAACAGTGTTAGACATTTTACAACCTTTTCTATCAAAAGCTCTTAATGAGGTGGTCATTAAACAAATGCTTTGGTAACATCACTGATTACAGCAGATATAAGTTGAAGATTTAATATTTTTTATTGGTTAAAGAAAACAATATTGGTAAAACACAAGTCTTAAGCAAAGTTTAAGAACAAGAAGATTAGATGAGCAACAATTCTCAAATAATTTTAACATCAATGAATATAGTAGTAAAAGTTGAAAATTTTTCTTTATTGGTTAAACATCTACAACATTAGTGTCTGTAGGAGTGCAAATTAATTTTTAAGTATTTTTGTAAATATTGACATGAATAGTTTTTATATGTTGAGTATCCACATGAGAATTTGCTAACAAGTGTTCAATGTTATTCAAGAATTACCAAATTACACACAGCACATGAATGCCTTCTCATCAATATTTATTTGCCTGTGTGTTTTTAAAAGCACATCCTATGAAAATGGTAAAGCACATGCTTTACATGAACATAGATTCTTTTCAGTAAGTATCCTCATATGAATTTTAAAACTTGAATGCTTTGATAATAATGAACTAAATATTTCAAATGGTTAGGATTTCTTACCAGTATGTCGCTGTATGTGAATTTTTAACTTTGAACTTTGTGAAAATGTTGAGCTGCAGAATTCACAGGAATATGGTTTTTCACCAGTGTGTATTCGCATATGACTTCTTAAATTGGAACTTCCAGAAAATGTTGAATCACATACTTTACATGAATATGGTTTCTCACCAGTGTGTGTTCGTATGTGACGTGTTAAGTTTGAACTCTTTGAAAATGTTGCGCTACACATTCCACAAGAATATGGTTGTTCACCAGTGTGTATTCGCATATGACTTTTTAAACTTGAGCTCACAGAAAATGCTGAACCACATACTTGACATGAATATGGTTTCTCACTAGTATGTGTTCGCATATGACGTTTTAAAGTTGAACTAAGTGAAAACGTCGAGCAACACAATTCACATGAATATGGTTTCTCACCAGTGTGTATTCGCATATGTCTTATTAAATTTGAGCTATTAGAAAATACTGAACCACACACTTCACATGAATATGGTTTTTCACCAGTGTGTGTTCGGATATGACTTCTTAAATTTGAACTTCCAGAAAATGCTGAACCACATACATCACATGAATATGATTTCTCACAAGTATGCGCTTGCATGTGACGTTTTAAGGTTGAACTCAGTGAAAATGTTGAGCTACACACTTCACATGAATAAGGTTTCTCACCAGTGTGTATTCGCATATGTCTTATTAAATTTGAGCTATTAGAAAATTGTGAACCACATACTTCACAGGAATATGGTTTTTCACCAGTGTGTGTTCGCATATGACTTTTTAAATTTGAACTCCAAGAAAATGTTGAACCACATACTTCACATGAGTATGGTTTCTCAACAGTATTTGCTTGCAATTGACATCTTAAACTTGAACTGTCTGGAAACATTGAGCTACACATTTCACATCTGTTTTTTCACCAATATATACACATGATTTTATCCTGAACTTTACAAAAAATGCTGATGTACGGCTTCTGTCTAGTATGTTTTCTCACATGAATTATTGTCATCAAACTGAATATTTTGAACCACACTCTTCAGATGAATATTTTTTCTCTCCAGTGGACATACACATGTAAGTTTCAAAAACTGTGAAAAATCCAATCTTTCTTTCCAGGGGTATGAATTGTTTCCAGGATGTGCTTCCAAGTTATCCTTTGTTGGGAGATCACTTTTTATGGAAAATACAATCTGCACAAGAAAATAGCATAGTATGAGTGTCTTTTTAGAAATGTATTTTTTAATTAATGTAATTTAATATATTTTTTAATTTACAAGGTAACCAAAAAAGTTCTGTCCGTTTTTAAAGGAAAAAAAGAAAACGCTTCACTGTATGTGTAACTTATATTTAGTCTTCAAAGTAATCACCATCGGCATCTAGCACCTTCTGCCAACGTGTCTCCAGCTGTTCAATGCCCTTGCGGTAGAACTCAGGGGGTTTTGACGCAAAGAAGTCCGTGAGGGCTTTGCGCAAGTCTGCTTCATTGGTAAAGCATTTCCCACGAAGATGATTATCCAGGGAGTGGAAGAGGTGGTAATCGGATGGCACAAGGTCAGGTGAATAAGGTGGATTACACAAAGTCTCCCATCCAAGTTGCTGTATGGTATCCCTGACCACCCGCACAACATGCAGCCTGGCATTGTCATGGAGGAAAAACACACCTTTGCGATTCACCCGTGCTGGCTCCTTCTGGCGCAATGCCTATTGCACACGTTTCAATTGCTGCGAGTATAGGTTTCCAGTGACCGTTTGGCCCATTGGTAGCAGTTCATAATGAACCACTTGATGACCTGTCCACCAAACACAAAGCATAATCTTGCGTGGGTACATAGGTGGTCTAACGGTGTGAGGGACAGCATCCTGAGGAGACAACCAATGTCTGGAATGCTTGGTAGTTTCGTACAGAACCCACTTTTCATCACTGGTAAGCACTCGATTGAATAAGGATGCAGTATGGTGGCGAGAAAGCAGCGATACACAGGCTGCTACTCATTGTCCCTTGTAGACCTCCAACAGCGTTTGCGGAACCCACTTGCTCAGTTTGTACATCTTACCTAGGCGGTGCAGGTGAAGTCTGTTTCATCGGAAACATTGAACTGTCTTGCAAGTTCACCACACGCTAGACTGCTGTCCTCTTCAATGGCCGCCTTCAGGACTCCGTCATTCAAGACCTGTGGTTGTCCACTGCTAGACTCATCATGGAGAGACAAATCTCCCGACTTGAACCAACGCCTTGCAGTTCGTTCATCCACAGCACTATCCCCCAAATGCTTGAAGGCGACTTGATGCAGCTGCTGATAAGCCCACTTTGAAGTTGTAAAGCAAACAGCCCCAAACGAGATCTCTAGACACTTCCATCCTTCTCACAGCTGTCCGGCTTATAACTGATGGCCAGGCACAGTGCGCATGTTTTTTTATAACATCTGATGTTCCTACTTCCGGCTGTCCGAATTTGAAAACAATTGCTACACGCATTTCGTATATATTTCAAATTCATTCAATGACTAATCAAAAAACGGACAGAACTTTTTTGGTACCTTGTAAAAAATATTTTCTTTCCAGCTCTTTAATCATTAACTACAAATTCAAAAATATTTTTTATATCAAGCATTTTCATTATCAGCCATGTTTTCAATGGTTGTCAGCCTTACAGGAAAACCCCTTAGAACACAAGTTTCATTGAAGATGGAAAAGTTTATATAATTTCATAAATACTAAAAAACTTTGAAATGCTATAAAAATTTAAAATACTAATAAAATGACTTACAAAATTTCCCAACATAGATAATATGAAAATAATAATAATAAAAACAAAACTTTGAAAAATACTATATAATTTCATAAATAAGATGTACCCTCAATAAAACTGGAGTATTTTAACAAGATTCTTCAAAATAAATTCTTGTTTAATCATTTTCTCTTCTTTTTCAATGATAATTCTACAACAATGGTTCCTAAACAGTGTGGTGCAACCATAAATGCAGCAGAAGATAGCAGGTGAGGCAGAATGAGTGAAAGACAAAAATTTAGAAACAGTTTCAAAAAATTCATATGCCAAAAATAAATATGATTACAAAATTTAAAATATTATTATGGATTACTTGTAATTGCATGTGTGAGTCCCAGTATTGTGATGAATAATTGTTGACTGATTTTATCATTGTGATATTTTTATATTATATCAAATATTGAGAATATAGTAACTAAGGTCTGCAAATGGGAGGAGAGAGTTATCAATGATAATGTTCTGAATAATAATTGTCTCTTTTAACCCTCTGTCTGTTTTTGATTTTACATTTTATCACATGAAATTTGGTGAGGCATGAGCAAATTTTCATTCCAAAATTGCAACCCAGAGAAAAAAGTTTGGGAACCACTGGTCTACAATAAAGTATTCATTTCATTAAATATTCATATTTGTAGAGACAACTAGGTTACTAGGTTATTTCGTACTAAGCAACACAAATTAGTTCAGTATATTATATTATTTCATATGACACTGATATTGAAATTTATCAAGATCAAGAAGGTATAAACAGTCTTCAATTGTAAAAAGTTCATCAACTATAACATTGTATTTTCCTTTATGTGATTAATAAGGAAATTGTATTCTTGAAGAAGAATCCACCGTGTGAATCTTTTTTTTGTTTGCCATCTTTTGAAGAAAGTCAAAAGTTTGTGATCAGTGTATACAAGAATTGGATGAAAAGTAACAATAGGAGTAGATAGGCTTTCGTATCGCCCAGTCAATACTCCTTCCCCTTCTCTTGAACAGGAGTAGAGGCTCGTTTCTTGTTCAAGAAGGGGTTCCCAGAACTTTTCCTTTCCTTTTCTCTGGCCTCTGTAGTAGTTCTCAGCTGCTCTGATTAACAGTTGCATAATATCGGGGTGCTTGTAGTGCCATGTCCCTGCACACACCTCCTGTGGGCAACCCTGAGGCTACATTATGTTGCAGGCTGTGCCAGCTACTTTCTGCCCATGTCACATATGATGATCATCTGCTACTAATACTTCAGGCCATCTCTTTTTTATTACCAACATGACAACAAATGTTCAAAAAGTAAACCTAAACCAGCTCTAGAAAAAAAAAAAAAAATCACCTTAACCCTTTAACATTTCCTTTTCAACATCCATGGCATTTGAACCAACACTGCTGTGTGGAATCATTCCTCACTGAGAAATCTCATGGTATACTGGCTCTCTGTGAGACCAACCGTAACTCATTTATCCCTTCCTTTGACTTCTTCATCCACGGTTACCTTCCCCTCCGTAGAAAAGACTCTCAAAACCACATGCATGACCTGAGAGTTTACACCAGGGACCATCTCCCACTGGTTAGGGAGCTCTCTCTCAAATCTCCAGATCATTCATACATGTGTCTTCATCCATCTTTCCTCAATACTGTATGCTACCTCTTCTTCCACTATCACTCTCCATCCTCCCAAGACTGTGGTATACTCGATAGCATTTCCAACAATATAGGCAAGGCTGTCTCTCTTCATCCATTTGCACGCATATATTTGTGTTCAGTGACATTAACGTCCACATACCAAGTGGCTTAAAAACTCTATAACTGACCTTGATGGCATACAAACCCTTAACTTTTCAATTACTCAATCCCTCACACAAATGGTTGACTTTCCTATACATTTCCCCAATAATCAGGACGGTAAGGCTTCCCTTTTCTATCTCTGTTTCACCTGCATCTCTGAGTCTTGTGCCACACAACTCTGCCCTCTTGGCAACTCTGATCATACTGTTAACATCTCCTGTCACTCCTCCATCAGCAAAGAACCTCCTACCAACAGAACATCTTTCTGTTATCAATGAACAGACTGGGACTCGTTCCGTGATTTCCTTCATTCAAAAATGTGCTTCCGAGGTCTCCTCTTGGGTAAAAGCTGGAATTAAGGCTTTCATCCATGCAATAAAATATAAAATTAAATGGTGCTCACCCGCTTGGTTCTCAGCTATGTGCTCAGTTGCTATTGCCCATAGGAATCACTTCTTCCGTCTGTACCGTAGTGATATGTCAGATGGCAACAGACGTCTGTCTGTCTCAGCCCATAATGAGTGCAAGCGTGTTCTCAACAAAGCAAAGTCTCTATTTGCTGAAAGAATGAAGTAATGTATTGCATCTCACAAATTTGGTTCCAAAGATCATTGGTTTCTCTGCAAGAGCATACTGAACAACAGCAAATCTGCAATACCTCATTTATTCTATTAATTTGAGGTCCTGACTTCCTCAGCTGATATTGAGCTAGTTGCACATAACCCCATCGATGGTATTGGGCATCATCTCTAAATTAGACTCCCATAAGGCTAGCAGTGGGGACAGGATACCAACTGTTGTCTTGAAGAAATGTGTTCCTGTCCCCTGCAAACCAAACTACTGCCTCAACAACTCTTGCTTTCCAGCCTGTTGGAAGTGTTCATCTTTTACACTTGACTTTAGGAACTCTGGAGACTCTTCTGACCCATCTAACTACCGCCCTATCAGTCGCCTACCACTCTTCAGCAAAGTCTTCGAAGCTTTAATCAATGCCAAAGTGGTTAAGCACCTTACATCCAATGACCTGCTCTCTAACTAGCAATATGGTTTCCACTTTGCCTGATCTACTGCTGAATTTGTTTACCAAGCACTTCACAATAACGGAGAAGCTCGAGTTGTGACTATCTATCTCTAAAGCGTTTGATAGAGTTTGGCATGCTGGCCTTCTTTATAAGCTTCAGGGATACAGAATTTTAGGACAATTATTTGACTTAATACAATCATTCCTGCCAAACTGTGTAATGAAGGTCATCCTAAACAGATTCTCTTCTAGTTTCTTTCTCATGAACACAGGTGTTCCCCAAGGCTCTCTCCTGGGTTCTACATTTTCTGATCTTCATTAACAATCTTCCTGATGTCATCAGTTCCCAAGTAGGTATCTATGCATGTACCACTATTTACTCCTGCCTGAATAGAAAATCTGGTATCATTGACAAAACTAACATGGCCATTGGTCTCGAAAAGGACCTCCAATCTGTGGTTGACTGGGACAAGAAATGGCTGGTAAACTTTAATGCCTCAAAAACAAAACTGTTCTTTTACCCACCACAGAGAACCCTCCCATTAGAATGTCTGATGCTCAATTCTACGAGAGTACCTCTTTGCACCCACTTGGTCTCACACTGTCTGCTGACCTGAGATGGAAAAAATACATTGAATCAATAGCTTCATCTACACAAGTTGGCTCTATGTGTTGCACCAGAATGTTTTTCTTGCCAAGTCCATCCTTCAAATCTATAAATCAACCATTCGCCCTTGCATGGAATACTGCTGCCATATATGGTCTGGAGACCTTGCTGTTTGTCTTAAGGTCCACAACAAAATCCAGAGACAGATATGCAATGTAAATGGTCCTGATCTGGCATCTAATTTACAGTCACTTTCTCACAGACATCCCATTGCTTCCCTCTGTCTTTTCTACAAATACTTTCATGAGCACTGCTCCAACAAACTACTTTTGCTGGTTCCCAAACTGCATGAATTTAAACATGCTACTAGGTTGGCCTCTCAGTCCCATCCTTTCACTGTTGAAATTGTTAAATGTAGCTCTTTCTTCTACTCCAATAGCTTCATGTCTCACACTTCTTGTCTGTGGAACTCCCTTCCTCTTGCTTCCCTGATAGCTATAATCTTCAATTATTCAAATGCTAATCGACATCTTCAGATGCCTTGATCTAACTCCCTGTCTTTCCCTTCATTCTTTCCTCTATCACATCTCTTTACTTTTGCTCCCGCTCTCTGTAACCCCTTGCGTGCTAGTGACACCCCTGCCTTGCCTGGGGTGAAATGCTAAAGAAAAAAATAAAATAGAAATAAACTGAAAAATGCTGAAGGGCAGACAACAATGCTAAACATTCCTTTTTCAATAGTGAAATACTTTTTCTGATATTTATTTATTTTTGAAAAATTAGACAAGAGTTCTATTAAAACAGTCATCAATTCTGAAAATTGGAAAATAGTCTGTTTTGGTTACAGCGTTTAGTTTGCAGTAATCTGTCACAAGTCTGTAAGATCCATCTCACTTGGGTACAAGAATAGTGAACTCCATTCACTGTTGCTTAATTCAATAATGTCATTGTCTAGAACATTGAACCTCTATTAAACTTTTAAGTTTAATTAGATTCAGTTGGTATGCTGTTTGATGGATTCTGTTGTATTGCTAACTGTAACATTATGTTGGTCAGCAGTAGTTTTTCCTGGAGCATCAGTAAAAAATCATTTGAACTCACTAACCAAATAAAAAATTTCTTTTCTTTTACTGAGTGATAAATGTTTTAATTTTTTTTATCTAAATTCATCATCTAATTTCAACATTTTTAAGTGTAAACACTTCATTCTCTTCTTCATTATTAACCTTTACCACACTAATTTCTTTCTAGAGTTGTCTCCCCTGCCAATGCATTTTTTTGAGGGTGCAAAAACATGAGCACCTACGGTTTTAAAATTGTTATAACATTCTTTGTATTGTGTGTATAGATTTTAATTTTTGTACACTAATAAAAGAATGAATAATATTTTGATGTAATGCAGTATGTAATACATTACATTTTGTGTGCATGTTTCGACATTGGAAACAAAAAATTGAAATACGAAATAAAAAACAAATACATTAAAAAATACATAAATAATTCAACATACTTTAACTTTTATTACTCCTTGCAGAGATCTGGGGGTGCAATAAGAAGCAAAAGCACTAAAAAGGCTTTTATTTTGTCAAAGAAGTGACTTGTCTCCCCATGTTTACATACGAGAAGACTATCATTTATTCACGCTTTCACCTGACTCATATTTATTTGTCTTGTTGATGAATAAAGTTATTATTTCGTCATTTATAAATAGACAAAATAATTTCCCTTCAGAAAGGCTATCAGATATATCAATGGTCACCAGTAGCTTTCATAAAATTACTCAGGCATGGATGATAGTAGTTGCTAGTGGTCATCGTTGCTCTCCTCCACGTCACTAGCATGATTATCATCTCCGACCACTTCACCATCAATATCCACTCAAGTAAAGCCTTCAAAATCATTATCGGTGCCCTAATCAAAGAAAAACTCCTGATTAAAGGCTTTGTTGGATATTGACATGGCCATTTTTGTTTACAAAAAATATCAGAAACAATTTAACATGGGTTTTTAATCAGTGTTACATCTCATGTAGAGTCTAGAAGAATTTAAAATGGCATTGGAAAAGAGAAGTTTAGCCTTGTTTCAAAGCAGTAGTATGCGATTTTCAGCTTAAAATACCGGAAATAACAGTTGACGAGTGTTTATTGATAGCAACCATCTCAGACGACAGAATGTGCCTAGAGTAGCAAAAGGTGAGAATTCTACAGCAACTATTGTCGCCTGTGATGTGGTCAAGGTTAACAATATCTTTTTAGTCATTTTGATGACATTCAACATTTTTCACGATATTAATTAAGCCCGAAATTGGGTTAATATTTAGATTATTATTTCTGCCAATGTAATTTTTTTATTATGTTAACATGGCACATTCTTTTTATTTTTATGCTGACAGAGGATTGCTAGGGATTAGTAAAAAAAATAACCCTGGTTTAAAATTTCTCCTTTTTGTATTTACATCAAACATAATTTTCATTTTGCTTTTGGTAATGTTTTAAATTTTCCCGAGTGATTTTGAATGCACTGTTTAAATTTTCTTTAAATTAATATCAGTGATTTGAGACAACCATTTTTCTTTTCTAGATTTTTAAGAGGGTACAGTATTCTTATTTTGGATATTTCTAATTTCCAACTAATGTTCGAGCCATAAATGTCTCATTCAGTTTAATCAATTCATCCAAAGATGATATATTTTCTGCATCATCTTCAGTTTGTTTTTAACCCGCTACTTTTATAAGAGTGCAAGGAGGATATGCCTCGATTTTCTCATCACAATCACTATTAAAACATAATATATCTGAGACAATAGGATCCGCCTCAACTTTTCCACCTGCCAAATCATTGCCAAGTATTATGGAAACGCCTTTAATAGGAAAAATAGAGCAACCACAGACAATAACTGAACTAGAAATTAAGGCCAACTTAAAGTAAATCCAATGGAGGGGAACATTAATGACACCTAACTCAATAACCTGTAATAGTACTGAATCACCAGTGAAAGTTTTGTCTGATAATGGTAGCACCCCTTCTGACAACAAGATCTGTGAGACACCAATATCTCATAAAATTTTAACAGGTTTAAAACAGCTAATATCAATAGAAACAAATCCTTGTAACAAGTAGGGTTTATAATTCTCCATGGAGAAGGAACTGGATTTAAGATCCTGATTATCAGGAATTTATTAAATGCGAAAACATTTATTAGTTTGCTTAGTAGCAAAACCTTGGGGATAATGTGATTATTTTTCTTATAATAAGCACATTTAATTTTTGACCGTTTCAACAGAATTATTAAAATTATTATTTTTTTGACTAGCCATAACACTTGCATGGGGTTTAGAATATGGCAGAGAGATTCACTGAGACACTGACTGATCCACTGATTTATTTTTATAATTTCCATTTGGTCTATAATTACCCATTACATGAAAATTCTTTTGATGCATTAGAGTATAAGAGTCAGAGAGAACTGCTGCCTCATTTATATTTTTAATATCTTTGTCTCTAAGATGTATTAATAAATCATGCATTATGCATTGTTTAAAATCCTCCATAAGAATTAACACAATTTAGAGGAATCACTATCAATTTTCTTAGTTCTTCCTTATTTCTTGCAAATTCCACAAAAGTTTGATTATCAAATTTTCTAAATTTTAGCCTATATAAGTTTACAGGCATTTAAAATTGCAGCTTCAACTGTATCATAATTTGATGCATCTTCAATACTAAAAGCTGAATATACTTCAGCTGCCTTACCTATCAAGACACTTTGTAGTAAAGTTGACCAGGACTGGCAGGGCCATTTTAAATTTTCTGCTGCTTTTTCAAATTGTGGGAAATATTTATCTACTAATTTTACTGAAATTTTAGGAACCAGTCAAATATTTTTTGCTGCATTAGAATCAAAAAGAGGAAAAATGGAATTTTTAGAATTTTGTATTGCTCTATTTTCATTTTGAAACTTTTTAATCCCAATTTTCCTTTTTCAATTTTAAAATTTTTCTAACTCTAGTCTTTCTACATCATTGAATGTAAAATTTCTTCAGCTAATTTTTCAGCTACAATATTTTTTATTTCTGCTTTTTTCATAGCAGTATTTGTATTTAAATTAAAATGTGTAGCAAGTTGGAATAGTTAAACCTTTTTCAAGATTCAAATGTTTTGCCCAGGTTTGCTAATGACATTCTTTTTACCAGCAAGATCACAATAAAGCAAGTTTTAAAATAGAGAAATAGCAAATATCAATTTTGATTAAGTTATTTAAAAGTAAAAGGGGTCACAAAATTGTTGTTTTAGTTTGGATGAGCCCCCCTCTCCATTTTGTCATATATGCAATAAAAGAAATAAGAAAGAGAAGTAAAACGGGAACGACAGAAGACCAACTAAGTTTTAAACAAAAAGAAAGGTTTTATTATAATTTTAGTGATTATGGTCAGTAGCTAAAAAGGAAAAAAAACAAAGGCTTACCGACATATTTTATGACTTCAAAATGACCTGTTGGGAATTGTTGCGTTTTTATGGCATAGTTCACAATACATGTCGGATCAGTTTTGTAAATAGACTGCTCTGAAGCAGGTTTCTACAACAACTAACTTTGCCAACCAACATACCTAATTTTGGCACCAATGGGTTTTTGAAGTCTTTTAAATGAACCATTTTCGTAAAAAAAATTTCAGAAATAATTTCTGAATACGTCATGAAAGTTCCATTAAAATCCGACAATTATTTGATTTTTGCAATAATTTCCAAATTAATGTGTTTCACTGGAAAATGCGCAAAAAAAAAAAAAAAAAAAAAAAAATTCGAACGTGCTAGAAAGGATTAAAAAATACAAAAAAATAATAATAATAAAAATACTTTGGTCTTTCCTAAACATCTTGATGACAAAACTTTGTTTTTATTGAGCTTGGAGCCTTTTTTCATCATGTTATGCTGTTTTTTCCGCGAAAAAGTGGAGTTACTTAACTACCTCCATTAAATTAAGCGATGCAAAGATAAATTTCTCGAAATTTCATAAAATTTAATAAGTGGCAGGAGCGAGGTAACAAATTATATTTTTACAAAGATTTTCTAAAATAGAAAAGTTTAAAAAATAATTTCATTCTTTTGTGAATAGATCCTGAAAGTTTCATTGAAATTTCGTTGAGATTTTTACTGATTCAATGGGAAAAAATTTAATCTTTAGCAGTTAAATTCAATCTTTCTTTAAAATTTTTTTTTCAACAAGCAAATTTGTAATGTAACCTTATGCTTGTCATAAAAGTAAGAAAAATTGTAAGAACTCATTTATTAAATGTTCAATTAATTTTTTCAATAGATAAAATCCAGTTGAAAGTTTTACTTGAAGAAAAAAAAAAAAGAAACTTTCAAATTCATTTTAAATCCGATTTGTACCGACATTCACTTTACAAAGAAATTACAAAACGAGTTTCACTTTCTCTACAAATTCGTAAATAAAAAGAAAAAAAAAACTACTTACTTCTTTCAGTTTGTTTTCTCCTTTGTTAGAGAGAAAAGAAGGAAATATAAAATTGAAGATAAATGTAAAATTTATGGGTTTTAAATTAAAAATTTTCTCCAAAATAAAGGTAATACTTGTAACGAGAAAATGACTTCGGAACAGCTAATGTCAAGGGAGATAATTCATGCAATAAAATTTTGTCTTGCTTTTTTTTTTTTAAGTTTACGGATTAAACAAAAAAATTAATATCTATTTTTAAGAAGCCTTATTTTTTTTTTTTTAATAAATACAATAAATAAATAAATTTTATTTGAAATCTTGTGAAAGAATATAAGCATTTTGTTTTTGTAAAGACTGATTCATTATCTTGTGGGAAAGTCATTTCCAATCACACAGAGGTGGCAGTGAAAAGGCTCATCCCAAAGGTTATTTACTCATTGGGGACCCCCAATTTTTTTACCTTGTGCCAAACTGGATTACTTTTAGTAACTATCTACTTAATTGTTGTTCTTCTACTTTTTGTCTGTGCTTAAGCCAGACATTCAAATGAAGATTTTTTTAGGCAATAAGACAATTCATAGAAGTTTGCTGAATTACAATCCACCTACACATTTTCCTACAATTTAGCATTGTGACCGGATTAAGCTGAAAAGTTTAAATATCCAGGAGGAGATGATCCTTTTTGGATTCAGTTCAACATGTAATTCTTATAAAAATATTTAACACAATATGTCTTCCTTTAGAGTGGATTGGACAGGGCTTGGGGTTGCTATGATCTGTTGATTTACCCATGCTAAGATTAATGAAAGATAATAATGACGAGGCAACACATGGGTTATTTTAACAAAAGAAGATGAAGAATTTATTCATGAATTTACACACTTGATGTAGTGTCAGTCGCTTGTTTCAGAAAAACTAATCAGAATTCTTAAAGTCCATAGTTTTAACCTATTGTCATGAAGAGGAAATGTTCACATAACAGATTGACACAAAATAATATTCCAAAATGTTTAAAACAAAAAAAGAGAGTTTGTTGCTCAGCAAAGGGACATATGGTTTGTATATATTCAAAAGTAGATACAGAGAGATAGTTTGAAATACTTAGCTTTCTTGGATTGTGGAGAGAAAATTCTTTGAAGTGTCATGTGCTTGTTTAGAGGTTGATAATTGGTAATTTTACACTGGCGAGTACTTCAATGTTGGTTGCAAAAAACTGAAATTCAGCTTTTCACAAGACATCAGACACTCCTTTATTAATTTAATTTTTCTCCTCATTTTATACCAAAAAGAATTTCATGTAGACTTGCTACTT
Organism: Acanthosepion esculentum; assembly: GCA_964036315.1. Lineage (NCBI taxonomy): Eukaryota > Metazoa > Mollusca > Cephalopoda > Sepiida > Sepiidae > Acanthosepion > Acanthosepion esculentum. Next base: position 23,931,646 of record OZ038479.1, on the reverse strand, counting down.
TTTTTTCTCCTTCTTGATTAATTTCTGTGAAGGCAAGGTTTTTCATTGGTCCTAAAACAATCTTGTCAAACAATGAAAAATAGCACCAAATTTCTGTTGGTAACTCAATCAGCAAGTATGTTATTACCATTCAAATTACATAAAAACTTTGAAAAATGTAATAACTTTTCAGAACAGTATGTAACTGAAGATGCAGGCTTTGAACATATTAGAAATTATAATAAATGTAGATTGATAAAAAAAAATATCATGAAACGTAAGGTTTAAAATTAATTTTTAAAAATAAAAAATCTTTTATCAAGCTTTTATTTTACTTTTAATTTCAAGATAATAGATTAAATTTAATATTTCCAATAAGCAAAATACTTTGCTTTGTCTGTAGAATGCCAACATTTCCATTAGATTATCTGTAGCCTTCTTCTTTGCTGGTCTGTCTGATTTCCAATCCCTGTGGCTGATCAAAGAGTTGATCGCTTCTATCCAAACCTTGCCCTATACTACATTGTGTTTGATTTTAGACATAAGATTGGCAAAGGATCGAATTGTTGACAGGAATCATTGTATTGGTTTGGTCCGGGCAAAGTGAAGTCACAAGTAAAAACAAAAACAATTCGAGTAAAAGAAAATGTTTTGATATATACATTCTTTGTAGAAGACTTAGTTAATTCTTGATATTAAGTTCAGCATGATAATTCGGTTGGTTTAGCTAAGTCTGGCACAAGGCTTATGTCGGAGGTTTTCCGTCCGGTGTCTGGAACAACTGTATTGGCTGTTGCTGTTTACATGGACTTTCACCCGAAACTGGCATTGGGTATGATGTGGCCTGGGGTTCTGGTAATTTCTCTAATTGCCAACAAGAGCCCATTGTTGTCTTGCCCTGGGAAATTAATTACATTAATTACCCCAATTTTGGGGAGATCCCCTCTTCTATGAGTAGTGGTTACAGGATATCAATCCGCCCTAACTCTTTCCTTCTTATTTTGGAACCTCACACCAATACTTCCCAACAGGTGTGGGTAATTCCTCTGCTGTCCTTGCTATTTCACCTGTGCCTGACACCTTGGCTACCCTTCAACCAATCTGGCTCTTGACCGCTTGGCGTAGCTTAACATATGGTCATTAATTAAAGTTACTATATGAAATTTCATGTAAGCAAAATTTTCACAGCCTGGTTTTGCTTAAAAATCAGAAATTTACCTCCTGGTTCCTCCAGTCAGCCCCCTCCCCCCAATTCCGCCAGGGTCATTGCACTCCAAATACCCTAGGCTACACAAAGAAACTATTCCCTTGATTTGGTTTCAAATCAAATCTTATCCATCCTACTCATATTGTGTTTTCGTAAACAGTGCTTCTTGAGCTGCCTTATTAATCAGCTGTCAGTTTAAAAATCACTACATGGCTTCTTCGTGGTAAAATTACTTACCTTCAAATAATTATTCTGGTTGTAAAAAATGAAGATATCTCTTTTGGAAAAGGGAAATCTCCCTTCTTTCTCTCGGTCTGTCCATCATTCTATTCATTAACCCTTCTCGCCTCATTCTGAGCTATGTTTTTGATTTAACCCCTTTCTTTCCATTCACCAGTGTCAAATAGTCTCACAATCTATTGGAATACTAGTATGTTCTCTTAAGGAGGGGTTCGATTCCAATCAGTTTCATACCACTGTCAGGGTCTCATCTGTAGAAACTCTGTTGAACAAACATATCACATCCAAGCCCTTTAGCCTCCATAAGGCACTTCTTGATCCATGCAATCTTCAGGGAATTTTGAATCAAACACGATAGGGACAGTTTGTTCTCAGTCCACCGACATCAAGGATTATTTTATCTAGTTCTTATTTAATATTTCTCAGTTCCTGCTCACCTTGGTTCCACTGAGTGTGTCGCAGTTAGCTCCTCCTCATTTCCTTAACCCGTCAACAGGGGTCTCTCTCTCCCGGGAGTATAAATACTGGCTGACCTTTCGCCTCTTTCTCTTTCTTTTTTTTCTCTGCTTACGTGCACGTGCGAGCAACTATCTCGACTTCGGCCGCGGGCTGCAACCTCGCACGTGAGGTATATAAAACTTTCTCTTAAAATTTCCAATATGTAAACTCCTATACACAACCAGCATTTCCCATATTCTGGGAACACGCTAAAACAAAATTCACCTCGTACGGACATTCAACTCAACACACACAACTTTCCATACAGACTGTAACATTTTATTCATGTCTTCAATGTATTTGTAATTCGTGTATTAATCTATTTGTTATTAATATATATTTGTTTGCATACATGTATATCGGTCTTGTTTGTTTCTTTGGACTCCGTTATAGTCCAACATTCTTATGTAGCTGGACCGGCCAGCGGAAGCCTTAACCTAGAGATAACTCATCTTCTCTTCACACATTCACCCACCGCATGGTCTACTACAAGTGCATGTATACCCAGACTTGGAATTGAACTCACAATTACCAAGTCACAAAATTCATGAACCAAGGCTTTAATCAACTCGGTTATTGTTCCATTGTCCAGTTTGAAATGCCCTGAAGGTTAACTAGAATGACAAGCAACTGGTGAAGGCCAGAGGGCACAATGGGTGAAAGATTGTCATAATAGCAACAAAAATAAGGACAATACTCCACATTTAAATAATGTTAATAACGATATCTCCTTATCCCAGAAATTCAGATAGAATGACATCTATTTTAGTGGTACTGATTGAATAAAAAATATGATTAACTCAGCCTTTCAAATTTTGAAATATTTTATAAATTAAAGTAACCTAAGTATTAAAAGAAATTATTTTTCTTGAGAGGGAATAGGTGAACAGGGATTGTCAATTCTTTTGTGCTGAATATTAAAAAAGGTGCATATAAACAAGACTCAAAAATTTACATGAAATTTGAAAGGTATAAATATTTATTACACAGACAAAAAAACACTATAACAAAACAATTTTCACAAAAATTTGAAATTCCCTGAAGGTTAGTTGGAATGACAAGAAACTGATGAAGGCCAGAGAGTACACTGGTTGAAACATTGTCATTATATCAACAGTAGTCTGCAATTAAATAACCTCAATAATGATAGATCCTCAAGAAATTCAGATAGAAAAATGCATCTATTTTAGTGGTACTATCTGTAAAAATGTTCTTAATTCAGGTGAATTTCTTGAAAGGTGGGAATTCTGTTGGAAAAGCTATCAACTATTTATTAATAATGAGAAAATATAAAAGCTGCAAATATCACACTTATGAGGTTCAACTTAAGTTAGTTTTGTTTTTCCTTTGAGGCACTCAAAGATATCTAACAAGTGAAATGCAGGTCTGCTGCTAGAAATTCAAGGAAAAGAGATAGCTGCATTACCCCTAAGCTGCCAAGTGTGACGCTTCATGTCTCTCTGCAATTTTGTACACTGTCTGCCTCTATATCTCTAAAATGGCAGGTGTACATACTTATAAGGATAATGATACTGATGGAAGCTTTGATAAATTAGGCATTCATATAAATAACATCTGTCTAGATCCAGTGACAGACCCAAAGAGTGTGAGTTCAATACCCGGTTAAGGCAGTGGAGAATTTTCAGAGGGAAAATTAGCAGGAGATAACTGATAACTGACATCCATCAAACATGGCACGTGGAACTAGAACAGTCTACCCCAGTGAGCGAAATAAAGGGTTCGGTTCGAAATTCCAACCATCTGAAGAAAGCCGGAGTGTACAACGGCCGAAACGTTGTGACAAATATGGCGACAAAGATGAGGACAATAGTCCGACTAATGTAAATACTGTAAATAACATCTTTGTTAAAGTAATATCCCATTAGTGCTGCTTATGACCCATGCTTCTAAAATACCCAAGACCAGACATTTTAGTAAGTTTTCTGCATACAATTGCCACAAAAAGATAACATTCCCCAATTCTGTTTTGGGTTTGAAGAATTTTGACAAACATATTAATCACGTCATTACTTCCTCAATGTTGTGGGTCTAAGTGGAGTATCTAAGTCATACTGGATTTTACTCATTCTTACTTGGTTTATTTTTGGTTCAAATCCTCCCAATGCTTTCCTCATACGTATTTTATAGGTTCAAATTAAAAATTTTAACCCAACCTTTTTCTCATCAGGCTCCAACACTTTTAACCACTTTCCCATATTTTTCTCCATCTAATATTTCTACTTCTTCACTCAGGATTACCAAGTCTCCCAAGAGTTCAAATCCCTAATATTTCATTCACTAATATCAGTCTGTCAGGTCCACTATTACCAATGTAATAATATACTATTTAAAAATTGGATCATGTAATTTTATAATGTAGCTCTTTAAAATATTTGTGGTTATGAAAATTACATTGTGGTTGTTAAATTTCTAATTTCTGTGGGGGATTAAATCCGAGTTTGGTGGTCCTTATAAAAGCGTATGTAGCCATTTGAGCATCTGATTAACAAATATGTAGAAGTTCTGTCACGTTTTCCCTGGTAAACCATGATAAAAATTGTTAAAATGATTATAGTGAATAGTATTGTATTGCACTATATATTCATTGTTTTCTTCATAGTATTCGTGAATGTGACATATTTATAATGGGTCTAATTTTGGTGCACTTAAAATCTTGTTGGAGGATGCACAAAACATAGGATTTTAAAATTGGTAATTTGGATAGGTTAGCTTGTGAAATTCTTATGTAATACAAGGAGTTGGGATCTTAACAAGAAGGTGGGTGTTAAATTTTTTGAGTTTTCAATTTATGTACTTATTGAAAGAAAAAATTAAATTATGCTGATCCTCAATTCCTGGGGCTCATCCTATTTTATCTACTGACTCAATTCAAAGTTACATTAACTTATGTGCTAATACACCTGGGAAAGGTATGGATCCATCTCTTCTCCTCCCCAGCTATGGGTAAATAGTAGGACAGATTGGGTCCTATATCCTTGAGTGGCAAATGGTCTAAGAGGACAACTCTGAATTCAAAACCTGTGGTGAGTTGTTTGAGGATCTTGTGACATATTGTGCACTAGATTTCAGCTCTTCCAAAAAGAGTGTGGGTAGTCTGGCTATTGGGTCTCAGAACTGACCTACTTGAACCTCATACATTGAAAAAGAATCCTATATATATATATATATATATATATATATATATATATATATATATATATATATATATATATGTATGTATGTATGTATGTGTGTGCATTTATATATTGATGTAATAGGAAAGAACAGTTTGATAGATGATCCAAAGTTCTTTAGTATTTTTGTTTTTAAAAAACAGTGCTCGATACAGAAGTAGAGCTTAAAATTATAATTATTTTAAAAAAATATGATCCCATCACGACACAAGAATTACTGTTTCAAAACTGGTCTACAAGTGTTAAAGTTTAATTTCAATTTTAAACCTTAACTTTAGATGACCTTTTCATTCTCAAGCAATATTTGGAATAAATATATATATATATATATATATATATATATATATATATCACCTCTACCAAATATCTAAATAATACAAACCAAACAGGAAATTATAAATGTAATAAAACTCGTTGTCTAGTTTGCAAACACCTAATAACAGATAGTGAATTTTCTATACCCAACTCCAAAATCAAAATACATCCATCTCGCATCAACTGTGATAGCAATAATATAATTTACTACCTATTGTGCACAATATGTCCTAATAGTGGATATATTGGTGAATCTGGAACTAATTTTAGATTTCGTTTCAACAACCACAAAGAAGACATATGTCAAAACAACCCGTATTCCCCCATAGCTGAACACTTTAAACAATCAGGACACTCATTAGACAACTGTAAATGTATATTAATAGACTCAGATTTTAGTACAACATACACACGAAGAAAAAAAAGAGAAATACTGGATTTTAAAATTAGACACATATAAACTAGGGTTAAACAGAGACTTGGGTATTTTAAATCTGTATAAATATTTCAATAGTTAAAAAATTTCTTTAGATATAGTTAAAAAACCTTTTTAAACAACATCTAAAATACTATCGTTAGATTTACGTTCAAAAATTCAAACATAGTTGCATTCCACATCACGTGACGTCCGCGTCTAATGACGAACGCTGAAAAGTGTAAACAAACTGCCAAATACAGTGATACAGTAATTCAATTAATTTCTGAGGAAGGGCCGAGGTGGTCTGAAATATTAAATATATATAAAAACATAGAAATAAATACTTTTGCAAAAAAAAAAAACACCCAATTTTTTTCAGTTATTTTATCCATATATTATATATATATATATATATATATATATATATATATATATATATAAAATCCATAAGTGGTAAGGATAATCCAAGTAGGTTTTTTTAATATAAAATATTAAAAAGTCAGATCCATGAAGGGAGCTCAATGTATTTATATACAGACAAATATGATATACATCAAGAAGGAAAAAACTTAACACATCAAAGAATTGGGAAATAAATTTATTTTGACATATAAGTTTTTAATATCTGCCACATCAGACCGAAATTACAAAATAGTTTAAATTTATGCAGACAATTTATTCAAAATTATTTTGAAATTAAATCACAAGAGAAAAGGAAGTAAATGTCTAAATTATTTAACTTAGAAAAATTTTCTTGGGGATTTACATTATTGAAGAGAGAGGAGTGGGGGAAAGAAAAAGAAAGAAAATTATAAAATATATCATATCTATGTTTGTGTGTGTGTGTGGTATATACATATAAAAAAACATACAAATATGCACATCCATACACACATATATACAATGCATACATACATATATGTATACATATATACACATATATATATGTACACTTATACATATATAAACACCTACATACATATACATACCCACATATATGCATGTACACATATACAAACATATAAACACCTACATACATATATGTATAAAGCTTCAACATCTATCAAGTAACAAAACAAACAGACAGTATTGTTTGATTCATTCAAAATTCTATTTTAGAACAGTTCTTTGATTAGATTTGCATACCATACACAATAGTTTGTATTCTTTTCCTGACCAGCAGATAATACAACTGTTTTCTCTGTTAAGTCAGTCTTTTCTCTTCATTTATTCCTTGTCTTACTATATCGCAGAAATAAATATGTAAAAATATTATTTTTGATATCAAAAGGCTACAGAGGTTACTTGAAAGAAAGTATCACTATCCCTCATTGGGAGATACTTTTTCTTTCAAAGAGAAGGAAGTTATTAGAGATAGGACTGTAGTTTAATCAGCGTCGTTAAAATACTTCAAACAGTAAGCCTCAATATTTTTCATCAGAAGCTTTTAATGAGGTGGTCACTCTACAATATTGTTTATTACAATCTCATTGAATATAGCAGATAAAAGCTGAAGATTTGACGATTTTATTGGTCAATGAACTTGGCATGACAAAGGTTTCTGCAGGGTGATTATCATATCAGTCACTAGAGATATCTCCTTTTCGGAGATATCTCTAGTGTGCCAGATCTACTTAAAAGCAGGCCTCCCATAACAACCTGTTGCATATAAGTGTCTTTGCCAACACTGTGGTTTGAAACTAGATCGTCAGTGAGTAACACAGGCGATTCCATTATTAAGTAGATCACGCGATCATAAAGGAATTGAATAAATAGGAAGTAGCGTGATGACTATATGATCACTGTTCACTTTTCTTGTTTATCCGCCATTGCTATACGTTCACTCTCTCTACTCTGCGGATTACAATTCTCTTCCGATCATTATACTATTTGGTGATTACTACTTGAATAAGTATTACTAGTGTGGATATTACTGGAAGGCATTACTACTAGTACTGGCATCTACAAAGTCTCAAATATAACAAGCATTTTAGGGAGTGATAATGAGCTTTCGCTTGACATAGCAAAAATAATAAGCGAAGCCATCCAACATCATGAAACAACCACAAGCAGTTGAGAGCTGTCAGGTCACCTGCCAACACACAAGGTGCTGCTTCCATTACCACTCCCCTCAATCAAACTATTATCACTCCCAGGCTTAACTAATCACCCGACTCTTCACACATTGAAATAACAGAGACCAGCCTCGACAAGCCAATGACATCACCACAGCAAATCAACTCTGCAAGCATACAACCCACTTGTGCTACCACCATTTCATGGGACAGGCCTACCAGCTATGCTAATCCCTCATCACCTTGATAACCAACAGACAACACTGAAAGATATATGTATAATAAACAATTCCATGTTATTTAAAAACTTAATCCCCATTATTCCTTTCCTTTTGCAACCAAACACTTATTATAACAAGATGTTGGGTTCATCACTTTGAATCAGAGATAGTCCATGCAGTGGAAATACCCCCTGCTGACCTGCTTAAAAAAAGCAAAGGTTGTTTCATCTGCAGGGAGAGTTATGGCCTCAGTTTTTTGGATGCAAAACTTGAGCTTGTTGACTATATTTGAAAGGGCTGCACCATCCATGGAGAGCACTATGCCATCTTGCTGAGGCAGTTACAAAAGGCTATCAAAACCAAATACCCAGGAAAACTGACAAAAGCTGTCTTGTTTCCTCAGGACACTGCTCCAGCATACAAGTCCTTGGTTTTAATGGCTGCTGTGCATGACTGTGGCTTTGATCTGGTTGATCACCTTCCCTATTCTCCTGATTTAGCCCCATCTGACTATTATCTGTTCCCCAACATGAATAAACATTTGGCTGGAAACCAGTATTGCAGTGATGATACCCTTGTATCTGCTGTTGATGAATCTTAACTAACAAGATGAACAGTCTTCTTTGAACAGTCAGATGTCAGTTTGTCTGGAAGGAAGCAATGCAGTTATTAATAAGAGTTGAAATTAGTGCATGACATATTTCACTCCTTCATAGACAGCCTTTGAACTTTTCAGACCAGAATCGTACTTCAAATAAGAAGCCCCAACCCTTTTCATCAGAAGCTCTAAATTGAATGGTCTCTGAACAATTTCTTTTTCAACATCATTGAATATAACAGATAAAAATTAAAAGTTTTAATTTTTTTATTGGTTAAACAAAACATTTACAATACTGGTATCACTCAAGTCATAAAGCGAAAAGATTATATTAGCAAGTTTTCAGTGACCATGTCTAATTTAAATCTTAACAATTTTTGGTTTGTAAATGAAACAATTTTATATTTGATTTATATTATCCTTTCCCATCTTTTCCTTTATAAAAATTCAAGCTGCTTGAGCATGTATTGTCTGCTTTTCTGAGCAAAAACAGATGCTGTGTTGGGCTCTTGCTTAAACTTTTGAATTTCAAAATATTTTTGGTATATTTTGATTTGTGGCAAAATAGTCGAGTTTGTTTTTCATTTGGAACCAATCAAAAGGTTTCCTTCCAAATCCCGAGAAGTGAATTTGGAGCCTACATTTTGTAATACAAGGGGGCCTGGGATTGAATCCAAGGAGTCAATGAACAGCTTTTACATGAACCCAGTTTGCTTCAGTCCAGGAAGAAAAACAAAACAGAAGGAATTTGTCAACCACCAGATGAGAATTGAAAGGAACATCAAAGTCACTCACAGATCAAAGAGAATTCTTAAGCAGGTATGACTGTTCTGTTCTTCATTGTTACCATAGACTTGGCTTCAAAAACCCATTCTAAGAATAATTCCATATCAATGAAATCAACTTGTATCCATGCAAGCTCAGCTGAGAAAATGTAAATATCGAGTTATGATTGCATTCACAGCAACCTTTATCTTTCTCTAAACTTTCAATAATCATCATGGTAGTGTAACATAATATTCATTTCTCATTAAAAATACATTATTATACTGTTATTAGTGGTATTTTGTGATTGTCAATGAAGTATAAGTAAATGGCCATGAGTACACCAGGCTGTTTGTAACTGTTTAGGTATAGGAAAAGAATAAGAAGAATCAGTATTCACAAGAGATCATGTGCACAATCAGCGTCTGAGGAAGATACCGAAGATGAGAATGACCAAATCAGTGGAGATAGATTCATGACTTTTGCCATCACTGCTTTTGATTCCAATTTTCACTACAGAAATGTATACAAAATAATGGTTTCCCTTTTAGGGGACATGTGTAGAAAAAACATGATATAGAACTGGTTTTGTTATTTTGTTTATTTTGAATTTGTAAGGATACAGTAAGTAAAAATATTTCCAATAACATCATCATCTTTATATAATCAGTCATCTTATACTACAGGTACATGATAAATTCATAAAAATTTACTATATTTTTTTACCTTGTCTTATGTAAAGGTTGCTTTATATGCAGAAATATATGGTAGCCAAACATTTCATATGGACATAGGATCTTTGTAGTGTGTATTTTTAGTTACCTTTTAAATAAAAATAAATTCTAGTGAAAATACTAAACAATATAGGTCACAAGAATATAGTTAACTTCCTGAGAATTTTAAAATTTTACTGAACCTCACCTTGAAGACAGCAGGTGTATAGGGACCAATTTTTCTCAGTTCCGTTTCAGAATTTAAGGAATTCCATTTTCAGTAAAGATTTGTTTTTGCATCATTATAATACTTAGAAAGTGTAATAATATATAAATGTTATTAAAACAAGAAAATAAAAATGAAAACTTTTACTTGCTGGAATATCCAAAGATTGGATAAGTTGCTTCTGCTTGATAGGGTTTCAGGCCTTAATCTAACTTGATGAGTAACTGGGACAACCTTGCAAAGAATGCTACAATCCTAAATAAAGATTAAGTGAAAGTGGCAAAACCTATAGAGAAAGTAGCACCACAAAATCATTTACATTAACATTTGGTCACTTTATTGAAATTATTAAACTTTTACTGGCTAGAATATCCACCCATTGATAGGCTTTTGTACCTCATACTTCAGTCCTTAATCTAACTTGATGAATTTCTGGGTCAACACTTGAAAAGGATGCTATAATCCCAAATAAGAATTAAGTGAAAGTGGCAAAACCTACAGAAAAGTAACACCACAAAATCATTTACAGACAAAAAGCTACATTATTGTTTGGTCACTTTATTGGAATTATTAAATAACATTAAAAAAAAAAAAGAAGCCTAATTCATAAAATTTGGCTTTCTGAAATGACAAATTGTCCCCACCTCTGTTAACATTCGTGATAGGAAAAAGAAGGGATAAAACAAAAGACAAAATTCTACCCCCCCCCCCGCCCCAATCATCTTTAAAAAAATTTTTTTTTTTATTAAAGCAAGCCAACTTGGTTCCTAAATATTGTAAACTCTAGGGAGACAGTAGGTAAGGGGGATGTATTAAAAAATTACTGACTTTATGCTTTGATGTCTGTCAGACAAGAGAATTAGGAAAGGCATAGTAATAAATTAAAGTAGGACTTAACAAATCTGTTAGAAATACAAATTTATATTTCAAAATTGCAATTTCTGATTCAAGTACGCTATTTCATTTTTATATCCATTTTTTCTGTTTTCACAGAAGATAAGCTTCTCTATAGGTGTGATTGTCAACAAGAGCACCGACCCAAGATGCAAATTAAAATTAGAGATAATATCAAGGAAGTATGAAAATTTAAGTCTCTCAGAAATGTTTTAATAGAGGACAAAAAATATGACACCAAAATCCATTTGAACAGCAAAAGATGCCTTCCAAAAATTCAGAAACAGAAAAATGTAATTAGAAACAAAGAAAAGGAGTATTAAAATGTTATCTAATATCAGTTCTTCTCTATGGAAGTGAATGTTCGACAGTCTTTTCACAAATGAAGATAAGTCAACAAAAATGTGGGTCTACAGAAGGATATTGAGAATACCATGCTGCACTGAACATAAGAGTTACAATTAAGTTTCAAGGGAAATGGAAGCAAAAAGGACACATACTTAAAATCAAAAAAAGACAGTAGAAATTTCTACAACCCATAATGAGGAAAGAGGGCTTCAAGAATTTGACACTTACTGGATATATTGAAGACAGGAAGAGAAAAGGAAATCACTGATTTACCTACCTAACAAGCTAGTGTAAATGGATGACAGAACACAGACTGGGAGAGAGAAAAGGACAAACCTTACTAAAAAGTAAAATGGATAGGAAGTTGTGGAGAGTTACAATAAAATTTCACTTTAGGAGCATGGTTTTATCCAGTTGATGTCTGTGATTTTTAAAATTAATCTCAATAAGAATGCTGACCCATTCACATACGGTTTTTCCTCAGAGTATGTTTGCATATGTCTGTTTAAATGTGATCTTATTAAAAATATTGAAACCTACACTTAACACGAAGTCTTTATCTAGTATGTAACTAAAGTTACTATGTAGCATTAATTTGCATATACTTTTTATATTTTCATACAGTGTTTAAATGTTTGCTTTCCAACCACAAGACCAGGGTTTAAATCCTGCAATCATTGACTTGTTGATGTTAATGGCATAGGGAGGTAATCCCAGCATGCAGCACCCTTGGGAAGTATCCAAAACCATACTTGTGAGTAAAATTGGATGGACGGAATTGATGGTTGTGCTAGCAAAAAGTTATCAAAAATTTTGTTTGAGGATTCAAGCATACTGGCTTTGTTCAAACAGTTGCTTATATCAGATGATGTGTTCTCTCCATAACCTATAACTAAGGACTGCTCAGCATAGTTGCAGTATAAACCTCAGGTGGACTGAGGGTATTGAACAGACACAAGTGTGCCTGAACAGATGTTTGCAACAGGGATTAGCTAACTGCCCAAGTAGACAGGTATACTTGGATACAAGCATCTAACCATTGTTTTTTTAAGAGTAACAGTGGTTTTCTAAGCATTGCTTAGATATAGCACAAAACTGAAAGCATGAGGTTCCCAGTGAGGATCAAACTCACTATTCAGTTGTAATTGATCTAGCGAGTGGTGAGTTAATAAGTGTAGCTTAGATGTGGCACAAGGCCAAAAGCATGGGGAACCTAGCGATGATCAAACTCACTATTCAGTTGTAATTGATCTAGTGAGTGGTAAGTTCATACGTGTAGCTTAGATGTGGCACAAGGCCAAAAGCATGGGGAACCTAGCGATGATCAAACTTACTATTCAGTTGTAATTGATCTAGCAAGACAACCATTACCCTATGTCAGAGTGCCCATATTTTTTAAGCATGATGAATCTTCACTTTCTGAAAAAATCCTACCCCCACCAATATTTGACACGAGTATGGATTTTCCCTAGTATGCATCCTGTGAATTTTAAAACTTGAAATCTTTGAAAATGTTAAGCCACATACTTCACACGCAGTTTCTCTCCAGCATATATTTCTTTCTCATGTATTTGATGATAATTTTGTACTTTTAATTCTTTTCTCGGTTATTGTTTTGTTTCTATTATTGTCATTAAAGTAACATTTGATGACAAACTGTTTACTTCGACATCCAGTGTAGAATATATGTGTGTGTGTGTGTGTCTATGCATGTATGTTTCTATGTTCGTACCTCTTTGTCATGGTGGAGGGGCTTGCATAGTCCAATGACTTTGAGAATGATGCTGTTGGGTGTTCTAAATTCCTGGTAGGGCTAGGCTACTCTTCACAGCAAGGGTGAAGATGAGGACCCAGACTAAGCATGACCAACCCCAATGGTGTAACAAGCAAATGATGATAACAACAGTTGAACCAGCAGATGAAGAAGGCTACACATGATAGACATGCTAAAGAAGGCACCACTCAAAATTATAACAGATTTAGTGGCAGTCCGTAGCTGTTTTATAACTGAATTCTGCAAGTCTCGTTCCATATGTGCTACAAGGAGGCATGGTGGAGTAATGCATAGCGGCTCGGATTGAGGAATCGTAGAGCCGAGTTCGAATTCCAGTCGAATCCGTTACATTCACTTACGTGCTAACACCCTTGGGAAAGGTGTGAATCCTCTTCTCCCTCCAACTATGGGTAAATAGCAGGACAGACTGGGTTCTATAGCCTTGGATGGCAACTGGTCTAGGAGAAGGTCAACTCTGAATTCAAAAGCATTCGGCGTCTGCACCAGCATTCGGCGTCTGCACCGGCATCCGGCATCCTCTTGGTTACTCCTGCCTCTGCGTCTGTGGAAATTCTGCGGCAAGTAAGAGCATATTCCTCCCTCCACTGGGATAGCACGTGAGGTGAGGGGGCCGCGTGTGAAGTTCAAACTCCTTTGTTACTCCATTTCAAGAATTCACCGCCGTTGGAATCGGGAATGGCTGTCGCTCGTTTCAGCATTGGCGACAGATCGCCGTGCTTGGTCGGCCTTCGTTCCGGACGCGGTGAATTCCTTGGAAGGAGCCGGCTTAACCGATCCAGGGTGAATGCCGCAACATACATACATACATATGTGCTACAGAGGAAGGTCATGAAATTAAGTGTATGAGTCACTTCTTAACATATTCAGGTCCAGCTTGTACAAATTCATGTCATTGACACTTTCTACTCTGATTTTCTTTTAACTTCAATCAACTTTTGCAAAGCCAAACGGCGATAGGAAATGAATGACAGTAGTAGGTTTTGGTGAAACTGGAAGTTTCTACTCCTGAACCTGCATGTTGGTGGTGAATGTAGTCTCAATGTCAGCATCATAAAAAAAGCAATCAGTAAAAAGAAATTAAATTATTGGATACAAGATAAAGCCAACATAATTTTTTAATTGTTAAATTCTAAGAAAATTTTGAATGAAACACTTAACAAGAATGCTTTCTCACCAGTATCTGTTTGTATGTGACTTTTTAACTTTGAACAATGCATTTCACATGAATATGGTTTTTCACAAGGATGTATTCAGATGACTCGAGTATGTATTCGCATGTGAGTTTTTAATGTTGAATTCTGTGAAAATGTTGAGCTACACACTTCACATGAAAAAGGCTTCTCTCCAGTATGTATTCGCATATGTCTTTTCAAACTTGTGCTCTGTGAAAATGATAAACCACATACTTCACATGAATAAGGTTTCTCACCAGTATGTGTCCGCATGTGAATTTTTAACTTAGAACACTCTGAAAACTTTGAGCTACACATTTTACATGAATATGGCTTTTCACCAGTGTGTATTCGGATATGTCTTCTTAAACTTGAGCTCTCAGAAAATGCTGAACCACACACTTCACATGAATAGGGTTTCTCTCCAGTATGTGCCTGCATGTGATTTTTTAATGTTGAACTCTGTGAAAATGTTGACTGACAGACTTCACATGAATAAGGTTTCTCAGCACTATGTATTTGCATATGTTCTTTTAAAAGTGAGCTTTTAGAAAATGCTGAACCACATCCATCACATGAATATATTTTCTCATCAGTATGAGTTTGCATGTGTATTTTTAAATTTGTGTTCCGTGAAAATGCTGAACCACACACTTCACAAGAATATGGTTTCTCCCCAGTATGTATTTTCATGTGCCTTTTTAAATTTGAGAACTGTGAAAATGTAGAGCCACACACTTCACATGAATATGGTCTTTCACCAGTATGTATTCGTGTATGTTCTTTTAAAATTGAGCTTTTGGAAAAAGCTGAACCACAAACTTCGCACGAATATGTTTTCTCACCAGTATGTGTCCGCATGTGATTTTTTAAATTTGAGCTCTGTAAAAAAACTAAACCACATACTTCACATGAATATTGTTTTTCATCAGTATGCATTTGTGCATGTTTTTTTAAAATTGAGCTTTTAGAAAAAGCTAAACCACAAACTTCACATGAATATGTTTTCTCACCAGTATGTGTTCGCATGTGATTTTTTAAATTTGAGCTCTGAGAAAAAGCTAGATGACATACTTCACATGAATATGGTTTTTCACCAGTATGAGTTCGCATGTGGTTTATTAACTTTGAACTCTCTGAAAACTTTGAGCTACACACTTCACATGAATATGGCTTTTCACCAGTATGTGTTCGCATATGTCTTTTTAAACTTGAACCCTGAGAAAATGCTGAACCACATACTTCACATGAATATGGTTTCTCACCAGTATGTATTCGCATGTGACGTCTTAAACTTGAACTATCTGAAAACGTTGAGCTACACACTTCACATGAATATTGCTTTCTATCAGAATGTTTTTGTGTGTGACTTTTTAATCCTGAAACATGTGATAATGCTAAACCACATACTTCACAAGAATATGGTTTCTGCAAGTTTGTTTTCAAAGATACATTCTGTGAAAATGATGAACCACATCCTTCACATGAATTTGGTTTTTCACCAGTATGTATTCGCATGTGTGCTTTTAAATGTGAGCTCCCTTGAAATGTAGAACTACATATATCGCATGAATATAGTTTCTGTCCAGTATGTGTCTTCATATCAGTTGTTAACATTAAACTTTGAAAATTTTGAGTCACACTCATTACATATATTTGGTTTCTCACCTGAGTGCATCAGAATGTGCCCTTTTAAATTTTAATAAATCTGTGAATGCTGAACCACACATGTAACATCAGTATGGCATTTCTCCCATGTGTGTCCACATGTGAGCTTTTTAATTGTAAACTCTGAAAAATCCAATCCTCCTGCTACATGGGTATATGAATTGTCTCCAGTGTCTGCTTCTATGCCAGTCTTTTGATGGGGATCACCTTTCATGGAGAGATAATCTGTGCAAGAAAATAGCATATTTTCAGAAATCTAGAATACAAATATAAACACATTTAAAAATGTTTTCTGCTCTAGATTTCATCAGTTTATCTATTATAAACCACAAATTTACAAACATTTATATTAATTCTGCATTTTCCTATTTAGCATTGAATTGATGTTTATAGTTTTTCTGTACAATATGAAGACATTAAAGGAGTTCATTTTTCACATTATTAAAGATATTCTTTTAGCTATGGTTAGAAATTTACATTAATGTGGAAATATAATCTGCAGAAGAAAATTAGTTTTACTCTTTATTAGATCACACCAACTTCGCCAATCCATGGCAATATCAGATACCAAATGCTTTTGTTTTATAGAAACTTAGCATTAATGCTAATATGTTAGTATTTTCTTAATATATTCCCATTCCTGTTCTCACTTATTGGTAGAACAGTTCTCATTATACATCTTACATCATTGTATGGATACAAAATCAACAAAATAAGGTGAATCAAAAATAAATCATTTCACTTCATATATGATTTTTGCTGTATGAAAATGTGTTTACTTTTAAATTTTACATAATTCTGAAGAGAACTGATGAGGGAATAAAATGTCATTATATTTCATCTTGTACAATTTTAAGATGTCTTAAAAACTATAATTTTGGATTAGACATGAAAAAAAAAGAAAAAAAAAAAAGAAATGCATCCAGGAAGTAAATACACAACAAAATCACTAGAAGATATTTCTTGCTTTAAGACAAGATTTAATATCAAGAAAATCAGAGATAGGACTGCACAAATTTGAGAGTAGAGGACTGCTCAACATGTCATAGCATGTATTAGAAAAAATGACAGTGTAATTTGAATTAGTTTTCCTCTTATACAAAGTCTAAGATAGATTACAAGGATGTAAAATGTTTTGCTCAGGAGATATTTTTTATTTCTTATGGCAAAAAGAAAATGTTTGCTTTTCCTATGTAGTTTAGAGTAAGTTTTCAGATTGACATTAGATCCCGCCAACTTTGCCAATTGATGGCAATACAAGATACAAAATGCTTTTGATTTATAGAACAGCATCATCTTAGTATTAATTTTTGATAACAACATATCCAGAGGATGGTCATTTTTGTGAAATATTTTCTTAATATATTCAAATTCCTTTTCTGATTGGTAGAATAGATCTCATTAATACATCTGACATCATTGTATGGGCATGAAATCAACAAAATAGGGCGAATCAAAAATAAATCACTTCATGTATGAATGATTTTGGACACAAACTGAGTTTTCTTTGAAATGTCACAATTTGAAAGTGAACAGATGATAGAATAAAATGTCACTATATACAAATTTGTGCGATGTCTTAAAGATACACAACTTTTTAAGGAATCACAGATGCAAAATTAAGATATATGGTCTCTGGTTTCAAGATTTAATGTCATGAAAAAAAAAATGCTCCTTCTTAAAACTTACACATATTTTAAGAAGGTAGAAAATGCAAAAGGTTTTCCTTAATTATATAGAGTGAAAATATTTTTATTCAATTTTGGGTTTTCTTATACTGTTCAAAAAAACTTTTGCTAAGTTATCAGATTGACACTAGAGACCAAAAGTGTTAACGTAGCTATAAGAAGAAAATAAAAGAAGTACAAAGTCGGTGAAAAAAAACAAAAAAACAACAGATTTGTGGATTAATCAATGCAATTTAACCCGATAACCTCTGAAGTGAATGCTTTTTATTTCTCTCACAAGTGAAACTGGTTACTTACAATTGTTGTGTTGAGATGGGGGGGGGGGAACTGATTGCTCTCCCAACAACCTGGGATAATAGGGAGAAAGACAAAAGAAACAGGGGGTAACAAAAAAAATAACACTGCTTCGAAAACCACAGCAACTTGAGGAACAAAATTCCTACAGGACCGACTTCACAAGACACTGTGTCCTGCTGACTGCTGTTTCCAACTTTTTTATTAGCATGAGGCATCTTACAAAGACCCGGATCTTGACCAGTTACAGAAAGACATGTATCTAGTTAGACATGTCAAAAAAAATTGATTTAACTGGTGTTGACAAATATGTTGACATACAATTTGATCTGCACTGACGTGTGTTTGTCACAGTTTTAATATTTTTTTTTATATAAAAAAGTGCCAAGAGAATTGAATTGAAGAGAAAACCAAACTGGACAACTGAATTGGATTGCTGGCATGACACACCAATACAGGCTTGCTATTTGTCAGCTGAGCCCAGCAATCACAAATGCTAAAGTTAGCCATCTAAATAAGGTAAATAAGATCTTCAGGCATGTGTACAATCCACCTAGTGCTATCTAATTTGCGAGACTTAAAAATCTCAAATATTTAAAGGTTTTAAGATATACTGATGAATAAAGACAAAAGGAAAACTTATCTTAGTCGACGCGTTTCGTCCTCTGAGGGACTTTATCAAGGCAAATGTAAGGATTCTATTTTGTGACAAGTATTTGTATACAAGAGCAGAAATGTTATTGGTTTTTCAAAATAGGTAGGCTGATGAATAGTCATCAGGTTAGTGGAAATATCAGGCAAGTTCATGAACATGAGGTGCCTTAAAAACAAAAGTGAGTAAATTTTTAAAAAATTTTTTTATGTATATGTATTTAAATTATTTTGGATGGGAATTGATTTATGTGTTATATGATTTGATGAACAAGCCCCCAACTATTTTTAAAAGAATTCCCATTTGCTTTAAAAACAAATCGAAATTCTTTTAAAACTAGTTGGGGTCTTCAGATTATAATAAGCTTTAAAATATGCGATTAGTAAATACAGTTTTATTTACTAACAATATTCCCTAAAAATTATCTCATCAAAATTGAACTTTAAAAGATTCACAAAGTTTATAATTTATTCAATTTTAAACTGCAAAAAAAATCTTGTAAAAATTGATTTTTCATCGAAAAAATGTTTTTCTTCAGACAATAATATTGTCTTTAATATATATTATTCATAAAATCAACTAAAAGCTTCTCTAATTAAATAATGTCTTAGTTTTATTGCATTTTTTATTTTTTGATTCAGAAAAGATTTTCGGTAAGATGGAGACCGATTTTGCAAAATAAAATTGGTGATTTAAATTCTTCAAAAAAATTCTGCTTTTAACTAATATAGTCACTACAAATTATCTCAATGAATTTCTGAAGCTTTCAAAAAATAAAGTATGGGGGAGAAGTACGTAAAAAAAATATTTTTACCAAGATTTTCTAATAAAAAAATTTCATCCATTTGTGAATAAGTCCTGAAAATTTCATTAAAATCCAGCAATTATTTGATTTTTGCAAGAATTTCCAAATTAATGTGTCTGTCACCATAAAAAAGAGGTAAAATTTTGCTATGCTAAAAAATTTAGTATAGGTACCTCTACAAAATGTAAACAAAAGAGCATAGCATGATGAAAAAGATGCCAAACTTGACAAAAACAAAATTTTATCGTCTAATGTTCATATTATTATTAAAGAGGAAAGATCAAGGTATTTTTGGGGTAATTTTTTTAATCGTTCCTAGCACATCCAAAATTTTCGTTAAAAATCTTGTTTTTTTTGTCAAAAAAAAAAAAGAAGACAGATAATCCATCATTTTCAATCATTTTTTCCATTTTATAAAGAAGATGAAAATCTCACTTTGAAATTCTTTTAGAAATCAATTACCATTTTCTCAAAACTTATTTTAAAAAAATCAGAAATTATAATGTTCATTTAAAATATTTTGAACCAAGCTTAACTTAGCTTCTGCGCCGAAAAAATGTAATTTGAAAATTAAACAAAGCAGATCATAACCTTTCGCGTCACTTGACAAGTGACGAAAGACATTTTCATGACGTTTAGATAACTTACGGGAGGATAATTCTTTCTACGGATGGAAGGAAGTGTACATAAAATACTATAATTTTATGTACATTTATTACATTTTACTGTGTTATTTGTATTTCCATTCATTTAATTATTAATTTTTATATTTAATTTATGAAAAATGTCATAACTGAGATTAATATAAAAATAATTTCATAAGATGATACTGATACTTGTAGGTACCATTCTCAGTTGAAATTGAAAAATCAAATTAACTTCTCCATACGTGTTTCGCAAAAGTAAAGGCCTTTACAGCGGAGAACAATGCTTAACTCAAATAGCACAACTTAATTGTATTCTGGTTGGTCTTCTGTACTTTATAATTACCGCCCGATTATAAACGCAAAATTACATTTTTTAATTACTGTGGATCTTCTGATTGGTCGAAATTAAACAATTTACGATGCACTAAAAAACGATCTATCTTATAAGGACACTTAGAAAACCCGATGCACTTTTAACTAATTTTATAATATTTTAACAACTTAAATGTAAAAATCTATTATAATTAAATAAATAAATAATTGTATTAAAAATACATTTTTCATCGAAAAAATCTTTTGCTTTCAGAAAATATTGTTCATATTCATAAAAACAACTAAAATCAAATAAAAGCATTTGAAATTAAATAATATCTTTGTTTTATTGAGTTTTTTTATGTTACAATTCAGAGCTGATTTTCAGGTAGGGGGGGTCCAATTAAAAACAAAAACAAAACATGATTTGCATTCCTCAAAGCCTTGTGCTTTTAACTATTGTAATCATTAAATCCGATGCAATCGAATTTCTAGAGTTTTCATAAAATTAGTTATGGGAGGGGTAATAAATATTAAAAAAATATTTCTGCCATGAGTTTAATAAAAAAAAACATATTTATAATAATTTCCATCATCTATGAATAGTTTCTGAAAGTTTGATTAACTTCCGACAATTTTTTTCAAGATTTTCCAAATTAATGTGTGTCATACAAAAAAAACGTGCTAAAAATTGTATATGTTGTTTTACTAGTTCCAGTGATACAAAGAGAAACAAGGTTTTTTTAATCAAAATTTAGAGAATGTTCTAAGAAAGAAGGAAAAAATTTTTAAAATAATTACAAAAAACTTTGGTCTTTCGTCTTCGTAATAACACAAGCATTTAGACGATAACATTTTGTTTTAGTCAAGTTTGGCGTCTTTTTTATCATGCTATGCCATTTTTTTAGCGATTTCGTGGAGTATCCTATTTTAGTACAACCGCCGACTCAAGAAAAATAAGTTTTTAAAGCAAAATTTCGAATGTTCTAAAAAGGAGTAAAAACTTTAATAAATTAATAAAAAAATATTTGTTCCTTAATTAATTTAATAATAACATAACGATTTTGACGATAAAACTGTTTTCATTACATTTTTTGGAAAGTGTTCATCAAGGTATGCTGATTTTTTAGCGATCTCGTGGAGATACCTATAACAAAGATTTTCACGATAAAAATTTATTTTTATTTTGGAGGCATTTTTTCATCATGGTATGCTCACCTTTTAGCGAATCAGTGGAGGTACCTAAATGGCAGTTTTTATTTTATCCTTTGACCTCACAGGCTAGCGTGCGTAAATAAAACGTTTAAAAAAGTAATCATTTATGATTACTTTTATAAAATATTTTTAAAAAATACTTTTAAGTGTTAATAAACTTATATTATAAGTGTTAATTAATCCTTAAATTTTCTAATATAATTTGAAACACATCTCTAAGACAAATAATAATGTATTGTTTACATTTTTTTTATATACAATGACGCTTCGATGAGTCGAGTGACGAAAAAACGTGCCAATGTTTTAATTTAAAGATAAAAAAAAAGAAGTTTATTTATATATGGAAATTAATTTTTCTTTTAATTCGGATTAGAGAATGAGGTCATTATATTTCAAACAGAACGGAAAATTGTTGAATTCAAAGAAAGTATTAAATTATTTAAAATGTGTTTTCGGGTTTTCTTTTTTAGAAAGTCGGTGACGGTCCAATTGTCCTACTTGACTTGCGAACCGTTACTTCTTTGTTTTACATTTATAAAATAAATGTTTCTCTACAATTTTGTAAATCAAAAAACTTTATACTTACTTCCTTTGGTCAGTATTTTTTGTAATCTTTGAGGTAATTCGTAATTCTGCATTGGAATAGGAGGAACGATAGAATTTAGGGTAAAACAAAAACAAATATTTAAGTTGAAGTTTCTTAAAAATAAATCCTATCTATTGCTGGCATTTGGAAAATAACTTTAGAAGAGGTAAAGTCAAGGGAGATAATTTGTCCTTTTGCAATAAATTTTACAATATAATAAGAAAATTCATTTAAATTAAATTTTAACGGAATCATTAAGTTTTCGTTTTCTTTTTTTGTATTAGTTACAATAATAAATGAATAAATTTTTGGTAAAATGCTTAAAATGGCGAGTTAAAATTTAAATAAATTGTTTATTGTTTTCATTATTTTCAAATACATTTTTTGATTTTTTTCGAAATATGTATTATTATTCAGATATATACAGTGCTGTTCAATAAAAGTGACTCACCTGATTTTGTTTTTACTAAATGGTCTCTTTGATTAAACGAAAGTTGAGCTAAATTCAAAGGATAAGCGATCTAAAATCTGAAGAAGAAGCTTTGAAAGCTCTTCGAATTTAGCAGTAAGTACTGTCAAGATTCCGTTCAGCATAATGTTCTGGTGATGCTTTTCTTTTCATGGAACTGGACTGGTTTCTTAAAAAAACTTATTGAAAAAACCCTCAGGAGCGAGCAGTACAAGAGAATTTTAGAGTCTTGTCTGTTTCCTTCTGGTGAAAGGGTGCAAATCGACCCCACCAAGCTCATTTTTATGCAGGATAATGCTCCCTGTCACAAATCAAAATTGATGAAGGAATACTTTGATGAGAAGCAGGTGAGTGTTATAACATGACCGCCCCAATCTCCTGACCTCAACGCCATAGAAAACTTATGGAGCATTATAAAGTACAGGCTCTCGAGAAAGCAGTTGAGCAACAAAGAGAATTTGATTGTGAATTTCATATCCGAATGGAATTCAAATTCAATGCTTGGAGATGAGATTTGCCAGAACCTAATCAAGTCAATGCCAAAAAGGGTTGAAAAGGTTATTCAAAATAAAGGAGGACCCATAGATTATTAAATATTTCGAAATATATTACCTATTATGAATTAATTATACCTCTATTATTCTTTATTTAAAGCTGTTCGGTTATGTTTCTATTGATTACTAGTTGCAGGAAATAAGTGAGTTACTTTTTTTGTACAGAGTTTTTTTTCCTAAATCTCATTTATCCAAAATTATAATTATCAATAGAATACCTTAGGGTGAGTAAACTTTTTTAGGTGGTCGGGAAGGGGTCTTTATTAGTAAGATTAAAAATTAGTTTGACCCCAAAAACAATAGGCGAAAAAATTTTTCAGTGAAAACCATCAGGTGAGTCACTTTAATCGAACAGCACTGTATATTTTCCATTCATTCTGATGCATTTTATTTCTTTTTTTCTCTGAGGAAACGCTTTTTAGATGAAGCCAGCTATTCCCTATAATTCTTCTTATTTTTATGAGTGCGTATGAAAAAAAAAAATAGCCTTTCTGAATTGTTTTTATCTAGATGGTTTTCCAGAACATCTCCAACGTCCATCCTAATTTTTGGATACCAAGGTTATATTGCAACAGCAATCTTCACAATTTTTTCTGTTCTTTGTCCTTATGGATGTTATAGCTATTACTGCTGGGTTGATTCTTTCACCTAAACATCCAAGACTTGTTGAATTGGTTTCGTCGCCGAAATAAATAGACCAAGAAGAGACTGAAAGATACGGAGACACTAGAGGGACAGTTTAGGGCACTGACTTTCTTTCTTTCTTTTTTTTCTTAGATTCCAACGACCTCTTGTTGGGGAATTTCCTTCCCGAACAGTTGGCACATGTTCACCAGCCAAGGTCCAACAGAGAAAGAGAGACTTGTCGGAGTTGTATTTATTGTACGAAAGTACAAATGTGGCACAAGGCCGAAAAAGGGGAAATGGGAAAGGACGGTCATCTTCTGTCTTAACTTTCAACTTAGCTAGGCGCAAACACTGACCCGAACATACAAACAATATTCCTTTCACCAAAACAACACATCCATTACATACCATTCTTACTACATCCACCATAATACCTCAGAGACTCTATGAAGTCCTAACTAGTCCCCATATTTACAATACATTGTCTGTGGGGGGAGGGGTAAAAATAACAATCTAAAATCCCCAATGAATATTTACAATGAGTATAACTATATACAAGAAACTAAACAAAAGATTTTGTTAGTAGAAAACCCCCCACAGCTCTAAATATGGCAGAAATGTCAGTTAACTGGACGAAATCAATGCGGGGCTGAAAAAAAAACCAAAAACATTCGTACAAAGCAAACATTCACAACAAACACGCACACATTCAAACACAGCAACAAGGGTGTCGCAGTTAGCTCCTCCTCAGTTCTTTAATCCTTCAACAGAGGTCTCTCTCCCCCGAGTATAAATACTGGCTGACCCTTCTCTCTCTCTCTTTTTCGACTTAGGCCAGAGGTCGCTACTTCGCGCGGAGGTGAGGTAAAACATCTCTCTTTTCCACTTACACCAATGAATATAAACTAAATTTGTTTATTACTTTTCAAAGGGGAGAATTTATATCTGTCTGTATTTCTGAGATGAGGTATAGTAACTACACTATTAAATTTATTTACTTTGTTCAGTTGTGGAAATATTTTGGGAGGTCTGTTTCACGGTGCCTGGAAAATTCAGTAATGGAAGATTCAGTAATTTTAACAAGGTATGAAAATTCAGTAACTATGAAATAAAAGTCAATTGAAAATTGATTTTAGGGCCATTCCCCTATAATTTTGAAATAGGAATGAGGCGATAGAGTATTTGTTTCTTTAAAAAGAAATGGCTATCTAAAACTTTATTTATTACTTTTTTATTAAAATAATAATTTGAAAAGAATATACAAGAACTTAAATTAAATAAACCAATTTTATTTGCCTGAAAACGATAGAGGATTGTAATTAAATAAATATAAAAAAAAATATTGGAGGTGGGGGCCTAGCCCCCTATTCAGAAAGTATGGCCCTGGTATTGTTGCAGTGGGGTTTTTATCTGAACTGGAACTCATGATTTTTTTTAGTTAATATTTATTTAAATGTATGGGAGGTGGAGTATCCCCTTTCAGAAAGTACGGCCCTGGTATTGTTGTGGGGTTTTATCTAGACCCCCATATTAATAATAGTATTATTACATACATACTTTTAAAAAATATTGGGAAAGGAGGCCTAGCTCACTAAGCCGCCCTTCTGCAAGTATGGCCCTGGTCTTGTTCCAGTGCCAGTGGGGTTTTATCTGGACCCCACAATTTTCAGTTATTTAAAAATATAAGGCAGTTTTAACTGGGATATAAAGAGACCCACCAGGAGATGTCTGATCCTGAAACACTAGATGGTAAGTTATTTAAATCGATTAACAGAAGTAACGACAGGTCTTGTGTGAAAAAAAACTTTATTCCAAATCTTACAATAAACTGTCCCAGAAAGTGCTTACTTAAATCACTATGACTTACTTTTAATATTAATATTTTAAAAATAAAATTATGTGAAGAACGTAAAAAGGCGTAAAAACTCTATTTACGTACGGAAATTAATTTTTCATTTAATAAGGATTAGTTTTTTAGGCTATAACCTTTAAAATAAAACCACAATTCAACGTCAAAGAAGAAAAGATATTTGTGGAATCTTTTATGACAGCCAGTTTACCCTCCGCTAAGAAATGCACTCTTCCTGTTACGATTTTACCAACATCATACTTACAAAATAATCAACAGGCTTAATCAAATTGGTTAATCACCTTCAATCCAGCTTGCTGATTGGTCAGTTTCGACCAATCAGATCGCTCCCACGCGCAAAATCTATTTGGGCGGCAACTCGGTTTCGAGCATCCCACGTGATACAACGAATTTATAAAAAAAAAAAAAAACCAACACGAGTGATTTTTGCTCTCTTTTTCGCTACGTTTTAATTTGTTATTTTATTCCCCTCCTCCCACAAACGATAAATTGTATATATGGGGTCTAGTTAGTATTTTCATAGAGTCATTGAGGTATTATGGTGGGTGTGGTAAGAAAGGAAAGTAATAATGTGTTTTGGTGCAAGAAATATTGTTAGTATGGGTCAGCGTTTGTGGCTAGCTAAGTTTAGAAGTTAAGACAGAAGACCGACCTTTTCCCCATTCCCCACTTCGGCCTTGTACCACATTTTCTGTTATACACAGGAATAAATAATCTCTTTTTCGCTGCGTTCTTCTTCGTCACTCGTACGTCTCAACACCGCTGCCAAAATGTGACTCTTAAAGAACTCCCGTCTTGACTAATTCAGTCAGACGTTAAAGAACTTTACAACAATTTATGCAAGTATAATTCCAGCATCTTTTATCCAACTTGCATAATACACAATTCAAAACATACTCAATCTTCTAAACTGCATTTTAATAATCAACTTATTCGTTATGAGTCTAGGTACAAATATTACCTAATCAAAGAGATGTAACTCCGTCTGACTTTTTCAGTTCAAATCACATGCATGTATATTCAATACTTAATAAATTCAATTATGTTTTAAATCATTATTTTTGTCTTTTGTTAATTGTTGTGGATGGAAGATCATTGAACACGCACAATTTTAAGCCTTCTGATCATTCAAATCTTCTGATATCTTTTAACATCTTCACACAATCCCAACACATTGCAAAAGAGTTTTTTAAAATTTTAGGAAGTTCGCGGATTTAGGTGCCGCCATTAAATACTTTCTTTGGTGATCTTTTTGCGCTTCTGTGATGCAATCAAATATTTTCTCCAAAAAAGTCTTTTCAAAATAAAATTGGTTTTATTTTTCCGTTTGTAAAATTGAGTTTAAAAATTTAGAATCGGCGACATAATCGCCTGCGGAAAAATGAAAGTAAAACATCTGCTAGAAGTCTTTTTTAAGCACTTTTTGAGAGAAAAACTAAAACACAAGTTAAATTGTAGAACGTGGTGATCGAATAAAAACACGAAATAAAATAAAAATACAAAATTAAATAAAAGTACAAAATAAAATAAACATAAAAATCTCCCAGGAGTCCCCTGACAGGAAAAACAATTTACGCATGTGCAAAAAGAGAGATTTCCTGGCGCCAAAAAAATAAACGAAGAATCTGTAGCGGACCGTGGGGGTGAAGATGTGAAGAGATATCAGAAGGTTAAAATTTTCTGCTAGCCGGTCCAGCTACAAGGGAATGTCGGACTTTAATTAAGTCCAAAGAAGACAAAGAAAACAAACAAGACCGATATACATGGGTAAACGAATATATATTAATAACAAAACAAGTTAAACAAAGACATGGACTGTTACATGTTATTTTTACCCCTCCCCCCACAGAAAATGTATTGTAAATATGGGGACTAGTTAGGACTTCATAGAGTCACTGCGGCATTATGGTGAATGTCGTAAGAATGGTATGTAATGGATGTGTTGTTTTGGTGAAAGGAATATTGTTTGTATGTTCGGGTCAGTGTTTGCGCCTAGCTAAGTTAAAAGTTAAGACAAAAGATGACCGTCCTTTCCCATTTCCCCTTTTTCGGCCTTGTGCCACATTTGTACTTTCGTACAATAAATACAACTCCCGACTTAGACGTTGGTCCGCTACCTCGCGCGGAGACGAGGTAAAATCGTTCTTTTTCCACTTACACCAAATATGTGACCTCTCACAGATACAGCGTTTCCCAAATTCTGGGAACGCGCTAAGAACAATACACGTACGTACGAACACTTACAACACACACACACACATAATTTCTCCATACAAACCCGATGTAACAGTTTTAAATTTTTTTTCAGCCCCGCATTGATTTTGTCCAGTTAACTGACATTTCTGCCATATTTAGAGCTGTGGGGGGTTTTCTACTAACAAAATCTTTTGTTTAGTTTCTTGTATATAATTATACTCATTGTAAATATTCATTGGGGATTTTAGATTGTTATTTTTACCCCTCCCCCCACAGACAATGTATTGTAAATATGGGGACTAGTTAGGACTTCATAGAGTCTCTGAGGTATTATGGTGGATGTAGTAAGAATGGTATGTAATGGATGTGTTGTTTTGGTGAAAGGAATATTGTTTGTATGTTCGGGTCAGTGTTTGCGCCTAGCTAAGTTGATAGTTAAGACAGAAGATGACCGTCCTTTCCCATTTCCCCTTTTTCGGCCTTGTGCCACATTTGTACTTTCGTACAATAAATACTACCCCGACACCCTTGAGTCAAAGAAATTTTCAACAGATGCGATAGCCAAAGAATGAACATAGAACATGGAGAAAGTGGTACACTAATTTGGTGACGAAAGAACCACAAGAATGAAAACATAACAGTGCAAGATAAAAACAGGTAAGTGTTATTTTTCATGTTTTCTATTTGATATTGTGAAATTTCTATCTATGTGAGTCTAAGAAAAATATCAAACCTGGCTGGAAATGAATTACATGCTAAGCAATCAGTAGCAGGCATAAGGCCACTTCAGCACCTAAAGTGTTTAGAAGGGAAAATTAACTGAAAACTACAGTATTTACATTAGTCGGACTATTGTCCTCATCTTTGTCGCCATATTTGTCACAACGTTTCGGCCGTTGTACGCTCTGGCCTTCTTCAGGTGGTTGGAATTTCGAACCTGAAGAAGGCCGGAGTGTACAACGGCCGAAACGTTGTGACAAATATGGCGACAAAGACGAGGATAATAGTCCGACTAATGTAAATACTGTACATAATACCTCATCTCAGAAATATAGACAGTAACTGAAAACTGTTTAAACAGATGTAGCATAACTATCCCATCATTATGTATTTACATGGACAACTACTACAGCAACAAATGTTACTTTTTTGATGTCAACGAACAATCATTGCCATTTTTGTAATGATCATTGCAGTAGAGACTTTGTAATCGTTGATACAACTATAGTACGTTGTGGAACAATGCTGGTGTCAGGCACCTTCGAATAATCTCACACTAATAGTACTTGCTCGATAATACTCACTTGAAAGTAACCAGAATGGTGATCTAAATAAAGAAATAGTATAGCAAATAGAGTAGAGAATAGCGGTCCATATAGTAATAGAGGATAGAGTAGAAATAGCGATCCAAATAGTATAGAGGATAGACTAGAATATAGCAATCGTTTAGACATCACACTACCTTCCATTTATGCATTTCCCTTACAGTCATGTGATCTACTTAATTCAATAATGGGATCGCCTGTGTTTGTTCACTGGCGATCTATGTTCAAACTCAAGTGTCGGCAGCAACACTATTTCTATATAACAGTTACTTCTCCAGGCAATGAGAGATGATGCATTAAAAGGTGTTTTCCCGTTGCTGTAAGGTTGCCTATGTGTCTTTTCTATAAATACTTTCATGGTAATTGTTTAGATGAGCTTTTCGCTATGGTACCTAGACTTTTGAATTGAGACACTGTACTAGTGTAAATGCTGGTTGTGTTGAAAAGATTGATGTGGCTGCGTGTTGAATAGCATTTAACAATTATACATTTTTTGAATTAAGGAAAAACAATGGAAAGCCGATTTTTTGTTTCAACGATAAAATATATATTAAAATCAACAAACACTAAACATTTTTTGTAATGTGTGAAACAATAAGAAAGAAAAAGTAGTTTCCCTTTATCTGTTAGCTGAAAGATTAAATGTAATAAAACAAGTTTTCTGAATAAGAATGTTCAAAGTTCTGTTTTAGATAGAATGATGTTTTCAGAAGAACATGTAGTAATTCAGTTGTGGATTATATATAACTAACAGAGCTGTTGCAACTTGGCTTGTTACATAGAACTGATGGTGAATGATATTTAAGTTCTGTGTGTGTGTGTGTGTGCACAGTAAGTAGAGTGAATAGTCTGTGTAGACGCGTGTGAGTTGCTGAGTTCTACTGAGTTCTGCTTCTACTGTCTATTTTTGGAACAAATCCTGGTTTATATTACTATCGGTAGGCTCCCAGAACAACGGTGGGAGAAATTTCAAGAGAACACAAAAAATATCTGATTGGATGAAAAATTACCCAATTAACAGTAGGAAAAATTCAGTGTGGTGAATGCGATCAGTAAATTGTCCTGTGATAGTTAGTATTTATTATTTGACCAATCACAGTTGAGAAAAATGTAGGCGTGGCAAACATAGTAGTAATCACTACACTAGACTGGCATTAAGATTTCATCAATTTAGAGTTGAACTGGCTAGATGTAGCCATAAATTCTATGCTGTTTCTTTTCTCACATTTCTCACCTGTGGAACTTCCTTCCGGCTCCATGCTTTCCAGCCAACTTAAATCTGCAAAAATTTTAATGCAATGTCAATCGTTATCTACTGTCCTCCTGCAAATTAATAGAGAATGCTGTGCAACAGTCTTGAATTTTGAGACCAGAACAAGTAGAGAAGGTTACTACTAAAATGCAGAAGAATCTGTTAAGAAAACCAAAATTCAAAAAAGTGCCAGTTCTGTACTTCTCAGTATGAACCAGGTAGGGAGAAATGTCTAGCTTATGGAAAAACATGCCTGATGTGTCAAGGCAAGAATCACTTTGCAGCAAAATTCTAGTTGCCAAAGAAGCGGATTCAGATAGTGCATACACAACAACTAGTAGCAGTAGTCAGTCGGCATTTGAACACATGGATATGATCATGACTGTGCTTCAGCTTGATAGTTGATCTTTGGTGAGCTTGCTATGTGTGAAATCCGAAGCCTTCCGTCAAAACCCTCATCACATAGAATGGAACAGAGATGAAACCATTGGGCAAGTGGTGTATAAGGATGGTTAACCCCAAAAAACAAAAAGAAATATGTTGTAAATTTTGTGATTTTGAGAGATGATTTTATCAACTCCTAGGGACAATGACCAAGGAGGAGTTTCAGATGGCGGCTAGAATCTCCCAAGACAATGAATTGGAAACACACACACACACCTGTTAGCAAAGCTAATGAAAATGTGGAATTTGCAGTAATGATGGTGAAGAATCTTTTCCAGAAAGCCAATGCTGCTCAAATAGATCCATATTTGGCAATATTGGATCACTGAAAGATACCTGTAGTTGTCACTGAATAGTGTGCCAATAAATCTAGCTAGGGTTAATTGTATTTTATCATTTACAATGTAGATGATGTAGGGGAAACAACTTTGCAAGGGTCATCTCAAATCCCACAATTCAACTGTGCACTTTTTCGGTCATGTGACTAGTTCTGAATTTGGAAGGAAAGTCAAAGCAAGGGAAAACTCCAGGCTCATAATACTAATACTAAAAATTAGAATTTTTTTAAGAAATAATTAGTCTCTAGCCGTTCATGACATTGATTGTTGGCACAGAAGGTAAATATAGTCTTAAAATTTCTGTGAATTTGCTGTAGATTGGAAAAATTTATAATTGAAAATTTAGTAATTACTTTGTATGTATGCCTTTTGTTTCAGTATTTCACGGTGTTTCTGAAGAAATTGTTGTAATGGAATGTCCCACACTTCTTATCGCTTATGTGGACTAACTATATCAGTAGCTATATATAGTGAGCACGGGACATATCTGAGGGCTTGCTTTGGCAATTAGTTGGAGATTTGTCTCCAGCTCTGCTGGCCAAACTCTGAAGGCAGAGAGGAACCCAGACGAAGATATGCCAAAGGGCAGAGTCTCATCTGGGGTGGTAGACAGCTATCCAACCCCATTTTTTACAGGGTCTATGGGGAATTTTTGCCCGAGCCTACATGCTCGTATACCCCACGTTAAATTCGGCCTTGTGCCACATCTGACCATGCGGGGCAGTTGGCAAATATCCTTGCTTCGGTTTAGTTGGAGATTTGTCTCCAGCTGTGCTGGTCAAACTCTCTGCCTTCGGGCAGAGAGGGACTCAGACAAGGCTATGTCGAAGGGCAGAGTCTCATCTGGGGTGGTAGATAGTTACCTGACTCCATTTTTTATGGGGTCTACGGGGAACTTTTGCCTGAGCCTATGAGCTTGGTTTTGCCCCACATTAAAAAAAGGCCTTGTGCCACATCCTGCCACACGGGGAGGTAAGGTAAATAAACTTACTTCGGGAATTACTAGCCTGCCACCCGATTCCGTCTTTCAGTAGTGTATTCTCTTTTACAATAAATCTCTCATTTTTCATCTACACACGTGTTGCTGTTCCTTCACTTGAGTACCATCTTTGTCTGCTTGTAACCTCTTTAAGGATACCACAGAAATAAAAAAATTATATTTCTTCATTACATCAGACAGAACTTTGTGTTCTTACTTTACCAAAAGAAAGGTCAAGACCAACTATAATACTAACAAAAGATTTTCTGTCACCAACATAGAAGCTTATGTCGAGAACAAAAACTCTTTTCCCAGCCCCAAATGACCCGCTAAAACTGGATATACTCAGAAATATATAATAGGCATTGACTTGTGAAGGTAGAAAGCAAGAACTCTACTTCAATTAGAAAGTCAAATCTTTGCTGCTTCTACTCACAGGGGAAGTTGTATGGTTGAAACCACATGTAAGGAGTAAGGCTAGAGGACTATAAGAAAAAGAAAGTTGAGTGAATATCTGTTATGCAGGAGGGCAGTCTACCCAGTAAATGCCTTGGTCACTCATGTTTTGCTCATTCCTCTTAAGTAGTAATAAAAAAAAAATGTCTTCTTTCACAAGGGGAAAGATGTTTTGTGGGACAGTGCTTACTAAGCAGGTCATGGGATGTAGGAGTATGGAAAGTTTAAAATAAAGCAGACTGCTGTGATGACATACAAGTCATGTCACTTAGTGTCAGGTGCCATAGCCAGAGAACAGGCATAGAATAAAGTCTAGGTTTGTTTATTACACTTGTTTTTGAGAGAACTATTTTGTTTCTTTTTTTTAAAGAAGAAAAAAAACTTAAAAGACAACCTTGTTGAAGTGGCCTGTCAGAGACTCACCAGGAAAATGAATGTTTTGATTTACTTGAAAAGATAGTGAAATATGTCTGTCAGTGAAAAACTCATTGTTACAAATCAAGCATTTTCTGTGCAGATCTTGCATCCACTTCTGAGGTCCATTGACCATTCTATGAAAACTACAGTTGGTGTTTTTGAGGCTTATGACCATATCACATTGGTTCCTTTCATGTACAATCACCAAAGTTAAGCAACATTGAGCCTGGTTAGTGCCTAGATGAGTGACCACTTGGGAATACTAGGTGCTGTAAGCTTGGATGTGTGGAGGGTGTAATGGATAATGATTTGGAATTGTTAATTGATGAGCTGAGTTTCAGTTGGATTCGTTATATTCACTTACATGCAGATATACCATAACTGATAACTGACATCCATCAAACATGGCTCGTGGAACTAGAACAGTCTACCCCAGGGATCGAAATAAAGGGTTCGGTTCGAAATTCCAACCACCTGAAGAAGGCCGGAGCGTACAACGGCCGAAACGTTGTGACAAATATGGCGACAAAGATGAGGACAATAGTCCGACTAATGTAAATACTGTACATAATACCTCATCTCAGAAATATAGACAGACTAAAAATATATTCTATTTTTGTTTTTTATAATTTGAATTCAATTTTTTTTTTTTCATGAAAATGCTTAAAATCACCAGCTGATATGTCGCCATTTGCACTGACAGTTTGGACAAAATACAATAAGCATCCTTTATTTAGTTTTAAAAATAAAATTAAATTAAAAACAATATAAAAAAAAAGATTTAAACTGTGAAAATATCCATTGATATCTGATTAAAAATGAGATTCACTTGATGTTCATTCATTTGGGCAACAATTCAAATTTGGATGCATCGGACAGCAATACCACATGAAAGGAACAAGGTAGAACTTCTTTTCAATTTGCATACACTTTGAGTTTGATGGTCCCTGTGATACAAAGATGAGGACAATAGTCCGACTAATGTAAATACTGTAAATCATTATTATTTTAAAAAATCCTTACAATGTAAAAATGTTTTCTGGCTTTAAATAACCTGCAAAAAGTTGATAAGAGACAGGTGGGTGATTTTTATTTTACCTAATCCCACTGATAAGTCATGAATTCAAATTCAGGCAAGTCCAGCTGTTAATTCACTTTATTATAATTAAATGTCATTTGCAATGAAATCTTTTAATCGTGTGCCAATACAATATCCATAATTCATGCCAATTCACCTTCCCATATAGTGACTCACACCCATGTTATGTTTACTAATCTAATACATTTCGTATTACATTGCAGTGCATGAAGGAAGATCAGGCATTAAAATGGCAACGTTAACCATAAAATGTGCGTCTAATCCCTGAGTAAATCATTGCTATTTAAAAACAATCCTTACAATCTAAAAATATTTTCTGGCTTTAAATAACCTGCAAAAGGTTGATAAGAGACAGGTGGGTGGTTTTTATTTTACCTGATCCCACTGTAGAAAGTGAATTAATATAATTCCTAAGCTGTTGAAGAGTTTCATCTCCATTCCATTTTCTGTTAGAGTGAATTTCTAAAGAATCTTGCTAAAAAGAAAGCTTCAAGATTTTTCATTTTTAGAAATACATTTTAAAATCCTTAAATACTACAAATCTGTGTATTTTAACCGTTACCAAGCTAATTTCTTTCTAGAATTGTTCCCCCTGCCACTGCATTTTTTTTGAGGGTGCAAAAACATGAACACCTACTGTTTTAAAATTGTTATAACTTTCTTTGTATTGTGCATATAGATTTTAATTTTTGTATATACTAATAAAAGAATGAATAAGTAATATTATTATGTAATGCATTCTGTTTTGCATGCATGTTTTGACATTTGAAACATAAAAAATGCAAAATAAAAAATACATTAAAAAATACATAAATAATTCAACGTGTGACACTATGAGTTGGATATATGCGCACACGTGTGTGTGTGTGCGCCCGCACATCTGTGTGTGTGTATATATACACCCCCACATCTGTGTGTGCGTGCGCGCGCACACATATGTGCGAGAAGATTAGTTAGATTTGACCTGGGCATCAAACTTCAAGACCAAATGATTAGATTAGGAATCTAGATAAAAACATGTTTGGACATATGGCGAAAAGGGTAGATAAGTGTTAAGTACTTGTCAAAATACTAAGATAGGAAAAAGACCGGCTCTGGTCAAAACTTAAAAGGGTTTGAATTTAATGTCCCTGAATCGGAGTCAACTAGGCTAAGAAATATTTTTATGTCCACTTTCTTCAAAGAGAGAAATGGTCATGAAAAAGTTATGGGTTTATTCGTGGGTGTCCCTTGTCCGGAAATGATGAAAGAGGATTCTCCATATATACGGAGCGCTTTGGGCCACGGGTAGTTAGACTTAGTTTAGGTTCGAGGAAGGTTGATTTAGGCCGGAGCACGTAACATCGAAGAGCGACCCATTAGCAGCCGGACATTGTTAGTTAAGATATATATTTTTTCCGCCAGCCGAGAATCAACCAAGAGTTATCATCCACAAAAAGGTCACACACCTTCTCTCCTCTTTTCGTCCTACCCAAGTTTGTAGTTGTGTTTTTCTTTTACCTGTGAGCCTACCTCTCGCTCGATCCACTGCACAGAAATTCTACGACGTGGGGTCTATATCTTTGTGCAGCGAGTTTCAGAGGTGGGTAGTCTCACAAACGTACTTTAATTTTTATTACTCCTTGTGGAGTTCTGGGGGTGCAATAAGAAGCCAAATCGCTAAAAAGGCCTTCATTTTGTCAAAAAAGTGATGGGCTTCCTTGTGTTTACATATGAGAAGACACCCGCATTTGTTTGCTCTTTCTCTCACCTGATTCATATTTGTCTCATTGACGAATAAAGTTATGATTTTGTTGTTTTTAAATAAAGAAAATAATTCACCTTCAGAAAGGCTACCAGATATATTGATGGTCGCCAGTAGCTCCCATAAAATTACTCAGGCATGGATGATAGTAACTGCTAGTGGTTATCATCTTCGGCTACTTTGCCGTCAATATCCACTCGAGTAAAGCCTCCAAAATCATCATCGGGATGTTAATCAAAGAAAAACTCTTGAATAAAGGCTTTGTTAGATATTGACATGGCCATTTTTGTTTAAAAAAAATCACGAAAAATACACATGGGTTTAATCAATGTTACACTTCATGTAGAGTCTAGAAGAATTCAAAATGGCATTGGAAAATGGAAGTTTACCATTGTTCCAAAGCAGTAGTAGGCAACTTCCAGCTTAAAATATTGGAAATAACAGTTGGCAAGTTTATTTATAGCAACCGTCACAGGCAACAGAAGATTAATATTGACTTGATAATATTGATCATAAACACTATTGGAAAAATTAGTAAATCAATTTTTAATTTTTTGTCTGTCTTTCTAAAATGTCATATCTTCATCTTGTTTCTCTAAATAGTGTATTTCTTTTTGTTTTGACTTTCCCATGAGGACAAGGATTTTAAAAGCTGATTTTCAAGGAAATTAGTTATTTTAATATTTGGAATTTTGGTGCAACACTATCTTCCAGCAAGTTTTGTAAAATATCTACAATAATGTGAATCAGAATTCTGTTTAACATGTAAACATTTTAAGAGCTTAACAAAATTGTATAAAATAAACAATAAATGACTTTTCTTCTTTCAGCAATTTCTTGTGACCAAGAAGGTGGAATAGTTTGAGAAATACATACCAAAAATGTTATTTTTCATATCAGAGGCAAAAACTAAAGAGGTTAGCAGAAAGCAAGTGTCAATATTCATTATTGTTTTTTTTTTGGGGGGGGGGGTATAGAGAAGGCAATTATAAGAAATGGAACTGTAGTTTGATCATCAATAAAATATTACAAATAAGAAGCCCCAATCTTTTCCATCAGCTCTTAATTAGGTGGTCACTATACAAATGTTTTTGTAACATCACTGATTATAGCAGATACAAGCTGAAGATTTAATATTTTTATTAGTTAAAGAAAACATCTTCAATACTGGTGACACTCAAGTCTTAAGCAAGGAGGTTTTAAAACAAGATTATATCAGCAAAAGTTTTCAATGATATGCCTAATGAAAATTCTGAGTCATTATCCATTACACCACTTGCACATTCAAGCTTACAGCACCTGGTATTCCCAAGTGGTCACCCACTGAGGTACTGACAAGACTTGATGTTGCTTAACTTAAGCAGAGCCAAGTATATTAGCAGAATATTGCTGATGGTCTATTCTCCTTATGGAACAAAAGACTTAATTAGCATACAAACAGCTTCTGTAAGCCAAACCACCCATACATCCAAGCTTACAGTACCTAGTATTCCTAAGTGGTGACCCATCTAGGTACTGATCAGGCTTGAGGTTGCTTAACTTCAGTGATTGTATGAAAACTGGTGTTTCAATATGATGTGACTGTCAGCCTAATTTGTATTTAGATACCTTTTCTACTTGACTTCTTGATATCCATTATTCCCCAAGGAGTCTGATAGGATGCAAACAAACAGGACATTAGCAGGAAAAAGAAAAAAAAAAAAAGCACTTGGCAATCATGGTCGGAAAACAAGGGAGTGTCGAAAGGACAGTTTTTCCTATGACACATTATTTTAACTACCTTCACTCTTCAGCAATGTTTATTGTTTTAAAAAGCGATGATCACAATTGTAATAAAAGGTAAACATATGAAAGTGAATTTATACATTTTCGTTGTTCTTGAGAATCGACAACAAAAATAATAAACACTATTAGATTGTTTATTTGCACTATTTATTATATTATTGGAATGGTTGGTGAAACATTAGCTAATTGCCAATCGATTCGAACTTGATAAAAATGGTAAATGATTTCCTTATAGTTGGTTCACATATTTTAATAAATGTTTATAAATATACAAATAAAGAATTTTTTTTATATGTATTTCTTTATACATTGGTGAATGACAAATATTGCATTGTACAAGTTCTTAGAATATTGCGAATATAAAATTAACAATCTGATTAAAGTGTTTTATATTTTTGTTGCAAATGAAGTGGTCACTGTACAATTTCTTTTTTAACATCATCGAATATAACAAAAACTGAAATTGTTTTTTTTTATTGGTTAAACAAAACATCTACAATACTGGTATCACTCAGGTCTTAAAGCAAAAAGATTAGATTAGCAAGTTTTCAATGACATGTCTAATGTAAATCTTACAATCTTTGGTGCATAAATGAAACAATGTTATTTTCAATTTATTTTATTGCTTCCAAACTTTTTCAACTTGCTCGAATAAGACAACTTTTTTTAGAAATTAGAATATATTGAATTGAAATAATCTACATGTCAGACCCCCCCCCCAAAAAAAAACAAAGAACAAACACTTAATTATTGTTTGGACAGTTGTTCTAGTTTTTTTGTTGTCATATTCACATTTCAGCCATTGTACACTGACCTTCTTCAGGTGATATATGTTGGAATTTCTAACTGAACCCTTTATTTAGTCTACGGGGATAGATTGTTCTAATTCCACATGCCATGCCTTTTTGGGTATCTGTTTCGGTTAATTCCCTTCGGTAACTCAACTCTCCAAGTTTTTGTTCCCTCTGCTGTGGCCAGGTATTGAACTCACAACTCTTTGGGTCAAGTCACTTTTTGGATTACTCAACCAATGCTTTTATCTAATGTTTATCACCTGAAGAAGGTCGAAGTATACAATAGCTGAAATATGAATATAGCAATAAAGATGAAGACAACAGTCTGAACAATATAAATAGTGTAAATAGTTACAATACCTCATCTTGGAAATAGAAACAAAAATTTCATTGTTTTCTTTCCTGTTCAAACCATCTAAAATATTTTATTATGTCAATCAGGAGAAAATTTTAAAACAAGGAGTTCAAGTTAGAAATCATTTACAATGAAATGTCTAATACAATCCATTTTAACTCCATGGTGTAGACAAAGCAATAACATTTTAAATATATATTTGCTTATTCTACCTTTCCTTTCACTCTATTGAATTTTGTAATTAACATTTAAAATCTTTTTGCAAATTGATGTAAATATTGAAGTAACCCAAAAGAAAGCATTGCTGAATATCATTTTTAAGCATTTCTATGACACTTTAATTTTCCACTTTGAAAATATATATCCACACATTTCACATGGACACAGGACTTTGGTTTTGTGTTTTTTTAACAGTTTTCTTTTAAATAAAACTGATTGTAGCAAAAATGCTAAACAATATAGCTCACAAGCCTCCTGAGAAATTTAAAATTTGATTAAACCTCACCTAGAAAACAATGTACCGTTGCCAGTCAGAGGACCAGCCCAAGTTAGAAACTAAAATTTCAGATAATATCAAGGAAGTACAAAAATTTAAATATCTAGGAAATGTTTTAAAGAGAGGGCAGAAAATGCGATACCAAATTCCACTGGCATTTCTGAATAGTGAAAGATAACTTCCAAAAATTCAGCAAAGTATTAAGGAACAGGAAAATTTGACTACAAACATAGGAAAGTATACTAAACAGTTATCTAGTGTCGGTCCCCCACCTATGGAAGTGAATGTTGGATAATCTCCTCACAAACTAAGAAGAAACTCAAGGCAACACAACAGAAGGATGCTGAGAATGTTTTGGACTGAACAGATGACCAATGACAAAGTTTCAAGGAAAATGGGAGTATGAAAAGAAAAGAAAAACTTCGAAAGAAAGAGAGAGAAGAAATTTCTAGAGCACATAATGAGGAAATATAGGTTGGAGAATTTGACACTAACAGGACATATTGAAGGGTAGCGGATAGCAGTGAGCAGCCAACCTCACATGTTTGCGTATTTGGATGGTAGAAAAGGGACTGGGAGGGATAGCAAAAAGACAAACCTTAGTAAGAGCTACAAAGGATAGAAAGTTTTGGAAAGTCATGAGCAGCAATGTCCTAAAAGGACAAGACATATAAAAGAACATGACCTTAAGAGCATGGTTTTTCTTCAGTGCCTGCCCTCCTGTGATTTTTTTAAATTAAACTCCCTAAAAATGCTGACATTCACATACAGTTTTGCATCAGAGTATGTTTGCATGTCTCTACAAGTAGGATCTCTATAGAAATGCTGAATCGCACGCTTCACATGAATTCTTTTGACCTAGTGTGTATGTTCATGTAAAGTTACTATGTGGTACTGATTTTTTAACATTATTCAGACTGTTATCTGATCTTCATTGCCATATTCACAACGTTTTGGCCATTGTATACTCTGGCCTTCTTCTGGTGATTGGAATTTCAAACCCAACCCATTACTTTGTCCACTGCGATAAAATTGTTCTAGTTCCACGTGCCATGCATCTTCCAAATGTTTCAATTATTTCCCTTTAACTCAACTCTCCAAGTTTGGTTCACCAGTGCTGTGGCCTGGTATTGAACTCACAAGTCTTTGTATTTCTTTCTATTTTTTTATCCACTGCCCTTGAGAACACATGGCCCAGTGGATAAAGATGTTGATTAGATCCAGTGACTAGACCCAGAGAGTTGGTGAACCAAACTTGAAGAGTCAAGTTAAAGGGGAATAATTGAGACATCCAGAAGAGGCATGGCACATGGAACTAGAATAATCTACCCTGGTGGATGAAATAAAGAGTTCGGTTTGAAATTCCAATCACCTGAAGAAGGCTAGAGCGTACAATGGCCAAAAACATTGTGAATATAGCAATGAAGATGAGGATAACATAACCAAATAATGTAAGTAATCATAATACCTCATCTCAGAGATATAGACAGATAGTATTGATTTGTGTATGTTTTTTTAAGAGAATATGCAAATTTTCAGAAAACAGCACCCCCCCCCCAAAAAAAAAATTATGCATATTTATGAGTTTTAAAACTTGAACTCTTTCAAAATGTTGAGCCACATACTCTACATGAACAGGGGTTCTCTCCAACATATATGAGATTATAATGCTGAATTCTGTGAAAATGTTGAGCTACACACTTTTCATGAATGTTTCCTCAACAGTATCTGTTTGCATGTGACTTTTAAATTTGAACACTAAAAACTTTGGGTAACACATTTCACATATGGTTTTTCACAAATCTGTATTCAGATGTCTTCATTATGTGTTTGCCTGTGAATTTTTAATGTTGAATTATTTGCAAATCTTGAGTTACACACTTCACATGAATATGGCTTCTCACCAGTATGTACTCGTACATGTTTTTTCAAACTTGTGCTATTAGTAAATGCTGAATCACATACTTCACATGAATATGGTTTCTCGCCAGTATGTGTTCGCATGTGCATTCTTAACCTTGAACTCTCTCTAAACTTGAAGTTACAGATTTCACATGAGTGTGGCTTTTCATCAGAATGTATTCGGATATGTTTTCTTAAATATGAGCGCTTAAAAAATGCTGAATCACATATTTCACATGAATAAGGTTTATCATTACTATGCGCTTGTTTATGTTTTTTTAAAACTGAATTGTTAGGAAATGCTGAATCACATATTTCACATGTATAGAGTTGCTCACCAGTATGCACCTTCATATGCTTATGTAAAGATGACGGCTTAAAAAATGCCGTATTACACATTCCACACGAATATCTTTTCTCATGTTTTCGCATGTGTATTTTCAATCGTGATGACCGTGAAAATGTTAAGCCACACACTCCACATGAATATGATCCTTCATCAGCATGTACCCGTCTATGTTTGTTTAAGATTGAACTTTTAGCAAAAGCTAAACCACATACTTCACATGGATATGGCCTCTCACCAGTATGTGTTCGCATGTGGCTTGTTAAATTTGAGTTCTGTGAAAAAGCATAACCACATACTTCGCATGTATATGGTTTCTCACCTGTATGAGTTCGCATGTGAGTTTTTAGCTTTGAACACTCTGAAAACTTTGAGGGACATAATTCACATGCATATGGCTTTTCACCAGTGTGTGTTCGTATATGTCTTCGGAAACTTGAGCAATCAGAAAATGCTGAACCACATACTTCACATGAATACGGTTTCTCACCAGTATGTATCCGCATGTGACGTTTTAAACTTGAAACCTCTGAAAAGCTTGAGCTACATACTTCACATGAATATGGCTTTTCCCTAGGTTTCTGTATGTGACCAGCAGAATTACGTTTTTTATATGAATATGATCTCTCCCCAGTATGTGTTCGCATGTGCGTTTTCAAAGATCCCTTCTGTGTAAATGATGAACCACATACTTCACATGAAAATGGTTTTTCACCAGTATGTATTCGCATGTGTGTTTTTAAATTTGATTTGGAAGTAAATGCTGAACCACAGATTTCACATGGATATGGTCTCTCTCCAGTATATGTCTTCATATCAGTTGTTAAGTTTAAACTTTGAAAATTTTGAGCCACACTCATTACATATATATGGTTTCTCACCTGAGTGCATCAAAATGTGCCCTTTTAAATTTGAATAAATCTGTGAATGCTGAACCACGCATTTAACATCAATATGGTATTTTCTCCAATGTTTGTCCACATGTGAGTTTTTAAATGTAAGCTCCTTTAAAAATATGGTCCTTCTATGAATTTTCTCTATGAATTGTGCTTCCAAATTAATCTTT
Organism: Acanthosepion esculentum; assembly: GCA_964036315.1. Classification (NCBI taxonomy): domain Eukaryota; kingdom Metazoa; phylum Mollusca; class Cephalopoda; order Sepiida; family Sepiidae; genus Acanthosepion; species Acanthosepion esculentum. The sequence goes on along the minus strand of OZ038479.1, from coordinate 23,888,607 downwards.
GATCAGGTCCTTTTTCCATAGGAATAAAATCTGCACAAGAAAATGGCATAGTTTTAGAAATATATTTTCAGTGTAACATTCTAAAATACAAATAAAAACATTTAAAAAGATATATCCTGTGGGAGATTTTTCAACTCTTAATCATTAAAAAAGAAGAAAATCAAAAATATCAATATTATATATTTTTTCATATTCGGCATTGAAACAAATATCATTTTTCCTATGTAGTATTAACATGAAGACATTGAAGGAGTTAATTTGCTTCTCACCATCTTTGAAAACTCTCAATGCAGAAAAGGAATTCTTAAAGACCATACGCTCTTGAATTAGCTATCATTAAAAACATATTCAATATACATTTCAATGAATTCCAGCAGCTCTTGTTATATATCTTTAGTAATATATAGCATGGACATGAAAACTACAAAATAAAACGAATCAAAAATAAATCATTTCACTTCATCTATGTATATTTGCTGTAAAAAATTACTTTTCTTTGAGATGTCACATAATTTTAAACTGGACAAATGACAGAATAAAATGTTACATTTCAAACAACAAATTTTTTAAATGCCTTAAAAAGAATAGAAGCAGAAAAGGAATTATACTTAATGTGACAACACCTTCTGCATATTACTGCTCAAGCAGTGATGACACTGAACGTCAGCTATATGCGTATATACACCCGACTTGCTATGTTCACAGGCTGTAATCGAATTCAACAAAGGATAATAATAATTGTTTTTCAAGAAACTAATTGGGAGATAACAAACAATATGATTTCTCATTAAATTGGCAATGAGAAGGTGAAATGCTATCTTACTAACTTCTGGCCACAGAAAGAGGACCCTTAAATTCACTGATTGTCTTAGTGGCTGCTGACTCCTCACTGCTCCCTTCCTCACTCACTTTTAACTTCCTGCCCCTCTCTGCTTATATGGATATTGCTTCCGGAAAAGGAAACCACCCATTCAGCATTTGGGTGATTAATTTTTCAAGGGACTCTACTTTTATGACTATCTGAAATGACTAACAAAATTTTATGTTTGTCAATTTAAAGGTAGGCTTGAGACAGGATTCCTGAAAACACTAGTCATTAAAAGGGAAAGGAATCTATCTCAAAGATGCGTGAAAAATCACATTGTTACACTAAAAAAAAGGAACAAATTACATAAATTAAAAAATGTGTGAGCTCATGTTTTAAAATTTAAGGTCATGAAAAAAGTTTCCACTTAAAAGTTACACAAACCTCAAGTAGATTAGAGAAAATGTAGTTATATAAAGAGGAGACATTTTAATCTCTTATTGTGAAAAGTCAACTTTTGATTTCTCAATGTAGTTTGAAACTATTTTTGCTAAGTTTTCAGATTTACACAAGAAACAAAAATTTATTAAAAAATAATAAGAGTCAATTAGACAATGGATTCTTAAAACAGCCAGTCAGAAAAATCAAAGTACTGATTTTTTTTTTTTAGGTAGAAAGGTATGGAAAATCAGGTAATTTTTCTGTTCCCCTTACCATCATACATACCATTTAGGGAAATTCTGACACTTTTATTATTGCAAAATGTTATATTTGTGATAAGAACAACTTCGAAGAGAATTTAAATTATCAAAATTTTTTGGCCAAACATGACTCCCAGTTGCAGAAAATCTGTCCTGGATTGTAAAATAAAAATGCAATAAAACGACTTATTTAAAAAATGTTTTAAATGACTTTATGAAAATATATTATAGATATTGTTTTAATTTTTTATTTTGTTGAATAACAAATTTTTAAAAGAATTGTTTTCCTAACTTAAAATCTTAAATAGGATAATTTACTTTGAATAATAATACATTTATAATATACTTTAAAGATGTTTAAAATTGTTTTAATGTGTAGTGATCAAGTGATATTGTTATTAAGTTAAAACTATTTGATAGTCATGAATAGAAAAGCTCACTACAATTCCATGACCCCAGTAATTAGAAAAGTCTCTGGAATTTTTTGTGTGAGTATGTTGATGTTTTTAAATATGGATGTTCATACACATCAGTAAAAAAAAAGCTAAAGAATTTTCCTGGTTACAATGCATGTTCACTTTCTATATAAGAGAGTAAATGTTTTAATAAATAATAAAATGCCATAAAAATTTCATAATAATAAAACAATTTTTAAATTTCAGAAGATAAAATGAATAATGAAAAATAAGAAAATAAAAACTAATTATTAAAAAAGTTAATTATAAAACTAATAAAAAATAAAAGTATTAAATTAATAATATAAAAAGTAATAAAATAAAATTTTATAAATAAGAGAGATACATAAAAATAAAGATTTGTAAGCAATTTTAGATCCCTCTAAAATCAGGCACACTTTTCTTCATGTGAAAAAGAAAATACCCCATTTTGAAAAGGTTACCAAAACTCTGATTAATATCATGCTTCACTGAAATTTTCAGTCTTTATTCACAGGTACACAAACTTTATATGGAATCTTTGGGTTTGTTTAGTTTTCTCTATTTTTTTAGGTCAGTTATACCCTAAAATTACTTATGTTCAAAGGTCAAACAATTGCTATCTCGCAATCCCCAGCCAATTGTACAAAATCCACTCAAATATGGAAGACCATAATTAGCACAATGTAGAAACTAGTATTTAAAGTGGCAGTGTGTTAGTCATGGGACATAACACAGTATCTTGTTTGAGCTTCTATAGAATTAAAAAAAAAAAAAACAAACAGTTGCAAAAAGAAAATAATAAAATTAAAAAATGGTATTAACCTTTTTTCACATCTTCAAACACATCTTTATTGTATATCAATTTCATTAACAATGACAAAGATCTGAGAATTTAAAAATGTACTTTGTGTAGAAAGAAGACTGATCTTCACTACACTGAAGTGTGAACATGGACTCTTCTACTGACTGTGAAAGTAGTCCCGCAGGAGTCACAAAGTGTGTCACTACTAAGATATTTGCTAGTATTGTAATATTAATCTATGTGATTAAACAGTTCTTTCACTCATCTCTTGTCTCAGTGTAGCGGAACTGAAAGGCAGTAGTCTGTGGGTTCTGCTGAATTGACTACAGTTCGCTGTACTAAGAGGCAACAAGTGGCATGCGTGATATGTAAGCAGAATAGTGGATGCTTACGCAAATGTAGCAAAATGGCTAAATAGAATGATGGACAAACAAGGAGAAAAAAAATGGCCTACCACAGAATCCGAAATGAGCACGAATACGTTTCGCCTGCAGAGTGCCGGAAGTTAACAATAAAAGCACGAGCGTCTTTGGGGGGGGGGTGTTATGTGTGAGTTACGGACGTGTAACGTATGCAAATTTCGGCCAGTTGAACTGATATTAAACGAGCAATCTCGCAGGTGTGTGTGGGGGGGTCTTTATTTTTCTTTTGTTTGTGAGTTGGTTGAAAGGTTCGGGTGTGTATATCTTCAGAGACTAAGAAAGACTATAGGAATCTATATTCCTCCTTATACTTGGGACGCCATTGTTAAACTTAAAACCAACTCTTTTCCTTCAAGCTATTTCGGCAGAATTAGAACTATGGCATCGAGGCAATTTGACGTTTGATTAATTCCTGAATTCAGCGGTGCGCCAACGGATATCCCAATAATGGAATGGTTGGAAGACGTGGAATTAACCTGTGCGCTTTGCAAAATAACCAAGGTCTGATTCCATTGATGGCCGTTTTTCAACAGAATAAGTCTAAGGTGCGCCTGGTGCTGGACTTTCGTGAGTTGAACGGATATGTCAACGCCTACACATCACAAGCTGACGTCTGTGCACAAAAGTTGAGAGAGTGGAGAAAGAAAGGCTCCAACGTGTCATTACTGGATCTCCAAAGGGCCTATTTACAAGTGCGTGTACACAAATCCTTGTGGCTGTATCAGACCATTATCTTCGAAGGAAAAAGGTACTGCTTATTGCGCATGGGTTTCGGACTCAATGTAGCACCATCTATCATGCTAGCTATTGTTGAGGCTACACTCTCGCAGGATGACGTGATCCGGCAGGCAACATCGGCATACATTGATGATGTCTTTATTAATGAAGACATAGCTTCCGCAACCCGGGTGAGGCAACATTTAGCTAACATTGGACTGGCAAGCAAAGAACCGGAGCGGATGCAGAACGGTGCACGAGTGCTTGGTTTAGCAGTTCGGAGAGAAGGCAACACTCTGATATGGGAGCGAGGGAACGAGGTCCTGAGCGTGCCACGTATTCTTACCCGACGTAGTGTGTTCTCATTTTGTGGTAAGTTGGTGGGGAACTTCCCAGTGGTGAAATGGCTTAGGGTGGCTGCAGCATTTATTAAGAGGAGAGCGGCAGACATAACAAAGGGTTGGGATGACAAGGTGATCGACGTCCCTTTAACGATAATGATAGAAGAAGTCGTTGCAAGAGTGCGTCAAAAAGACCCCGTGCGAGGATAGTGGTGTGTTAATGGTCCCGAGCTCGACGTTTGGGTCGACACAAGCTCTTTAGCCACCGGAGTATCATTGGAGCACGATGGAGTTGCTGTGAAGGATGCGAGCTGGCTACAAAAGGAAAGAGATACGCGGCACATAAATTTGGCGGAGCTTGATGCGATGCTAAAAGGTGTAAACATGGCATTAATGTGGAAAGTGAATATACTGCATCTTCACACTGACTCTGCCTGTGTACACAGATGGGTCACTGACACCCTCACGGGGAAGGTTAGGGTGCGCACCAAAGCGGCAAGTGAGATGCTAATCAGACGGCAGCTTGATACACTTGCAAGCTTGGTCCAAGAATATGAACTGTCTGTGGATGTGGTCCTGGTGAAGTCGGAACATAACCGAGCGGATAGCCTAGCGAGAGTACCACAGCGATGGCTTGACCATGTCAAGACGGTTGAACCTTTGTGCTGTGCAAGCACTGTGTCGCCAGACAAGTATGACTGACTGGATACGGTCCATCCATCACAGAAGCGGCCACCCCGGAATATGGCGAACGTTGTACTTCGTCAGACAGGTCAACCGCACAGTTTCTAAAGCGTCGGTTAGGGCTGTGGTGAGAAATTGCGAGAAGTGCCAGTCGATTAACCCTCCACCCACGCGTTGGCCGAGGGGGAAATTGGATGTGAGTGACACTTGGTTTTGACTGGGAATGGATGTACCCCACTACCAAGGCCGACACAATCTGTCCCTCATTGACTGCGAGCCCACGCGGTTTTCAATTTGGCGTCATGAGGCAACAAGATGCAGCAAGCATTATCAGCCAACTGGAAGGTCTGTTCTGCGAGTGTGGAGCACCAGCTGAAATGCCCGTTGACAATGACGCAGCAAGAGCTTTGAGGACTTTCTAAGTGAGAGGGGAGTACGATTGCATTTTCGCTGTGCGCATGTTCCCTCCGGAAATAGCATTGTGGAACGTTGTCATCAAAGTGTTAAACGAATTGCAGCAAGGAAACAATGCACCATAATGGAAGCAGTCTATTGGTACAATGTCACTCCTAAGGATAATGTGTCGCCACTGACTGCCCCTGCCAACCTGATTCATCGCTATCACGTCCGACTGAAGGGTATCGATGCACCTCTGCCAGATAGGCCCAAGCAGCAGAGTGGATACAACGTGTGCGATTGTGTCTGGATGAAGATCCCAATTGGACAGTGCACGTCCCCTTATACACATGGACGTGTTACAGATGTGATAAGCCCACAAAATGTCCTTGTCGATGGGATGCCCCGCCATGTGAGGGACCTGCATCCCGTCATAGGCTTGAGTACCTTGGAGAGCGGGAGTGACAGCGAACTCTCGACCCAAAGTGCAAGGCTGATCACCAACAACAAAGCACACGGTAGTCCCTGTGAGGTAAACAACGCGTATGCAATAGGTGATACTTCTTCAGACGAGTCGTCCAAGGAGGAGGAAGAACAGGACGTACCATTACCGCGAAGGAGCACTAGACGGAAGAGACCCGCTCCAGATTGTCAACTATGTGATCACCAGATCACGGGGAAGTGTACCGGAACTGAAAGGCAGCAGTCTGTGGGTTCTGCTGAACTGACTACAGTTCGCCGTACTAAGAGGCAACAAGTGGCATGCGTGATATGTAAGCAGAATAGTGGACACTTATGCAAATGTAGCAACAGTCCCTGACTAAATGGAATGATGGACGAACAAGGAGAAATAAAATGGCATCCCTCAGAATCCGAAACGAGTGCGAACGCGTTTCGCCTGCAGAGTGCCGGAAGTTAATAAAAGCACGAGCGTCCTTGGCGGGGGGTATTTAAGAGTCATGGACGTGTAACGTATGCAAATTTCGGTCAGTTAGAACTGATATAAAATGAGCAATCTAGCAGGTAGGGGGTCCTTTTTTTCTTCTTTTGTTCGTGAGTTGGTTGAACGGTTCGGGTGTGCGTATTGTTGGAGACTAAGAAAGACTATAGGAATCTATCTTCCTCCTTATACTTGAGACAGCATTGTTAAACTTAAAACCAACTCTTTTCCTTCACCCACAGGAGTGACAAAGTGTGTCCCTACTAAGATATTTGCTAGTATTGTAATATTAATCCATGTAATGAAACAGTTCTTTCACTAATCTCTTGTTCCAGTGTTTTCCTTTGGAATATTATTAACCCGAACTATGAGTTAATACAAGCATTATAACAGTGGCGATAAAGATTTGAAACTGATGTTTCAGCTGACACAGTCAACCAAAAGTTTGGAGAACATATATTAAAAGACTTATTGGAACAACAACAGCAAAACTAAATACTGGAACATCAAACAATGTTTGAAGCCCTGTTGAAAAATCAAGTCAAATTAGTACTGCAGTTTCATTGATAAATTTGTATACAATGCTATATGGGCATGTGGCCAAGTGGTTAGAACATTTGATTTCTGACAATGAGACTTGGGTTCAAATCTCACCATGGGCTGATTTGTCAGGATGTTATCAATCTGGAGAAAGCAATCTCAGCATGGGCACCTTTGGAAAGTGCCTGAAAATCATACCTCAGGTTGACCCAAGCCTTGTGAGTGAAATTGGGTAGACAGAACCCTTGAGAGCCGTTGGTGGTTGTGCTAGCATGAAGTCACAAGTCACTGTGACCAAGAGTTTGAGCATGATGGCCTTGTTCAGACTGTTGATCACACTAGATAACATATTTCCCAGAAACTCTAATTAAGGACTTCTCAGTAAAACTACAGGTGGGCTCTGTGGGTGGTGAACAAACAGTGTACCTGAGCAGGCGTCTGCAATGGTGACTGGCTAGCCACCCTAAGAGAGTAGACTGCCATCCTTGGATAGGAGTGGCTGCACCATTTAGATATTTTTTATGTAACCCTGAAGAAGGCATATTGAAAAGAAGTTCTTTATTTGACACACGTTGGCAATGCTTAAATATAAAAAAAAAAAGATGACAAAGATTTTGTTACTTATGCCGGTATTGTCAATCGCAAATGTGAAAAATGTAAACTAAATGAACTATCTCCAGATATGTTTAAATGTTTAATTATTGTGCAAGAGTTAACGATGCAGAAATTTGTTTGCACATTTTAACAAAACTTGACAGAGGATGCCAAATTAAACTTATAAACAGTGGAAGAAGAAGGTCAAAGAATACTCAATTTAAAACACAATACTGCAAAAATTGAAGGTATATTGGACAAGTGTAGACAATGTGACTAAAGGGGGAAAAAAAACATTTTTAAAAAAGATGACTGTGTTATGATTGCAGGGGACTTCATTTTAAAGCAAACTGCCCATTCAAAAATAAAAAGTGTTTCCAATGCTGAAGAGTGGGAAATAGACAAAGTCATTGTAAATGAAAGCAAAGAAAAAAATGCAAGATATCTTAATAATAAAGTAAAATTTTATAACCAGCCAGTTTAGGAAAATATTCTAAGTAAACTAATATTTTATTGAATTTTAGGTACTTTGGCTTTATAGTATAATTTATCAAGACACCTGTTAAGGAAATATTAGAAAATGACCAATAAATTTTAAATTTACTATAGTTACTGCTCTTTATTTTCTGATAATGATTGTGCAGGAACATCTGTATTTACTAAAAATCAACACATTTATACACATACAAAAATAATTAAAAGTTATTTCTAAAATACTGTGGGTAACTGAAGCTTTTCCATTTATGATTAGTAAATATAGTTTTTACTTAATAACAATATCTAAGTGCTACAAATTAATACAGAATTTTAAGATTTAAAACTTTATAAATTATTGTAATTAAAAAAGAAAAGAAAAATGAAAACAATCATTGTAAAAAGTTCATTATTCACCAATTTTTTTTCTTACAAATCAGTGTCTATAATACGAACCCAGGAAAAAAAGAAACAGGACAATGTTAGCAGTGCCCAATTTACTATTGTGCTTAGGTGTGCTTAAGCATAGGGCTCCATTAGCTGGGGTATGTGTGGGGGATCTTCCTTCCAAAAAAATTTTCAAAATTCTGCTGAAATGCATTAAAATATATCTCCATTGAGTCAGCATCAGCTTTTGCACATTAATTACCTAAAATCAGGTTGATCTTTTCAGATGTAATGAATTTAAAAGCTGCTCCATATGTTTAACTTGATAGCAAATGGTGAAAACAAGTGCAGGTTTTGGCAAGAAAAGCTCATCATTTAATATCAGAAAAGGCCTTGAATGATTCAGCATAAAATTGTACACAAAATAACATTAAAAATATTGTTGCATTGGTGAAAATCTGAAGCTTAATGGCTAGCAGCATTGAATAATAAATGCAGTCTGCCATGTGTGACGTTTTCCTGTTGCCTAACATTTAAAGCCAATCACATCATTTGGCTTTGCATATTTGAAACAAACAAGTTCAACAGCAGATGCAGAAGATTCAAATGCATTACTTGCGACTCGGGAACATTTGTCAGTCACTCCAAGTACCAGTAGATCCACAGACTCAAAAGCTTTAGTTTCCCCCCATCAAATATATAGAAGTGAGCATTTGCTCTTCTCTTTTATCATCAAGAATGAAGTAGGTTTATGGACCATATTGAGCGATGAAGAAGTTTCATACTGGTTAGAAAAAGGCCCTTTGGAATGTCGGCACTAGGATGGCCCTTTTGCAACTTTGAAGAGAACCTACAAAAACCAAACTTATTCTTCTCCACTAAAACAAATGGAGAAACCGACCCTTGGAAACGGTTAGTATATTCTCCAACAAAAGAAAAAGTATAGTTTTTTGTGCAAACTTTTCTCAAAATTCTCTAAGAATGTTTCTTCAACTACAGCTTTTGTTTCTTCAGGATTTGATAACTGGTATCATCCTCAAATTATTAAGACCCATGAAAATTCAAGAAGTCATTTACCTACTTAACAAGAAAACATAGCAAGACGCTTACAACAAACTTGATGAGCAAATCAAAGCAGGACAAGAATACCGGAGGCATATACTTCAATTAGTGATGGCAGTGATTTGTCTGTTGGCAGAACATGGATTGGCTTTTAGAGATGATGAAACTATCGACTTTCCAAACAATGAAAACTTTCTCGGTTTGCTAGAATTGATTGCCAAATTTGATCCCTTATGTACCCACAAAAACCAGTACAGAAATATAGGATCTGGCCATCCATCATACCTATCCAAGACCATATGTGAAGTTAACAGCTAAAAAAATTCTTGAATAGTGAAAGATATCAAAGAGGTAGGGTATTTTAGTGTATCAGTCGATTCAACACCTAATGTTTCCAATGTTGATCAACTCACTGTAATTATTAGATATGTTTCTCCCCTTGCTGGAATACCAATTGAACAATTTTTGGCATTTATTGAACTGAAGAATCACATAGGTCAAGGAATGATGAACTGATACTGAACTTTTTTGAAAAACTTGAAATTGATTTTAGTAAGCGTAGGAGTCAATCCTATGACAATGCATGGCTGGAAAGTATAATGGCATTTGACAGAAAATTCTACAAAAGAATAAATTTCCAAAATTTATTCTCTGTGCTGGACATTCCCTAAATCTGGTTGACTCTTGCTTGGATGTGAATTTCTTTGGTGTGGTCAATGAACTTTATTGCCTTTTCTCTGCCTCTACAAGATGGTGAGCAGTGCTGAAAAACTTCTTGCCACCAGAGTCAAAAGTTCTGCAACATTTATCTGACAGAAGATAGGAGGCCCATTCCAGAGCTACAACAACCATCAGTGAAAGATATGCACACATTGTTGAAGCATTCAGTTACATCCATGATGGTGACACTGAGAAGGGTGATACTAGACAACAAGCACAAAATATTTTGCAGAAAATGGAAGAATTTGAGTGTGTATTCATGCTTCATCTATGGATAGGTTTGCTTGAGCAGTTTTACAAAGTAATGCCTTTCAAAGTGTGCAGCTTTCATTAACCACATGTGCAAACTTATACAGTTCACGTCTGCAATTTGTTTCTCGCACATGGTAAAGTTTTATAAGGTCGAGAAGCAAGCAAAAACTACTCCACTTGATGTAGAATACAAAACTCCAAAGAACATCGAGTGTGAAAATGACAACACAATGATAATAATGCAACTGAAGCCTTGGATTAAATTCCTCCAAGAGATAAGTTTAGGATACTTTCATCCATCCCTGTAATTGAATTTCTTCACTCAAATTTGGAGAGAAGAGCTACTGTGTATAGGAGTGTTGCTGACAATTTTTTGTTTTCAACTGACCTGCAATCTGCAAGCAACAAGGGAACAAATTCTCCATGGTGTCGAGTGACTAGGAAATATATATATATATATATATATAGATATATATATATATACACATACACACACACACATATTTTTACTTTATCCTCATGCTTTTTCAAACAAGGACAGAATTGTTTTAACTATTTAAATTGTTTGGACTGTTTTGGTTGATGTACGTTCCAGCCTTCGTCAGGTGATAAATGTTGGAATTTCAACCTGAACCCTTTATTTAGTCAAAGGGCTAGTGCCGCATGCCATGCCTTTCCTGGATATCTCAGTTTTCAGTTAATTCCCTTTAGTAATTCAAATTTCCAAGTTTTTTTTGTTCACCTCTACTGTGCCCATTAAACTCAAAACTCTTTGGGTCAAGTCACTTTTGAATTAAATCAACCAATGTTTTATTCACTGGGTCATGTGTCCTTGGTTTATGAGTCCCGAAAATTCACTCCCAAAGGATGCAAAAAAAATAAACTTTGAGAGTCGAGTTACCAAAGGGAATGAACTGAAAACTGATATCCTGAAAAGGCATGGCATGCAGAACGAGAACAATATACACCTGTGAGCTAAAAGATTTTGGTCGGAAATTCCAACGTATATCACCTGAATAAGGCTAGAGAATACAGTGGCCAAAATGTTGTGAAAATGACAATAAAGAGGACAACAGTCTGAACAATGCAAATAGTTACATTACAGAAATATAGATACACATGAAAGGATAAAATTGCAGTATTTCTATTTTGCCCTTTGACCTCACAGGCTACCATGTGTAAATGAAACATTATTTTCATTCTGTTTTAAGTAATAGGGAAGCATTACTTTTAGAAAATCCTGTTAATTGATCTTTACATCTACTAATAGACAATGCCTCACCATGCTAGTTTCTTTCCAGAATTGATCCCCCTGCCACTGCATTTTTTAGGGCACAAAAACTCACTGTTTTAAAATTGTTATAACTTTCTTAGTATTGTATGTATAGGTTTTTTTTGTTTTTTTTGCATACTAATAAAAGAATGGATGAGTAATATTTTGATGTAATGCATTATGTTTTACATGTATACTTTGATGTTGAAAAAAACAAAAAATATGAAACAAAAAATAAAAAAAACAAATACATTAACAATTCAACATACTTTAACTTTTAGTACTGCTTGTGGAGTTCTGGGGTGCATTAAGAAAGTTCTCATTTCATAAAAAATTTTTTTAAAAAAAATGACATGCTTCCTTGTGTTTATTTATGAGAAGACACCAGCATTTATTTGCTCTTTCTTCCACCTGACTAGCATATTTATTTGTCTTGATGACAAATAAAGTTATTTCGTCATTTATAAAGAGACAAAATAATTCACCTTCAGAAAAGCTATCAGTAGCTTCCATAAAATTAGTCAGCCATGAATGATAGTAGCCGCTCGTGGTCATCATCGCTTTCTTGCATGTCACTAGCGTGATTATCATCTTCGACCACTTCAACGTCAATATCCACTTGTGTAAAGCCTTCAAAATCATCATGAACCAAAATCAAGGAAAAACTACCCAAATTGTGGCTTCGGTGGATGTTGATGCGGCCATTTTTGTTTATTAAAAAAAGAAAGCATAAAATTAACATGGGTTTATCTGATGTTACACTTTATGTAAAGTCTAGAAGAATTCAAAATGGTGACAGAAAATGGAAGTTTAGCCTTGTAACAAAGCAGTAGTAAGGTAGTAGGTGATCTCCAGCTTAAAATACCAGAAATTACAGTTAACAAGTGTTTATTTATAGCAACCATCTCAAGGTGACATAATGTGCCTAGAGCAGCAAAGGGGGAAAATTTTTCGACTCCAGCATGGTAAAGTTTAAAGAGAATTTTAAATTTGGTATTTACATTTTTTTGTATAAAAATGGTGGCTAATTATTAGGTACCGTCAAAATCAATTCTGTTTTTTTCTGCAATGAAATAAATAAAATAAAAAAATTCAACTATATATATATATTAAATACTAGCTTAAAAGAAACCTCATCAGGAGGTATTTAAGCTAGCTCCTGCAGAGGGCTCTTGATTGGGCCTTTATCACAATAAATAGAGAGGAGTAGATGAAATAGGCAACAGTAAACTACAGAAGAACTCAAAATTGATTGCTGCATTTAAGTATTGTATTACCTTTTAAAAGTTTAACGATAATTCTTCTGCTGCCACTTAATTTAAAGATAATTTGATGTACATAACTTTCTGTACAAACAGTTACTTTTATTTCATGGGTGACTTTTGCAAGATTTCGCAGTTAATTTTGATTATTCCCAAATTTACTTCCAAGTTTTAAAAATTGTTATTGTACAAAAAAAATCATGTAAAAAAAATCAACAAGAAACAATCACAGTAATGAAAACTGAGGAATCCAAAATTTCAGGATTGTGGGTCCAGATCCAGCCCGGAAAGTTTTTAATTGCTCACAAAGTCGGTCTGATTCCAAAATATTATATGTTGTCCTACAGCCCTATAGGAGTAAAGTTGAAGAAGTGTGACTCACTGACATTTGCATTTACTATATAAAAGATGAGCTATTGAAAGTTAGAGAGTTGTATACCTTTAGTTGAAAAAAATGTGACACTGACACACTGATATTTGCATTTATTATATAGATATAGTTAATTGATATTATATATTTAAAGTGAGAAATTTGGAGAATTTCAATCAATGTTTTTGTAAAAATCTGAACTGTAAAATAAGAAATGCAATAAAACTGACATTATTTTATTAGAAAAGCTTTTAATAGCTTTTATAAATAAGATGTATTAAGTACACTATTGGCTTAAGAAAACAATTTTTTTTGATGAATAATAAATTTTTACAAGGATTGTTTTCATTTTTAAAATTTTTTAATTAGAATAATTTATTAAGCTTTAAATCTTAAAATTCTGTATTTATTTCACCCTTTTAGATTATATTAAGTAAAAACTATATTTACTAATCATAAATGGGAAAGCTTCAAACACCAATATTTTTAAAAGAATTTTGAATTTTTTGTATGTGCATAAATGTGCTGATTTTTGTAAATACATGACATTATCAGAAAATAAGTGATAACTATAGTAAATTTAAAGCCAGAATGTATCTGAAATTCAATAAAACATTAGATTACAGAGAATATTTCATTAATTTTTTATGATGAGTACTCAACAATGAAGTATAAAAGTTGCTCATGTTATATAACTCTTTCCAGTCAAATTAAGTTAGATTTGAAATACAGCAAAATATTTTGCTTATTGGAAATATTAAATTTAATTATTAAATTTAATACTTAAATTTCCAATAAGCAAAATACTTTGCTGTATTTCAAAAACTAACTTAATTTTATGAAATTTTGAGAAATTAAGTTTTGCACTGCTTATGTTTATATTCGCTTTAGTTCAAAAACTTTAGATATCGTGTTTTGTGGTGGTACTGAATATAAGTATTAAGCAGTGCAAAAATTAATTTCTCAAAATTTCATAAAATTAAATAAGTGGTGGTGGTGATAGTAACAGATGGAAAAAAATAATAATAAATAAATATTTTATTAAGCCTTAAGAAAAATTTTTCATTTTTAAAAATTCATTTTAAACCTTAAGTATAGCGTTTTCTGTGGTGGTGAAATTTTTTTCAAGAAATTCATTTTTGTACCATTTTAGGCTAAAATGGTACAAAAATGAATTTCTTGAAAAAAATTTCATAAGCGGGAGTTAACATATGCAAAAAAAAAAAAAAAAAAAAAGCAAGGTTTTCTAAAAAGGAACATTTCTAAAATAATTTAATTCATTTGTGAATAAGTCTTTAAAGTTTCATTAAAATCCAACAATTATCTGATTTTTACATGAATTTCCAAATCAGTGCGTTTTTAACGGCAAAAAAAAAAAAGACGCTAAAATTACCTAATCTTTGGTCGAAAAAACAAAACAAAGATTTTTAACCCAAATTTTGAAGGTTCTACAAAGGATTAAAAAATATAATTTAATAATAAAAAAAATCCTTTAGTTTTTCCTCGTAATAATAACAAATATTTTAACGATTAAACTTTGTTTAAATTAAGTTTGGAGCATTTTTTCCATTATGGATGTACCTAGTACCAATGATTTATTTAGCTATCTGTTCTTTTATTTTTTTAAAACCCTTCCGTGCAGCTGAATAGGTTGTAAAATTTACATTTTGCAGTTTGGGGTAAAATCTCTACACTCTAATCATTCTAATGATTGCCAATAAAAAAAAAAAAACTTACGTAAATCAGAAAAATAAAGGATTTCGAATTTTATCAAATTTTTTTATAAACCTCGAGTAAGCATCGCGTCGCCATCTTGCGTTTCCATGTCCATCAGTAAATAAACTCGATTATTAGATCGTTCAAAATTAACAAGTTTTGGGTTTTTTTTTAAATCATCAACTGCTTTCAAAATTGAATTATCTAATTACAGATCGTCATTTAGAAAGAAAATGAAATATTTTTTACTTTTGAGAATCGTTCTTTGTTTACATTTACAAGGTAATTACAAAACGAGTGTTTCTCTTTCTACAAATTCGTAAATCAAAAACTTTATACTTACTTATTTCAGTGTGTTCTCGTCTTTGAGATAATTCTGTGTTAGAAGAGCAGGAACTATAGAATTTACCATAAATGAAAACAATTATAAACTGAAGTTGCTTGCGTTTGAAAAATAACTTCAGAAGAGTTAAAGTCAAGGGAGATAATTTATGTAATTTTTTTTATTTTTTAAAAATTTTACACAACAAAATCCATTTAAAAATTGAAACTTTTCTTTTTAGTATTAGATAAAATAAATGAATAAATTTCAATTCAATTTTACAAACAGAGAAAATAAGAACCAATTTTACTTTGGAAAGATCTCTTTTTTAGCAAAGTTGTTTGCTAGTTTGCATCACACAGGAGGAGTAAGAAGATTATTATCCCAAGGATATTTTTTTTACAGATTCACAGTTTTATCCTTGTGCCAAACTGAACTAGATTTTAGTAACTTCTGTCTGAATCTTTGGGATGAGGAGTTATCATTATTTATATTATTGACATTCAGAATATTGCCCTCATTTTTGCTGTTGTTATCACAATGTTTTGGCCATTGTGCTCTCTGGCCTTCATCAGGTGTACAGGGGGCCGACACTATTTTTGGGACACTTTGAAAAGTGTGCTTAAATGTGTTTTTTTGCTGCCGAGAGCTTTTGTGTTGATGAGTAGGTAGTTCAGCAGTAACTGTCCATTAATGGTATGAACATTGGTTGATGGGTTTCAGGGTTTGTCTTTGGTTTCATGTTTTCTTTATTTTTACTTCAACTTAGGCGACACTATTTTTCGGACATGACACAAATTCCGATTTTTTTTTAATGATTTAGTCGTCGAACCTCTACAATATGCAAATTTTCTGCAGGTAAATTGTACCCTGACCATTACATTTGAGTATCTTTACCATTCACTGCGAAAACGTATTAAAATCCTGAAGAAGAATGCATTCAAAAGAAGTCATCAGTTTGGTTCAAAAGAAGAGAGAAGACGGGCTCAGCATCCGAAAGATCGCCGCTGAGATGAAGCTACCGAAGTCAACAGTTGAATACATGCTAAGTACAGACTATGAGCGGAAGAAGAAGAAGAGAGGACGGAAAAAAACAATTTCCAAGAGAACAGAAAGAAGAATGAAGAGGAGTGTTACGAGGTTGTTATCATCTGGAGAAAAGGTGACAGCGAAGAAAGTAAAGGAGAAGTGTGAACTTGACGTCACTGTTCGAACTGTACAAAGAAAGCTACACAAAATTGGACTTAAGTATGCTAAAATCAAGAAAAGAATTACCCTAACAAGAAAACACAAGGAGGCAATGCTGGAAATCGCCAAAAGATGGATAACAAACCATGTCGACTTCAAGAAATTGATATTTACTGATGAAAAACGTTTTAAGTTCAATGGACTTGACGGGTGGTGTACATGGTCGAGAAAAGGTGAACCTGTTATTCTCAATAAGAGACAGATGGGAGGAGGAGGAGTCATGGTTTGAGGTATGGTATTTCCGAATGGAAACTTGTGGCTTGAGTGGTTAAAAAGACGTCAAAATAGCTTGAGCTACAGAGAACTTTTGGAAAAGAGAGCCCTACCACTCATAGAAAAAGAAATGGGAAATAATTTTATTTTGCAGCAAGATAACCGCAGCATCCATGTGGCCAAATCGGTGAAAAATTGGATGTGTGAAGCAAATATAACTACACTGGAATGGCCTGCAAGAAGTCCAGGCTTAAATTTAATTGAAAACATATGGGAAATGCTTGCAGAGCTTGTTTACGACGGGCCAGAAATAACCAGAGAGGCTGAACTGTGGCAGCGCATAAAAGATGCTAAAAATAGACTGCTAGAAACACGAAGAGATGTTATTATCAATATGTACGAACATTATGAAGATAGACTGATAGAAGTCATTGAAAAATAGGGTGTTGCCATAAACTATTAGCATTGTTTCTGCAATGTCCGAAAAATACTGTCGCCTGTGTAATGTGAAAATTTGTAAAAAAATAAAAATACTTCTAATTTGAATTCTGCTTTGCCATTTGTAGTATTGAAACAGTTTTTAAATGTTATTGCCATTACACTAAAACAGTACAGACTGCCTGTGCTACCTAAAACTTGAAAAAATAAAGTGTCTGAAAAATAGTGTCGGCACCCTGTATATCAATCTCGGTAAGCTACTGGGAATTCTGCTCTGAACCATTTATTAATTTGCAGGATTAGACTGTTCTCATTCCACTGCCCATGTCTAGTTTTTATTTTTAATACTGCTCAGCTATTGCCTGCCTGTTTCCACTGAGTCTGAGTACACACTGCCCAGCCCAGAGATTGAACTCACAATTACAATGTCACCAAATTCATGAACCAATGCTTTAATCCACTAGACTATTGTACCATAAGGAAATTCTTGGAGCCTTAAACATAACCTTACACCAGCAGTCCTCTAGTGGCAGCCACTGGCGCACCACCGGTGGGCCTCTAGTGGTCTGCCAGTGCCAACATTGCCGAGACGAACACGCCGCCGGCTTGACAGTGGACCACCAGCAGCAAATGCTAGTGGAATACCACCCAGTGGCAGATTGGTGGCTTGTGGGTAGGGAACTTGGTACTGATTAGTGCTGCAAAATTTAGTAAATATTGTTGTTTTCTTTTCTACAAATCACGGTTATCATGAATTATTTTAATAATTTTCTCATCATTAGAAGAGATAGCGCAATTTAGTAAAATTTGTGGATTTTTAATTTCAATGAAAATCCAAAGAAGTCAGAATCCATGTTTATCTCACTTTGATCAGTGCATCTGCATTTAACACAATTTTAAAATATGATATTTTTATATCTATCTTACATATTTCTAAGTCTATTATTCGCCCATGTTTAGAATATTGCCGTCACATATAGTCTGGTACGCCTCCTATTTACCTTGAGCTCCTAGATAAGATCCAAAGAAGAATCAGCAATATTATTGGCCCTGATCTGGCAGCATGACTTCAGTCAGTCACCCCCCCCACTCCCCACTGTATGGTTGCCTCTCTGTGTCTTTTCTATAAATACTTTCATGGTAATTGTTCGGATGACCTCTTCGCTATAGAACCTAGACTTTTTGAATTTAAATGCTGCTGATATCTCATCAATTTACAATAGAGATGGCTAGATGCAGGGCTGTCTTAACAGCATTATGGACCCCTGGGTAAACCAGTGTGCTAGGGTCGCTACCACTCAAAGGAATATAAAGTAAATGGTCAATAACATTAAACATATAGTTTTATCTTTTATTTTTTTTAATATTAAATCTGTGAATCTTTAATTTCTATGAAAATCCAAAGAAGTCAGAATCCATGTTTATCTTACTTTGATCAGTGCATCTGTATTTAACACAATTTTAAAATATGATATTTTTATACAGCACATAAAATATTCCAAGATATCATTTCAGAACATCAAAGAAACTTTTAAATTCTTCACTATGGTACCTAGACTTTTTAAAAAATTTAAACACAGTACTAGACCAGCATAGAAATCTTATCATTTTACAGTTGAGCTTGTTAGATGTAATTATAAACTCTATGCTAACAGCTTCTTCTCTCTCACTTCTCGCTTGTGAAACTCCCTTCTGGTGTCATGCTTTCCAGCCAACTTTAATCTGCAGAAATTTAAATGCAAGCTCAATCACTATCTACTATCCTGATTACTCTTTCCTCTTCCCACTCATTATTAATGTTTTTGTTCCTAATTCTTCCACTCCCTGTAACCCCATTGTGTCTTAGTGACTTTATTGCCTTACATGAGGTGATACTGGTTAAAAAAAAAAAAGAATAGAAAAAAAAGCACATAAAATATTTTAAGATAATTATATTAATAAGTTTATCATTAAAAGAAACAGTAATTTAGTAAAATCTGTGGATCTTTAATTTCTATGAAAACCCAAAGAAGTCAGAATCCATGACTATCTTACTTTGATCGGTGCATCTGCATTTTACAGCACATAAAATATTCCAAGATGGTTATATTAATAATTTTCCTATCATTCAAAGTAAAATCTGTGAAAATCCAAAGAAGTTAGAATCAAGTCTTTCCTATCCAATCAGTTCATCTTTATTCTATACAATTTTAAAATACTATATTTCTATACAGCACATAAAATATTCCAAGATAATTCTATTAATAATTTTCTTGTCATCAGAAAGAAACTGTAACTTAGCAAAATCATTTCCATGAATATCCATGCTTTTCAATTTTAGTCTTTATTCTAATGGGAGTACGCATAAATTGACGCTACTAAATTATTCTTTATATTCATGAAAGTAAATATTTTTCAAATAATCTTTTTTGTAAAATTTTTAATTTGTTTAAATTGAATAAATACCCTTCAGAGCTGTTGTGGAGTCCTGTGTAGGACGATAAACAACATCTGTTTGTGGAGCATGGAATCACCTCTTAATTGCCATTGTACCCAGGTCCACACTGACCTAGGGTAGTAGCACGTGTTAGGGTCCCAACTATGGACAAATAGTGAACCTGCAAACAAAATTTTAAACATTGGGAGAGTATAAAAATAGATGTTTATAGTAAAAATACCAGCAATACATTTTAATGGTAAAAATGACCAACAGTACATTTTAATAGTAAAATTGAAGATATGGCATACAGGGTGGTCTGAAAGTCTTGTCACCCACCACAATTATTATTAATAGTGCTGAAATCTAATTTTCTTGGGTGCATTAGTAATTTCTTTTACAAAAAATATATTGCTGGTAATTAACTATGCTGGTATTTTTACTATAAAAATGTATTTTTATACTTTTTTATGGCAGTTAACTATCTGCCCATAGCTGAGACCCTAACAGGTGCTACCACCCTAGGTCAGGGTGGACCTGAGAACAACAGAATGTGGAGTGTTAATTCCAAAACGCAACCATCGACAAAAACCTTCTGATAATTTCTTACCAACACCATTAGCGCCCCACAGGTGTCAACCAAAAACTGCCCTTTTAAAACACTGTTTTTTGCAAGCACAAAGGTTAAACTTTGCCCTTTTTTCTTTAAGAAGGGGCAGTTTTGATATGTGTAGGGACATACAAATCTGAGTACAATCGGTTTGAAAAACACCGATAGGAAATTCTCACCTTTAAAAATGTGGAAAAAAGAATTCCCCATCATTGCAATAGTGACAAATTTAAAGAAACATGGAATAAAACCTAATTGTCATACACAAAAAAGAATTGTATCTTTGTAAAGAGAAAAAAATGAAATTTTGTTTACATACTAATTTCATCAACATAAGGAAAATAACCAAGATCTCACCAATTGAATGAAATTTCACTGTTTTGACACATTTTTGCATTGCAAATTAGGGAGATTTGAGATACCTAATTTGATAATTTCTTAAATGAGACTGATATTCCATATGGACTGCCCCATCATGTTTTGCTAGGTAAGTCAGGGTATTGTATTGAAATGCTTCTATGAATTGATGAAATAAGTCTTCATGGAATTGATAGATAAATATTCTTGAATTTGAACATACTCAGTAGATTCAGATGTACATTTTATAATTAGCACTGTGACTGATCTTTGTTCATGCAATGGAGTGTGATAATACGAAATGTAGTATTAAATCCTCAATGGAGTTTAGGTGGGATATTTGACCTGTGAGAGAGAGACTAAGACATATGGTAGAATAGATAACAAACACTTGTGTGTGTTGCATCTTTATTTTGTGTTCCTTTTTTCCAGAAATGTTGTTACACAAGGGAGTTAATTATATAAACATTGTTTATGGAGTTAAAGGGAGCTAACTATGCAAACAGCGACTGATTAATATATCTATACAATATACATATACAATATCCTCCCTCCTGAATCCTTTGTTTTTCATCTGTGTTTTGGTCTGAACGTAAGCCTTTTCCAACGAGGTGGGTGAACTGTTCTTGATTGGTGTTCTGGGGAAAATTCTAAGCTGCTGTGATTGCGGGATGGCTAACAAATGTTGTCTGTTGCAAGGAAGTTTTCAGCCATTTTCTGTTAAGATATGACCTAGGTTGATCACATTGCTTGATAACCTTACCCCTTATTGACCAAGTTTTACCATCATGGAGGTGGATGTAGTCACTGATGTTCAAGGGGAAGAGTTCAAGATGCTTTGGATTTGTTTGCTTTTGGCCCTTGTAACTTTGATAAACATATCTGTTAATATCTGTCTATATTTCTGAGATGAGTTATTATGTAAACTATTTACATTATTCGGACTATTGTCCTCATCTTTGTTGCCATAATTATCACAACGTTTCGGTCGTTGTATGCTCTGGCCTTCTTCAGGTTGCTGGGTTAGGCTGTTCTAGTTCCACGTGCCATGAAGACATTAAGTTTATAAGTTCCAGAAATTCACCCACAGATGTCCTTAAGTGACAGGACCCAAAGAGTTATGAGTTCAATACCTGGTTAGGGCAGTGGACAACTTGGTGAAGTGAATTAACAGGAGATAACTAATAACTGACATCCATAAGACGTGGCACGTGGAACTAGAACAGTATAGTACCTATTTATGATCATGTATAACATCTAAAATACATCTGAAATGTTAGAACACACTTATAAGGGATATATTCCACACATTTCTTATTCTCTAGATCTGGGAATGGCAACCCTTTCAAGAGATGCCAGAAAGCTATGCAGTGTTTCAGAGGAGGGTTATCAAATGTACTATAATAAAGTGTCTTGGCTTCAGACTGCTCAGTTGGCTTGTGATATGTGGATGTGTTGAACCAGGCTTTGTTAGATATACTAGTACAGCCAGGAATGTGAGTGTTGTCATATTTTATCTCCATTGTGGACTGTTTCAATAATCCTATTGAGTTCACATGGTCCAGTAGTAGTTGGACCTCTTCCTGGTGAAGCCAGAGTATGAAGGTGTCATCTATGTATCTAAGCCCTAGGGTTGGTTTTAGTGATGTGAATTCTAATACCATTTCTTTGAAGTATTCCAAGTATATGTTTGCCATTGCTGGTGATAATATCAAGCCCATTGCTAAGTCTTCATCCTGTCAATATATCTGATCCCATTCTGAAGTGTGTTGTTTGTGTATAGAAAATCAGCATCTCTATCAGGTTTTCTATTGGTTTACTGATTCATTCTCCCAGAGATAAGTCCAAGGCCAGTTTGTCCCTGACTACTGATAGTGCTTCCTCTGCTGGTACCTTGGTGAACAAATTCACCACGTCTAGACTCACCATTTGGATGGCTTGGATGGGAGCATCTTTGATTATTTCCATGAAGTGGGCAAAGTTTTGGACATATGAAGATGACTTTCCTATTAATGGGTCAATTATATCTACATGGAAGCAGTTTAGAGGGTGGCACACAGAGCCTTGGAAGGTAATAATCAGCCTGAGCGGAATACCACCTTTGTGAGTTTTGGGGAGACCATATATGTAAGGTAGTTTGGTGTAATACTGCGACAACAAACTGTATGTCTTAGGTGGGAAGTGGTCTTTGTTCTTGATTAGGATCTGCGACAGTTTTCATTGTTGGATCTATTGTTACTTTACAGTAGCTACCATTCACAATGCGGTCTTCCAGTTTTCCTGCATATTCTGATTTGTCCATCACTACAGTTGTGTTGCTTTGGTCAGCTGGTAGTATGATGATGTTTTTATTCTTCTGTAGGGTTCTAATTGACAGCCTCTCCAGTTTCATGATGTTTGATTTGGGTGGCTTGGCTTTCTCCAGTATCTGTCTCACTTTTCATCTTATGTCATCTGCCCAAGCCTGTGGGACGTTCAAGGCTATTATGTTCAAGTATGGTATCTGCTTGATAGTTGCGGTGAAGTTGAGACCCTTGTTTAGTACAGAGGCACTCAGCTGGTGTTGAATGCTGCTGATTACTGCCTTCACTGAGGGGTGATGGACCTTGTGCGTCACCTTCTGATTTTTCAATCTGTTTAATTTTTGTACTTAGCAGGCCTTGACTGAATTGAATTTGTGTCTGAAGGATTTATCCACATCATGCTGGATTCTTTTCTGATCATCATTGGTAATTCTTTTGAAGACGTCCTCGAGCCCCTTGGGAAATATCAGATTGCAGTTTTTGTTTTATCCAATGGTTGTACTAGATTTTTAATTGGACATGTCCTGCTTTTTATGTGTTCAGATGGGCTCTCCTAGAATTGACAAGTCTTGGTGCTAAGCTTGAAGGAATGAGTCCTAAGTCTCTGCATTGGTGTAGTAATGTTAGATGGTTCGATATTCGTGACAGCTTCTGGCGGGATTTTTCTAATTGTCTCCATATTTTCAGTATATCATGACTGTACCGATCCTTATTGTATCGAACTGTTGTCCTTATCTTTATTGTCATATCCTGAAGAAGGCCGAAATGTCATGGATATAACAATAAAGATGAGGACAACAGTCGGAACAATGTAAATAATATAAATAATTACAATACCTCATCTCAGAAACATAGACAGATAATGAAGTTAATGTTATTATTTAAACAAGGTTCCTTATTTTATTGCAGGAATTACAGGATAAGACTCAACAGAAAATGCAAATTCCTTACTACAAATGAAATAGTGAAAAATAGCAAATTATTTAATGAGACACTTGTTTCTGCTTATTGTTCAATAACTTCTCCACATTGGGTGAAATATTTGTCGTTAATAGGAACAAAACATCGTCAAGGTTGTTGACTCCCAAACTTGTTCTTAACCAACTTTTAGCATATTTAATTTTTGAAAAAAGTTGTTTGAAAGCATATGTACTTCCATGATACATTCATCTTTGCATTATTCGATGGGTTTTATTTTCCACTTGACAAAACATATTTCTTGTAGAAGTCAGCAGTTGATTCAGAATTAAATTTTGACTTTAAAAATTTGTCATATTGTAAGTAAATGAACTCTGATATCTTCCTGCAAGTTACTCCACAAATGAATAATTAGTGTCCAGGTATTAAGTTGGTGGGTCAGAGGACAATTTTTCGCAGTTCAGATGTGGCCCGGGAACTGTTCACCCTATACAATGACCCTAGATTCACACTAGAGACCACAAATAATAAGTGTAATTTTTCATCATTATTATTATTTAAGTTTGCTATCTATTTATGATCATGCAAAGCATCTAAAATGTATCTGAAATGTCAG
Source organism: Acanthosepion esculentum (assembly GCA_964036315.1). NCBI lineage: Eukaryota > Metazoa > Mollusca > Cephalopoda > Sepiida > Sepiidae > Acanthosepion > Acanthosepion esculentum. Next base: position 23,864,271 of record OZ038479.1, on the reverse strand, counting down.
AACACATTGATTAGGGAAATATTCCATAGATTTTTTATTCTCAAGACCAGTGATTCCAAACTTTTTTTTCTGGAATGAAAATTTGCACACGCCTCACCAAATTTTATGTGATAAAATGTACATTTAAAAGTAAAAAAATGGAGACAGGGTTAAAGGGAGGTAACTGCTGATTCAAAGTCAGAACATTATCATTGATAACTGTCTCCTCCAATTTGCAGACCCTAGTTACTATATTCTTAATACTTGATATAATACAAAAATATCACAATGATAAAATCGCTCAATAATTATTAATAATTCATCGTAAAAATGTTTTTCTTGAGACAATAGTCTCCTTAACATATCTTATTTATAAAAGCAGTTAAAGGGTTTCCTAATTAATGTCATAGTTTTATTGCATTTTTTATTTTATGATTCAGAGCAGATTTTTGGTAAATGGTCTTCTGCTTGAACAAAACAAATTGATGATTAAATTCTCCAAGGAATCCTGTTTATAACTTATATAAAGAGGCTGAAATTTTAATTCCTCAAAATTTCATAAAATAAACTAAGTGAGGGTAATATGTAAAAAAAACAAAAATATTTACATTTCTAAAAAAAATAATTTAAAAAATAATTTCATTCATTTGTGAATAAAATCTGACAATTATTTGATTTTTGCAAGAATTTCCAAATCAATGTGTTTTTCACCTGAAAAAAGATGCTAAAATACCCATAGTAATCTTTGTCTGACCACTGATGGAAAAGAAAAAAAAAGAAAAGATTTTTAACCAAAATTTCAAGCATAGTAAAAATGATTAAAATTATAAGAAAATAAAAAATAAAAATATTTTGGTCTTTCCTCTTAATAATAACAAACATTTTGACAATATAACTTTGTTTTTATTAAGTCTGGGACATTTAAAGTTTGGGGCATTTTTTCATCAGTCTCTGATATTTTTTCAGTGAATTAGTACCTCATCATCAATATCATCCTCTGTTAACCTGCCTGTGGTTGGTCGGAACTCCATTAACAATCTCTTTCCACACTGCTCGGTCCTGCATTGCTGGACACCCCCAAAAGGACACCCTAGAAGTAAGGATGAGATGACTTCCCCATCCGATTGGTGGCAGTGGCCAGCAAACTGCAATCACTTAAGAGAGATTGGTCTCAGTTCTCCATAAGCATTGCATAGGATCTCCAACTGTGATACCTAGTTTGAAATGTCCAAGTGAACAGTGCGTAATGCTTTTTATTTGAAGCTACAGTTGAGAAAATGTAAATTATCTTATTTCTTATACAAGATTTTTCACATCCAAATAAGTGCAATTTAATTTTTTAAATCAGTTCTATTTTATAACATTTACATCTGATTGATCAGTAATGTGGAATTATGTTACATATTCACTTTAAGAAAAAAAAAACTGTGATCAGAACATGAAACTTAGTAATGAAATCTTAGTGAAGCAATTCCAAATATCCAAGACATAATTATTTTTCATCATAAATATTTTTCAAATCTTCAGACAAATATTTTTGGTAGATATTTCAATTAGTTTAAAATCACAAAATACTTTTGACAGTCCACGAAAATTCTTGATAGAATTATATTTTTAATTAACAAATGCAATTTTTCTTTAAAATTACTCTGGGATATTGTTAATAATTCTAACACTTTTGGTAAGACAAACATCATTACTGATAACTTAGGTACTGCCAAAATCTGGGCTAAAAAGCCTTAAAAACATTTTTAAAATAATTTAAATGTCTCATTATTAAAAGTTTTGATTTTAATTGAAAGATAATACTAAATCAGCCTAATTTGAAGAAAAAAAGCAAGGAAAGGAAAAATAATTTCACAGGTAGAGAGAAAAATATTGCCAAACAAGGACCTTTTTTTCCCCTGTATTTTTAACTATATTTGGCTTCAAATATCACCTGACAGAAATTCAAATACCATAAATGTCTGAATAAGACTACCTTCAAATCCCCAAAATTACCCTTAAAAATTGGGGGTCATCTTATACTATAATTCTAAAAAAAGAAACCTTAAATTCTGAGTGATGTTTGTCAGTAGGATAACCTATGCCTTGGCGTGATAACCAATAATGTACATGAAAAGATTTACATTATCAAATAAATTGAAAATAAAATAAAACCATTTCTACCTTATATATTACTGGCATAACTTCATAATAAATTGCCTATTTGAAGAATAATTCAATATCAATGAAATCAACTTGTATCTATGCAAGCTCAGCTGAGCAAATATAAACATCAAGTTATGATTGCATTCACAGCAACCTTTATCATTCAATAACTTTTAATTTAAGCCTCACTTCATACTGTCTTCATTTTGCTGGTGGTTCCATGATTGATAGTGGTATAAGTTAATAAGAGATTTCATCTGGCTTAGGCAGAATTTTGGAACAGACTGAATAAAAAAAATATGTTGAAAGTGGAATGTACTATTATCATGCTGTTATTAGAGGTATTTTGTGATTGTTGATGAAGTATAAGTAAATGGCCATTAGTACACCAGGCTGTTTTTGACTGGTTAGATATAGGAAAAGAAGAGAAAGAAGAAGAATCTCATGAGATCACATATGGGAAAAGAAGAGAAAGAACAAGAATCAGTATTTGCAAGAGATCACGTGATGAAATGTTTAGATATAGGAAAAAAAATAGAAGAATCTGTATTCTCATGAGATCACATGATGAAACATAAATAAAACAATGGTTTCCCTTTTAGGAGACATGTGTAGGAAAAACATGATATGGAATCGGTTTTGTGATTTCATTTATTTTGAATTTCTAAGGATACAGTAACATTTCCAATAATATCATCTATATATAATCAATAAGCTATCATCTTATACTACAGGTATAGGATAAATTCATGAAAATTTGTCATATTTTTTTTACCTTGTCTTATCTAAAGGTCACCTTATACATGCAAATATATGGTATATCTGCAAATTTTCTCATGGAAATTAATAAATTGTTCTGACATAAATTATACTGCATTTCAGAAGGTATTTTTCATCTGTTGACACACAATTTTTCAAATCCAAATAAATACAACCTTATTTTGATCAGTTTTATTTTACTATGTTTACATCTGATTGATCCCTGATGTGGAATTATGTTTCATATTCTTTTTAAAAAAAACTGTGATCAGATTATGAAACTTGTAATGAAATCTAAGAGAAGTAATTGTGAATCAACAATTTGCAATATTGTTCATAACCCTTATTTTATAGGTTTTAGTTTGGTTTATTTTATGGTCTGTCCACCAGAATGGTTTAGTTAATGCTGGCAAGATTTTTAAGATAAGTTCATATGAATAGAATATGTATTATTTGTAAGAAGTCACTTTGTAGATCAGGTTCGATTGACATATTTTTGTAAAGTGGGATTTTTGAGAGTCAAATGTTGCAGTAAGTACCACTGCCGCTGAAAGAGAATATGGAGCAATGCATGGAGCAATGGGATATTGGAAGAAATGGTTAAGAAAACTATAGAGGATACTAGTTGTAGTTTTGAGGTAGCATTGACATTGGCCATAAGTGCCAAAAATACACTTCAGAGTGTTCATGGGTATAGTCCCAATCAACTTGTTTTTGGAAGGAATCCCAATCCACCTTCTTTTTTAAATGACAAACTCCCTGCATTAGAAGGTGTTTCTACCAGTGAAATTGTAGCAAGCAATCTTAGAAAAACTAAGACATGCACTTCATCACCTAATCATACAAAAATGGTGATGCTGTTTTTTTTTTTTTAAAGAAACATGTGTGACAGATGGCTTTGTCCAGGGACTGTAATTGGATGGGAGAATAAGCAGGTGCTTGTTAAACATGGAGACTTATGTAAGAGTGCACCCTTCCCATTTAGTGCCCTACCCTAAAATGTATCAAAATTCATCACAAAAAACAAAAAAAATCAAACCCAACACACCACAAAATGCACCTGAGGAAATCTCCAAAGTGTCTATTTTTGAAGAAGTTGATATGGAGGAAACATTAAAAACTCTAAATGATATAGTCAAACAACTTCAAACTGTGTTAACCAGAAAGGGACAACATAAACAAAACATCATCTCAAAGACAATTAAACTTCCTAAACCGGGACAAACTATTAAATGCAAGCTTGCCAAGGGCAAGCAAAAACAAACATCTTATGAATGTGGTAATGGAACAAGGTAAACGTTTTTGGTTGGACTTTGAACATGGAGTATCAGAATGGCAAGCGAGTGAAACTCGGCAAACAACAGAAGATGATGATCATACCTCTTGCAATGAGGAAAATATGATTTCCTCCTCAAATGATGATTTGCAGGGCGAGGCAAGAAGCAATGAACTCCAAAGCTGCGTTGAAAATAAAGTTTACCAGCAGGTACCTGACCAAGGTCGAGCCAAGATTTCCACAAGATGGATTTACAGTAATAAAAGCTCTAGTGTCAGACAGAGCTGCAATGCTAGACTTGTTGCTAAGGGCTTTCAGGACGAAGATGCCTGCAACACAAGGAATATTTTTCTAAAGAAGGTCTCTGCATAACATTAGCAATAATGGCATCTAACCATTGGATGTGCAAATCAATGGATATAAAGAAAGCATTTTTACAGGGCAAGAAGTTGGGCCATTTGGTTTCTCTGGATCCTCCTAAAGAGGCTGGGATAACTCCAGGTTATATTTAGAAGGTGTCCAAATGTGTATATGGCTTGACAGGTGTTTCAAGGTCCTGCTACCTGACACTCAAATACGAATTAATGAAGTTAGGAGGCGTAGTTTAAAAATATGACAAGGCCATGTTCACATGGTATATCGGAAACAAACTACAGGATATCATTGCTGCTCATATCAATGATTTTTGCTTTGTAAGGGCAGAGATTTTTCAGAGAAGGGTTGTGGACAGACTTTGTCATGTATTTGCTGTTAAATCTGAGGAAGTTGCCGAGTTTGAGGACATAGGACTAGACATAAAGAAGAACAGGGAAAGCATTAAACTCAGACAGAATGAATACATCAAGAAGTTAAAATATATCCCAGTAGCAGCAGGTAGAAACTTAAAAGACACAATATCCACAAAAGAAATTACTGAAATCAGACAAGTAAAAGGCCAACTTAATTGACGAGCCACTCATACCAGACCTGTTCTAAACTATGACATCAGTGCTTTAAGTTCCATACTAAAACAAGAAGATGTGGAGTGTATAAAACAAATTAACAGAGTAATTAAGAAAGCAAAAAAGGAAAAATGTCAAAATTCCATACTTAGGAAACCTTGGAGATTTAAAAATTGTTGCGTATAATGCCTTTTTTGCCAATATAAAAAGACAGCAGATCCCAAGGAGGTTTGGTTTGTTTTGTTTTACAGCATATCAACCACAATGGGTTATTTAATGCTGACAAAATTTTCTTTTTTTTCAAAAATGTATAGTTTAGTTTTTGTTTTGTTTTGTGGCATATTAATCTCAATGGGTTATTTAATGCTGACAAGATTTTTATTTCTATGTAATTTCTTTTTTCAAATATTTATTGCTGATACTAATTTTTAAAAAAAGTATTTCTGGTATTAAAATCTATTTTTACACTTTCATAGTGTTTTGAGTCAGGTTGTAGGGTCACCTATTCGCCCATAGCTGGGACCGTAACCGATTGCTACCATGCCGGGTCAGGGTGCACCTGGGAACACCAGCAATTAAGAGGTGGTTCAACTCTCCTCAAAACCTCCTGATCAGAGGCCTTGCTGTTGGACGTAGTTTATCGTCTTACCCAGGACGCGGATGCAATTTATCGCCATTCCCAGGATGCTTACACAAGTTTGGGTGTTAACTATTTGCCCATAACTGGGACCCTAACAGGTGATACTACCCCGGGTCAGGGTAGACCTGGAAACACCAGCAATTAAGAGGTGGTTCCACACTCCTCAAAACTTGCTGATCAAAGGCCTTGCTGCTGGATGTAGTTTATCGTCTTACCCAGGATGCGAATGTAGTTTATCATCATACCCAGGACAGAGATCCCAAGGAGGCTACATACTCTTTTTGGTAGGAAGCAACAATAAATATATACCCATCGCTTGGCAATCCAAGCATGTTAAAAGAATTGTTAAAAGTACCCTAGCTTCTGAAACATCAGCTATGGTTGACATGTCAGTAGCATGTTTGTCTTATAGAAAATTGTTATTGGAGTTATTGGAGCTGAAAGATCATCCTGACAATATCATTTGCAAAACAGACAATTCCTGCCTCTATGATGCAGTACACTCTTCAACACAAATTATGGATAAAAGACTCCACATAGAGATGGCCATTTTGAGAGAAATGGTAGAAGGAAAAGAGATTGCAGAAATCTCTTGGATAACAACTGTGACACAAATTGCAGACTTGTCGCAGTTAGCTCCTCCTCAGTTCCTTAATCCTTCAACAGGGGTCTCTCTCCCCTGTCTATAAATACTGGGTGACCCTTTGTCTCTCTCTCTCTTTTCAACTTAGGCCTTGGGCTGCCACCTCGTGTGGAGGTAAATCTCTCTTTTTCACTTAGGCCTTGGGCTGCCACTTAGGCCAATATGTGACCTCTCACAGATACAGCGTTTCCCAAATTCTGGGAACCCGCTAAGAACAATACATGTACGTACGAACACTCACAACACACGCACATAATTTCTCCATACAAACACTATGTAACTGTCCATGTCTTTGTTTAACTTGTTTTTTAATATATATTTGTTTACCCATGTATATCAGTCTTGTTTGTTTTCTTTGTCTTCTTTGGACTTAATTAAAGTCCAACATTCCCATGTAGCTGGACCGGCTAGCAGGAAATTCTAATCTTCTGATATCTCTTCACATCTTCAACCCATGGTCCGCTACAGACTCTTTGACAAAGAAAGGAGTAACATCATATAAAATTCTTGGGTTTATAGCAGAGCCCAAGGAGTTCTCTGTATAATGAATTGTTACATTCTCTACTTTTCTTTTAGAAGACATTTGATACCCAACTGAAAAGAAAAGGGAAAAGAGGAAGAACAGTTAATATAGATAAGCAACTTTCCTTGAGCGTTCTCCACAAGGAAAAAACAGATTTCTACCGAGAATCAAACTGGGGACCATATTGAATGAAGGGATGGTGAGCATGTGATAAATGAAAGTGGTTATCGTTTTATATCTTTTGTCAGAACTGATTATTCTTTATGACATAAATTATACTGCATTTTTAGAAGCTATGTTTCATCGGTTGATACATAATTTTTCAAATCCAAATAAGTGCAACCTTATTTTAACTAGTTTTATTTTACATTTACATCTGGTTAGTCAATAATTATGTTACATATTCACTTTAAGTAAAAAAAACTATGTGATTAGAAAATAAAGCTTAGCAATGAAGTCATTTGTCATGCAGTCTTACCAATTAATATTTAAAATCTTTCTAAGGGAAGTAATTGACAATTTGCAATATCGTTCACAACCATTTTCTGCTGTTACTTCAATGTCATGCCATTCAAGATTAATTGCCTTTAGATCATTTTGTAAGGTTCTTTGCCAGGTGTTCCTTGGCCTTCCTTGTTTATAGTGTCCCTAAGGTGGGATCCATCTCATGGCTGTTTTTGAACGCTGCTGACTCAGACTATCTCTAGCACATCTCGTTTATCTGCGACAGTTTCAGAGAGGATTTGTTTATGTTCTTCTCCAGACCTCTTCATTTGCCAATTAATATTCAAAATCTTTCTAACGGAAGTAATTCTGAATTGGTAATTCTCAATATTGTTCACAACCATTTTCTGCTGTTTCTTCAATGCCATGCCATTCAAGATGGTTCTTTGCCAGATGTTCCTTGCACTTCCTTGCTTTTGTTTTCTCTCACTTCTTATATTTGTAATGAGAGCAAGAAAAAATTTTAAAACTCATTTTTTAGATTTTAATTAATATTTTTCAAGAAGATATGAAATTTTAGTTGGAGATACTCAATAATTCAATACATATAATTAGTTACTCCTATTAACATTTTTTTATCAGACTATATTTGTACATGTCCCTTTAAACATGAGCATTAAAATTGCTAAATCCCACACTTCCCATGAATAGTTTTCATCTAATATGCATGGTCATGCAAGATTGCTAAAAAGTGTGGGTTTACATGTTTTTTCATGAGTGACAAATATGCAAATTCCAAATCACACACATCACATGAATATATCTCCTCATTTATATATCTGTTTTTAAATGGATCTATTCTACAAATTCTTTCCAGCATGTTTCTTCATATGAGTTTTCAAACTTGAGATCTTTGTAAATGCTGAGCCACATACTTCACACGAATGGGGTTTCTCTCCAGTATGCATTCGCATGTGCATTCTTAATGTTGAACTCTGTGAAAATGTTGCATTACACAATTCACACAAATATGGTTTTTCACCGGTATGTATTCGTATATGTTTTTTTAGAACTGAGCTTTCAGAAAATGCGGAACCGCAAATTTCACATGAATATGGTTTCTCACCAGTATGTGTTCGCATGTGGCTTTTTAATGTTGAACTCTCTGTAAACTTTGAGCTACAAATTTCACATGAATATGGTTTTTCACCAGTGTGTATTCGCATGTGTCTTTTTAAACTTGAGCACTCTGAAAATGCTGAACCACATTCTTTACATGAGTATGGTTTCTCACCAGTATGTGTTCGCATGTGATTTTTTAATGTAATATTCTGGGAAAATGTTGAACTACACACTTCACATGAATATGGCTTTTCACCAGTATGTACTCGAATATGCTTTTTTAAGACTGAGCTTTCAGAAAATGCTGAACCACATATTTCACATGAATATATTTTCTCTCCAGTATGCGATCGCATGTGAGTTTTTAAATGTGCACTCTGTGAAAATGCGGAAGAGCACACATTACATGAATATGGTTTCTCCCCAGTATGTATACGCACGTGACGTATTAAACTAGATCTAACTGAAAATGTGGAGCTACATAATTCACATGAATATTGTTTTACATCCGAATGTTTCTGCATGTGATTTTTTAATTCTGAACTCTGTGAAAATGCTGAACCACACACTTTGCATGAATATGGTTTCTCACCAGTATGCATTTGCATTTCACATTTTAAACTTGAACTCTCTGAAAACATTGAGCTACACATTTCACTAATGATTTTTTTTAATCCTGAACTGTATGAAACACAAATGCAAGTATGGTTTCTTTCTAGTATGTGTGCTCATATGAATTGTTAACATCAAACTCCTGAATATTTTAAGCCACACTCTTCACATATGGTTTATAACATATGTGTATTACTATGTCTTTTTAAATTTGAACAAACTATGAATGCTAAACCACACACATGAATACGGTTTTTCTCCAGTGTGTGTACCCATGTAAATTCTGTGAAAACTTCAATCATTTGTTGGGAAATCCATTTTCATGGAAATTCAATCTGCAAAAGAAAATAGCAGAGTTTTAGTGTCTTGGAAATTTAGTTTCAGTACACACTTCTCAAATATGAATAAACACATTTAAGAAAAAAATGTTTCCCAATGTAAATTTTTCAACTCTTTAGTCATAAACCACAAATTTAAAAACATTAATTTTATACATTTTTATATTTAATGGTTGTTTCTCTAACATGAAAACCCCTTACAACAAGTTTCATTTTAGATATGTTATTAAATAATTTCATAAATTTTAAAAAATGTTAAATACTAGAAAAATGTCCTTAATTGTAATAAAATGATTTTAAAAATTTCACAACTTAGTTAATATAAAAATAAATAATATATAGAAAAATTAATAAAATTTTATGAATAAAAGGCAATAAAATAAAAATGTAATGGTATTTTTTTTAACAAAGCCTCTTCTATAGTAAGGCAGTCCCAGTGATCCCAAGAGCAAAGCCATTTGGAGTTTCAATTCCTGTAGAGCCACTTATGGCAGTAAGGTCAAGAAGGAAAGACCAGACTGAACACAACCAAACCCTGAAGACCTCCAGTAGTGGAATAGGCAAAAATGTATATAATCTCAGTAACCAAACTAGTGGAAGAGGGTGGCACCAGTTGGGCTGGCATAACCAAGGTGGATCAAGGATCTGACAGCCTGATGGAACCAGGTTTGCCAGACAGATCTCACCTGTCTCAATCTCCATTGAGCCATGAGGGAGTCATTTCTGGCCAAGTGTGTGGGCTTTTCAATTGTACAGAGTTGTCCACCAAAATCAAATTCATGCAAATGGCCTTGTCAAACTCTTTGACTTTGCTTTCTACCACCCTTCAGCAATTCCATTGGTGATGGTCCCACAAGTGATAGGGACCAGCTTGGTTAGCTGGAGCCCCATCGCCAAGTCCACATGTTGGTGGCGGGTTTGTGATGGTTATATCCCTTTTGACCTGCAATGATGTGAGGATACAACAGCTGAACTCATAATTGGGCTGGACTATTTGGGATAGTAAGGCCATAAAGCAGTAGTGGGCAAACTACAACAAACAGGCCATATCAGACCCAGCATACAAAGCTAAAAATCATCAGTTTTTTATTTATGCTATTTTGATTAAATACAAAGTAAAATCAGCAATATTATTGATCCTGACCTGGCATTTCAGCTTCAGTCTTTTTCCCCACTACCATAATATAGCTTCCCTGTGCCTTTTCTACAAATATTTTCATGATAACTGTTCTGATGAGCTTTCATCTTTGGCATTCAGATTTTATGAATTTAAGCACCTAGATTGGTTGCAATGTCTCATTATTTTACAACTGAAATGGCTATATATATATATATATATATATATATATATATATATATATATATATATATATATATATCTGTCACTTCTATGTTAACAATTTCTTGTCTTTCATTTCTTGCTTGTGGAACTCTCTTCCAGTTTCTTGCTTTCCAGTCAAATTTGATCTTGAAAAATTAAACTGCAATGTCATTTGCTATTTTCTGCCTTCTTAATTCCTAATTCCAATTCTTTTATTGTCCTTTCTCCTGATGTATTTTTCTTTTAATTGTTCCACCTCAAGCAAGGTGATAATGCCACTAGGACACACAGAGTTACCAGGAGTGAAAGAGAATGAGAAGACTGAGAATGGGGAGGATTGAAGAAAGAATAAAAAGAATGAACAGGGTTCAAGACAGAAGATGATGATTGATGTTGTATTTGAATTTTTTAAGATTGCATTTGTCAGGGAAGCAAGAAATCAGAAGAGAGTTCCACAGGTGGGAAGTGTGAGAAAAGCAATTGTTAGAGTAGAAGTGGCGGTTACATCTTGCTAGTTCAACAGTAAAACAATGATACCTAGTTGCCAATCTGACTTGGATTCATGTAGCCAGGGTACCAGGGAAAAAAGCTCATCAGAGCAGTTGCCATGAAAATATTAGTAGCACAGAGGGAAGTCATGTCATGTTGGTGAGAAAGTGACTGAAGTTGAGATGCATGGTCAGGATCGATTATATTGCAGACCCTTCTATTTCTCTAGTATTCTCTGACATTCAGTAACTTTTTTGCATGTTAGAGGCTTTATTGCCTTGTTTAGAGTGAAGTGATTAAAAAAATGTATAAATAGAATAAATATGAAGTCTACAACGATATATTCATTTTATTAAATATCCATGAAATATAACCAAATTTGTAGAGACAACTTCGTTACTGGATCATTTCCTACTAACCTACACAAATTGGGTCAGTGTCAATATCATGCAGTGGTTTAGTGATGTTTGTTAATGCCCGGGGCCAACTGAGGTAAGTAAGTATTGGTTATTCTTGTATACAAGAATCTGTAAATAAATGCAGGAAAACAGATACACAACCCATCTGCGCCAAAAAAGCACTTGTCCTAATGAATTTGAAAACAGTGCTTTCAAGACACAAAAATTGACTGAATGGGAGATATGAAATTAATACTCTTCCTATGTTGAATAGTAGTCAGTGAAAGCAAGATATGAGAATTGTGTTCTTTTTTGTACATCCATACCAAAAATAATCTAACAGTTGCTAAAAGGAAAAAAGTAAAATTTCTTTTAAAAAAACTTTATATTTCTTAAATTTTCAAACATGTCTTTATTTAATAAAAGAAACTCTTGTGACAAACAGCAAAGAGATGAATTTCAAAATAACAATTCATTTTTTTTTAAATAAACATTTAAAAGTGTACAAACTGTACATCTTTTTATGTCCAATTTGAAAGAAAATAACACGTTTTTTTTACTTTTATTAAATTATGCAGATACCAATTCTTAAAAAAAAATAAAATAAAATTATTGAATTTTTATCGAGTTTTATTGAATTATTTTTGGCCAGATGCTGACCGAATTTTCACATTTGATGTTGCATGCATTTTTATTTTTTATTAAATGTTCAGGTATTTTTCTTTATATAAAAAAAAAAATGGACGAACAGCAACCCCAATTAAAAAGTACACATAAAAAATATTCCCCCAATGTTTTTTAATAAAAACATAAAAAAATCCAATTCACTCAAGTAAATAGATTTTTATTTTAAATTTACGTTATTTTGTACCTCCAAAAACTAAAAAAAGTAAAAAGTACTAAAAAAAAAAAAAAAAAAAAGAATTCTTTTTCTTTTCTTTCTTTTTTTTTTTTTTCTAAAAATATTCATAAAGTACTGAAAATTTTGTTTAAATCGGATAATTTCGTGATTTGGGACAAATATTTTAAAACTGGGGTTAGCGATTTTTTACAGGTAAAAAAAAACGTAAATTTATATTTAGCTTGGAATTCGTTTTTTTTTTTAAATAAAAGTAAAACTAAAATAAAAAAGCTTCAAGAAAGATTTTTCATTTGTTAAAAAAGAAATGCAATTTTAAACTTAAGCATCTTTTTTTTTAAGTACCTAAATCGAATTAAATCATTTATTTTTTTAAATCCTTACAAGATTCTTTTCATTACAATGGCCCTTTAATTCTTCGATAAGTGAAAAAAAAAAATCGTGCCAATAAATTTTAAAAAAATGTCTAAAAACAGTTTATTTATATACGGAAATTAATTTTTCTTTTAATTCGGATTAGCTTTTTTTATCATTATATTTCAAACAGAACCAAAATTAAAGTTAAAAAAAGGCATTTATTTTTTCCGTTTTCGGGGTTTATTTTAGAAAGTCCGTGACAATACCAAGAAAATTCTTTTCTGAATGTTTTTCTTTCTGCAAATTTGTAAATCCAAAAAAAATATACTTACTTTTTTCAGTTTGTTTTACATTTACATTGATTGTCCTCTCCAGAGCAATTCTACATTAGCGAAAAAAGAAGGAACTAACTAACAGAATGAAGATAAAATAAAAAGCTAAATAAAAAAGCTCTTCCTTTCTATTAGAAAAATGAGATCAAGTAAAGGGAGATAATTGATGGATTTTTTTTGGGGGGGGGTATAAATTTTTATTATAACGCTTCAAGTTAAATAAAGTTCATTTCATCGAAAAAATTTTGTAATTGACCTACATTTAGTAAATACTCAGGGTTTGAGCACAGATAAAGGGCAAGAGGTCAAATGAGAATTTCTTTTAGGTAGGAAGACGAAAGATTGTCACTTTTTTTTTTAACAGTAACTAACAAACACTGTCTTCCGACAGTTTTAACTTTGGGGTCATAGACACTGCAAATATCCAGAAGGATATGATCTCTCCTTAATAATGATTTTCTTTTTTGCATATTCTTTCACACTCATTAACCTCTTGCGTCTTAGTGACCTTATTGCCTTGTTTAGGGTGAAATGAAATGATGAAAAATTCCCTTCCAGGTTCAGTTCATTATGTAATTCTTATAAAAAGTATCTGTTGTGTTAAAAATAAATAAATAAATAAAAATTAACTATTCAAAAATAATTATAATAAAATAATTATAACAATTGTAATCATCATGAATTCACTTATTTTAAACCAACGAGAATCGACTCCACTTTTCTCCTCTGCACAGACAAACACGTGACATTCTTGCTATCGGACAGGGAGCCAACAGAGACAATCCGTCGATACATGCATCAACGGCACTTTCAGCTCCTTTTCTTTTTTCAGGCCATAATAGTAACATTTACAGCTTTGTGTAAATTAATTGAAAACAAAATGAATAATTCCGTTATTATTTACTTTTTTCTTATTTTTTCAAGGAAGCATGAGCCAGTGAACATGTTAGTATTTCGTATGTCCATTGCACAAAGTCGTTCCTTGCAAATTGACCACAGATTCTCAATTGGATTTAAATCAGGAGTGTTTCTAGGCCAGTCTATAGTACTTTGATTTTCTCACTGGTAAGGCTTGCCAGTGTGTTCATGCAGCGTTATAATGTTCGTATGCTTCCTTCAAGTATTGTCCATCACAGACAATGGCTGTAGGACAACTAATCGACAGTTGAGGCAATAGTGTCTGGGCATGATAAAAATCTGATGCAATCATGGGTGACACAATATTTTTCAAGGCCAAACAAATTTCATCATACACCCTAAAAACAGATTCATATTACTGCACACCACTGCAAATTACCTAATCTGAGGAAAAAATAGAAATCGATTACACCTTGTCACTTCAGTGGATCTAAAATTGACCGTCAATTAATTTGCACAAGGATGTATCACTTAGCACGTAAGGTAAGAAAACCCCAGACACTTATTTTATTTTTTTAAGTAAATTATCTGGACACTCATTACACAAATTTATAAAAAAAACATATGAGAAAGACTGTAAACACATTACTTATTATTTATCATTCTGTCGAATTTTGATCCATATTTAATCTACCCATGACACCAAACTCACAATTTTATTCAGTCTTACTGTCGCTCATGTTTCCAACACTACATAACAACCCGATAATAAATAATACTCATTTTATTGTTTCCACATCTTGCTGTTTCTCATTTTTACAATTATGTTAGGGAGTTTATAATTATTTACTCATAGATATAACTCCCCTACAAGTGGTGACAACCTGACATTAAATGCTAAATGCCCTTCTGAAATGACATTAACAGCTTTACAGTCATGGTTTATACAGATGCAGGTGATTTTTAAAGCCAAAAAGGTTGTTTCTCAGAGAGTACATTACTGCTATATCATAGAGAAACTGCCACCAGAAGCAGTCGAAGACGTTATGGACTTACTAGAAACCATACCTGAAGAAAACCCTTATGACAAGAAAAAAAAGACCCCAGAATGACATCAAAATCAGTGAAAATTTATCATCCTTTAATAGTTATGTTTAATTTAATTTGTAATGCATATAAATGTAAGTAGAAAAGAGAAAATGTCAAGATATCAAGCATCACAAAGCACTGTCTGGGGCTCCCAATCATGCTCCCTCCGCCTGGTGGTTTGAGGGTAGTAGACACTGATCCTGACAGTGAACCATATATTTTACATGAATGTGGTTTCTCTCCAGTATGTGTCCTCATATGAGTTAGCTTCAAACTCTGAAAATTTTTCACCCCACTCATCACACAAATATGTTTTTTCTGAATGTGTCCACATGTGATTTTTTTAATGTAAACCATAAACAATCCAATCCATCTTCTTACAGGTATATGCTCCCACGTCAATCTTTGAATGGGATTGCGTTTTATAGAAATACAATCTGCACAAGAAAATACTATAGTATTTGTATCTTTATGGAAATTTATTTTCAATACAACATTATAAAATACAAACACGTTTTAAATAATGTTTTGCATTGTAGTGTAATCATGCAACACCCTCCCCGATCATCCAAGACTTCCAACACCATGGCTGATTGATGAAGATCACTTCAATCTCAAACCTGCCTTATCCCACATTGTGATTTAAGTTTGATCATAAGGAGGCCGAGATTGAATTGTCGCAGGTATCTTTGTGTTGGGCTGGTTCAAGCAGAGCAAAGATGTACAGGGAAAAGAATAACACTTGAATAAATTGAACAAAATATTGTTTTTATATTCATCCTTCATGCAATAATTGGTTATATCAGAGTTTGCATGCAATTAATTATCAGCTCAATCCACATCTAAATCGGAAATGATACTATTGTTGACCTGGCAAAATCTGGTTTGCTGTTGTTGGTAAAGTTTGGCACAAGGCTGAAGTCAGAGGCTTTCATCGGCAGATAATTACATGGGCCTCTCTCCTGTCTCTGGTCTTGTTTCCATCTCTTCTGCCTCTCTTCTGTCTAATTCGCTTCGTGCATTCGTATGTATGCATATTCGCCCAATCTGGCGAAGTAAAAGAATTTGATAATTCTGGGCTATTCCCTTCTTCCACTCTCTCATATTATTACTTCTCACTAAATCTCCTCGGTGAGGCTCATCTACCCCCACCTGGTATTATAACTCAACTTTTAATCAGGGAAATCAACTCCAAATTTGTTGTTTATGAAAAATGAAATTTTTGCTTTAGAACTTGCATTTTCAGCTGCGTAGAACACATGTTAATCATCATTGCCCCTTAAGTCTGGGTCACTTTTCCATTATTCAAACTGCTCGACAGACAATTCAAGTCATCTATGCATGAATTAAATCCTCAATTCTTCCCACAGGTTTCTGGTATTAACCCTTCTTGTTTCAATGTCTCTCAGCACATAACACTTTTTATTGTTAGGTTTTATTTTGCCACGGTAACAACAAATAGTATCACAGTAGATATTTCAGTCCCATTCCAGGTATGATGATAAACTACATTTGGCAGCAACGCCTCTGATCAGGAGGTTTTGAGGAGTGTGGAACCATCTCTTAATTGCTGTTGTTTCCAGGTACACCGTGACCTGGGATGGTGGTACCTGTTAACGTCCCAAATATGGACAAAAAGTTAATCCCCAAACTGTAGTGAAAACACCACAAAAGTATTTATATTTAATAGTAAAAATATCAAAAATATATTTTTGTAAAAAATTTTTTAAAAATTACCAGCAATACATTTTTGTAAAGGAAATTACAATTCTCCCAGGAAAATTACATTCCAGCATTAAATGACCCATAAGGAGTTGATGTGCCGCTAAACAAACAAGCTCTTTAGTCACAAATCACAAATTAAAAACATTAATCTCATACATTTCCATATTCAACAATGAAATGAGTGTTGTGAAGTCCTATTTCCTTTGTGTTACTACTTGTAGCGGCTCCTTATTGCTTTTTCTGGTCATAAATTAAAACACGAGTCTTGACTGATGTCTGAGCTTGAATTTTGTTTATTGCTTCAAATCACCGTGAAATACTGAAATACAAAAAGGGTTTTAAAACATGACATAAATTATTTTTACAGAAAGGGGTCTTAATAAGTCCAGTAATTTCACGGGAAAGTTAAAGAGAACATATTTACCTGTGCGCCGTAACCAGTAATAAGGGCTACTAAGTTCTAATTCTTGACAAAACAAAACTCCCTCCTATTCTTTCCACTGGTCCTTGCTTGGCCGGAAGTTGCAGTGAATTGTGGGAGTTTCTAATGGAAATGGTCTCTTACCTAATTGTTTCCCTTACACTGTCCATATTAAAAGTCTAATTATTAAAATTAAAAAATGGATAAAGAATCCATAACTAAACTATTGACACATCTAAAAAGGGGGGCGACAGCTACACTACTCAATGCTCATGTGTAGTCCCCACTACTCCTAATCAGAATCATTATATAGCCTGTGTATTCCAGATATGTTAATTAGTTAATCTACATATCACTACAATGAGGATCATAGTTTTTTTATGCAATATTAACATGAAGACATCAATGAAGCCTAAACAAGGACATTTTTTTCCTCCTTCTCCAACTTTACTGGCCTCAAATATCACCTCATAGTAATTCAAATATATCACAAATGAAAATAACATCATTAGTTATTTTTTAGTATAAGTTATTGGTCAGTGTCAGATAATTAACATAAAAAAATGTGAAAATTTTAAAGCAGAAAAATGGAAAATATTCAGTTAATTCTTACTTTGATGTTTAAAACAATTCTTGCATTGGAGATAACTGAATGACTTGTTATATGCTTCCTATTTGCACATACAGTGTAACCCGGATATAAGAGAAACCCGGATATAAGAGAGATTTTCTCTGGTCCCAAATTAGAGCCTGTGTTAATGTATATAAAATAGACCAAACCCGGATATAAGAGACTTCTTATCCGGTCCCAACAACTCTCTTATATCCGGGTTACACTATATAGCTGGCCTCTTGTATTTGAGGATACCTGTCTACTAGGGTGGCTAGCCAATCCCTATTGCAGACACTTGCTCATGCATATTTGTGTTTATTCAACACTCACAGGAGCCCACCCATGTTTTATACTGCAACTATGCTCAGCAGACCTTAAGTTACAGTTTCTGGAAAAGAGCATGTTATCTTGCATGATCAACAATTTGAACAAAGCCAGTACGCTCAAGCTCTAAGCCACGATGACTTTTAACTTTGTGCTAGCACAGCTATCGACGGCACCCAATGGTTCTGTCTATCCAATTTCACTCACAAGGCTTAGGGTCAACCTGGGGTGTGGTTTTCAGGTACTTTCCAAAGGTGCCACATGCTGGGATCATCTCCTCCAGACTGATAGAATCAGGAAGTCTCCTTCCTGACAAATCGACCATGGTGACATTCAAACCTAGGTCTCATTGTCAGAATGCGAATGTTCTAACCACTTGGCCAAGTGACCATATATTTGCACATAATGTAATGACAAAAGTGCATAGGTGTAGGTTTTAAGAAAGCTTTATTCAACTGAGAATAAAAGCATTATTTACATTATTTGGACTATTGTCCTCATCTTTGTCACCATGTTTATCACAACGTTTTGGCCGTTGTACACTCCTGCCTTCTTCAGGTAGTTGAAATGTCGAACTGAACCCTTTATTTCAGAAATATAGACAGATACTGAGAATACAAGGTTCGTGTATAGTGTCCTTTTATAGTCCCAGTAAACAGAAAAAGCTCTCTCGAAGAGGAGAGTAACAAAACAAGGGGAGACCAAACTTGATTATTTTTTGAATTGTCTAATATCTTAAATGAAGAAAACCAAAGCCAAATTCATCAAACATTATTTAGCCTACATGAAGGAAGGAAGACTGAGAGAAAATGTTCCTAGAAGTCAAAATAAAGATATTTTTTCATGCTTCTCTAACTTCATTGGCTTCAAATGTCACCTCATAGAAGTTCAAATATATTTCTGAGTTTTCTCATGGGAATTAATAAATGGTTCTAACATAAATTATACTGCATTTCAGAAGCAATTTTTCATTTTTTTTTGTGTGCCTTTTTTCAAAAGTGGGGATGACAGTACAAGACTAATGTTGTTGAATGCCAACCTTTAACACAGTTCATGTGCAACTGGATGTAAACATTATTTTCACTATGTACTTTTTTTTTTGGTACACAAGTTATGTGCCTCTTATTTCCGGGTTTTCTCATGGGACTTAATAAATTGTTCTGACATAAATTATACTGCATTTTTAGAAGCTGTTTTTCATCTGTTGATACATAATTTTTAAATCCAAATAAGTGCAACCTTATTTTAATCAGTTTTATATCTGAATGGTCAGTAATGTGGAATTATGTTACATATTCACTTTAAGAAAAAAACTATGTGATCAGAAAATGAAATTTAGTAATGAAATCTAAGGGTAGCAATTCCAAATAGTCAATACATAATTATTTTTAATAATAGTAGATATTTTTCAAATCGTCATCAGACAAATGTTTGGTAGATATTTTAATTAGTTTAAAATCACAAAATACATTTAACAGTCCACAATAATTCTTGACAGAATTACATTTTTAATTAACAAATACAATTTTTTTTAAAAGTTACTTTGTATGTATGTATGTATGTTGCGGCATTCACCCTGGATCGGTTAAGCCGGCTCCTTCCAAGGAATTCACTGCGTCCGGAACGAAGGCCGACCAAGCACGGCGATCCGTCGCCAATGCTGAAACGAGCGACAGCCATTCCCGATTCCAACGGCAAGTAACAAGGGAGTTTGAACTTCACACGCGGTCCCCACACCTCATGTGCTATCCCAGTGGAGGGAGGAATATGCTCTTACTTGCCGCAGAATTTCCACAGACGCAGAGGCAGGAGTAACCAAGAGGCCGCCGGATGCCGGTGCAGACGCCGATTGGTTTTGAATTCAGAGTTGACCTTCTCCTAGACCAGTTGCCATCCAAGGCTATAGAACCCAGTCTGTCCTGCTATTTACCCATAGTTGGAGGGAGAAGAAGAGGATTCACACCTTTCTGTTAGCACGTAAGTGAATGTAACGGATTCGACTGGAATTCGAACTCGGCTCTACGATTCCTCAATCCAAGCCGTTATCCATTACTCCACCGTGCCTCCTAAAAGTTACTTTGGGCCATTGTTAGTTAATAATTCTGACACCTTCGGTTAGTAAAACAAACATCATTACTGATAACTTGGGTGCTGCCAAAATTTGGGCCCAAATCCTTAAAAACACATTTAAAATAATTTAAAATGTCTCATTTTTAAAAGTTTTCATTTTATTTTAAAGATAATGATAAATCAGCCTAATCTGAAGAAAAAAAGCAAAAAATAAAAGCAAAGAAAAATAATTTTGCAGGTAGATACAAAAATATTCCCAGAAGTTCAAAAGAGGACATTTTCCCCATATCTCTATAACTGTATTTGACTTCAAATATCACCTGACAGAAATTCAAATATATCTGTGAATTTTTTTTCAAGGGAATTAACAAATTGCTTTAACATAAATTATACAGCATTTTTAGTAGCCATTTTTTGATACAAGATTTTTTAAATCCAAATGCATGTAATCTTATTTTAGTCAGTTTTATTTTACATTTACATCTTATTGGTCACTAATGTGGTATTAAGTTACTTGTTCTTTTAAAGCAAAAAACTAATTGATCAGAATATGAAGCTTGGTAATGAAATAATTTGTAATGCAGTTTTGTCAATTAATATTCAAAATCTTCCTAAGGAAAGTGATTATGAATTGACAATTTGCAATATTGTTTGCAAACATTTTTATTTTTGTAGTTTTTTATAGTTAACAACATTCAAAATGTTGTTAAATGGGGCAAGGAGTGGCCTGTTAATTTCACATCAAAAACGAAATGGCTCTCTTTTAATCATCTGAGAGAACTCTTTTTACCTTCCATCAGCAGTTGAGTCCTTACTTTGAATATTGCTGCCACATTTGTTCTGGTGCTCCTGCTATATATTTTGAAATTCTTGACAAAATCCAAAGAATCTGCAATGTTTTTGGTTCTGACCTGACATCTCAGCCCCTTGCCCACCACCATAATACAGCTTCCCTGTGCCTTTTCTATAAATACTTTTTATGTTAATTGTCCTGATGAACTTTCTGCTATGGTAACTAAACTTAATGAATTTAAGCACAGTACTAGATTGGCAGCAAGTGTTAGATATAACTCTAGTTCTATGTAAGTCTAAGTTCTCTGCTGACAATTTCTTGTCACACTTCTTGCTCATGGGACTCTCTTACAGTTTTTTGCTTACCGGTGAATTTTGTTCTTCAAAAATTTAAATGCAATGTCGATCATTATCTTCTGTCTTTTTAATTACTGTTTTTATATTGTCCTCTCTCCTTAATAGTGCTATTTTTGTCTTATATTCTTTAACATTCAATAACCCCATTGCATATTATTTATTGCCTTGCTTAGGGTGAAATGGTTAATAAAAAAATTTGATATACATACCTGCAAATTAAAACGTACATATGAAACCTTGCTGCCAATTATAACTTGTGTTATGGGCTTCTTAATTCTTTTATTGTCCTTAATAGTAGTTTTTCTCATATTCTGTAAAACTCAGTAACTTCTTGCATCCTAGTGGCTTTATTTCCTTGAAATAATTAAGTTTTAAGTTATTTTTAATTTGAAAATAAAATATCTTGCTTCTTAAATTTTTCAGCAAAAATCACTTTCACCAAAAATATTTCTTTTAAACCAAAAACTAATAAGTATATTTTTCTTACAGTCTTTATCATCAACATTTCATGTCAGCAAATGTTAATGTTTTAAAAGTAATGATTGCCCCGCTGAACAAAATTTTAATGATGTAAAACAAAAAAAATTACAGATAAAAATCATTAGCTTACAAAAAATATATTGTTACAGGCCACCATATTTACAAATGGAAGCAATTCACTGTAGAGATGCTAACATGAATTTGTGTCACTGTCAGTCAGCCAGTAATATATAATCTGACTTGCTTAAATTGACTATACTGACCACTGCGAGGCATTGATGTTATAAAAACACAGTCTTTATGTCTTTTTAAATAAAATTTGGAATTTTTCTTATTTTTAATTAAGTATGGATTAGATAAAATTTTATTTTGTATAAAAATTGTTTTCATTGGTATCTTTTTCGGGTTTTTGTCATATCAAAACCTCGATGGGTTATTTAATGTCAACAAAATTGTTCTGATGTTACAATTATATTAATTTTACATATAATTTTTTATTTTTTTACATTATTTGATTTTTACATTTATATTGAGTTTTATATAAATTGGATTGCTGGTTCAATAGAAAATTCTGACATTCAACTTTTGCACTTTTGTAATTAAGTGTTTTTTTTTTTTTTCTTTGAAAAAACTCAAATTTCGACTCTTATGTTTATGACAAACATAAGAGTCGAAATTTGAGTTTTTGAAAAGAAGAAAAATTTTTGGAGCTAACTTTAAAATTTTTTATGTTCACTCTGTATAAGGCCAAAGAACCACTTGAGGTAGAGGGTTGCAGAGAAAGAGGAACGGTTTATGGGGATATGTGGGAAAGATAACAGTCGATGCTAGATTGTAGTGACCGAGGAAGCATCCGCTTGGGAATAGGTTCCACAAAGCAGCTGTTCATGGGAAGAAGTTGCTTGAGTGGAATTTACATGTCACAAATGAAATACAAAGGGAATGAGGGTGGTTTGCTACAATGCCTGTAGCATGATGGGTCTTACCTGTGAAGGTTAGTGTTGTAGACAAATGACAACAAAATATTTTTATGGTCCACGTGACGAACGTCTCTTTGAAATCCTCGTCACCAATTTGTTGTGAATGGTCACAGAATAACAAAAGAAGTGTTCGCAGATTAGTAGTATTATAACAGAAGAGTAGTACTCAACTTGAGAGTGCGTGACAGTACACTGTTAATATTTAACAGCCCCCCCCCCACCGAGGGTGTATGTGACACAAGGCTGAATGCAATATGGGTTGACCGAGCCCATAGGCTCGCGCAAAATATCCCTGTAGATCCTGCATAAACGGGTTTGGGTTTGTCTACCTCCCCGGACGAAATTCTGCCCTTCAGCACAGCTTCATCCAGGTTCCTCCCTGCCCAAGGCAGAGAGTTCGACAGATGATGATACAGTGACGGTGTAACAGAGAGAGGTTGATGTACACACCCACATGAATGCACACACGCAAATATAACGTTTATTGATTAAAAATGGAAAACACGATCTTCCGTGAAGTTACAAACTTTGTCAGTGCTGTTAATAGGAAAGAATCTAGAACAATGATATATGAAACCTAAGGCGGCTAATGGATAAAGAGTGAATTTCAAATCGGGTTGGCGAAAACTTGTTTATAAACAAATGCAAAGGGCAGGAGGCGATGTTTAATTTGAGTCATTAAAAAAAAAAATAGACAAAAATAATATTTTTGATAAAAACATATTAAGTAAATTGGACCGATGAGGTAAGATCAGTGTATGTTTACCGCTAGCGAAATCTAATCTAAACATAAGTTGTATCCGCTGAATTTGGTCATCGAAAAGACAATTGGAAAGAACAAATTAATTTTATCCACTAAGAGATTTGAAATAGATCTGAGTAAGCAACAGAAAACTTTGCAAATACACGTGATTATGACAACACTCGCTTATAACCTTTGGTTGCTATATTAACTCGAGATTTTGCTAATAAGGCAGTAGGGAGAGAATTCTCGAAGAGACGGGAGAGAATTCTTGAAGAGGTGGGAGAGACTGCGATTGGTCGGCACATCGTCATCACAGCATGCCGTCACGTGCATGGGCACCTGCAGACGACCGTTACGGGTTGCGGTGCTACAAGGCCGACGAGAAAGGCTGATGAGAAAGGCCGACGAGAAAGACAGACAGAAGAGGCCAGACAAAAGAGACAGTCGTTGAGAGAGTCGGGAGAGAATTCTCAAAGAGACGAAAGAGACTGTCGTCGAGAGAGTAGAGAGACTGTTGAAGTGAGTCGGTCTAGTGACGAGTCAGAGATAAGGACTTCAAGAAATATCATCATCGTTGTAGCAGTCGCATTGAAAAGCTGCTGAAACTAATGTTTGCCATTTACGACAACAAACTGAAAAGCTACACTTCCACGTAGGGCTGGAATTACGAGCCACACATCCTCCCAAGTCGATTGGAACGAGTTAATCACACACACACCTCTCTCTGTTGGAAAATTGGTAGAGGAGTAGTCCTCTTTTCTTATGTTAATTGCTTTTCTATCCTTTCTGTAATCTTTTCTACTGTTGTTGTTTCCTTATATAAAAGACATCAATATTTTACCCATTGTTGTTCGGCTTCTGCAGATATTATTTCCTTTTAACGCCACATTCTAATTTTCCTGCCGCCCACCCCCACAGCCGTGCCTACATCCCCAATCGACCGTGAACGTATGGACAACACCCCGCTTACTGGATCTAAAAACTAACACAGCATGGGCAGCGA
This sequence comes from Acanthosepion esculentum, assembly GCA_964036315.1. Classification (NCBI taxonomy): domain Eukaryota; kingdom Metazoa; phylum Mollusca; class Cephalopoda; order Sepiida; family Sepiidae; genus Acanthosepion; species Acanthosepion esculentum. The sequence continues at coordinate 23,839,630 of OZ038479.1, read as the reverse complement.
GCGGGACTTGACCAGTTGACCGGTCAAAATAATCTATGGGTACTTAGGGAACGTGCGGCCAGCTACCCCTGTGTTTGGTTCAGACCGAGTGGGCGCCTCGGTCCAAAGAGGAAGACGCCGGAAGTTGAGGGGCTGAAGGGACAAAGTTGTAGAACGGTACACTGTTTTCCTCAGTTCCCCTCTACAGTCTTATACCTAGTGGAAGAGTCCACCACCAATTCATTGTAGGTAGTACACCACAACAGTTAGAAATGTTGGAACTAAGAAATGTAGTTTGTCTGGAGATGTTCTATGGAAATAGTGATAGAACAGAGGCTTGAAATGTTTTGTCTGTGAGAAAAAGGATTGTAGAGTGGAAAATAATTAATCACCTACAAGGATGCAGAGATGCTTTTGAACTCTATCAAGACTGGAAAGTGAAGAGTCGACAGCTGTACTCCATTTTCAGTTTAATCAGGCGCTTGTAAAGATCAAGGATAGCAGGATTGATATTTTTATTTAATTAATATTTTTCAAGATGAGATTTTTGTTGGAGATATTGTTTTCAACATGTGCTCACTGTGTATAAATAGATGTTTGCTCAAGCATGTACTCAGTAGCTGGCTCAGAGCCCGAGATTTACCTTGAAACTGAGTCAGGTTATAACACAAGGGCAGTTTTTAACATGGGGACCCGAGTGTTTCCACACGGCCCGCTGGTCTAAGCTAGTCATACCACTGCTATTTAACAGATGTTATGCAATGGAAAATGCAAGGGAGGAGAGAAGGTCTCCAGCACGTAACAGATACTACAATCACAGCATCTTCTCCAACAGGAAACCCCACTTCTCCTCCTCTACTAATACCTCCAAAAGCATCAAGGGTAGAACCCCAGCTGCTTCAGAGCCCTAAGCAAAAGATGTTATGGTTATTGACAAAACAGGATCTTGATCAATAAACTAAGAGACAGCACTTCACCAAACAATAGAAAAATTCACCTTGAGGAGAAATAAACAATAAACTTAAATAATGCCTAATGGTTAAATCCACTTTGGCAGGAAGGGAGACAAGCCTGCTACTGCTTAGAACACATCCATTAAGCTGAGAAGTGGATGTCTAATATTTTTCAGACATTTGTTAGCCAATGATGGCGAGTTCAATCCTTGGTAGGACCACAAAAGTCAGCATAGTTAACAATTATCAGGTGCTAAAAGTAATTGAAGAAACCTTGAAAAAATATCTTCAGACTTGTAAATACAAGCTCAGTAAAAGGATGAACATTATAAAAGCAAGAGAGGAGACCCTATCTCTTAAAAAAGAAAAAGCATCATTCCTCAACATAGCCCCCAGATTGAAAGTTAGCTGACATTAGTCGGCAACTGAGATTTTCTGAGCACATTTTATAAACCCAATTGATCCCAGACCTGATCCTGTTTTTCAGATGTGACAAAACAAGTGATCTTTTCTGAATTGCCAGTGCCCTGGGAAGAGAACATAGATGAGGCCCACAAGAGAAAGTTCATAATGTACCAGAAAACCATAGAGCAGTGCAGAATGAAAGGATGGTGAGCTCATTGCCAAACAGCTGAAGTTGGGTGAGGAGTTTTGCAGGGTAATTGGTATGTAAGTCCCTGACAAAAATAGGGTTGTCAGGTAATCAAAAGAGGAAAATAATCTGGTCAATCATGGAGGAGATGAGAAAGCTTCTAAATGGTTATAGATCAATTGGTATGCTAATACTTGAACAGCCAGAACAATGACTGTCATTGTTTTAAGTAATAGCTGTTAAGGTTTTATACCCCATTTTTTTTTAACACAACTTAATTTGTCAAAGGTGCTTGACAAGTACACTTCTTCTCAACAATTTCCTCTTCTTTTTTTGGCAAAGTAGTTACAAAATACAACTTTTGCTAATATATATATATATATATATATAGATAGATATATATATATATATATAGTATGATAAATTGGAAAAAAGTTCTGTGACACATTTCATTCGACTGAGCTTTGTTGATGTTGCCACGTCTACACATACATATGAAACAACAGACACTGGTAGTTTCAAACAATCAAAGACTTGACTAATAAAAAATAACAAGCCAAAACTTGAAGGGAGAATTTACGAAATTGTCAGAATGAATACATTGAACAAACCTCAAGAGGTTTAAACAAAAGACTATATGAACAGAAAAGGGATATTTTAAAAAACAACACACAAAACGCATTGGTTGTTCACCGTAATGAACCTGACCACAAAGTTGAAATAGGGAATGCTACTTTGATTAAAAGAGAAAATAATGCACTAAGACGAAAATGTATGGAAAGGGCCTTGATTGCTAGTTCAGCAATGGTAATTTTGCATCCAGGCTCTTACAATATATCACCATTCTTGGTAGATTTTGATGTCACAATGTGGGACAAAGGTGATGGAGAGAAAAAGAAAAAGAATACAGCTAGAATGAAAAAATATTCTTTCAAAATAATAACGTTTAAAAATATATATAACCTTAAAAAAATTTTGAAACTACCAGTGTCTCTCGTTTTGTGCACATCTGTAGGTGTGGGAACACTAACAAATCCTAATGGATGAAACACATCATAAAACTTTTTTCCAATTTGTCGGACTATTTTTCTACATACTATTTGTTGATATATAAAATTATACAAAATTATATATCTATATATATCTATCTATATATATATATATATATATATATATATATATATATATATATATATATATATATATATATAGAGAGAGAGAGAGAGAGATGTGGATGACTTCAGCCAATGCTTTTATCCACTGGGCAATGTGTCCTTGGTGCCGAAACATTCTGAATATCACATTATAATAAATTTTGGTATGTAATCTTGACAGAGTTATAAGTAGACATTTGGAAAAACATTCATGAAAGTATGTTTCAAAAATAATATCCAATAATGCATTTCATTATCCATCTGATGAAGCCATTGAGGCAAAATGCATTATCGGATATTATTTTCAAAACATACTTTCATGAACATTTTTCCAAATGTCAATAACTTATAACTGTCGTGATTACATACTCAAATTTATTTCATACTGTTGACATGGATAACGCATAGATAAAAACAAGTTTTCATCTATTTTCTACCAATTCTGAAAGATTTCCATCTCAAAACTCAGACACTTAAGGCAGAGAATATAAAATCTTAATTTTTTTAAAAGTCACTCGTTTTCTTTCTCTTTTTTAGTCTCAAGCAACACCAGCTTGGGAAAAATAATATAAGATTTAATTATTATAAACACACACAAATGTATACACATGCAGTGCATTTTTCATTATCCATCTGATGAAGCCATATAGGCGAAATGCATTATTGGATATTATTTTCGAATATGACAGTAAAAATGAGGGCAATGTAAATAGTGTAAATATCAGAAATATAGACATAAATTTGTTCATGGGATTCAAGAAAGTAAAAATTGGATGACCAAGATTTCATTAAATTCTGTTAACATGAAAGAAAGAAAAGGAAAAGAAACCCGAGGAATACTGAAAAACTGAACTGGTTTTTAAAAGCCAGCGCTGACAACCATGTTAGTATGGGACCTGCCAAAAATAATAGGATCATTCATGTATAAAGCTTTGGAAATGTTCTAAGCTTTAGCAATGAACATAAAGTAAATTACAGTGTACATTATATCTACAGCACAACTTCCAAAAATCCTCTCAATATGAGTAAAGAAAAGTATATACAATTCTCATTTCTGTCAGAATTTGTGGGATGAGGAGTTACCATTACTTACACTACTTATATTCAAACTATCATCCTCATTTTTGTTCCTGTTTTCTCAACATTTCAGTCATTGTGCTTTCTGACCTTCATCAGGTGCATATCAATCAATCTACAGAGAATTTTGAACTGAACACTCTACAGGAGTAGACTGTTCTTGTTCCACTGTTCATGTCTAGGGATATTGTCTTGTTCTTATTTTTTCAAGATCAAGTGCACAAAATCCAGGGAAGGTTGGCTTGTGAGATATGGATGTTTTGAACCCATTTTCTGTGTGAGTTGTTAGTACATCAAGGAAGGCTAGCTGATTATTTTCATTGTGAAGTGGATCGAAGGTCTTATTGAGTTCATGTGGTCCAGCAATATTTGTACAACTTCCTGATGAGGCCAGGGTATGAAAGTATCATCTACATATCTCAGCCATACTCTTGGCTTTAGTTCCTAAAGCCATTTCCTCAAAGTATCCCATGTGTATGTTTGCCAACATGGGTGACAACAGTGAACCCATAGCCAAGCCTTCTTCCTGTTGGTATATGTCAAACTCTAGTTGGAAGAATGCCATCATTTCCATAAAATTATCTATTGGAATGTTAGTACGTTCTCCCAAGGAGGGGTCTGATTTCACAGAATAATGCGAATCAGATTTTACAATCATACAAACATACATAAAAGTTGGCAAGACTGTTTCTTTCCTGCTATTCTGCAGGATTAAACATCACAGAAATAAATATAGAGAAATGTTATTTTCCATATTTGAACCAAAAGGCTACAGAGGTTATCTGAAAGAAAGTATCAATATTCATCATTCGGAGATACTTTTTTCTTTTAAGAGAAGGCAAGAGATAGGATTATAGCTTAATCAGCCTCATTAAAATACTTCAAATAAGAAGCTCCAACCCTTTTCATCAGAATCTTTTTCTGCAGGTACACCATGATGTCAAATTTTGTGCATTTTCAAAAGTCACTACTTGTTACTATTGAAGTCTTCTTTGGACAATGTCAGTTTACCTGGAAAGAAACAATGCAGTTATTAATAAGTTGAAATTAGTGCATAACAAATTTCAGTTATAGCGTCACTCCTTCATAGTCAGCCTATGAACTTTTCAGCCAACCCTTGGACTTCAAATAAGAAGCATGAAACTTTTTCATTTATCTAAATTAGGTAGTCTCTGAACAATTTCTTTCTTAATATCATTGAATATAACAGATAAAAGATAAAATTTTTATTTTTTTATTGGTTAAACAAAACATTTACAATACTGGTATCACTCAGGTCTTAAAGCAAAAAGATCAGATTAGCAACAGTTTTCAATGACACGTGTAATGTAAATCTTACAGTCTTCAATGTGTAAATGAAACAATGTTATTTTCAAATTATATTATCTCTTCCCATTTTTTCTCTCCACTCCTCTAAAGATTAACAATGACAAAACTTTTCACTGGTGAAAATATGAAATAATCTAGACATGTTAGATGAAAACTCAAACCATCTAAAATATTCTATCATGACAACTAGGAGAATATTTTGAAACAAGGAGTTCACATTAGAAATAGCTTACAATCCATTTCAACTTGACTGACCACGTAAACAAAGCAATAACATTTTAAATTTATACTTGTTTATTCTATGCTTATTCTACCTTTTCCCCTGACTCTACTAAGTTTTATGATTAACAATTAAAAAGAAATCTTTTTTGCAAATTGGTGTAAATATTGAAGTTGTTCACAAATTGCAAGAAAGAATTCTCAATTAAACTTAAATATCATTTTAAGCCTTTCTGTGACATTAACTTTCAACTCTGAAAATTTATATTCACATATTCAACCTTTAGCACCTTGCATTATAATTATTACTTCCCTGTCCACTGTGTTTTTTCAAGGTCTCTCAATTGCAGTGTCCTTATTGTTAATCTCACTCAAACTTGTTTTCTGTTGCCATAGCAGGATATGACAACATAACTATGAAATTCAAACACTATTGTTCAGGGATCAGAGTCACCTTCAGTGACAGGATAAACATTTTGTACAGCAAATGAAATCACAGAGGTTAACATGAACATGGTATCTTGGTAGGATGTGTTTTTACAGTTTCCTTTTAAATAAAATTGACTGTTGTGAAAATTTCAAACAATATAGCTTACAAAAATATAGATAGAATCTCACCTAGAAGACAGAATCTATGGTCCAGCCCAAGGTGTGAACTACAAACTGGAGCTACCAAAATCAAGCAGGTATGAAAATTTTATTCTCTGGGAACTGTTTTAGCAGAGGACGGAAAATATGATACTAAAATCTGAGGGCACATTGGAATAGCAGAAGATACCTTCTAGAAATTTGGCAAAGCATTAAGAAACAGGAAATCATCATTTTTTTTTTTACTAATATTTACCAATACAAGGCTCAAGAACCACTCAAAGTAGAGGGTTACTTTGTGGTGTTGTATTAGCATATGAAAGGGCAAGAAGTGAAATTCTTGGAGCTATGCAGGAAAGTTAGCAGCTTAGACTTGAAGAGGTCAAGATTTAACTGGTGAAATATATTGCAGAGTTCAGTTGGAGAAGTTAGTAGTATAGTGTAGAAGTAGAATTGGTGCTCGGAGAATTTGACACTCGCAAGAGATACTGAAGGCAGGAGGGGCAGAGGAAAGCCGCAAGTAACCTAACTAACGTGCTTGTGTAAATAGATGCCAGAACATGGACTGGGAAGAATAGCAAAAAAACAAATCTTAGTAAGAGCTACAAAGGCTAAGAAGTTGTAGAGGGTCATGATCGGCAATGCCTTGAAGTGACACAGCATATAGAAGAACTTCAGATTGGTTTTTACCAGTGTCTATCCTCTTGTAATTTTTCAAATAAAACTCACTAAAAATGCTGACTTATTCACGTCTTTTGAAATGTGATTTCTATGAAAATGTGGAATCACACACTTCACATGAACAGTTTTTATGCAATGTGTATCTATATTTAAATTTACCATGTAACAATTGTGAGGGTGAATTGGATCCAGGGCATGCAGTTGTGAATATTTTGCCATATACGGCTTATCGTGATATTTTATCACTTACTGTTTTTCAACACGTTTCCAAGCTACTTGTTACTTCAACAGCTACCTAAGAAAATAAGATATGTTGCTCACAAAAAAGTTGTTTTTCATTGCTCTTTCTTTTTTAAAAAAAAAGTAAGTAATTTTGGTTTAATCTTTCATCAAATTAAATGTTTCTGTTTTAACGAGATGTAGAGATTTTTATTTTAATTTTTAACAAATGTTTCAATAAGTTTCTTATCGTAGGACCAATGTCAGAAAATAGCTTTGATGACTGGAAAAGTTAGAAATTCGTAATGATGACATAAAACAGGAACTGTTAATTTGATGAATTCTGAACAAGCAGTGAAAAACAACTTTTTGCAAGCAAGGTCTCATTTTCAAGTAACAAGTTGATGACAGACAAACAGTAAGTGACGAAATATTATGGTAGAATATATATGATAAAATATTTGCAACTGCAAATCACCATTTGCCATTGCCATGTAGCATTAATTTTAGCATTAGTTTGTGTATGATTTTTTATATTTTCATATGGTTGCATGGCTAAGTGATAAAAATTTTGCCTTCCATTCTGCAGACCCATATTTGAACACTGAAAACTTTGAACAATGCATTTCATATGAATATGGTTTTTCACAAGTATGTATTCAGATGTCTTGATTATGTATTCGCATGTGAGTTTTTAATATTGAATTCTGTGAAAATGTGGCGCTACAGACGTCACATGAATATGGCTTCTCACCAGTATGTACTCGTATATGTTTTTTCAAACTTGTGCTATTAGAAAATGCTGAATCACATACTTCACATGAATAAGGTTTCTCACCAGTATGTGTCCGCATGTGAATTTTTAACTTTGAACTCTCTGCAAATTTTGAGTTACAGATTTCACATGAATATGGCTTTTCACCAGTATGTATTCGGATATGTCTTCTTAAACTTGAGCTCTCAGAAAATGCTGAACCACATACTTCACATGAATAGGGTTTCTCTCCAGTATGTGCCTGCATGTGATTTTTTAATGTTGAACTCTGCAAAAATGTTGTATTGCACACTTCACATGAATATGGTTTTTCAGCACTATGTTTTTGCATATGTTTTTTTAAAGCCAAACTTTCAGAAAATGATGAACTACATATTTCACATGAATATTTTTTCTCATGTGTCCGCACATGTATTTTTAAATTAGCATTCCGTGAAAACGCTGAACCACACACTTCACATGAATATGGTTTCTCCCCAGTGTGTATTTTCATGTGCACTTTTAAATTTGTAGATCGTGAAAATGTAGAGCTACACACTTCACATGAATATGGTCTTTCGTTAGTATGTATTCGTGTATGTTTTTTTAGGATTGAACTCTTAGCAAAAGCTGAACCACATACATCACATGAATATGGCCTCTCCCCAGTATGTGTTCGCATGTGACTTTTTAAATTTGAGCTCTGTGAAAAAGCCAAACTGCATACTTCACATGAATATGGTTTTTCAGCAGTATGAGTACGCATGTGAGTTTTTAACTTTGAACTCTCTGAAAACTTTGAGGTACACAATTCACATGCATATGGCTTTTCTCCAGTATGAGTTCGCATGTGTCTTTTTAAACTTGAGCTCTCAGAAAATGCTGAACCACATACTTCACATGGATATGGTTTCTCACCAGTATGTGTTCGCATGTGACGTTTTAAACTAGAGTTCTCTGAAAATGTTGAGCTACACACTTCACATGAATATGGCTTTTCATTAAAATGTTTCTGCATGTGACATTTTAATCTTGAAACATGCGAAAATGTTAAACCACATACTTCACATGAATATGGTCTCTCCCCAGTATGTGTTCGCATGTGTGTTTTCAAAGATCCCTTCTGAGAAAATGATGAACCACATACTTTACATGAATATGGTTTTTCACCAGTATGTATTCGCATATGTGCTTTTAAATGTGAGCTCCCTCGAAATGTAGAACTACATACATTACATGAATATGGTTTCTCTCCAGTATGTGTCTTCATATCAGTTGTTGTCTTTAAACTTTGAAAATTTGGAGCCACACTCATTGCATATATACGGTTTCTCAACTGAGTGCATAAGAATGTGTTTTTAAATTTGAATATGTGAATGCTGAATCAGACACCTCACGTGAATATGGTATCTTATCCAGTGTGTGTCCACATGTGAGATTTTAAATGTAAGCTCCTTTAAAAGTCTGGTCCTTCTTGACAGGTATATGAATTATTTCTATGAATTGTGCTTCCAAATTAATCTTTGATTGGATCCTTTTTCCATGGGAATAAAACCTGCACAAGGAAAATAGCATAGTTTTAGTGTCATTTTAGAAAACTATTTCCAATGTAGCAGTTGAAAATAAAAATAAAAACATTTAAAAAAATATATTCTGTGGGAGACTTTTCAACTTTTAGAAACTAAAAAAGCAAAAACATCAATATTATATACATTTTCATATTCAGCATTGAACAAAGATCATTTTTTCTATGCAATATTAACATGAAGACATTGAAGGAGTTCATTTGTTTCCCACTATCTTTGAAAACTCAATACAGTAAAGATATTCTTAAAGACCTACCATTAAAAATATATTCAATATACATTTCAATGAATTCCAGCAGATCTTGTTACATATCTTTAGTAATATATAGCATGGACATGAAATCCAGAAAATAAGACAAATCAAACAGAAATCATTTTACTTCATATATGTATAACTTTTGCTGCAAAAAATAACTTTTCTTTGAAATGTTACATAATTTTTAAAAGGACAGATGACAGTATACATTGTCATTATACAAATTTGTAATATGTTTTAAAGTTGTACAAATTTTTAAGGAATTATAGACACTAAATTAGAAGATAAGTGATGTCCTGTTTCAAGAATTAATGTCAAGAAAAAAATGTTTCAACTTAAAGTTACAAAGTTTAAGAAAGTAGATAAGAGAAAATGTAAAATATCTTGCTCGGTTATAGTGAGTGGAAACATTTTAATTTGTAATAAAATTTTCAGGACAGAATGAAATTATTTTTTCAACATTTCTTATTGACATAGCCATGGAAAGCTTATGTATGGGTTCAGCACTGTCACTCAGTGATAGTGAACATATACATTAAATGCTTTGAGGAAATGGCTACATGAATGATACTACAACAGTATGGCTGAGATACGTAGAGGACACCTTCATACTCTGGCCACACCAGAAATCTGTAGAAATACTGCTGAACCATTTTAACTCAATAAGACCTTCAATCCAGTTCACAATGGAAAATAATCAGCTAACCTTCCTCGATGTGCTAACAACTTGTACAGCGAATGGGTTCAATACATATATATATTTCAAGCTAACTTTCACCAGACATCTTAACTTCAGTTCCCATGATCCATACAGTGTGAAGAAAGGAATGGTCCAATGCCTACAACACTGGGTGAAAGTGGCAACTTAGATACATACCAACAAAAAATGATCAGCCTGAAGTATACCCTTCAGAATAACAAATGAAGTTCAACTTTACCAAGAATTGTTTATCAAAATTTTATTCTTATAAACTGTGTTTATTTTTTTTTTTGAGAATACCTCTAAAAATTTAAAAAAGACATTTCAATTCTGAAATTACAATTTCTGAAATGTCTTTTAACCTGTCAATGGTGAGAAACCTAGCAATGAAATAATTGCTTACAAGGTCTAAAGTTGTGCTTCACTTTGAAAGAACTCATCCTCCAAGTCATAGTTATTTAGTGCCACAAATAAACCAAAAAAGGAATTTTTAAAAGCACATGTTAACTTGCATTATTAAACCATTCAGTCAGTTATGTACCATGTGTGATATATGCTTAGGCGATCATGTGTCTTTCAATACATGACTGATGAGCCAGATTTTTTCCCCGCAGTAGGTTCCCATTTCTTTCTGCGGTAGACCAGTTGCCATCCAAGGTTATAGAACCCGGTCTATCCATAGCTAGAGGGAGAAGAAGAGGATTCATATCTTTGCCACAGGTATAAGCACCGAAGTGAATGTAATGAATTCGACTGAAATTTGAACTCAGCTCCCTGATTCCTCAATCCGAGTTGCTATCCATTATTCCAGTGCCTCCATTGGGTTCAACATTAAACCACATGTTTTAATGTTGAACTCAAATACAAACTAAAATGTCTGCTTCCAAAAGTAAATATTTTAAAAGCAAATAAATTTAAATAAATTGAACTTTTTAGGTCATACTGCAATTAACCAAACACAAAAAACTCGATCTTTAAGCTTGTTCTAACTTTAATAAGAGCCCAAATGATTAAACTTGTTGAAGGCATCAAATTAATGTGAAAGTGTAAAAAGTATTTTAAAAAAAGAAAGCTGAATTAAGATTCAATTGTTTCCATTGTTTCAATTATTTATGAAAACAAAACACAAACTTTTATTATTTGTAAATGAAATGACACTCATAATTAACACCGAGATGAAAACTCACACATGAGGCAGATAGAAACCCATCCTACAATGCTTAAACTTTCTTAGACTGTAGCAATTTTATCTCACCCAAAATTTAATCTTTGGCTTTAAATCAGATCAAAAGAAAAAAATGTCAACAATGTCTTAAAGTATTTCCGTATCAACTGTTTAAAATAAATATCTCACCGCACTTGGATGGCAACTCTTCAAATTTTACAATTTCAATTTTTTTATATTTTAGGAACACCAAAAAATGAACTGTCACTCCTTTGTGTCTATAAAATGGAGCATTTCTCAATCCTTGTGAAATAAAAGGAGACCCTGATCATTGGCTACACCAAAAAGAAGCATGCTTCTGGAGCACACTCCTTTCAGGAGGACTCCTTAAAGACCTGATATAGGATTACAATAATTTTACAGAAAAAAATAAGAGTCATCACTTGGATAGCAGTCAATAAGAAAGAACTCAAAAGAGAATGCAATTAACAATATTAATTTAATGACCCTTTAGCAATTGTGACCATTTTTTTTCTTTTAGTTTTAGGTTCATTAGTTTAATACATTTTCTTAAATTCAGAATTATTAAAAAAACCTGTTGAAAATGTAAGCAATGAATAACGAATTGGAGACAAGTGAATTTCTCTGTAAAAAGAGGACAACTCTTAGAACATATGATCTTTTAATAATAATGTTACTACCATAGATGAAAGATAGGAATGCTTAAAGAAAAAAAAAAATTTTTTTAATTATTTTAAATTTAAAAATATTGGTGCGAAACGACTTAAGGAAGCTTTTTATTTTTGATTCATAAACGGTAAAGTTTCTACTTAATAATTACAATATCACCTAAAAGAAATAGTATGGAAGATTTTTAAACGATTTTTAAATTATGATAAAGTATTATAATTAAAATTTTAAAAAAGGAAAACATCGAAAAAAAATTTTTCTTAAGAGTACAGTAATGTCCGTAAAAATGTAACTCATTTGCAAAAGCAATTAAAATAGGGATGTCCAATATTTCGCTAAAAAGTGGTATACCTTGACGAAAAAAGGTCCCCAAATTGATATAACAATTTTTAACATTTAAATGTTTATGTTGTTATTAAAGAGGAAAGACCAAAGTATTTTCTGAATATTTTTTCAGATTTTTTAATCCTTCCTATGAATGTTAAAAATTTTATTTAAAAATCTTGTTTTTTTCGAGTCAAAAAAATTTCGTAAAATCGAACTTATCGGCCTTTCTGTCTGAGTTTGTAAACAAGATCATAGTTAGTTAGTTAAAAAATCATGTAAAATTCAATTACACCTTTTTCTTTTGTTATCTTAGGAAATTTAGAATGATTAAAGTATACTTAATATAATTTGAAAGAAACATTACGTTTTTAGCAGAAAATTTTTTAAGAGAGATATTTCCAACCGTAGTGCTTGATTTCGTGCGCGTTTGACAGGCGTTAATTGATGTACGTCAATATATTGACAACTTACGTCAGGGGAATTTTATCGGACAGTAGCACAGAAGTGATATAATTCGTTCTAATTTAAAAAAAAAAAAAATTGACTTTCAAATTTTCTTTTTTTACCTTACATTTGAGGAAGAATTCTGCACTGAAAATAACATTTAAATTATGAAAGAAAACCAAATTTTACAAGTAAAAATAAAACAGTAAAAACATTTTTTTAAATTGAGGTTTATTATTTCAGTCATGAAATATTTTTCTGAGAATATAAAAATTACATGAAACACCATTAATTGAAACAGGTTAACTTAATGAAATGAGATTTTATTTCTTTTTATTAAGGCAGATTTTTTTTCTATTTATTAATAATTGTGATATGGCAGTCATGAGAGTTTTATACATATTTTATTTATTAATAAAATTAACATGCTATGTTGGGTTTGACTCAACAAGTATTTAGTGGCGAGCTAACTCCAGAGAATTTAAACTCCAAAAATCGTTTTAATTGATAATTTGTCGTGTGGATAATAATTCCAAAGTAATGTACAATGAATTTATGCAATCGATTTCAAACTTGAAAATTTGGGTGGGCTTCCAAGGGCGTTTTTTTTTTTTGTAATTGTAAATAGTCAATATTTTCTTTTATCCCACTATTTGATTATATTTGAAAAGAAAAAGAAAAAAATTGAAAATGTGACGATATTCAGTCAGAAAACTTGACAAAAGTTGTTGTGTTGTTAACTTAACGAATGCAAAGCAATTTCTGAAGTAAAAACAACTTGCTTCTATCAAGGGAAACTACTCACGTGACATTATTTCAAAGCTGTGCATCCATACTTTCGTTGGAGACGATTTTAAATACAATTTTGGAATATTAAAAATTATTTTAAAAATATCAATGGTTGTCAGATTTTAATAAGCTTTCAAATTTATGATCTTTAAAAAAGTAGAGAACATAATATATCATTTCCATAAGGTTACATAAAGAACTTAATTTATAAATATATAACAACCTTTTGTCATATTGTGTATTTAGAATTGAAAAAAAAAAAAATTAATGTAAAAATTCATTTTTCATCAAAAATTTTTTTTTCTTTCCGATAATAATTACCTTCGTATATATTATTCAGAAAAACCATTAAAAACTTTCTTAATTAAACATTGTCTTAGTTTTATTGGGTTTTGTATTTTTACAATTGAGGTAAAAGTTTGGACAATTTTGGGCAGTTTTTTAATTAAAAAAAATCGATGATTTACATTCTTCAGAGTTTTGTGCATTTAATTAAAAAAAAAAATTCAGGTTGCAAATAAAAATTTTTCATAAAATTAATTTCGAGTGGGGTAACAGATATAAAAAAAATATTTATACCATGACTTTCAAAGAAACAAAATTTTCTAAAATAATTTCATTCATTTGTGAATAAGTTCTGAGGTTTTCATTAAAATCCAACAAGTACTTGGTTTTGCAAGAATTTCCAAATCAACGTGTCTTTCAACTGAAAAAAAAAACAACTAAAATAGTAATGCTAAAAATATGGACATCCCTATAAAAATGTAACTCATTTGCAAAAGCAATTAAAAGGTTCTCTAATTAAATAATGTCATAGTTTTTATTACATGCTTTTTTTAATACCATTTTCAGAAAATGAGCAAATGTTTGAAAAAACAAAAAGGATGCCAAGGAGTCCTACTTTTAGTTTTAATAAAAAAAAAGTTTGGAAATGGGATTTAATTTCTCGAAATTTCATGAAATTAAGTAAGTGGGGTGTAACATGTAAAAAAATAAATTTACGAAGATTTTCTTAAACAAAAGATTTCAAAAATAATTTCAGTCATTTGTGAATAAGTTCTGAAAGTTTCATTAAAATCCGACAATTATTTGTTTTTTGCAAGAAATTCCAAATCAATGTTTTTTTTTAGTTTTTCACCGGAAAAAAAGCACAAAAACACTTCATTGCAAAAATTACTTACGCCGTAGACATAACAAACAAAAAAAAAACAAAACAAAAATTTTTTTCACCAAAATTTTGAACGTGTTAGTTAAAGGATGAAAAAATTGACTAAATTAATAAAAAAATACTTAGGTGTTTCCTCTTCACAATAAATTAAAACATGAACATTTCGTTGACGATAAAAATTTTTATAAAGTTTGGGGTCTTTTCTATCATGCTGTGGTGCTGTTTCATCGGCAAATTAGTGGATACCTTGTTTTTTGTTGTTGATTATAATAAAAATTACAGTAACTTTTAGAGTTCTTGAAAAAAAAAACAAAAAAAAAAAAAACGATTGTTTACAATACATTATGAAAAGACGAGAGTGGGAAGATGCTCGATCCAGCATTTAAAAATGATTTAGTTTCCAGAAGAAAGATGACAAAATTGTTATTAATTTTTCTACTTCCTTTTCTTACAGAAAAATCAAAAATATATATTTCTACCCTCTTTGGTTTATTTTTTTTCCATAAGCCACAAAAAAATCTAAATCTCGGGAAATAAATATTGAATCAGTACTTTTTTGTTAGACTGAAAATATAAAAAGAAAAATTATATTTGAAATATTTTTTTAAGAAAGAAAAAGGATTTTTGACAAATTTTTAAAAAAATATTCAAAAAGTAAAATTCTTTTATCTTCTTACTTCTGCTTTTTATCTCTTCCTTTGGATAAGTCTGAAATATTCTTTTTTGTAAAAAATAAAAATATTTTGTTTGTTTTACCTGGTTTAAAGTGGATGTAGATACCTCCCTGCAAAAGTCAATACTTGAATGAAGTTTATTAAAAAAAATTTATTTAAGAAAATTATTAATCACTAATTCGCCAAAAAAAAAAAGAAAAAAAAAAAGGATAACTTGATGAAAAAAGGCCCAAATTTAATAAAAAATAAAAACTTAGTTTAATCGTCAAAATGTTTGTTATTTAAGTGGAAAGACCAAAGTAAGATATTTATTTTAATTAGAGAAGCTTTTGTATTGCTTTTTCAAAACTTATTCAACAACCTTCACTAATTTTTTGGTGAATTTAGCAAAATGTCACAAAATAAGAATAATTATGAATGAAATTATTTAACTCGATTATTATCTGGATTAAAAACATCTGAAAATCGTCGGCTGTTTTCGCAAAGGAATTACCTAATTACAGATCTTTTTTTTTTTTTTTAGATTGAGGATAAAATTATTAGAAACTGAAAGATTAATTCTCCTTCTGTTTGAGAATCATCGATTTTTTTTTGTTTACAAAATGAGTGTTGTGTTTGTTTGTCTTTTGACATCAAATCAAAAGCGAAAACTTTATATACTTACTTCTTTGTTTTCGTTATCCTTTTCCTCTTTGTGTCAATCCAATAAAGCATAAAAAAGGATGAATGATAGAATTTTAAATTAATTAAATGTTTCTGGAATAGATTTCTTTTAAATATTTAAAATAAATATTTTTGCATTGCAAACAGAAAATGTCTTCTAAAAAGCGAAATTCAAGGGAGATAATTCAGATATTTTTTTTCATCCTAAAGTTAAAGAGTAGTATTCTATTTTTTTTTTTTAATACAATTTCACTTTAAAAATATTATTCCTTTTTTACATAATAAAGGAATAATATTTTTAAACTGAAAATTTAGTATGCAGAAGTGATAATAACTTTTTTCTTCTTAATGCAAAACTAGAATTTATCTCTGAGAAAATTAGTATTTATGAGTTTGATCCTTACTGGGCGCCCTGTACTTTCAGTCTTGTGACACATTTAAGCTATGCTTAGAAAATCACCATCCCAAAGTAAAGTTAAAAAGTATATTTATGACCACCTTTTTATTTTGAGGCCTTGTGCCAGACTGTTATATGGGATTTTTAACAACTTCCACATCAAGTCAGGCAGATGATAAGAAAGAGTCAACCGAATAAAGACATACAACAATAACCTATCAAGACATGAATTGAAAGAGTTGCTAAAAAACATTGTTTAGTCAAACAATTAGGAGAATTGAATTCCCATACATTTCCGTAAAACGAAAGCTGGGCTCTCTCATTTGTATTGGTTTGGGTGCTGTTTTTCTTCTAATTCCTAGGTCACACTAATCTAGTGTTTGTAAATATGCACCAAATCTTAATAGGTGCAAAAACTGGTTTATACCATTATAAAGTATATGATATATTCCAATACCAGGAGTAGCAAAGGGAGATAACTTAATTTAATATACTCTTCAACATATGGAGAAAAAAAAAGCAATACAGTGTCTTATTGTATCTTTCCAGTTCATAACATCAACACAATACTAAGTATTTGAGCCTGACATCAGTCCTTTCTGTTTTTTTTGTTTTTTTTACATATTTGATATATACATAAATTCAAATCTTTATTTTATAATGAGTATTACAATAATTGAAAAATAAGAAAGAAAAGGAATTCAAAACCCATAGTATGTAATGCAAACACAATGGCTGGCGCTTCTTTGACTTCTGACCTTTTAGAAATTTTTAACAACAACTCTATGTTGTTCAGCATTATAATGCCTGCTTACCATGACTATATGTATAATTGTTTGTTTTTTTTCACATTTATATTAGTTTTGTTGGTTCATATGGTGTTTCTATAATAATTTGTTGTTCCATTTCCTAAATTTTCTAATTGGAAGAAACTGATAAAAGTGACCTTAAAATGAGCATTGACTTGACTGTGATGTGGGTATAAAGAGATATTGGATAAAAAATCCTAGCACTTTGGACCAGGTTTCTTCTTTTCATATTAGCTCCCTTGCAAGCTGCAATATTTAACTGATTTTTGTGAGGATCATATTTATAACCTAGGACTTCATATTCAGAGTCATGTTGAACCAAAGAATTGGCATTCATCATTAATTTTCTTAATTCCTCAGGGTTAGACCTTAGAGAGAAGTTCCCTTCTTGTAATCTATCTATGGCAGTTTTGTAGACATATTTTAATCTGTCAATATTGCCATCCCTGGCAATCAGGTTGTCCACATAGAAACTACATTTTATCACTCTGGTACACTCATCATTTACAAACCATTTAATGTGATACTGCAATATGTAATTAAAAATAAAGGGACAGGCATTGAACCTAAACTACAGGGTCTGATAATGATAATAGATCAACTCATCATTTCTTTTTGCAAAAAAAACTATAGTGAAGAAAACGGCGACTTACCTCATCAAACCAAGCGACAGTGCATCGCGTGTATCCTACAACAGAAAATGTGGTGAAAAAGAAAATTACTTACCAAAAATAAAAGGGCACATATTCCGCATGACATGCTGAAGATGAAATATGTAAATTAAAAACAAGTCTGTTGCAGTAAAAGTATTTTGATATGCAAAAATTGGGCGTCCTCCCCCAGTTGTCGATGAATGGAAAAAATGCTCGGCCGATAAAAGCAGTTGGTGTTCTTGAGTTGGGGGGGTGAAAATTGCTGTATTTTGGCTACTGTGATTTTCAGAGAGTGAGTTATTTTTCTGACTGGTTACGTGCATTGGGATTTGTGAGATAGTACCCACGAATCGAGTTTTTGGCATTTCTTTCTGGTCCCCGATATTCGAGTCTGGACTTACAGTGATTTGCTCTCTGCGTTGTGGAAGTAATCTGTGACAAATATTTCCTTTGCTTTCAGAACACCTACAAAACCAAAATCTATTTTGATTTTCTATTTTTTTTTTCAAATTTAATCATGTGAAAAGCTTTTTTGATATCTCCCAATAGGACAATATTATTTGTCCTAAATTTTAATATAATTTCAATTAAGTTATTTATCAAATTAACTCTGAGATATGCTGCTTTAGTTCCCCCACTGTCCATAAAGAACAATTAAATGCTACCTTGTCTTTGGTGGTAGCTTACTGTTCTGGCTTAAAAACTAGTGTATGTGGGATCCAAATAGATTAGAAAAATCCTTAGGGAAGACCATGATTCTCTCAATAATCCCTTCAGATTCTTGCTGGCAAAATGTATCATTATACTCATCATCTAGATTTTTCTTTTCCAGAGAAAACGTTGTTCTCTCAAGCACCTTTAAGGCTACTTGATAATTTTATGATACAGAATGGATCCTATCTTCATGTCAGGGTATTTTGTCTCTGTATTCTTTAGTTTTTTAAAACAGTTAACCGCAACTTTGCTTCTTCCAGTATAATGAAATTTGCACGATTGGCAAAATCATAACATTGTTTTCACTGGAATTGGTGCTTACATATGTGAAAAGAGATGCTTCCTTGTTACGGCAGTTACATAATGGAGTGATATGACCCTTTGAAGTAAACCTCTTATAAGGAAACATTTATTATTATATTCTGTCTCCTGAGGCATTCCATCACTTTACTTCTGTCACTAGTGCACCTAAACAGTTTTAATATTTTAGTTTCACATGTAGGATATTTGGTGAACTTCCACATGGGGTAATTATGTACTTCACAAAATTTGCATCATGACACCTTGGAGCTATTACAAAATTCTGTAATGCCACTCGATTTTCTTCTTTTCTCTCTGATTTATTATTTCCCGCTCTTTTATTGTATACTCTAAAAAAACATCTTATTCCTTGCCTAGGTAAGTAAGTATGACTTCCTTGTAGTTTTCAAATATCTGATTCAAAGAAGGTTAATTGCTGCCTATTTCATGAATGATTTCCCGTCCTAAATTTGGCAGCAACTTTCCAAAAATAATATAGCCAACAAATTTGAAGTCAGAGATAACCTTTCAGTAGTGCCAAATTCACTTTATTCAATTTAAATGAACATAGTTATTGAACTGTGCCAAAAAAATTTTAAAATTCAAATTATGAAGGATTGACTCTACTAAAAATAGCACACTGCAACTTTGGAGCTGCTATCCCTCAATGTTTAATGGATATGTAGAACTGGTCTCACTGCTGTGAGAATTACTCTTTCCTCTATGTCAGCAAGTTGATTACAGGCACTGCTCTGAAACCTAAATTCATTTCTTTGGTCCTCAATAAATCCACCATCCTCCAAATTCAGGTTTACTTTGATACAAATCTCTTTTATTTTACCATCCAAAGCTCTAATTTCTCCCTGCAAATTTTTGATAATGGCTTTGAAAAATTTTCCTTTTTTTTAATTTTTTTTTTTTATATATCACCACAAGCAAGGCCGGAGGCCACTATCACGCAAGGGGTTAAAGAAGGGTTGGAGGAAGAGCAGATAGGAGTGGCAAAGGAGGGGATGTGGAGAAAGAGAAAGACAGTGGGTTGATCAAGGCAAGGGGGCCACAAAAGATCCGGAGCGAGAGCAGATAGGAATGAAAAATGAAAGGATGTGGAGAAGGGAAGTGTATAGATCAAGGCAACTGGAAATGTCGATTGACGCTACACTTAAACCGTTGGAGATTGTATTTGTCAGGGAAACAGTAATAGGGAAGGGAATTCCATAGGCGAGATGTGCGAGACATGAAGCTATTGGAGTAGAAGAGACGTCTACATCTAACAGTTTCCACAGTGTAGGGGTGGGAGTGGGATGCCAGCCTGGTGGGGCGTTTAAATTCACGAGGCCTGGGGACAAGCGAACGCAACATCGCGTCTGTGAGAGAAATCTTTATCTTTCTTTAATAATTCTAAACTTAAATTAATATCATTTTTTAGATTATTTTTGCAGTCAATAAGTATTTTGATGCCTTTCATTTCTTTATAGCTTTCCATAATAAAATGGTTTTATTTTATTTCTAAAAAATATATCACACCACATATTTGAAAATTTCTTCAGGGTGGTACGAAGCCAATTTTAAATTTTTACAGCTGGGCCTTCTCATTCATACTGGCTTGAGTGCTGTTTTCCAGAGCCAGCCAAAGACATCTGTCTCCTTCAAATTCCTAGGCTGCACTGATCTAGTGTTTGTAAACCGCCAAATCTTATTAGGCATGAAAAAAGGTTCATACCATTATAAAGTACATGGTGGGATAGACAAGTTCGAATTCCAGTTTCACCCATTGCATTCACTTATGTGCTAATACCCTTGGAAAGGGTATGAATCTGCTTCCTATCCCCCCGGCTATGGGTAAATAGTAGGACAGACCAGATTCTATAGCTTTGGATGGCAACTGGTCTACTGCAAAAAGAAATGGCAACCTACTGCAGGAAAAAAATCTGCCTCGTCAGACATGTATTGAAAGACACATGATCGCCTAAGCATGTATCACGCATGGCACATAACTGACTGGTATCTTCCAATAGCAGGAGCAGCAAGGGGAGATAACTTAATTTCTTATAGTTATTTAGAAGTTGTGATGAAGAATAAGCACTTTTAGTTACAAGCACGAAGGCCAAGGAGTTGCAGTATATCTCTCATAGGCATCTTCAATGAAGGTTTTTTTTTATCTTGTTGAAAAACATTAATTAAAAATTTAAAAAGTGAGGTCTTAGAATTTTTTCTTACTTTCATGATAAACATAAAAGCCGAAATTTAGATCTTACAAAGAAAAAAATTTAATTATGAATAAATGACTACGAACACAAAATTTTCCCTTGAAATGGCAAAAATCACAATGATCTAATATATTGACTGAAACGCAATATTGTGAAAAATTTTCAAATTAAAAAAGCCAAGAAAATTATTTAATTCAATGTTTACTTCATTTAACTACATGAAAAACTTGCCAAATTTAATTAAATAAAAACAATAATATTTGATTGAAAATTTTAAAAATGTATTTTTATATTAACAACTCACTTCAGCAACACAAATTTTTATTGAAATCTATAAAACTGAATGGCTTGCAATGGCCTGTAATGAAAATGAATATTTTATTTATTTTTTGTAAACTAATAATTTTTCAGTATTTTTTGAAATTATTTTAAAATTAATCATGTTTAAAAAAGTTACTTCTGGAATCATTTTGTAAATCTTAAAGCCATTTCCTCAAAGTATTCCAGTTTGCCATCATTGGTGACAACAGTGAACCCATAGGCAAGCATTCTTCCTGTTGGTATGTCAGACTCTAGTTGGAAGAATGTTGTCTGTACACAGAATGCAAACATTTCCATCAAATTATCTACTGGAATTCTAGTACGTTCTCCCAAGGAGGGGTACGATTTCACAGAACAATGTGAATCAGATTTTGCAATCATACAAACATGCATAAAAGTTGGCAAGGCACAAGCAGTGAAAAACAACTTTTTGCAAGTGAGGTCTCATTTTCTTATGCAGCCATTGAAGTAACAAGTAGAGTTGTTGACAAACAGTAAGTGATGAAATATTACAGTACAATGTATATAACGAAATATTTGCAACTGCAAATCCCCCTTTGCTACTGCTATGTAGCATTAATTTTAGCATTGGTTTGTGTATGTTTTTTTTATATGTTCACATGGTTGCATGGCTGAGTGATAAAAATTTTGCCTTCCATTCCGCACACCCAGATTTGAACACTGAAAACTTTGAACAATGCATTTCATATGAATATGGTTTTCACAAGTATGTATTCAGATGTCTTGATTATGTATTCGCATGTGAGTTTTTAATATTGAATTCTGTGAAAATGTGGCGCTACAGACGTCACATGAATATGGCTTCTCACCAGTATGTACTTGTATATGTTTTTTCAAATTTGTGCTATTAGAAAATGCTGAATCACATATTTCACATGAAAAGGGTTTCTCTCCAGTATGTGTTCGCATGTGAATTTTTTATGTTGAATATGGTTTTTCAGCACTGTTTGTGCATATGTTTTTTAAAGCCAAACTTCCAGAAAATGATGAACTACATATTTCACATGAATATTTTTTCTCATGTGTTCGCACATGTATTTTTAAATTAGCATTCCGTGAAAATGCTGAACCACACACTTCACATGAATATGGTTTCTCCCCAGTGTGTATTTTCATGTGTACTTTTAAATTTGTAGATCATGGAAATGCAGAGCTACACATTTCACATGAATATGGTGTCTACCCAGTATGTGTTTGCATGTGTATTTTTAAAGTTTCCTTCTGTGAAAATGATGAACCACATACTTTATGTGAATATGGTTTTCCATCAGTATGTATTCAAAGGGTGCTTTTAAATGTGAGCTCCTTCGAAATGTAGAACTACATACCTCACATGAATATGGTTTCATTCCAGTATGTTTTCACATCAGTTGTTAACTTTACGTGTTGAAAATTCATTACATATATATGGTTTCTCACCTGAGGGCATAAGAATGTATCTTTTTAAATTTGAATAAATCTGTGAATGCTGAACCAGACACTTCACATGAATATGGTTTCTCCCCAGTGTGTATTTTCATGTGCACTTTTAAATTTGTAGACCGTGAAAATGTAGAGCTACACACTTCACATGAATATGGTCTTTCGTTAGTATGTATTCATATATGTTTTTTTAGAAATGAGCTCTTAACAAAAGCTGAACCACATATATCACATGAATATAGCCTCTCACCAGTATGTGTTCGCATGTGACTTTTTAACATTGTTTTCTCAACAGTATGAGTACGCATGTGAGTTTTTAACTTTGATCTCTCTGAAAACTTTGAGGTACACAATTCACATGCATATGGCTTTTCTCCAGTATGAGTTCGTATGTGTCTTTTCAAACTGGAGCTCTCAGAAAATGCTGAACCACATACTTCACATGGATATGGTTTTTCCCCAGTATGTGTTCGCATGTGACGTTTTAAATTTGAATTCTCTGAAAATGTTGAGCTACACACTTCACATGAATATGGCTTTTCCTTAGAATGTTTCTGCATGTGACATTTTAATATTGAAACATGTGAAAATGTTAAACCACATACTTCACATGAATATGGTCTCTCCCCAGTATGTGTTCGCATGTGTGTTTTCAAAGATCCATTCTGTGAAAATGATGAACCACATATTTCACATGAATATGGCCTCTCACCAGTATGTGTTCGCATGTGACTTGTTAAATTTGAGTTCTGTGAAAAATCCAAACCACATATTTCACATGAATATGGTTTCTCAGCAGTATGAGTATGCATGTGAGTTTTTAATTTCGAACTCTCTGAAAATTTTGAGGTACACAGTTGACATGCATATGGCTTTTCTCCAGTATGAGTTCGCATGTGTCTTTTCAAACTTGAGCTCTCAGAAAATGCTGAACCGCATACTTCACATGGATATGGTTTCTCACCAGTATGTGTTCGCATGTGACGTTTTAAACTCGAATTCACTGAAAACTTTGTGCTACACACTTCACATGAATATGGCTTTTCATTAAAATGTTTCTGCATGTGACATTTTAATCTTGAAACATGCAAAAATGTTAAACCACATACTTCACATGAAAATGGTCTCTCCGCAGTATGTGCTTGCATGTGTGTTTTCAAAGATCTGTTCTGTGAAAATGATGAACCACATACTTTACATGAATATAGTTTTTCACCAGTATGTATTCGCATCTGTGCTTTTAAATGTGAGCTCTCTTGAAATACAGAATGACATACATCACATGAATATGGTTCCTCTCCAGGATGTATCTTCACATCAGTTGTTAACTTTAAACTTTGAAAATTCAGAGCCACCCTCATTACATAAGAATGTGTTTTAAAATTTGAATAAATTTGTGAATGCTGGTCCACACATTAAACATCAATGTGGTATTTTCTCCAGTGTGTGTCCACATGCTAGCTTTTAAATATAAGCTCCTTTAAAAATCTGGTCCTTCTTGACAAGTATACGAATTGTCTCAATGAATTGTACTTTAAAGTTAATCTTTTTAATCCTTTTTCCATGGGAATAAAACCTGCACAAGAAAAATAGCATAGTTTTAGTGCCATTTTAGAAAACTATTTCCAATGTAGCAGTTGAAAATACAAATAAAAACATTTTAAAAAATATATTCTGTGGAAGACTTTTCAACTTTTAGAAACTAAAAAAGCAAAAACATCAATATTATATACATTTTCATATTCAGCACTGAACAAAGATCTTTTTTTTTTCTTTTCAATATTAACATGAAGACATTGAAGGAGTTCATTTGTTTCCCATCCCACTATCTTTGAAAACTCAATACAGTAAAGACATTCTTAAAGACCATATGCTCTTGAATTAGCTACCATTAAAAATATATTCAATATACATTTCAATGAATTCCAGTAGATCTTGTTATATATCTTTAGTAATATATAGCATGGACATGAAATCCAGAAAATAAGACAGATCAAACAGAAATCATTTCACCAAATATTTGCTGCAAAAAATGACTTTTCTTTGAAATGTTATATAATTTTAAAGAGGACAGATGACAGTATACAATATCATTATATAAATTTGTAAGATGTCTTAAAGATGTACAAATTCTAAAGGAATTATGCATGCAAAATTATAAGATATGTGATGCCATGTTTCAAGAATTAGCCGCAAGAAAAAAATGTTTCCACTTAAAGTTACACAAAGTTTAAGAAAGTAGATAAGAGAAAATGTAAAATATCTTGCTCGGTTATAGTGAGTGGAAACATTTTAATTTGTAATAAAATTTTTCAGCTCCCTGGCTACATCGAAAAGGAGCATGCTCTTGGAGCACACCCCTTTCAGGAGGTCTCCTTAAAGACCTGATATAGGATTATAATAATTTTATGGAAAAAATAAAAGAGTCATCCCTTGGATACCAGTCAATAATTAAGAAGAACTCAAAGTGAATACAATTGACATTATGAATTCAATAACCCTTTAGGAATTTTGACTATTTTTTTGTTAGACTCAACTTTGTTATTTTAATACATTTTCTTAAAAAGAAATCACATTGGGTGCAATTATATATTTTATGACATGAAAATAATAAAAAATAAAAGCCATGAATTTTACTGAGAAAAATAACTGCTTGTAATGTATAAAAAAATAAAATTATTCATTTTACTAAGTTCAATAAAATCATACAGAATAAAAAAAATTATATTCTTAAACTATTATTAATATAATATTAAAGATAGTTTATTTCCTAACATAAATACTAATGTCTTGATTATTGCATTGCTGGTATTCTAAATTTTTTAATATTTTTTGTGCACTTTTTAAAGTCAGGTTTGTAATTATAGTTTTTGTTTTTAACCTGTTTGACATGCTACTGTGTGTAAATGTTATTCTCATTAAGTCTTAAGTAAAAAGTAAACATTACTTTTACAAAATCTGGTTAATTAATCCTTAAATTTACTAAATGTTTTCAAAGCATATCTCAAAGACATATATTGAATTTGTTAAGAAGATTTAAAAATTTGTTGTTTAGATGAGTTAAAAAAATATATGTTTTCAAAGCATATCTCAAAGACATATTGAATTTGAAAAAATATATGTTTTCAAAGCATATCTCAAAGACATATATTGAATTTGTTAAGAAGATTTAAAAATTTGTTGTTCATATTTTTCTTCTATAATGGCAGTTTGATGAGCCAATGAGTGACAAGTGAATATGGCAACATTTTAAAAATGCCTAAAATTTTTAATTACTGTATATATTTTTGTGTATAAGGTAACCTTTAGATGAGTTAAAAAAATATAGCAAATTTTCATGAATTTATCCTATACCTGTAGTATGAGATGACTGCTTATTGGTTATATAAAGATGATATTTTTGGAAATGTTGTTACGTACTAAATCCTTAGAAATTAAAAATAAACAAAATAACAAGACCGATTCTATTTCATGTTTTTTTTCTACACACGTCCCCTAAAAGGGAAACCAATGTTTTGTTTACATTTTATCACACAAACTCTTGCAAATACCGATTCTTCAACTTTTCCTATATCTAAACAGTTACAAACAGCCTAGTGAAATACCACTAATAGCAGTACAATAAGGTTCAATAATAGAATACATATTATAATCAAATAATGTACAATAATAGTACATTCTATGGCTGCGAATGCAATCATACATTTTCTCTGCTGAGCTTGCATGGGTACAAGTTGGTTTCATTGATATGAAATTATTCTTAAAAGTAGTCTTTTATGCGGAAATATGCAGCACATATGGAAATTAATTTTGTTTTAATATTAATTAGTTTATCTTTCAAATAAAACAAAAATTTAACTTTGAAGATACTTAAATTATTTCAAATGTGTTTTTCAGAATTTCTTTACAATGGCTGTGGGGATATGAGTGTGCAAAAAACAGTTTAATAATAATAAAATTTAATATAAAAAATTCATAAATAATGAACCAATTTTTACATTTCAAAATTGAGATAATATAAAATTAATGACGGAGTTTTCAGCTTTCATTTTTTAATGAATAAACTTTATATTAATTTTTTTGGGTTGTTTTTAAATATAGTGAAATAACTGTAAAAATTGCTTGACAAATACAAAGTTAATGCTTTTTTTTTATATAATTTTTTAACTACCCAGTAACTTTAAAAATTTAGGGAAACATTCAAAGTAATTTTATTGAATTTTAGGTACTTTGGCTTTGTAATGTTGAAGAAAAGTTAGATAATTTTTGAATTTACTGCTCTTAGTTTCTGATAATGTTGTGTATGGATGTTTGTATTTTAAAAATCAGTATATTTATACACATACAAAAAAAATTCACAATAAATGTAAAAGTAAAAAAAAAATGATTTTACCAAGATATTCTAAAACGAAACATTTAAAAAATAATTTAATAATTTCTGAAGGTTTCATTAAAATTTGATTTTTACAAGAATTTCCCAGTGAATGTGCTTTTCATTACAAAAAAGATACTCAAATTTACCATACTTATTTTAATTTATGAACATCTGTTGATGCAAGAAAAACAAAATTTTGAATGTATTTAAAAAAGATTAAAAAATATAATTTAATAAAATAATTCTTTGGCCTTTCCTCTCAATAATAAAAAAAAGATTTTAATTTTTCATGATAAAGCTTATTTTTTTTATTAAGTTTTCGGCATTTTTTTTTCATCATGTATACTCATTTTTTAAGTGAATCTTTGGCAGTAACTCATTAAACTTGAAATACAGCTAAAAACTATTTTGCTTCTTGGGGATATTAAATGTAAAATTAAAGAAAGATTTTTCATTTTATTAAATTAATTTTAAACTTTTTGGTGGGGAGGTAACTACATCCATTTTGAACCAGCTAAAATAAAGCATTTTTATTTTTTACAAACAAGAATATTTCGGGCTTTGTGTGGGAAAGAGATAAAAATCAGAAATAAAAGAATTTTATTTGTTAAATAATTTTTTTAAATTTGTCAAAACTCCTTTCTCTTTCTTAAAAAAAATATTTTGAATATAATTTTTCTTTTTACATTTTTAGTCTAGCAAAAAAGTACTGATTTTGTGGCTTGTGGAAAAACTCAAAGAGGATAGAATTAAAAAAAAATTCATATTTCTATAAGAGGAATAAGACAAAAATTAATAACAATTTTGTAATCTTTTCTCTGGAAACTAAATTCTTTTTAAATAAAGCTGAATCAAGAGAACTCTTTAAAAATTACTGTAATTTTTATAAATAATCAAAACTTCAACAACCTTCACTAATTTTTTGTTGAATTTAACAAGTCAGTATAAAAATGCCACAAAATTTTTTCTTACCTAAGGTTTAAAATGAATTTTTAAAACGCATTCTTGAAGATTAGCTTTAATTGAAAGCTGAAGTATTAAATTGACTATTTCCATTAGGTAAAATACTCTGGTGTATTTCAAATATTTGCTTTATTTCAAAAAATCTGTTTAAAATAGAATTCAATTATTATTATTGGTTTTAAAAATCTTCCAAAAATAAAATATATATTTGTGGCACTTTATTTGAGTAAAATTAGCAAATTTAAAGTTAAATTAATCTGATTTGAAACAAATATTGCTTATTTATAGCATAAAAAATATATATACATTTGTTTCTTAATGACAGGTCCTGTTTTTCTTTTGTCTTTATTGACATATTCGAGATGTTGACAGCTAGTATGGATGATCAGAATTGACAAATTTATGAAATCTCAATGAACGCATTTTTTTTTGGTTTTTAACTACCAAGTAATTTTTACAAATTAACATATTTTCAGCACTTATATATTTCATTGACTTTTAGTTACATTTGAAGATGCTTTATGAAAAAATAATAAAATTTATAATACTAAAATATTTTCTTAGATTAATTTTTAAATTTAATAACTGAGATAAAATACCATGATAGAGGTAAATCAATAATTTATGACCCACAATAAAATAAATACATAAAATAAAAACATTTTGTGAAATAGAAATTAAAAAATTTACTTTAAATTTCAAAGTTTTAAAACTGAAGTGATGATGTTCAAAACCTGTTGAAACATAAGCAATGAATAATGTATTAGAGACAAGTGAATTTCTCTGTAAAAAGAGGACAACTTTTAGAACACATGATCTTTTCATAATAATGTTTTGTATAAACTACCATAAATGAAAAATGGGAATACTTAGAGTAAAAAAAAATAAAATAAAACAAAAAATTTAGATTATTTTAAAAATATTTGTGCAAAACAACTTTAAGCTTTTCAATTTCTGATTTGTAAATATAGTTTCTATTTAATTACATCACCTAAAAGTAATAAGGTAATGCAGAATTTTAAACGATTTTTAAATTATGATAAATTATTAAAAAATGAAAAAAAATCTTGTAAAGATTCATTATTAATCAAAAATTTTTTTTTCTTAAAGACAATAGCGTCCTTAACTTATTTACAAAACAATTAAAAGCTTTTCTAATTAGTGTTAAAGTTTTATTACAAGTTTTTAGTTTACCATTCAGAGCAGATTTTCAGAAAACGACCAAAAGCTTGAATGATTTACATTATCCAAGGAGTCCTACATTTCACTAATAAAAAAAAATGTTTGGACATACAATTTTTCGAAATTTCATGAAATTAAGTAAGTGGGGTGTAACATATTTAAAAAAAATGTTTTTTACCAAGATTTTCTAAAACAAAAAAATTCTAAAATAATTTCTTTCATTTGTGAATAAGTTCTGAAAGTTTCATTAAAATCTGAAAATTATTTAATTTTTGCAAGAATTTCCAAAAAAATCAATGTGTTTTTTACTGGAAAAAAAAAAACAAACAAAAAAAAAACGCAAAAACACTTAAATGTAAAAATAAAATTACTTATGTCTCTGACGTAAAAAAACATGATTTTTAACCAACATTTCGAACGTGTTAGAAAGGTTTAAGTGTAATGAAAACGGTTTTATTGTCAAAGTCATTGTTGTTAAAAGGGAGGATCAAAGTATTTTTTGATTATTTCATTAAATTTTTTACTCCTTTTTAGAACATTCAAAATTTTGATTTAAACACTTGTTTTTCTTGCATCGGTGGTTGTATAACTTTTTTTAGCATAGCAAATTTTGGCTTCGTTTTTGCAGTGACAGACGCATAAATTTGGAAATTCTTGCAAAAATCAAATAATTCTTGGAGTCTAATGAAATTTTCAGGCCTTATTCACAAATGAATGAATTTATTTTTGAATTTTTTTTATTAAAAAATCACGGTAAAAATATATATTTTTTTACATGTGTTTCTCACCCCTACTTAATTTTATTTTTATGAAAGCTTAAGAAATTCATTGTGATAATTTGTATAGTGACTATGTATATTAGTTAAAAGCAGAATCTTTTGAAGATTTTTTTATATTTTTTTGCCAAATAAAACTGGATCTTTCCGAAAATGTTCTGAATTGAAAAATTAAAAAAAAACCCCAAAAAACTAAGACATTATTTAATTAGAGAAGTTTTTTTAATTGCTTTCATGAATAATCTGTTACAATCTGAAGACCCGGATATTTTTTTAAAAATTCGATTTCTTTTTATAAATCGATGCAATATTTCTGAAATATGGATCTACAAACCAATAAATCTATTTAATAAAAGGTCACGTGTTTTAAGAGTTATTTCTCCCACCCCCTTATGAGAAAACAAAAACAACAACAAAACCTTAATTAAAATTGTCGTCTGCTATACCAGAGTTATGATCACCTTCGGCGGTCAATCCGCTGTCATTAAATTGATTATTAACACGTCAGAAAAACAAGACCCCGTGGTTAGGAAATGATTGTACATGTTATGGTATAAGTAATATTTGTTTTAAATCAGATTAACTTCACTTTAAATTTGCTAATTTTCCACAAGTAATATTTCAGAAATATGTATTTTTTTATTTTTGCAAGATTTTTAAAACGGAAAATTAACTTTTGTTTACAAACATCTAAAAAACGGCTGACGTGATGAATTTTACTGAAAGAAAATGCATTTCTGTCTGAAATGCACCAAAGTATTTTTCTTAGCTTATCAGATATAGTGAATTTAATCCTTTAGCTTTCATTTAAAGCTAAATTGAAAGCTTCAGGAAAGCTTTTCATTTTAAAAAATTCATAAAAAAACAATTACAAATGAAATATTAACTCGTCAGCTGTTTTGGTAAAGGAATTGCCAAATTATGGATGCTTTTTTTAGATTGAGGATAAAATTAAAACATGAAAAGATAATTGTCCTTCTGTTTGAGAATCATTGACAGTTTTTATTTTTATTTATTTTTTTACAAAATTAACGTTTAGTTTATATACTTCTTTGTTTTCGTTATACCTTTTGTGTCAATCCAATAAAGCATAAAAAAGGATGAATGATAGAATTTTAAATAAATGTTTCTGGGAGAGATTTCTTTTAGGTACCTCCAAAAATTTGTATACCTAAGGTTTAAAAAAATCCTTTTCAAAGCTTTCCTCCAGCTTCAATTGAAAGCTAAAGGATTAAATTTTCTAATTACAGAAAAAAAAAAAAATACTGTGGAATATTTCAAATAGGAATTTGAATGATTTTTAATCGATGTTTCCGAAAAACAAATCGAAACAGCCATTTTTTAATTTTTTTAGAGAAATTGAGACAAAACTTATTTTTTCTTTTTTGAAAATCCCTCTAAAAGTTTTAAATATTTAAAATAAATATTTTTGCATTGCAAACAGAAAATGTCTTCTAAATAGCGAAAGTCAAGGGAGATAATTCAAATAATTTTAGTAGTATTTTTTAAATACAATAAAATTCCAGTTTAAAAATATTATTCATTTAAAATAAATGAATATTTTATACTGAAATAAATAACTAATAGTAAAAATTTAATATGCAGAAGTGATAATAAATTTTTTCTTTTTAATGAATGCAACACTGGAATTTATCTGTATCTCACTTTCAGCCTTGTGACACATTTAAACTACGCTTAGAAAATCACCATCCCAAAGTAAAGTTAAAGTATATTTATGACCATATTTGAGGCCTTGTGTCAGACTGACTTTTACCAGTTGTGATGAAGAAAATGCAGCTTAAGTTCCAAGTACCAAAGTCAGGGGGTTGCAGTATGCCTCTTACAGGCATATTCAATGAAAGTTCTTTTTATTTTGTCGAAAAATATTGATTAAAAATTTAAAAAATGAGTTGATGCAATTTTTCTTACTTTCATGATAAATATAAGAACTTAAATTTGAATCTTGCAAATCAAAAAAGAACTTTTAATTAAGAATAAACAGCTATGAACTCAAAGTTTTCCCTTGAATCAGCAAAAATCACAATGACCTGATATATTGACTGAAAATCTATATTGTAATAAAATCTTAACAGCAAAAAGAACAACACAATTATTTATTTTAAACTTTACTTGATTTAACTACGCAAAAAAATTGCCAAATTTAATTAACATACAAAAATAATATTTTATTAAAATTTTGAAAATGTATTTTTCAACAACTCTGAATTGCTTGTGTTTGTAAGTATAATAAAAATGAATATTTTATTTTTTGTAAACTAATTATTTTTCTGTATTTTTTAAATTATTTTAAAATTAATCAATCATTACTTAAAAAAGTTACTTCTGGAAACATTTTGTCATATGAAATATTGATTACAAAGACGAAGAAAAATACAAATACATGTAAAATAAATGTAATTACCTAAAAAAGAAAATAAAAAGGGGGAAAATAACAAGTGATATCTAAGTTTAAAATGTATTTAAAAAAATCTTTCTTGAAACGTTAATTTTACTTTTAATTCCAGGCTAATTAATTAAATTTAATACTTACAATAAGCCAAAATATTTTGGTTTATTTCAAACTGAATTGAAACTGACTAAAATCTTTTTTTCCTTATCAATAAACTCCATAAGTTGATCCATATTGACATATCTGTCAACACAATATAATTCTCTTTATAAAAAATCTTTCAAAAATAAAATATGCTTTTGTAAAATGTTGAGAAAAAATTTAAAGTTTAATTAATCTGAATAGAAACAAATATTACTTTTAGTTTAAAATATTGCTAAAAAGCTTTTTTTTAAGATGGAGAAGTTGGTTCAGATGTGTTGAGTGATTTGACAGCCTGGTAATTCATGTGTCCATAATTTAATTGGCACATAATAAAAAGAAAATTACATACATTAATGTATTTTTATATAATGTTTTTAACTACTCAGTAAACCTAAAAAATTTAAATATTTTAATTATACTGATATTTTATTAAATTTTAGATACTTTGGATTTTTAGCTTTATTTACGAAGATGCTATATAATTAATACAAGATTTTAAATCATTCTAATTAAATTGTTAAAAAAATTAAAACAATTCTTGTAAAAATTCCTTATTCACAGAAAAAAAGAAATTTTTTTTTTTTTAGACTAGTGTCCATAATAAAGGGTGTTCCAATAACTTGGACTGATTTTAATGTGATTTAAGTTTAAGTGTCTAACGATTTTTCTTCTTTTTCTTTCACATGTGGTGGACATTTGGGTGATATTATGCATAATTGTCATGACTTAAATAACATGATCCAGTAGAGAAATAAATTTTTACCAGCAACACTGATTTATTTACTGCTGACTTTGATTCATCTTAATGAAACACTCTTATACATAATCCGTCTTAATGAAACACCCTTTATATTTTATTTATAAAAGCAATCATAAGATTTTCGACTTAATGTTTTAGTTTTATTGCATTTTTAATTTCACAATTGAATATATTTTTTTAGCGCTGTTTGACTAAACAAGATTGGCAAACATGGACCTTTATGCCCACAAAAATATGGAGCATCCAAAGAATGGTTTTTCACGACACTGCTTTTATTTTAAGGCGCTTCGCTCTTCGACAAATCTTTATTTTGTTGTTCATCATACAATACCTGTAACACACCTATTTAAAGAATAAGCAAAGGCTTTGAAATATATCAGCTTGTTATTATTATAGCAAATTCCTAAAAAAAAACTTTAAAAAATATCAAAGAAAATTTTAGATTTGTCTATTAGACAACAGTCCAAGAATATTTATTAAAAAGAATAACAGTTCAAGAATGGCTGTATTTTACTTTTAAAAAATTTAAGACTAATGTATTAATATTAACTGACGATTTTCAATTTTTTAGTATTTATTTTTCAAAGACTTAACTTTAAAATGTGTACCATATTTTCTGTCTTACAAGACACACTATTTTTCCTAAATATATAAAAATTACTCTGAAAAATATGCATGTGTCTTCCAAGATGAACAACACCCAGGCTCAAGTAAGCTTGGATGGTCACCTAATTGACTTGACTGATAGGAATGTGGATTTGTATGTTGAGTCATTACACTATAATGTTAGCTATCTAATTTAGCCTTTT
The DNA here is from genome assembly GCA_964036315.1 of Acanthosepion esculentum. NCBI lineage: Eukaryota > Metazoa > Mollusca > Cephalopoda > Sepiida > Sepiidae > Acanthosepion > Acanthosepion esculentum. The sequence continues at coordinate 23,805,357 of OZ038479.1, read as the reverse complement.
ATATCATGTAACCTTAGTACTTAGCTATTACAAGTATTTCCAAGACTATAAACCTTCCAGGAGCCGAGACACAAGCTTAAACATGCTCTGTTTACTAGCAGTAGCAAGAGTTTTTCTGCTCTTGACTTGTATGTCATTGCCATACAAACAAAATCAGACAAGTGATTAATGTAGATACATAGTGCCAGTATGTGAGGGATGCATGGTGAATGTGTTGTTGCATGAGAATGACTTTTTTCTTAGAAATTTCTTTTCAATATTAGGGTGCATCTTCCAAGCTGCAGTGTCTTGTGAGCTGGAAAATATGGTAATCCTATCTCGATACACAATCATGAAATTTAAAAAAAAAAATATAATTATACAAAAAAATTTTCTCTCTAAAATTTTGAAGACTGTTTAAAAAAAAAATTATTTGTTGTACATAAATGCTGAAAGTTTTACTAAAATCCGATAATTACCGTATTTAACGGCGTATCAGATGCACCCCGATTTCAGCAGGGCAAATCAAGAAAAAATTAGTAAAATTATTAGTAAATGATACATCCTAGGCTATATTTATGAGGTATTATTTTGGCTAAACAAGCCATGATTACAATTAAATGAAAAATAATAGGAAAAAAGAACACGAGCCTATAAAAACTTTATTATATCCAAAGGTAAGAAAACAAAATAAAAACCAAGCAATTATTATGATTGAGCAAAACAGTACAGTTGCCATTAAAATTTTATTCATCTTCAAATCCATAAAATTTGTTGTCTTCGTTATCAAAACTCTGATACACATTAACAGTACTACCATCATTGTCGCTAAATAATGTGTCATCTAATTTCGGCCAACTATTGTGAATTTTAAACCTACATTTGGTATATAAGATGCAGAGGAATCTTAAAAGATAGTTTTAGTAAAGAGAAAGGGTGCCTTATATGCCATCAAATACGGTAGATTAATTTTGAAAGAAACTTATACAATTTATATATTTTTATGAACATACCCCCCACACACGCGAAAAAAAACAATTTTTTTAGTGAATGTTTACACAAAGTAAACATTTTAAACACAAATATCTGATTTTACTTAAAATTAAGAAATAATATTCATATCTGATTTTCTTTTCTATTTCAGATTTTCATTGGTAGAAAAAAAAATATATAAAATTAAGTTTATACAAGTTTCAGAATTTTATTTTTTACTCATGTATTCAATTTTCCACCATGAAAATTAGACATACTGTGTGACTCCCATTTTCACATTGACCAAGTCATTAATACAGTGTAACCCGGATATAAGAGAGTTGTCGGGACTGGAGAATAAGTCTCTTATATCCGGGTTTGGTCTATTTTATATACATTAACACAGGCTCTAATTTGGGACCAGAGAAAATCTCTCTTATATCCGGGTTACACTGTATTACATTTCCGTCCAGTGCCATAATCAAGTTTTTAGCTCCAATCAGGGGCAGAAGTTATTATTTCTGATGGCCTTTGTTAGATAATATTTCACAAGTGAAATCCTTTTCAATAAGCAGTTGTTTGAAGGACTGACTAATGATTCTCATCATGGAACTAATTTCTATGTTTTGTAATCAGGGAAGTCTCTTTTTGAGGAGTCAAAAGTTGCACAATTTCACCAGATTTTCCACAATTAGAAATTACATCCACCTGGTTATAAAACCTAATGCATTGTTGGATTAACCTGTCTCCCCTGCTGATTCTGAAGGATTTGGCCCAAACAGTTTAATTTAATTTTAGTTGTTTTTCTCAAGAAGTTGCCTAGTGAATTCTTGTCAGGGTAATTAATGAATGAACAGACATTCTGCTGCCTAGATAATATCCCTAAAACAATACTTACATTAGTCGGACTATTGTCCTCATCTTTGTCGCCATATTTGTCACAACGTTTCGGCCGTTGTACGCTCCGGCCTTCTTCAGGTGGTTGGAATTTCGAACCGAACCCTTTATTTCGATCACTGGGGTAGACTCAAGGACACATGGCACAGTGGATAAAGGCGTTGGTTAGATCCAGTGACAGACCCAAAGAGTGTGAGTTCAATACCCGGTTAAGGCAGTGGAGAACTTTCAGAGGTAAAATTAGCAGGAGATAACTGATAACTGACATCCATCAAACATGGCTCGTGGAACTAGAACAGTCTACCCCAGTGATCGAAATAAAGGGTTCGGTTCGAAATTCCAACCACCAACCACGGCCGAAACGTTGTGACAAATATGGCGACAAAGATGAGGACAATAGTCCGACTAATGTAAATACTGTACATAATACCTCATCTCAGAAATATAGACAGATCCCTAAAACAATTTAACACTTTTATCAAAGTAGGAACAGGGAAAAGGAACTTATATGAAGAGTAAACATTTCCCAATGTTTAAGCTCATCTGATCTAATAATTATTGATTCTACAATTATTATCTTTCTTTCAAAACTACCTAAATGACCTCCAAGCCACTGTTGGACACTAATGATTAATGTTTGCTGAATTCTTTCCAGAAATCTTGACTGATCCATATTGGTGTGAGGAAAAATGTACAATTCTTGCATCACAAAAGAAATGGGAAAAGGAGACTTTAATAAAGGGTATTTCTTAACAACGTTTGAAAGAGTTTTTAAAACAATTTCTTTTATTATCCCCTAAATCTTTGAGGACACACTTATCTAAGTGCTTTCTCATTTCCTTATGATTCTTAACACCATGAAGGCTACAGAGGCTGGATTCTAAAAAGATGAGACTGCACTTTGTTACCAGCAAGATCAAAACCTGAACTTCAGATTACTGCGTAAGTGTGTTAGCACTAAGCCAATAACCACCACCCAAATGTTGAGTTCCATTAAAAGTAAAAGAAAATAGACCCGCTTAAAAAAAAGAAGATATGTTTATTATTTTCCATAACACAATAGGAAAAAAAAAAGATTTTACAAAAAGACTAGTGTATTAAGAAATATTAAACAAATATAAAAAGTATACATATACTTTTTTATGAAAATGCAACATTTTCATTTTAACCTTCAAAATAGGATTTAAAACTTAAAATTGGTAAATAAATAAACATATAAAGAACAAAAGGAAACTGATTACATTTTGAAAATTACATTTGTGCCAAAGTTAAGCAAAAAAATATATACAGTTTAATTTTATTTTACAGAAAATGTATCCAGTTTCACTTTAAAAAAAAAAAAAAGAAAATGTAAACAAATTTAATTCACAAATCTCAAGCATTGAAAATATGGTATATTTCCAGCCATGAATGATCATTTGAAAGAAAACTTGCTTTTTAAATTGAAATTTTAATTTTTTTTATACAAAAAGGTGAGTGTGCAAAATTCAAAGAACTAAAAATATATCCAGTTTATTTTGTTTTTTATTTTATAATATGAATTCAGAATATGTTTATTCATCAATATGTATTTGCATGTATTTTAAAAGTGCATTGTGAAAATGCTAACCCCACATGCTCGAAATGAGGATGGATTCTTCTCAGAATGTTTCCTCATATGAGTTTTAAAGTTTGAACACTTTGAAAATCTTGATCCACAGATTTCATATAAGATTTCTCTCCTGCATGTGTTCGCATGTGTCTTTTTAATGCTGATCTCTGTGAAAATGTTGAACTGCACATGTCACAAGCATATGGCTTTTCGCCAGTATGTACTCGTGAATGTTTTTTCAAAGTTGAGCTGTCAGAAAATGCCAAACCACATATTTCACATGCATATGGTTTCTCTCCAGTATGTATTCGCATGTGACTTTTTAACTTTGAATTCTCTGTAAACTTTGAGCTGCACAATTCACAAGAATATGGTTTTCCACCAGTATGTATATGCATATGTCTTTTTAAATTTGAGTTGCTAGAAAATGCTGAACCACATAGGGAACATGAATATGGTTTCTCACCTGTATGTATTTGTATATGTTTTTTTAAAACTGATCTTTGAGAAAATGCTGAACCACATATTTCACATGAATATATCTTCTCACCAGTATGTGTTCTCATGTGGCTTTTTAACTTTGAACTCTCTGTAAACTTTGCGCAACACATTCCACATGAATATGGTTTTTCACCAGTATGTGTTAGAATGTGTCTTTTAAAACCTGAATTAGTAGAAAATGCTGAACCGCATAGTGCACATGAATATGGTTTCTCACCAGTATGTGTTCGCATGTGAGTTTTTAATGTTGATCTCTGTGAAAATGCGAGACTACACACTTCACATGAATATGGTTTCTCACCAGTATGTATTCGTATATGTTTCTTTAAATTGGATTTCACAGAAAATGCTGAACCACATATTTCACATGAATATGGTTTTTCCCCTGTATGTATTCGCATATGTCTTTTTAATTTTGAGCTTGCTGAAAATGCTGAACTACATACTTCACATGTTTTCTCACCAATATCCTTTTGCATATGGTGTTTTACATTTGAACTCACTGAAAACATTGAGTTACACACTTCAATTATGTTTTTTCAACTTTGTGTACTGATGTGTATTTATTGATCCTCAACTATATGAAAACACTAAACCATATATTTTACATAAATGAGGTTTTTCTCCAGTATGTGTCCTCATATAAGTTGTCGACTTTAAACTCTGAAAAAAATTTTTTTGTCCCACTCATCATACAAATATAGTTTCTCTTCTGTGTGTGTCAACATGAATCTTTAAAATTGAACAAACTGTAAATGTAGTACCACACATTTCATATGATTTTTCTCCAGTGTGTCCACACGTGAATATTTAAATGTAAACACTGCAAAAAATCCAATCAAACTTCTTCCCAGATATATGAATTCTCTCCAGGGTGTGCTTCCATGTCAATCTTCGATGGGGATCCCTTTTCTTGGAAATACAGTCTGCACAAGAAAATAGCATAGTTTCACTGTCTTTTTGGAAATATAGCATTCCAGAATACTAATAAACACATTTTTAAAAAAAATTCAACTGTAAATATATGGACATGAAATTAGCAAAAGAAATGAATTTCTATAAAATAATCTTTAAAAAATGACATCATTGAGTTATGTAAATAAAATGACATATGATACATAGATGATATGTGATAACTTGTTTCAGGACAAATTCTAACATTAGGAAAAAATTATTAGACACATTAATGATTAAAAAGAATTGCACCTTGGAAGGATGTACATAATTCTTATGGCAAAAATTCAATTCCCTCTTTTTTTTTCTGTAGGTTGAAGGAATTTTTGCTAAGTTTCTAGATTGACACTAGAGATCACAAATAATAAGTGTTAGATTCCATCATTATTAAAACCTGGTACTGACAAAGTGTAATGGGTAAAGTGTCACTATCTTATATCTTTAATTTCACGCACGCTTAGTTTTGATTTTTGCCAGAAATTTAGAAAAGGCATGCTGTACTCCAATACAAACATTTCAGAGTGTTTGGGTGTCAATCCGAGGACAGTGCAGAGAATTTGGAAAGAGTTGGATGAGTCTAATGGTGATTACGAAGTAGTTTGGAATGATCACTAGTGATGGTGACATTATACCTCCATTCATCTCCCCACAGGGCCTCAGGCTCAACACAGAGGCCTACATCAAGTGCCTTGAGGAGATAGGGTCTTTGATTCAGGGCAGCACTATGTCTGGAACCATGCAACACAAGCAGGAGAACCTATTCGTGACTGTCAGACATTTTCTTCAACCACATTACCCCTTACATCTGGCCAGCTAACTCCCCAGACTTCAACAGCCTTAATTATTATGTGTGGGGGTCAGTGGAGCTAGAGACCAAAAAAAAAAAAACATCCTTGTAACATCTAAGATGAACTGAGGGCAAGGATTATTCACCAACTTAAACAAGGAGAGTGTCCAGAAAAGTTGCAGGAGATTCCAAAGTTGTCTGGAAGCTGTGACTGAAGCCAATGGCGATTTTATTGAATCAATTTACTCTTTACTATTTCAAGATATTTTTGTATAATTTTGGTAAATATATCTGTTAAAATGGGATGTCAGTGTTATTTTCATTTTTGCATAATTTAGATGACAATTTATCCATTGGACCCTGTATTTATGATCCTGCATAGCATCTAAAACACATTGATTAGGGAAATATTCCACATTTCTTATCCTCCTTTTCATTAACACCAATTCTAGAATTTATAGCACCATTTTCAAATATTCATATTTCAAATATGACAGGAAGGGAATACATTCTTTTCAAAGGCTTTTACAAAAAATAAAATGAAACAGAATCATAAAGCCAGTGAATCATTGAAGAGGTTAGTGATAATAATAGAAGCAATTTTAATAAATAATAATTAAACATGAATCGGTGATATTTTCCCAGAACCTAAATTCAGACATTACCTATAAGAACACATGACAGTTAATTTAAATATTACTTAACTGTACTTTCAAAAAATATGCTTTTGTTTTTAAAATATAACAAAAAATACACTGAGCATCCATTACCTGTCAATATGTTTGAATGGTCCAAGTGAATAGTGCATAATGCTTTTTATTCCAAGTTGATGAAAGCCTGATTAAATTTCTGAGTATCAAACATGACAGATGATAACCTCCCCCATTCAATAGTACAGCTTATAAAAAATTTAAAAAATCATCACCTTTTTTAGTACAAGTTATTGGTCAGTAACAAGTAACATAGAAAAATGTAAATTTTTTAAGGAAAAACAGAAAATATTCAATTAATTTTTATGTTGGATGTCTAAAACAATTATTGCATTGGAAATACTGAATTACTTGTTGCACATTTCTCTACCAAGCCTCATATTTGTGCACATGTTTTTAAGTCTCCAATATCTTAAATGGTCAAAACCAAATTCATCAAGCACTATTCTTATCCTACATGAAGGAGGCTGGCTTAGAGAAAATGTTCCCAGAAGTCAAAATAAGAACTTTTTTTTCATTCTCTAACTTCATCGGAATCAATGTTTGAAATAATAGAAATTCTAGATCATAGAAATTCAAACATATTTCCAAGTTTCCTCATGGTAATTAAATTGTTCTAACATAAATTATACTGCATTTTAGAAGCTATTTTTCTTATTTTTTATGCCTTTCTTCAAAAGTGGGGTTTGATTTGGTTTGGTTTGTTTTACGGCATATCAACCTCAATGGGTCATTTGATGCTGACAAGATTTTTATTGCTAGTAATATTGTTTTTTCAAAAATGTATTGCTGGTAATAATTTATTCTTGAAAAATTTATTGCTGGTAATAATTTTTTACAAAAACGTATAGCTGGTATTAAAACCTATTTTTACACTTTCATAGCGTTTTGACCCCAGTATGAGGGTTAACTATTTGCTCATCAAGGTGAACCTGGAAACACCAGCAATGAAGGTGGTTCCACACTCCTCAAAACCAGAGACCTTGCTGTTAGATGTAGTTTATCATCATACCAATCAAAAGTGGGGGTAACAGTACAAGACTAATGTTGTTATATTCTGACCTTTATCACAGCTCATTGGTAACTGTGCATAGATATTATTTTCATGATGTGTGATATGCTTATTTTTGTAAGTGAGTTTTGTGCTCCTCATTTTCAAACTTATTTCAACATTCATTTTATCACCCAACTTCCATCTTGTTAAATTTCAGGACAAATAAAACCTTGAAATTTGAGGCTGAGTATTGTTTTGTTTATATTCATCTTAATTTAAATGGGAAGCAGCTGTAACAATAGAAAAGATACTACACCCAGAATGTCTTAACATTAACTGTAATGCACCTAGAGTAAGCAGAGAAAGGAAGCATTGATATTATACATTCATAAATTTCAATGCAGTGTGAAAATGATCCTGACAAATTTTGTGTCATATTCTGTCTATGTATATATTGAGGAGTGTACCAGTTTTGACAGTGCTATACTAAAATTAGAAAATTTATATGTTAAAACACCAAATAAAACATTTGCAAAATGCCTTTTAACTACACAGAAACAATAGGCTGATGAAATTCTAGATTCATTTTTTCAAGAATTAAGGAAGCAAATAAGATAAAGAACAAATAGAAGGCATTTATCAATCTAACATGTTTCACTTTTATTAAAGCTTCATCAGAGAATGAAATAGAAAAAAAAAAAAAGAGACATTCTGGTATTTTTACATGTGTTGTTTGATTTTCATTGGTTAATCATGTTTCCCATGCATTCAACTTGTTAAACAAATGTTAGTATAATTTATGGCATTCCGAATTCAAGGAGAGATGACTTGTCCCTTCATAGTTACAAGAAATTAATGGATTCCAAGGCTACCTGAAAAACCATAATTATTTCTTTACCCAAAGTGTATAATAATTATAGTTTGTCCATGTGGGTTTCAGATAATAATGTATGTGTCCATCAAGTAAAGATTATGTTTGCTGGTTTTTCCTGCGTTGATTTGGGAACATCTTTACATACATATCATTTGTTTTAAACATATGTTAGATTCTTTAAGAATGGATTCAACAAAGATTGATGATGTAATATAATATTTTTTATATGTGTTTATAGTTGGTAATATAATTATTAGTAATCCCTCAAGCTGATCAGCGTTTTGTAGCATTTATGCTAGATGATCCTGAGACAAACATAAAAAAATAAGATCCAATAATAGAGGTATGATCTGTCCTTAATATATGTTAATTATAAAAGCAATTAAAAGTTTTCTTAATTAAATAATGTCATAGTTTTAATGCATTTTTTATTTTATGATTCAGAGCAGATTTTGGTCAATCGTGTTTCTGTTTGACAAAAACAAATTGTTAATTTAAATATGAAGAGGGTGAAATTTTAATTTCTAGAAATTTCATAAAATTGTCATCAGTATAGAACTAAATTTTTCCAAAGATGTAAAAAAAAGAAAAAAAAATTTCATTCATTTGTGGATAAGTCCTGAAAATTTTATTAAAATCCAAAAATTATTTGAATTTTGTAAGAATTTCCAAATAAATGTGTTTTTTACCACAAAAAGACACTAAAACTCCTTATACTAATCTTTGGCCCACATGTTGACACAAGAAAAACAAGACCAAAATTTCGAATTTTAGAAAGGATTAAAAAATTCAATAAAATAATAAAAAAATACTTTGGTCTTTCCTCCTAATAATTACAAACAGTTTGATGATAAAACTTAGTTTTTATCAAATTTAGGGCCTTTTTTCATCATGGTATGCTCTTTTTTAGCAAATATTTGAAGAAACATAATTAAAAAAAAGAAACATTTATCAGACAATTTCAATGAATACAAGTCTTGAAAGTTTCATTAATATCCAATATTATTTGAATTTTGCAAGAATTTCCAAATGAATATGTTTTTTAACTGCAAAAAAGACACTAAAATGTATGATGCTAATTAAACAAAATTTTGAATGTTCTAAAAAGGTGAAAAAAAAAATGTAATTAAATCATCAAAAATACTTTGGTTTTTCCTCTTCATAATAAGTAAGATTTTGCTGCCAAAACTATTTTTATTATGTTTAGGGCATTTTTCATCATGGTATGCTTTTTTTTCAGTGAATTAGTGGGGGTACCTATTGAAAAGTATTACAGTATCACAAAACAAAAAGGAAATGTTTTCTATCATCATTTTATATTCTTCAGAATTTATTAAATAGAAAGCAAGTAAATCCAATTATTGTAAATAAAATGTAAATCTAGGTACATCCACTCATTTTTTATACTTTGGTTTAAAAATAAAATATCATTCTTGAAGTTATCTTTTTAGCTTTAATTGAAAGCTAAATGATTAAATTTACTATTTCTGGTAAGTAAAATATTCTGATGTATTTAAAGCAAAAATTACATAGATTGGAATGCTTGCTTTCAAAAAATCTTCTTACAAGCCGTCATTTTCTCAATTTTTAAAAAATTTGTAAAAACAAAATTATTGGTTTTAAAATTCTTCAAAATAAAAAATAAAAAATTGTGATATATTATTTGAATAATAAGAGCAAATTCAAAGTGAAATTAATCTGATTTGAAACAAATATTACTTATAGCATAAAAGTATACAAGCATTTTATAACGACAGGTCCTGTTTTTCAATGGTCTTTACTCTTTATTAACGTTATCGATAATTTATGAGGTGATGACAAAAATTGACATAAATTTATGAAATCTAAGGGGAAATTATCGGACGGTAGGGCAAAAGTGATATAAATTGTTCTAGCTTTAAGTGAACCAGTTTATACTTCCAATTTTTTTTACCTTACATTTGAGGGAGAATTCTTGAATAAAAATAACATTTAAATTACGAAAAAATACATTTATAGTTCAAATTTTCTAAGACAAAAATTTTGTAACAATATTGTTATTTTTACATAAAATTTTATGTTCATTTTTTTTTTTTAAATTTATCTTAGCACAGCTGCTTTTTGAGGGTTCCTAGCCCCACTAAACTTCAGTCAGTTCAGGTTTGCTAAAAACAAGCGTTAACCAGCTATTTTTTTATGAAATATTTTTCTGAGAATTTTTCCCCAACGACCCCTTTTTTGTTGTTTCTGTCCCTAAATTTGAATTTAAAAAAAATAATGTTTGCAGTATGTCTCACTGAAAAAAAAATTGATTATATGTAAAAAAAAACAAAATTAGAAAAGTTTTAAGTTGACGAGACGACAATAATGAGAAGTTAAAATGCGTCCAGCCAGAAAGATACGTTCACTCAATCAGGGGGAATAACTCTAACATTTTGCTTTCCATTTTTAGATATGGCCATCCGTAGATTTGTCGGCGATGATTTTAATGCATTTTTTGAAATAACAAATTTATTTTAAAATAATTTGCGGCCCGCAGATTGTAATAAGCTTTCTAATTTATGATCTATAAAAATAGATCTTTTTAATGAGCGAAAAAAAATGAGGGGCACACTTCGTACTTTATTTTTGTAAACATTTATCAATATTTTCACTTTTTTATTTAGATGTAAAAAAAAAAGTAAACAATTCTCGTAAAAATTTATTATTCTCCCGAAAAGGATTTTGACTTCACAAATAAAAGTCCTTAATCTATATTATTTATAAAAAACATTAAAAGCTGTTTTCATTAAAAAATGTCTTAGTTTTCTTGCATTTTTGTATTTTAAATTCAGAGCTAAAATTGGGGTTTAAGCGGGTCAAAATTTTACAGGAAATTTATGATTTATATTCCTCAAAGTCTCCTTTATTTAATTAAAAAATAAAATTTAGGGCACACCTCCTAGTTTAAAAGTTTTCATAAAATTAAGTAAGGTGGGTATCAGACGTAAAAAAAATATTTTTACCATGACTTTCTAAAAGACAAACATTTCTTAAATAAATTCAGTCATTTCAGAATAAGTTCTGAAAGTTTCACTAAATTGGGACAATTATTTGATTTTTTACAATAATTTCCAAATTTATGTGTTTTTTAAGTGAAAAAAAAAGTAAGTGCAAAATACAGTGTAACCCGGATATAAGAGAGTTGTCGGGACCGGAGAAGAAGTATCTTATATCCGTGTTTCTCTTATATCTGGGTTTGGTCTATTTTGTTTAGGTAAGTATGGGAACACTTCATATAACGCTTTTTACGTACAGAACACTAGTTTATTTAACAGTTATAGACATAAAAAAACACAAAAATACATTTTCAATCAGTTTTCACAAATAATTCAATCAAAAATTACTTTTTTGATTGTACAGAAATGTCTTTGTTAACATCATGAACACTTTCATACAGTCCGTAAATCATTTTCAATGCGCCATCAGGATTACTGCTTTTTGCTTCAAAGTAGGCTGTCAGAGTTTCAAGCGCATTCAATGCAGCCAGAGAATTTGGCACTGGTTTGTCACTTTCCATGTTTGTGAACTGAAGCATCGTGAGTCTGTCTTTGTGAACTTTTGTCCCATTTGACTGTTTGTCGCCGGCAAATCGCAAAGATCCAGACGGCATGGCTTTGTAGAAAATTCCCGTTTCATCACAGTTCCAAACATCTTTTGGATCATATCCACGAAAAAGTTGCGGCAAAACGTTTGTCACCCATTCGTTGGCAGAACCGTGATCTGCTGACGTTGATTCGCCGTGAAATTTTTTGAACGAAACGTTATTGGTCTGTTTCCAGCGCATGAGCCAGCCATTGCTTGGTTCAAAATCAATTTCATGATTTACACCCAGTTGTGATGCTTTCTGCCTGATGACGTGATCAGTGACGGTAGCTCCATGAGCACATGCTTGCATAAACCATTGTGTAAGCACTTCGTTAACGTCCTTGTGCACGGATTGGCGCTTTCGTTTGCGATTAGTGTTTCCGTTCATTTGCATGCAAGATCTGAGATCGTCTTCTTTCTTGAGAATTTTTGCTGCTGTTGAATAACCGATTCCATACATTTTGGCTGCAGTGGCCAGTTTGAGTTTCTTCACTTTGACATCGTCGATGAGCTCCAACTGTTCAGAAATGCTCAGAGTTTTTCGTTGAGACGCCGACATCACTAATCGCAATGATTGCAAGCAAACAGTTTTCAGTGGCAAAATTAACAAACAGACAAACTTCTGACTCAACAGAACAGTGGGTAAAGTGAAAGTGCTCTCCAGTAAATGCAACAACAAGCAAAGTCAGCAAAGAAGCGGGCGGCGCTACCCTTAGACACACAAAGCAAAATCATAAGGTAGAGGGTGTCTCCTACAGACACAGATTGGACACACCGTGTCTCTAGACTAGTCAAGATTAAGTCATTGAACTTCACTCTCTAACTGACCTCTGTTTGACCGATTTACGACATCACACTGTCACTCAAAACGAACTCTCTTATATCGGGGAGGACGGGACCAGAGAAAATCTCTCATATATCCGGGTCTAATTTATATACATTAACACATGCTCTAATTTGGGACCAGAGAAAATCTCTTATATCCGGGTTACACTGTATTAGGTGATCGTTGACGTAAAAAAAAAAAAAAGATTTTCAACCACAAATTTAAACGTGCTAAATATGAATAAAAAATTTCAAAAAATACTTTGGTCTCTACTCTTATTAATAACAAAGTTTTTTGTGATAAAATTTTGTTTTTATTAAGTTTCGGGCCTTTTTTCATCAGGATATGCCACTTTTTATAGCGACAACTGGGACATCCCTAAATGAAATATCCTAATAGAGGCAAAAATCAATAATTTATGAAATGTTATATTTTATTTCTTATTAATTTATATTTTTTTATTTTTTCATTTTTCTGGGCATACGATTTAATTTCGTGAAATTTAATTAAGTCGTGTGTAACATATGTAAAAAAACAAAAAAAATATTTTTTTACTAAGATTTTCTAAAATAGAAAATTTCAAAAATAATTTCAGTCATTTGCGAATAAGTTCTGAAAGTTTTTATGAAAATCCGACAATTATTTGATATTTCCAAATCAATGTTTTTCACCGGACAAAAGTGCCAAAAAACCCACTTTATTGTAAAACTTACCATGCTTCAACAATGGAAATAAAATAAAAATTACGGTGTAACCCGGATATAAGAGAGTTGTCTGGACCGGGGAAGAAGTATCTTATATCCGGGTTTCTCTTATATCCGGGTTTGGTCTAACACAGGCTCTAATTTGGGACCAGATAAAATCTCTCTTATATCCGGGTTACACTGTAATATCAATTTTGAAATCTTTCTTGATGGATTGTTTTTAACGTCGGATCGAGCAACCGTTTTTACATAATTACGAGAATCAAACAATTATTTTTTTTCAAGAAATTTTTTAAAAATTGCTGTCATTTTTTTTTTATACATTTATTACTAATGTTTTCGTAAATTATTGATAAAGTCTGCATAAAAATGTCAAAAAATAAAAACTATTCATTTAGAAAATGAAATTAACAAAACTCAATGATTTAAAAAAAATAATTAAAAACATTTTGATTTAAAAAAAAAAAAATCATCGTTTTTTTATGAAACGCCTGATTCTTAAATTAAAACAATTTTAAATAATAGATTGAGGATCAAATATGGAAGATTAATTTAATATTTTTGACAAAATAAATTTTTCAACAAATTCGTTTATCAAACGAAGAAAATGTTATACTTACTTCTTTCAGTTTGTTTTCGTTAGGTTTTTATTTGAAACAACATGGAACATGATTGCAATACAAAAATGTCGTCCGAGAGCGAAAGTCAAGGGAGATAATTCATGTAAGATCAATGTTTTTTATTTAAAGTTAAACCAATACCAACGAGACAGAAGACCTGTTCGATTATGACATCATCACAAGTAGCATAAGCCGAATCGAAGTGGTTGAAAATGAATATATAAATATATTGATTATTTTTTTTATATTACAATTACTTTAGAAAAGAAACAAAGCTTTGATTTTTACCTTCGAATTAACTTTTTATTTTCTAAAAAGGAAATTATTGTGAAGTTGCTAAGTAGTGTACATTTCATTATTGAATTTACTGTAAAATTCAAATGTGTAAAATTATTTGAAAGCTATTTTCTTTACAATAAAAAAAAAATCGACATGGTTTTAATTTGCATGTTTTATTTTAATTATCCTGTAGTAGTAAAGTTACAGTATTGACAGATGTGTAGAAAATAAGACAAATTTTAAATAATTGTAGAAAAAACGGGACATAGTTATATGGAAATTTAGCTTTAAGTTTGAAGTTTACTTTTTTTGGTTAATTTGTTTCTAGTATTATTATTATTTCCCCTAGCATAAAAATATTCAAAAGAAACTTTGAAGAGCTCCAGACAAGAATTCTTTCTAATTTTTTGATTCTGTGACAAAAGTCCATATGTAAAAATGATTGTTATCTGCAAAAACATTCAAGGTCATGTGCATGGCTAACTGCCTTTGATTGACTAAATGAAAAAAAAAAAGAAGTATTTTTTTGTCTATTTATTTACCAATAACTATATAATTATAGACAACAGCATTTGTAGTAGTATCATTAGGAGTGTGCAACAAGAGAGTGGAGTAATGAATAGCAGCTTGGATTGAGGAATTGGAGAGCTGAGTTCCAATTCCAGTCAAATCCATTACGTTCACATATGTGCTAATACCCTTGGAAAAGGTATGAATCCTCTTCTTCCCCCAGCTCTGGGTAAATAGCAGGACAGACTGGGTTCTTTGGATTGCAACTGGTCTACTGCAGAAATGTCAGCCTACTGCAGGAAAAAATCTGCCTTGTCAGTCATGTATTGAAAGATATATGACTGCCTAAGCATGTATCATGCATGGCACATAACTGAATGACTGCAACAAGTGTTTTTGCCTTTATGTTTAGCAGTGTATTCTCAGAATGCAAGGATGTTGTGCATATTATGCCAACTTAAAGCTTAAAATAACAGGCTTGCTCAGAAAGATGCAAGTAAATGCATGTTTGGTAACGTCCTTTCTGTTATTAGTGCAAGATGAGTCATTTAAATATTTCTATGCAGTTAAATTTATATATGAGCAGCTAAAATTAATGACACAGAGTAAGTGTGATTATTCAGCAGAAATGATGGTTTTTCTTCAATGATTTATAACTGCACCTACTAGAGATTATAGGCTGTTAAGAGACACCGAATGTATAATTTTACCTGGTTATTCAGCAATCAGAAGATTAACCTTATCAATCCATATGAATCCTATAGTTAAGCAACATAACAATTTTCTTATGTATATTAAAAATAAGTTTAAGTTACTAGAGGAAAAAGACATTACAGTATCTTTACTTGTAGATGAAATTCACCTAAAACCTTATTATGATTATAAAGGTGATAATGTTGGCTTAGCCAACAACAGCAATGAGTCTGCAACAAGTGCTTTTGCTTTTATGCTTAGCAGTATATTTTTGTGATACAAGGGTGTTGTATATATTATGTCAACTACATGTATTAAAGCTGAGAATTTATTTGATATAGTTAAACATGAAATAATTGGTCTAGAAGAGATAGGCTTTAGAGTAATATCAATCATAACAGATAATAATGCAACAAATAAGAAAGCTAAATCTTTCTTTTGTACTCCTGAACTACTTTCAATAGGAAGCTAACAAATGAAACCTTCAGTTTTGTATTATACTACTCGTACAATTCTAAAACTGACCAAGTATTGTATAGAAGAACTGAAAATGATGTATGTATAACCTGGTAAATTTCAATCAGATCACCTTCAGGATAGATTTGCCCAGTACCAGGATATTGATGGAGATCAATATAATATCTCTATATATAAAGTGTTTGAGTGTGAAAAAAAAAATCAAAATGATGTCAGTTTTAAAATTGAGCCTGCCACTTAATAACCAAAGTACTGATTTGAAGAATTGACAAACTGACTGGGGTGAAGTAGCATTTTAGCAAAATTTAGATATTTATAAATTTAATATACACTTAACAGATTAGCATGTTAATGAATCCAAAGAAGTTGTTCCTGTTATATTATACAGAGCAGGTTATTGCTGTTATGCAGTTTTTAAGAAAATGAAATACAACAGTTGCCAGAAGGTGAGACAATTTTTCTCTCCAGAATCTATAAAAGTTTACCATTCATCCATGCTTAGAATATTGCTGTCACATATGGTCCAGTTCCCCTGCTATCAACCTTGAACTCTTTGATAAGATCCAAAGAAGAATATGCAGTATTATTGGTCCTGATCTGGCAGCTCAGCTCCAGTCACATCCCCACCACTGTAAGGTTGCCTCTCTGTGACTTTTCTATGAATACTTTCATGGTAATTTTTTGAATGAGTTCTTTGCTATAGCATCAATAGTTTTTAATTTAAGCGCAGTGCTAATTTGGCATTGAGAGCTCATCAATTTACAGTTGAGCTGACTTTTCTTGTACTTCTCACTAGTGAAACTCCCTTCTGTCTTCATGCTTTCCAGCCAATTTTAATAATGCAATGTCAATCACTATCTACTGTTCACTTGATTACTCTCTTTTTCTGCTCATCATTAATGTTTCTATCCATAATTCTTCCACACCCTGTAACCAATTGTTTTAGTGCCATTACTGTTTTGATTCAGGTAATTCTGATTAAAAACAAAAAACAAAAAAGAAATTGAAAAAAAATTGAACAGAATCATGACATTACACTGCAACAAGTGGCAGTTGAATGTCAGCACCTTATAAACTTGAAACATGACTCCTTGATGGTTCAGTATTCAGCTCCTTCCACTCCTATTACAGTCAACACAGTCCAACAAGACCAAGCAGAAAGTCT
Organism: Acanthosepion esculentum; assembly: GCA_964036315.1. Lineage (NCBI taxonomy): Eukaryota > Metazoa > Mollusca > Cephalopoda > Sepiida > Sepiidae > Acanthosepion > Acanthosepion esculentum. The sequence goes on along the minus strand of OZ038479.1, from coordinate 23,788,218 downwards.
GGCATTGGACAAGAGAGCTGTGTGTTGGAACTCTGCTGGAAGGCCTTTTTGCACATAACTGTCCGTTCAAGACACACTGCTGTCAATGATGTAACAAAACAGGACACAAGAACAAGTTCTGTCAGTCACCTAGACACAAACCAACATCTCACATGCGGTGACCCCCCTCCCGCCAGAAGTTCAAAATCTAAAAGTCTGGTCGCAACTTTCGCACCCAATTCCAAGCCAAGATGTAAATATGTTTCGGTTACCTTAATCATGACACATGACTGCAAATTGACACTGCCTCAGATATAACTCTAATTAAAAAACAACTATGGAACACCAAGAGCCAATATTACATATCACATAGAGTTCATCCGGTGATAGTGTTCGTATTACTGGCAATCTAAATGGGACTAGCATGTCAGTTGTTTATATAGCAAACATGAACCATAACCTTTTGGGGATAGATTTTATGGCATCACTGGGCCTCTTCAACATGCCTCTCAACTCTCTGTGCAATTTGGTAGCCAGGTCGCAATTGTCACAATATGACACCACTAACCAAATCCGTGATATCATTAGCAAATTTTCTACCATTTTTGATGATTCAACATTAGACATTGTACACAGACAGAGGCCACATTCACATTTAAGCTTTCTATAAAACCTGTTTTCCCACCCAAAAGGGCCGTCTCATATACTGCATTACCATTGGTAGTGCAGGAAATAACACGCCTTGAAAAATGAAATGTCATCACCCCAGTAACATATTCACAGTGTTCTGCACCAATAGTGATTGTGAAGAAAGCAAATGGCTCTGTACGGTTGTGTGTAGACTTCTCAACTGGCCTCAATGCAGCATTCGAGGACCACCATTACCCTCTACCCATTCCAAACTCCCTGTATACCATGCTTGATGGTGGTACTTGCTTCACAAAGCTCAATCTGTCAGAAGAATATATATATATGAACCTTTTAAAACCCTTTATTCTACATTCAACACCATCACTGGATAAGACACCAGAAGTGTTGAAACAAAATGGAAAAAGGCTATTTTCATAGTGATTTTATAACATATTTATGTTATAATTTTCGAATAATTATATATATATATATAAGCTTATAGAAAGTTATATATATAAAATAAGCTTATATATAAATCTTCAAGTAGAGGTAGAACCAGCATCAAAAGGAACCACTGACCATTAACACACATTGGGGTCTATTCCAGTACACATGTCTTCCTTTTGGGGTAAAAATCAGCCCCAGCTATATTCCAACAAATTATGGACACTATGTTAACCAGAATAGAAGGTGCAATGGCGTACATAGACGACGTTAACCAGAATAGAAGGTGCAATGGCGTACATAGACGACATTATCCTTGTCAGTCGATCGCATGAGGAACTGAGAGAAAAATAAACAAGGTTCTAACTCCTATCACAGAGTTTGGCTTTCATCTCCATCCAGAAAAATGCCAGTTCTTAAATACCTGGGGTTCATTTTCAACCACCAAGGTCAGTGCCCAGACCCACAGAACATAGCAGCAATTCAGCGTATACCACCACCATCTGATGTCTCCAGCTTACATTCTTTTCTTGGACTGGTGAGTCACTATGGAGCATTCCTGCTCTCATTATACCAACTATTCTTCTGAATGTCAACAGTCATTCCACAAGATCAAATCTCATGCATGAAAGCCATTGCACACAGTACAGCCTACTGTCCAAATATGAACAGTGAGATTGAAAACAAGGTAAAAGGCTGCACCTGTTGCATGGAAGCACAGAAAAATCCACCACAATTGCATGATTCCCACTGGCCTGATCCCAAACGACCCTGGTCCCAGATACACATTGATTTTGTGGGCCCTATCAATGGCCTTAATTTGTGGTTGACGCAAATTCCAAATAGCCTGAAATTTTCACCAGGGAAAGCACAGACACAAATTCAACCATCGCATACGTCAAATACGAAACCCCAATCCTTTCCATCAGAAGTCCTTACTGGGGTGGGGTCACTGATAAATGTTTTTCTAACATCATTGATTGAAGCAAAAAAAAAAAAAAAAAAAAAAAAAGCTGAAGATCTGAATTTTTTATTGGTAAACAAAATATTTTAAATGTTGGTGTTAATCCGCTCTTAGGCAAAAGTGTTTTAAAGAAAGGTGACTAGCAAGTTTTCAATGGCATGTCTAATGCAAATCTTCAGAGTGTAAACAAAGCAATAATTTCAAATTATCTATTCATATCTTTTTCCTTTTACCAATGACAAATTGATAATCTTTAACATTCGTATCTGCAAAAAAACAAACAAACAAAAAACAAGAAAAACATCATTGATTGGAGCAAAAAAGGCTGAAAATGTTAATTGTTTTATTGGTAAACAAAACATTTTAAATGTTGGTGTTAATCAGGTCTTAGGCAAAAGTGTTTTAAAGAAAGGTAACCAGCAAGTTTTCAATGGCATGTCTAATGCAAATCTTTAGAATGTAAACGAAACAATAATTTCAAATTATCTATTCATATCTTTTTCCCTTTTACTCTATTAAAGATTAACAGTGACAAACTGATAATCATTAATATTCATATCTGTAAAAATATGGTGTGTCGAAAGGACAATTGTCCCCTTGACACCATTATTCTAGCTGCTTTCATTCTTTGGCAATGTTTATTGTTTTAAAAAGTGATAATTAGAATTTTAATAAAAGCTAAACATGATGAAAGTGAATATATACATTTTTTATTCTTGAAATCCTTATTATTTACTATTTTATAAAGTGCAAATTGATTGGCAATTAGCTGACGTCTTACCAATCATTCCAACAAACAATATAATAGCATAAATAAACATTCTATTGTTTATTACTTTTGTTGCTACTTTTTAAAATAATAAACATTGATGAGGAGTGAAGGTAGTTAAAATAATAGCATTGTCAAAGAAAAAAATCATTCTTTTGACACACCGTTTTTGCAGGTACAAAAGTTAAAGATCGCCAACAAATCATTTGTAAATTGATGAAAATGTCAAAACATTTACACAGGTATAAAAAAAAGGAAAAATTTAATTTTTTTATTTTCTGCTTAAACCATCTTTTACTATGTCAAACAAAGGGTTCAGGTTAGAAACAGCATAAAACAATATGTCTAATGCAAGGCAAGGCAATCATGTTTTAACTTTATATTCATTCATCCTATCTTTCCCTCACTCTCTTCAGTTTTGTGACTAACAATTATAAAGAAATTATTTTTGAATTGGTGTAAATACTGAAGCAATTAACACACAAGAAAATATCTCTTATGCTTGAATAGCATTTTTAAACATTTTAATTTTTAGCTCTGAAAATATGTATCCATACATTACACATAACTAAAGGGCCTATGTAGTGTGTGCTTTCACATGTTCCTTTTAAATAAAATTGATTGTAGTGATGAAAATGCTAAACAATATAGCTCACAAGAATATAGATATACTTGAGGGAATTATCAAATTTGACTGAACCTCACTTTAGGAACTTAAATTTCTCCACTGTATGTATCCTCGTGAGATATTTAAAATTAAACACACTAAAAATGATTTCCCCTTAACATAGATTTCTTTATCAGAATATGTTTGCATATCTCTTCTTAAATGTCATCATTCTGAAACTGCTGAATCATACACTTCACATAAATAATTTTCATCTGGTGTATATTTTCAATACTAAGGAATTTACAAATTCCAAATCACACACTTCACAAGAACATGCTTACTCATCAATATGCATTTGAATGGTTTTAAAAGTGCATTCTGTGAAAATGCTAACCCCACATGCTTGACATGAGGATGGATTCTCATTATGTTTCTTCATATGAGTTTTAAAGCTTGAACACATTGAAAATCTTGATCCACAGACTTCACATAAGATTTCTCTCCTGCATGTGTTCGCATGTGCCTTTTTAATGCTGAACTTTGTGAAAATGTTGAACTGCACATGTCACATGCATATGGTTTTTCGCCAGTATGTACTCGTGTATGTTTTTTCAAGGCCGAGCTGTCAGAAAATGCTGAACCACATATTTCACATGCATATGGTTTCTCTCCAGTATGTATTCGCATGTGACTTGTTAACTTTGAATTCTCTGTAAACTTTGAGCTGCACAATTCACATGAATACGGTTTTTCACCAGTATGTATCTGCATGTGTCTTTTTAAATTTGAGTTGCTAGAAAATGCCGAACCACATAGTGAACATGAATATGGTTTCTCGCCAGTATGTGTTCGCATGTGCTTTTTTAATATTGATCTCTGTGAAAATGTGACGCTACATACTTCACATGAATATGGTTTCTCACCCGTATGTATTCGTATATGTTTTTTTAAAACTGATCTTTGAGAAAATGCTGAACCACATATTTCACATGAATATATCTTCTCACCAGTATGTGTTCTCATGTGGCTTTTTAACTTTGAACTCTCTGAAAACTTTGCGCAACACATTCCACATGAATATGGTTTTTCACCAGTATGTGTTAGAATGTGTCTTTTAAAACCTGAATTAGTAGAAAATGCTGAACCACATACTGCACATGAATATGGTTTCTCACCAGTATGTGTTCGCATGTGATTTTTTAATGTTGATCGTTGTGAAAATGTGAAGCTACACACTTCACATGAGTATGGTTTCTCACCAGTATGTATTCGTATATGTTTCTTTAAATCAGATTTCTCAGAAAATGCTGAACCACATATTTCACATGAATATGGTTTTTCACCAGTATGTACTCGTGCATGTTTTTTTAAAACTGAGTTTTCTGAAAATGCTGAGCCACATATTTCACATGAATATGGTTTTTCTCCAGTATGTATTCGCATATGTCTTTTTAATTTTGAACTTGCAGGAAATGCTGAACCACATATTTCACATGAATATGGTTTCTCACCAATATGCTTTTGCATATGGTGTTTTACATTTGAACTCTCTGAAAACATTGAGTTGCACACTTCGATTAGAATTTTTTCAACTTTGTGTAATGATATGTATTTTTGATTTTCAACTATATGAAAACACTAAACCACACATTTTATATGAATGTGGTTTTTCTCCAGTATGTGTCCTCATATGAGGCATTAACTTTAAACTTTGAAAATTTTTGTCCCACTCATCATACAAATATGGTTTCTCTCCTATGTGTGTCAACATGTATCTTTAAAATTGAACAAACTGGAAATGTAGTACCACATATTTCACATGGATACAATTTTTTTTCCAGTGTGTCCACACATGAATATTTAAATGTAAATATTGAAAAATCCAATCCAACTTCTTCACAGGTATATGTATTGTCTCCAGGGTGTGCTTCCAGGTCAATCTTTGATGGGGATCCCTTTCCTTGGAAATACAGTCTGCACAAGAAAATAGCATAGTTTCACTGTCTTTTTGGAAATGTATTTTCAATATAGCATTCCAAAATACTGATGAACTCATTTTTTTAAAAAGTCTACAGTAAATATATGGACATGTAATGGAATAATACGGATGAGAAAAGGCCCCAAGACGAAAGACCAAAGTAGTTTTTGATTAATTTTAAAAAATTTTTAATACTTTCTAGCATGTTCAAAACTTTGGTTAAAAATCTTGTTTTTTTACGTCAGTGGTTGCATAATATTTACCATTATTTTTTTTTATTTCATTTTAAAAATTCTTGTAAAAATCAAATAATTCTCAGGTTTTAATGAAACTTTCAAGACATATTCACAAATGAATGAAATTATTTCTTAAATGTTTTTCTTTAGAAAATCATTATAAAAAACTTTTTTTGCTTGTTACCCACCCCACCATTTAATTTTATGAAAACTCGGAAATTCAATTTCTATGTAATTTTGTGATTATATTGGTCAAAAGCAGAAAACTTTGAAAACTATAAATCATCAATTTTTTTAGTAAATTTCTACCTGATATTACCCCAAATTCAACTCTGAATTATAAAATAGAAATCTGAATATAACTAAGACATTATTATTTAAGTAAAAAAACTTTTAATGGTTTTTATGAATAATACATATTAAGAACACTATAGTCTGAAGCCAAAATATTTTTCCGATGAAAAATGAATTTTTACAAGAATTGTTTGCTTTTTTTTCCAATTTTAAATATAAAATGTGATAAATTTGTTAAATATTTTAAAATTAAGTTTGAATCTGTATATTTTTGGAAATGCTGTTATTAAAATATCTATTTTTACAGATCATAAATTTACAAACTTATTACAATCTGAGACACGATAGTATTTTAAAAATATTTTTTAATATGCAAAACATGTATTAAAAACGTTTTCTCCAAAGTTATGGATGCACGATTCAGAAATAACATGTCACATATTTTAAGAGAAAGGCCTTAAGAAATTGCTTTCTTTTCTTTCTGGCTAGCACGTATCAAAATTCTCTGACTGACCACCATCAAAAATTTTTCATTTTTGTTTTTACATCCTATTTCACTAAATATTTTAATTTCAATTTTTAAATATAATTAATTTATTGTTTTTCAGTGAGGGACATACTGCAATTATTATTTCTTTTTATTGAGGGAAACAGTGCAGGCTTTGGACATATTTTTGTTAAGAAAAAATCAATAAAATATTAGACTCTGTCTATATTTCTGAGATATGGTATTATGTACAGTATTTACATTAGTCGGACTATTGTCCTCATCTTTGTCACCATATTTGTCACAACGTTTCGGCCGTTGTACGCTCTGGCCTTCTTCAGGTGGTTGGAATTTCGAACCGAACCCTTTATTTCGATCACTGGGATAGACTGTTCTAGTTCCATGAGCCATGTTTGATGGATGTCAGTTATCAGTTATCTCCTGGTAATTTTCCCTCTGAAAGTTCTCCACTGCCTGAACCGGGTATTGAACTCACACTCTTTGGGTCTGTCACTGGATCTAACCAACGCCTTTATCCACTGTGCCATGTGTCCTTGAGGACATCTGGGTATGAATTTCTGAGTATTATAAACCTAAATTTTCAGCAATCATTTTTTACCAGTACTCATATTGCAATTTTGCTGTTATCATTGCATGTTTTTACCAGATCTCATATTGCAACTTTTTTGTTATCATTGCTGTTCTCTGGCACTCCTTATTACTGGTTCCCATATTGTATTTATTTCTATGCTTGGCCGACTCAGGAGATTTTTGTGGCTTAGCATATGTGCTGATTCCTTAAGTTTACGAATTTTGCAATGGTGTTCCCTGTCTATGATCTCAACCTGATCCCACAGGGGACGGTGATCGAAATTCCAACCACCTGAAGAAGGCCGGAGCATACAACGGCCGAAACATTGTGACAAATATGGCAACAAAGATGAGGACAATAGTCCGACGATTGTAAATACTGAAAATATTAGACTTTTGAAAGTATTTAATTTAAAAAAAAAATACTTTATAGTTAAATTAGCTGGTCACTTAAAATTTGAAAATGCTGTCACTTCTGTCTGATAAATTGCCCTGTTGTTAACTGTTGCTAGATTGACGTAAATGTCAATTCACACCTCCAAATCCAATCACCATGATTAGACTTATTTTCAACAATTTTTTTTTCTGCTAAAAATTAAGTAATGTTTGTTTCCACTTACATTAAATAAACTTTAAATTTTCTAATTTTCCTAAAATAACTTTTCAAAAAATTGTAATTGAATTTTACAAGATTTTTAAACGGAGAATTCCATTTTTGTTTACAAAATTGTCAAAAATGGCTGACATAATCGATTTTATGGCAATTTTGCTGGCTCAAAAAAATACAAGATTTTTAATGAAAATTTCGGACGTGCTAAAAAGGATTAAAATTAAAAACGTAAAAAGAATAATCAAAAAATACTTTAGTCTTCTCTCTTAATAATAACATAAACTGTTTATAACAATTTTTTTTTATCATGTATATGTTTATGATAAACATATACATGATAAAAAAAATTGTTTATCAAGTTTCGGGCCTTTATTCATCAGGGTATGCTCTTTTTTAGCGAAATCTTGAAAGTGCCTAAAATGTAAAATTTGTAAATTAATGCTTCAAAAATGGAAATAAAATAAAAATTGATAGCAATTTTAAAATCTTTCTTGAAAATGATGGATTGTTTTTAACGTCGGATTGAGCGTCTTCCTTGCAACCGTTTTTACATAATTATGTGAATCAAACAATTTTTTTTCAAAAACTTTTAAAAAATTGCTCTTACTTTTTTTTTATATATTTTTAAAATAAATAAAATTTACTTTATAACCTCCACTAATGTTTTCGTAAATTATTGTCTGCGTAAAAATGTCAAAAAATAAAAGCTATTCATTTAGAAAATGAAATCAACAAAACTTTAATGATTAAAAAAAGTAATTAAAAACATTTTTGATTTAAAAATCATCGTTTGTTATGAAACGCCTGATTCCTAAAACAATTTTAAATAATAGATTGAGGATACAATATGGAAGATTAATTTAATATTTGATATTTTTGACAAAATAAATGTTTCAACAAATTCGTTTATTAAACGAAGTAAATGTTATACTTACTTCTTTCAGTTTGTTTTCGTTAGGTTTTTCTTCTTTGGAACAACATGGAACATGCTTGCAAATAGAAAATGAATGTCAGAGAGCGAAAGTCAAGGGAGATAATTCATGTAAGAATAATTTTTTTTCCTTAAAGTTTAAAGAAACTAACACACCGAGACAGAAGACTTGTTCGATTAAACATGACATCACCACAAGTGAGTAAGACGAATCAAATTGGCTGAAAATAAATATATATTTAATATTTTTTACCTTAGAATAAACTTGTTGTTTTCTAAAGGAAATTATTTGTTGCTATGTATGTTTCATTATTGAATTTAAAGACTGTAAAATTCGTTCTCTTTTAAAACTTTATTTTGATTGTGTTAAAAAATAAAAATAAAATTAATTGGAACAATTTAAATTTAAATTTTTTGTCTGAATTTCTGGGATGAGGAGTTATTTACGCTAGTTATATGCGGATTTTGGATAACAGCAACAATGATGAGTACAACAGTCCGAGTAAGTGTAAAAAAATTAATTATTATTTTACAAACAGAAAGAAATTTAATAGCATTTTATTTTTCTCTTTTGATTTACAAATTTGTGAAAGAGAAGACTTCTTTTTTGTAGTATTTCTCAAAAATTAGGACAATTAAAATTTAAATTTTTGTCTGGATTTCTGAGGTGAGGAATTATCATTATTTTATGCTCTTACGGACTGTGATAAACAACAACAAAGATGAGGACAATATAGTCCGAATATAAGTGTAAATAAAATTTTAATATTTTATCCACTTTCTAAATAATGATTTGGAATTTAGACGATTCCTTTTTGAAAATAACTTTTTTAGAGATTTTTATTAGTTTTTTTTTTCGATTACCTAACAAGTCGTTTTCCTTTTTAGACATGAAAAGAAAACTGAAAAGAAAACACAAAGTAAGCGATATACTTTTTTTATCCAGTGTTATATCAATTTTTAAATAAATTAACCTTTAACGTAAAAAACAGTACAAAATATTTTTTTTATCTTTCCAACTTATGATAGATAGCATTTTTTATTTGTCCTTCACACGATCGTTGAAATTTAGTCTCAAGTTAGAAATTGTATTATTATTCAAAATCAAAAATATCAGTTATTAATTATAACTGATATTTTTGATTTTGAATAATAATTATTGATTGAGTCAGTTGGATGGTGCCCATTGTAATTATTTTACAGATTCAAGGGAAAATTTTAATTCCATAGCCGTTTGATTAAAATTTAATTAAATAAAAAAGTTTTTTTGTGTTTTTGTTTCGTTTTTTTTTTTTTTTTTTTTTGTAACACGTAAATTTTGGGCTTCTCTACTTGTCGTAAAATAGAAAAAGTGTACTGTCATTTTTAATTTTTTATTGACATTTTTCGACAGAATATATAACTGAAAAATTTTCATTAACAGAAATAATAAAATTATTATTAAGATTATTCATTTTATTTTAAATTAAATATATATTTTTTTTTTTTTTGAGAATTTTTATGTCGAGAGATAAGGAGTTCATGATTCTTAAAAGAAAACTTTGTAAACTTGAAAACTTTGCTTCCGGTTTAAGTTCCCGAAACTGAAAAAAACACAGAAGTAAAAAAAAAAAAAAAAACAGAAATAAGAAAAGAATTCAATAAAACATTTCTTAAAACTGGCTGGATTCTTTATTGTTCTAAAAATTAAGTTACCTTTTTTTGTTCTTTTAGTTAAGAAGAAAGACTAAAAATAGAGACAAAAAATTGATGTATTATTAAGCAAATAAAAATGTATTAAAGATCCTAATTGTGTTTGTCCACCTCTTCATTAGTTCGCACTACCATTACGTCCTGCCAATAACTTATAAATAATGGACTAGTCCTTTTTGATCGAGGTTGTTGCAGGCGTATGCTGGTCGAGTGTTTAGTTGGAAAACACGTGTCTCCTGGTATATTTATCCCACAACAAAAATAGTGTACTCGGAATGTGAGTCTGGGTAATAAATGACAAAGTAACAACAAAACGATATATATATATGAAGTATGTACAAACGATAATGTATGTATTAACAAAACAGATATTAAAATAGTTGCGTGTTACAAAATAATGAAGATGAAAAAAGGAAACATTTAAACTAGTGAATTGTTTGTGTGTATAAAATATGTGTAGAAGAAGTCCTAGAGAAAAGTGTTACATTGAAGAAAGTGAAATGAAAGGTTCTGGCATGTGTGCACGCTTTTCTCCATGTTTGACCTACATCTTACTGTCCTTGGAGAAAATAGGAGAAAAAGAATGGTAGAGAATGTCACTGTCCATTCATGGGCTTAAGGAGCATCCCCTACTGGCGTTTTTTAGGAAAGTAAGTGGGGTAACTCCACAATACTCTTCTCCAAATGGGGAGAATTTTATTCTGCTCATATGTGCATATAGTTTGTGTATGTTTGTTTTGTGCCTTGTAGGCTGAAAAGAAAAAGAGTCCAACAGTGTGGTTGTGATGTGTGTTTAAACATGTTGACAAAAATATCTGAAGTACTGTGTCATCAATGTGCTGTATAATTTTATAGTAAAGGATATGTCAATAGTGTAGAAAAAGAGTGATCAGTGGTTAGTATTATTAAAATTTTGTTATTTTCGAGTGCTCCATGTTGAATTGATTTTGTTTGAAAGGCCTTGTTTGTTTGCTGTGCTTCTATTTGTAAAGATGTTGAGCAATGTTGGTGAAATTTCTACCGAGTGCCAAATGCATGTTTGCAAAAACTTTTCAAGTTATCTGATATTATTGTCAATTTTTCATGGAGATTCAGCTATCTCTGTGCATTATTGTCGTACTTGCAGATTTCTTATTTTGTTTGTGTTAACATCTTTGAGTGAAAAAGTTCAGTGAGTCACATTTGGGATTATTTCACCCTTTGTCTGTTGAGCCGAGGAGAAACAGTGCTGTTTAAAGTTGAAACTGGAGTTGACTTCCACCGTGTTTAATTGGTATTTTAGGAGAAAATAAGCTGTGTTTTGCGTGCATCAAATTTGTACAACGAAAGTTGTATTTTTCATTTTGGTGAAATAGTTCTTTTTTGTGATGTCTGTTGGTTGAAGAAGCAGCTATGCGTAATGGCCCAAGAGAGAGAAAGTGTCAAGCAAAAGGCGATTGAGATGAGAGGAGTGTTGTTTGCCTGCTGACATTGACATTGTAGTTGTAATTGCAATGGTGATTGGGGATTTTTAGGGGAGGGTGTCACATATATTGCAAAAATAATCTATTTACTGACTTGGAAAACATCTTGTTTAGATAGTTATGTTGTGTACATGTGTTTTAGTTTTTGAAATATATAAACAAATGATAAGTATGTATTAAATAACAAAGTATACATAAACAATAGAATATTGTTGAATGTTGCAAAACAATGAATATAAAAGAAGAAAACATTTAAAGACTAAAGAATATGTTTGTGTGTAGAAGAAGTACAAGTGAAAGGTGTTACATTGAAGAAAGTGAAGGGAAAGATGCTGGCATGTGTTCACACGATTCCCTCTGTGTTTGACTTACATCTTACCATCTCTGGGTGAAATAGGAGAAAGAGAAGAACAAAGAATGTCACTTCCTATTTATAGGTTTAGGGAGCATCACCAAGCAGCATTTTTTTTTTCGGGAAAGTAAGTGGGGTAACTCACAAGGGAAAATACTACTTGATGAATGCAAGAAGGAAGGAAAGTCAGAAGTGTTTAATGGCTGTTTCAGTGAAACAAAAAAGTTGTCAATTTCAAATCTTTTCATTTGTACCCACTTCTTAAAATAATGAACAACATTCATAATTATGATTGTTATTGCAATATCTTGTTAAAGTTGTTAAGCTCAAATGTTTAATGATGTGATAAAGGAATTTCTACAGATATTTTATTATTGTAAAACTTGCCATGAGCTTGCAAACATATTAACTTAAGAATTAACATTCATCAAAAGATTAAAATTAGTAAACCATAAAATTTTCTCAGGTTAAAAGTAATAGAAATAATTGTAACATCAATTTTATAGGAAATATTTACTTTAATCTTTACTTCATTTAACCACAGCAAAAATTGATGTATTGAAACTAATCTTATATGTTTTTATCAAAAATAGCTATTCCCTGATATAAAACATCAGGGAATTATCCAATTCAAACAAATGTTCAGTACTTATTCAGTAATGAATGAATTGTATACTTAATGGGATATTTTAATAGAAAACTTTCTAGAAATATTTCTATTGAGGTCTGTTTCACTAAATCCCCTTTTCAATATCTTGTGTATTCTTTTTAATTCGGATGGTGTTTGTCCATTTTTTTTATAGTTATATAAACAGAAATCCCTGAAGATGCTTTCAATAAAAAGGTTATGCAATATCGAGTGTGAACTTATGTAAAATTAGTCCCGAATCTTACCAAAAGTAAATCAGTAAAATATGAAAAGTAGTTACTGTCAAAGGAAGATAATACCTATGAATTTTTAAAAATTAAAAATCTTTTAATTTTAAATTATTTAAACTCTTACCTTGTAAGGGTGATAACAATTGAAAAACCCGACCAAATATGAAAATGCCTGATATTAATATTTTTGAATTTGTGGTTAATGACTTAGGAGCTGAAAAAAAAATCTTAAGCAGAAAATGTGCTTATTTGTAGAGTTTGAATTAAAAGTAAATTTCTAAAAGGACACTAATATTATGTTATTTTCTTTTGCAGATTGTATTTTAAAAAACGGAGAATTATATGGAAGAAGTGTGAAAAAGAATTGGATTTACACACAGTTCAAAACTTACATATAGACACAAATTGAATATTTATCTGAAGAGTGTGGTTCAAAAAATTCCAGAGATGGACATCAACAATTCATATGATGAAACATTTTATTGTGACACCATATTTGCATTTATGTTTCTCCACTGTCATACAGTTTAGGAAATAAAATCAATGCTTACATACTGATGAAAAACAATATGAAAAATGTATAGCTCAATATATTCAGAGAGCTCAAATTTAAAATGCCAAATGCAAACGCATATTGGTAAGAAACCATTTTCATGTCAAGTATGTGGTTCAACATTTTCTCAGAGCTCAGGTTTAACGAGTCATATACGAATACATACTGGTGAAAAACCATATCCATGTGAAGTATGTAGTGCAAAGTTTACACTAAGTTCACTGTTAAAACGTCACATGCGAACACATACTGGTGAAAAACCACATTCATGTATAGTATGTGGTACATCATTTTTTTGGAGTTCAAATTTAAGAAGTCATATGCGAACACACACTGGTGAGAAACCATATTCTTGTGAAGTGTGTAGTGCAAAGTTTTCAGAAAGTTCAAAGTTAAAACGTCATATGCGAATGCATACTGGTGAGAAACCATACTCCTGTGAAGCATGTGGCGCCGTATTTTCTGAGAATTCAAGTTTAAAAAGACATATGCGAATACACACTGGTGAAAAACCATATTCATGTGAAATGTGTAACACCAAGTTTTCATCGAGTTCAAAATTAAACAGTCACATGCAAACACATATAATTGAAAAACCATATTCATGTGAAGTGTGTAGCACAAAGTTTTCATTGCGTTCAATGTTAAAACGTCACATGCGAACACATACTGGTGAGAAACCATATTCATGTGAAGTATGTGGTTCGGCATTTTCTGAGAGTTCAAATTTAAGAATTCATATGCGAACACACACTGGTGAAAAGCCATATTCGTGTGAAGTGTGTAGTGCAAAGTTTTCAGAAAGTTCAAAGTTAAAAAGTCACATGCGAACACATACTGGTGAGAAACCATACTCATGTGAAATTTGTGGTTCAGCATTTTCTGAGAGGTCAAAACTAAAAAGACATAATCGAATACATACTGGTGAAAAACCATATTCATGTGAAATATGCAATTCAACCTTTTCACAAAGGTCAATGTTAAACAATCACATGCGAACACATACTGGTGAGAAACCATACTCATGTGAAGTCTGTGGTTCAGCATTTTCTGACAGTTTGTGCTTAAAAAGTCACATGCAAGCACATACTGTTGAAAAACCATATTCATGTGAAATGTGTAGTGCAACGTTTTCATATAGTTCAGCGTTAAAACTTCACATGCGAACACATACTGGTGAGAAACCATATTCGTGTGAAGTGTGTGGTTCAGCATTTTCTCAGAGCACCGGTTTAAAGAATCATATGCGCATACATACTGGTGAGAAACCATATTCATGTGAAGTGTGTGGTTCAGTATTTTCTCAGAGCTCTGGTTTAAAAAGTCATATGCGTACACATACTGGTTAAAAACCACATATGATGTGTGTGTGATATACTGCTGCCATGGAGTTCAATGCTAAAACATCACACATGAACACATACTGGTAGAAAACCATATTCGTGTGAAGTGTCGTTCATCATTTACTCAGTGCAAATTTAATAAAACATGCATTACACATAATCTTGTAGGCTGTGTAGTGCAAAGCTTTTAAAAAGTTCAAAGTGAAGTAATCACATGCAGACACATACTGGTAAAAAACCATATGAATGTATTGTAGGTGGTTAAGCATTTTCTCAGAGGTCAGGTTTAATAAACATGTGAAAAAGTCATTCATATAAAGTGTGTAACTAAAACTTTTCTTCACAGAGTTCAATATTAATAAAATAGGCAAACATATACTAGTTAGGAACCCTATATATGTAAAGAATATGCTCCAACAGATTCATCAACTGCTGTAGATAAAGTGCATAGTGTCCACTCTTAATTTAAGATTTCTTCATCAGTCAGCACTTGGCTGACAATAAATAATCTATTGGCAAATTTTATAAGCACTTTTATAAAAATTAGAAAGGATGTAAAAAAATATTTTCAAAATTAGTGTGAAGCTGGGTTTCAGTTTCTGTTGACGTCCTTGAACCTAGATTACGAGTTTCAGTTTCTGTTGACGTCCTTGAAACTAGATTATGAGTTTCAGTTTCTGTTGACGTCCTTGAACCTAGATTACGAGTTTCAGTTTCTGTTGACGTCCTTGAAACTAGATTATGAGTTTCAGTTTCTGTTGACGTCCTTGAACCTAGATTACGATTATAAAAATATAGGAAAATTAAAACATCAATTAATCTGATATAATAAATATTGCATTATACTTTATTCACTTATTTTTTCAATTTTGTAGATTTTTATTAATTTTTGAATAAAATATTTCAGGTCCATTTCTTTATAAAATGATAAATGATAAAACTTTATACAACTGTAAATAATAAATACTGCATTGTGCTTGGCTCACAGGTTTTTTATAGTCTTATAAGTAAACATTAACAAGAGGGTATTAATATTTTAAAGTAATAGCTGTATATTGAAATAATTTTACTTTTTTTTACTAGTATCATGTCTCATCTTTAATAAACAGTTGGTTTCATATTACTCTGCCCATCAAATTCAAAGTGCAAGCAAATTAAATCGGTCTGCCTTGTCCATTTCATGTGGTATTGCTGTCTGATGCAACAAAATTTTAATTTTTGGCTGAATGAACATGAATATCACCAGCTGAATCTCATTTTAAATCAGACTGGTTTTATCAATGGATATTTCACAGTTTAAATCTTTTTCTCATATATTCTTTCAGAGTATATCAATAATGCTTGTTCATTGTATTTTGTCAAAACTGTAAGTTCAAATGTCTTTTGCCTCAGCTGTTGTTTTGAAGCATATTTGTGAAAAAAATAAACTGATTTCAAATTAAAAAAAACAAAGTTAACTGGATATATTTTACTTCTTTAAATTTTGGACAACTTTGTAAAAAAAAAAAAAAAAAATTAAAATAAAATTAAAAAAATATCCAGTTTGCCTTTAAAAGGTCATTAATTTACTTCCATTGCTGGCAATAATCTACCATACATTTTTAATCTTTGGGGTTTGTGAGTTAAATTGAAAATTTATTTACATTTTTTTTTATATACTGAAACTGGATACATTTTTCGTAAAGTAAAAATAAACAATTTTATCTTAATTTTCAAATTATTATCAGTTTCCATTTGTTCTTCTTTGTAGGTTCACTGGTTTACTAATTCTAGGTTGTTGGTCTTATTTTGAAGACTAAAATGAAAATTTTACCTTAAATTTGTGTACATTTCATTTTTTTAAAAATTTGCAAGCACAATATTTTTGTCTATATTTCTGATATGGGGTATTATACTATTTACATTGTTCAGACTGTTGTCATCATTTTTGTTGTTATATTCATATTTCAATTCAACACTTCGCAGGCACCTCTTCCGAGTAAGACACCTCCCTCCTATAGCAGAGAACATGATTAAGGACTGTGTGTATGCCATCCTGTGTGCAGCTGTGGTAATCAATATGAAAAGAGAAAGAATCCACCCACTTAAGACTGCAAGAAACTCATAGTCATGAGGAGAAGTACAAAAATCAGGCATAGATGACCATATATGAGGTTGAAATAATAGAGAATATCATTGGAAAAACTTAAGGAATCAGAACATATGCTAGGCCACAACAATCTCATACACCAGCCAAGCATAGAAATGAATTCAATATGGCAACCAGTACTAAGGAGTGCTAGAGAAATACAATAATAAGAACAAAAAATTGTAATATGAGCTCTGGTGAAAAAGGTTACTGATCATTAAGTTTATAATTCCCAAGAATTCATACACTGATGTCCTCAAGGCCCAGTGAATAAAAGTGTTGGTTGGATCAAGTGACTCAACCTAAAGAGTAGTGAGTTCAATACCTGGCTACAGCTGAGGTGAACAAAAAACATGAAGTGTTGAGTTAAAGGTAGATAACTGAGAAATCTGGAAGAGGCATGGTACATGGGTCTAGAACATTCTATACTGGTGGATGAAATAACCGGTTCAGTTTGAAATTCCAATCACCTGAAGAAGGCCAGAGCATACAATGGCCGAAACATTGTGAATATGGCAAGAAAGATGAGGACAACAGTCCGAACAATGTAAATAATCACACTATCTTAGTAAAATATTTTAGTTTTATTTTGCTTGAGTCATTATGAAAAATTATAAGCATATCTTTTTTCAGTGGGTATCTTGTCTATTTTTCTCTTTTAATTTGGTGCATGTTGGGGTAATGGGCATTGGCTTAGTGCTAGCACATTTGCCCAGTAATCTGAAATTCTAGTATTGGTTCTGGTCCTGCTGGCAACAAAGTGAGGTCTCATCTGTTCTGGATCCAACCTCTGTAGCCATCCTGATTTTAAGGATCATGAGGAAAGCATGTAGGTAGGTGCGTTTTCAACAGGTAATGCCTTGCAACTTCTTGCTTTGAATCAACAGAACTGGGATAAAGCTTCATACATAATAATCCTATTATTTTTGATGGGTACAATTCTGACATGGCTGTCAGCACTGGTTTTCAAAATCCAGTTCAGTTTTTTGATACCTGCCTGTATTAGTGTTTTGTCTATTCTGAATCCAACCTCTGTCGCCTTCAGAGTAATTACAGATCATAAGGAAAGCATTTAGATAGGTGTGTCTTCAAATGTTTAGGTGACAATAAAAGAAATTGTTTCAAAAAATCTTTCAAATGTTGTTAAGAATTACCCTTTATTCATACTCAAATGCAAAATAAGTAACAGAACTGTCCACCAAACAGAATTGACAAAGTTTGCAAAAAGCAATAACAAGAACAGGGCCAAAAATAATATAAAGCAATCAAACAATATATGCAAGGCAAAGCAGCAGTAATATTGCAAAAAGTTCACAAACCAAGAATTTGGATTGACACACAAAAGCAATTTTGTTGTTAACAAGTACCATTTATTAAAGTCTCTTTTTTCCGGTTCCTTTTGTCATTCAAGATGTGTACATTGTTACTTGAAGGTTCTGACACCAATATGAATCGGTCAAGATTTATAGAAAGAATTCCATAAAGTTAAACACTGGTGTCCAGCAGTGGCTTGGATGTCATATAGGGAGCCTTGAAGGAAAAGACACATAATAACAGTGTAATCAATAATTATTACATCAGACTGGTCTAAAGATTTCTGAAAATTGTCTTCTCAGGAATTGTTCAGAAACGACACTGTAGGGCATTTTCCACTACCTGTATGAGTTTCATTTCAACACTTAAACAGTTAATACCTTGCAATTTCTTGCTCGGAATTAGAGCAAAACAGGAGTAAAACTATTATCTTCAACTTGTTTATTATATATCACAAGGTTTTTGTTATTATGCTCAATGGCAGTGGTTCGCAAATGGTTCAGCAGAAGAAGATAGCAGGTGAGGCAGAATGATTGAAAGACAATGATTTAGAAACAGTTTTAAAAAATTCATATGTCAAAAATACATATGATTTGAAAATGCAATGTATTATTATGGATGACTTGCAATTGTAGCATGAGTCCCAGTATAAATAGTTATAAATAATTATTCATTGATCTTATCATTGTGATACTTTTGCATTATATCAAGTATTATGAATATAGTAACTAGGCTCTGCAAATTGGAAGAGAGAGTTATCAATGATAATGTTCTGATTTCAAATCTGAGGTTATCTCCCTTTAAACCTCCCTCTTGCTTTAAATATACTTTTTATCACATAAAATTATGGTGAGCAAATTTTCATTCTGAAAATGTATTCCAGAGGAAAAAAGTTTGGGAACTTCTGGTCTATGGCCAAGGGATTCACAGCAATAGCTGTTCCTCTGTTTCTATTGAGTCTAAATAGACCCATGATATTTCCATAGGGTTGAGCTGCTTCTGAATGTTATCTTGATCTTGTTTAGACTACAAAACTTCTTAATCTCTTCCCTTGACACAAGGAAGACAAACTGACAGTTTTACCATCCTCTATCTTGACATTTTTTTTCTGCTGGCAGAAACTAATGTTGTTATTCTAAAGGGTACATTTGGTGCTGATCATTTCCAGTTGTCATGTGTCTGGGTGACCACTTATTATTTTTGCCCATTGCCTCTAGGCATTAGCCGATTCCTTTAAACTGTATGGATGGTGGAAATTGAAGTTATAATAACAACTTGTCAAATGAAGATTAGCTTGTGATATATGGATGTTTGAATCCATTCTTTGCGTGTGTCATTATTACGTCCAGGGAGGCCAGCTGATTATTTGTTTTACTAGAAAAAAATTTTTATTGGAAAATAATATAAAATAATTAAATTTAAGAAACACACACAAAAATTAGTCCAGGCCAACCATTTGTGATATCCTTTCCAAATTGGAAAAATATATAGACATTGTCTCCACCCACATAAATTTAAAATTTGAGAACTGTCTGTGCCATTTCTGAGGATATATAAGAAAATGGGTCAATGCATAATTTCAGAATGTAAGAAAAATTTTGACTTGAAGGTGTTATAATTTTTACCTGGAAGGTAATGAAACATTGAAATAAATTAGTGAGTTGTGAGTTGTATATTGGCCTGCAAACAGATATTGAATGACAGAAGACAACAACAAACAAAACAAAGACTTGAGTAAAAAACATATATTGCCAAATTTATTTTCATTAAAGGAAATACATCAACAAAAATAAGGTTACAGTGCATTAGGCAAAAAACTCTCTGCATGTTCATGTAAAGTGTTAGAATGCATTGTCCTGAAAAGGACAGTTTTATGGTTGCTGAAAAGTGTCTTGAAAAGAACAGTTTATTGTGTATAATGCTGCTGGCAAGGATAGCTGGAGCTGGAGGCCTTTTGGAGGTGGCTGGAGCTGGAGGTCTGTTGGAGGTGGCTGGAGCTGGAGGTCTGTTGGAGGTGGTTGGAGTTGTTGTGATTGATGATAACCAGAACTGCTGCTGGGGGCTGACCTTTGCCTTCTGTGTTCAACAGAACTCCATCAGGCGACACCATTTTTTTATGATGATAAAACTTAGTAGCCATTGATATTCTGTGTACACTGACTCAATGTCGCCTGTGAGCTATAGTTATAGCTCTTTTTATGCAAAAACAATTCCATTACAGTCTTGTTGCGCCTTCTCGGTCTAATATCTCAGTTGATATGAAGTGGAAAGACTATATTGGATCAATTGCTAGCTCAGCTGCTAAGAACGTTGGGTCATTGTGTTGTGCTAGATAATTTTCCTCTTCAGAATCTATTGTGGAATCTTCCACAACAGCCTGTTAACCCCCGCTGGGAAATGCACTCCTCCTGTTATGATTATCACCAACACCATACTTACAAAATATAAAACAAGCATTCATTGGTCAATCACCTTCAATCTGGCTTGCTGATTGGTCAGTTTCGACCAGTCAAGTCACCTACACGCTACAGGTCTGCTTTCGCGCCAACTAAGTTTGCGCCTTGTCTTGTGATACAACAGATTATAAAAACCGAACACGAGTAATTCTCACTCTCTTTGTCGCTCTCTTTTACCCGCTCGTATGCCTTATCTCCGCTGCCAAAATGTGACCCTTGAAGAACTCCCGTATTGACTAATGCAATCAGACGTAAAAGAACTTTATAACATTTCACGCAAGTACAAATTCTGAACTCTTACCAATTTGTCCAATACATAATTCCAAACACTCAACAAATACTCATTCTTACAAACTACAATTTAATAGTTAATCTAATCCTTATGAGCTCAGGTACAAATATTTCCTAGTCTAAGAGACATAACTCTGTCTAACCTTTCAGTTTACATGCATGTACATCAAATACTTAATAAATTCAATTGTTGTTTTGAATCATTATTTTTGTCTTTTATTAATTGTTGTGGATGGAAGATTATGAACATGCACAATTTTAAGCCTTCTGATCATTCAAACCTTCTGATATCTCTTAACATCTTCACACATCCCAACACTATCTTGCATATTTATACAACTACCATTCATCTATGCTTTGAAAATTGCTACCACATCTGGTCCAGGGCTCCTGCATGTTAGACAAGTTTCACAGGATGGCCACAGTTAGTTACTAAGAAGCAAAAAATGCTATGAAAGATTATTTTTCAAGATCATGTGCAGAACATCAGAAAAACAAACGAATGTAACAACCTAATAATTATTTATTTATAAAATGGTAAATAAGTTTTTTTTATTAATTTTTAAATAAAAACATTTATTTTCAAATTTCTTTAGAAAAATAATAAATAAAAATCTTTATAAAAATAAATGTCTGGTAAAAAGGTCGTATTGTATTTTTTCACATATTTTTATAATTTGTAAAAGTAAAAGAAACATTGCTGAGGCCCTTAGGGAGTTATTCAGTGAAACATTTTTGTTTTGATACACCGTTTGTGTTGAGGTTTGATTATTTTTTCTTTTTTTGTTTATGCGGACACGAAGGTTAAACTTCGCCAAAATAATAAAAGCCCCTTTCAGGTTTCTCAAATATTACAAGTTTTGATTAATCTACCTATGCCAAGGCGATCCTTAAGTAAGGATCGCAAGGCGCACATGCTGAGAATTGTGTCGTCTATTTAAGAAATACCTACTTATCTCCCTTGTCTTTCGCTCTTTCCAATTATTTTATGATTGCAATCAGAAACTTTCAAATAGAAGTACATATCTATTTTAATTTCATAAGTTAACCCATAAATTTTTATTTTATATTATTTTTAATTCGAGACTACCTTCTTTTTATCTCTAACGTAGAATTTCACCCAAAAGTGGAAAATCAGACGAATATAAACAGAAAGAAGTAAGTAAAACGTTTTCTATTTTGATTTACAAATTTGTAAAAAAATAAAATTAATTCGGACAATTAATTGAAATTTAAGTTTTTTGTCTGAATTTCTGGGATGAGAAATTATTTCCGCTATTTATATGCGGATTTTGCATAACAACAACAATGATGAGGACAATAGTCCGAATAAATGTAAAAAATTAATTATTTTTATTTTTTTACAAACAGAAAGAAGTTAGCATTTTCTCTTTTGTTTTACAAAATTGTAGAAAGAGAAGATTTCTTTTTGTAGTATTTCTCAAAAATTAAGGCAATTAAAATTTCAATTTTTGTCTGGATTTCTGAGGTGAGGAATTATCATTATTTTATGCTCTTACGGACTGTGATAAACAACAACAAAGATGAGGACAATATAGTCCGAATATAAGTGTAAATAAAATTTTAATATTTTATCCACTTTCTAAATAATGATTTGGAATTTAGACGATTCCTTTTTGAAAACAAATTTTTTAGAGATTTTTATTAGTTTTTTTCGATTATCTAACAAGTCGTTTTCCTTTTTACACATGAAAACTGAAAACACAAAGTGGCGATATGCTATTTTTATCCAGTGTTATATCAATTTTTAAATAAATTAACCTTTAACGTCAAAAACAGTACAAAATATTTTTTTTATCTTTCTAACTTTTTATAGCATTTTTTCATTTATCCTTCACACGATCGTTTAAAAACTTTAAATTTAGTCTCAATTGAATAATTATATTATTAGAAATATATAACTGATTTTTGATTTTGAAAAATAATAATAATTATTGAGTTTTCTCTTAGTTGGATGGTGCCCATTGTGATTATTTTACAGATTTTTTAACACGTAAATTTTGGGCTTGTAAAAATAGAAAAAGTGTACTGTAATTTTTAATTATTTATTGGCATTTTCCGACAGAATATATAACTAAAAAATTTTCATTAACAGAAATAATAAAATTATTATTAAGATTATTCATTTTATTTTATATGTATATATTTTTTTTTTTGAGAATTTTTATGTCGCGAAATAAGGAGTTCATGATTCTTAAAAGAAAACTTTGTAATATTTCGCTTCAGGTTTAAGTTCCTGAAACTGAAAAAAAAACACACACACACACAACCCTCCTCCAAAAAACAAAACAGATATAACAAAAGGATTCAATAAAACACTTCTTAAAAACTGGCTGGATTCTTAATTGTTCTAAAAATGAACATTCCTTTTTTGTTCTTTTAGTTAAGAAGAAAGACTAAAAATAAAGAGGCAAAAAAAAGTGATGTATTATTAAGGAAATAAAAATGTATTAAAGATCCTAATTGTGTTTGTCCACCTCTTCATTAGTTCGCACTACCATTACGTCCTGCCAATAACTTATAAATAATGGACTAGTCCTTTTTGATCGAGGTTGTTGCAGGCGTATGCTGGTCGAGTGTTTAGTTGGAAAACACGTGTCTCCTGGTATATTTATCCCACAACAAAAATAGTGTACTCGGAATGTGAGTCTGGGTAATAAATGACAAAGTAACAACAAAACGATATATATATATGAAGTATGTACAAACGATAATGTATGTATTAACAAAACAGATATTAAAATATTGTTGCGTGTTACAAAATAATGAAGATGAAAAAAGGAAACATTTAAACTAGTGAATTGTTTGTGTGTATAAAATATGTGTAGAAGAAGTCCTAGAGAAAAGTGTTACATTGAAGAAAGTGAAATGAAAGGTTCTGGCATGTGTGCATGCTTTTCTCCATGTTTGACCTACATCTTACTGTCCTTGGGGAAAATAGGAGAAAAAGAATGGCAGAGAATGTCACTGTCCATTCATAGGCTTAAGGAGCATCCCCTACTGGCATTTTTTAGGAAAGTAAGTGGGGTAACTCCACAATACTCTCCTTCAAATAGGGAGAATTTTATTCTGCTCATATGTGCATATAGTTTGTGTATGTTTGGTTTGTCCCTTGTAGGCTGAAAAGAAAAAGAGTCCAACAGTGTGGTTGTGATGTGTGTTTAATCATGTTGACAAAAATATCTGAAGTACTATGTCATCAATGTGCTGTATAATTTTATAGTGAAGGATATGTCAATAGTGTAAAAAAAGAGTGATTAGTGGTTAGTATTATTAAAATTTTGTTATTTTTGAGTGCTCCATGTTGAATTGATTTTGTTTGAAAGACCTTGTTTGTTTGCTGTGCTCCTATTTGTAAAGATGTTGAGCAATGTTGGTGAAATTTCTACCAAATGCCGAATGCATGTTTGCAAAAACTTTTCAAATTATCTGATATTATTGTCGATTTTTCATGGAGATGCAGCTATCTCTGTGCATTATTGTCGTACTTGCAGATTTCTGATTTTGTTTGTGTTAACATCTTTGAGTGAAAAAGTTCAGTGAGTCACATTTGGGATTATTTCATACTTTGTCTGTTGAGCCGAGGAGAAACAGTGCTGTTTAAAGTTGAAACTGGAGTTGACTTCCACCGTGTTTAATTGTTATTTTAGGAGAAAATAAGCTGTGTTTTGCGTGCATCAAATTTGTACAACGAAAGTTGTTTTTTTCATTTTGGTGAAAGAGTTCTTTTTTGTGATGTCTGTTGGTTGAAGAAGCAGCTATGCGTAATGGCCCAAGAGAGAGAAAGTGTTTTTGAAATTGGGGATTTTGCTCTTTTCATTGGGTATAATCACAAATTTGGTAACTGTAAGTTGTTTTTCTTAAAAGTTTTCTGTGTCTATAGTGTGTGGTAAGGTAGGTATCTCTACCTACCTTACCACTGAGAGTAGACACAGAAAATTTGGTTGAAGTTTTTCTTTACTGGCACTCAGTTTTTAAAAAGGTGTCTAAATGATGCGTGAATTTGTTCATACAGTCTTGTGTGTTCTTGTATCCATAAGAAAAATATTGTGCTGTGTTCACCAATCTCTTGCAGGTGTATGCTTGCTGTATTTACATAAAAAAAAACATGTGTCACCTGGTATATTTATCCCACAACAAAAATGTCGGACTCAGTATGTGAGTCTGGGTAATAAAATATAAAGTAACAATAAAACTATATATATAAACAAATGATAAGTATGTATTAAATACAAAGTATACATAAACAATAGAATATTGTTGAATGTTACAAAACAATGAATATAAAAGAAGCAAACATTTAAAGACTAAAGAATATGTTTGTGTGTAGAAGAAGTACAAGTGAAAGGTGTTACATTGAAGAAAGTGAAGGGAAAGATGCTGGCATGTGTTCACACGATTCCCTCTGTGCTTGACCTACATCTTACCATCCCTGGGTGAAATAGGAGAAAGAGAAGAACAAAGAATGTCACTTCCTATTTATAGGCTTAAGGAGCATCACCTAGCATCATTTTTTTTTTCGGAAAGTAAGTGGGGTAACTCACAAGGGAAAATACTACTTGATGAATGAAAGAAGGAAAGAAAGTCAGAAGTGTTTAATGGCTGTTTCAGTGAAACAAAAAAGTTGTCAATTTCAAATCTTTTCATTTGTACCCACTTCTTAAAATAATGAACAACATTCATATCTATGATTGTTATTGCAATATCTTGTTAAAGTTGTTAAGCTCAAATGTTTAATGATGTGAGAAAGGAATTTCTACAGATATTTTATTATTGTAAAACTTGCCATGAGCTTGTACACGTATTAACTTAAGAATTAACATTCATCAAAAGATTAAAATTGGTAAACCATGAAATTTTCTCAGGTTAAAAGTAATAGAAATAATTGTAACATCAATTTTATAGGAAATATTTACTTTAATCTTGACTTCATTTAACTACACCAAAAATTGATGTATTGAAACTAAACGGATACGTTTTTACCAAAAATAGCTATTCCCTGATATAAAACATCAGGGAATTATCCAATTCAAACAAATGTTCAGTACTTATTCAGTAATGAATGAATTGTATACTTAATGGGATATTTTAATAGAAAACTTTCTAGAAATATTTCTGTTGAAGTCTGTTTCACTAAATCCCCTTTTCAATATCTTGTGTATTCTTTTTAATTTGGATGGTGTTTGTCTATTTTTTTTTATAGTTATATAAACAGAAATCCCTGAAGATGTTTTCAATAAAAAGGTTATGCAATATCGAGTGTGAACTTATGTAAAATTAGTCCCGAATCTTACCAAAAGTAAATCAGTAAAATGTGAAAAGTAGGTACTGCCAAAGAAAGATAACTAATGAATTTTTAAAAATGAAAAATCTTTCTTGAAGCTTTTATTTTAGTTATAATTTCAAGATAAAGGATGAAATTTAATATTTCCAATAAGTAAAATTCAAAACTAATTTAAATTGACTGCAAGGACTTTTTAAAAATCACTAAGAATTACTGATTTTAGTCATTTTTAATCATCTATCCGTACAATGTAATTCTCTTTATTAAAATTTTTTCAAAAATATACTATTTTTTCATCTTCTTAATAACATAAATGTTTTAACGATAAAATTTGGTTTTTATTAACTTTAGTCCATTTTTTCATCATGGTGGGCTCATTTTTTAGTGAAGATAAAAGTAAATTTTTCTGACAGTTGCTGCTTGCGTAATTGCATAATTTATTAAATAAAAACATTTGAAGAATTGAAAAATGTAGTTTAATGCCATTTTCAAGTGAATGTTTTTTTTAAAAGAATTTAAATTTTTAAAAATATTTATGACTTAGATTATTTTTAGAATGGATGCTGAAAAAGGAAATAATTCTGTAGTATAACCTCTAATAACTTTTCCCTATCAGAAGAGTAATACGATATATGATAATTCAACGACTCCTAAATTAAGAATAATTAAAAAACAAATTGGGTGCAATTAGATATTTTATGACATCAACAGGTATTAAAAATAAAGGTATCATTTAATTGAAAAAAATAAACAGAAGGAAACTGTAACAGAATCGGGTCATCCTGATAAAAGACTCTGAGTTGGTTGTATGTGGTGCTATTTACCCAACGCTGTGGGAGAAAAGATGAATTCATACCTATCCCAATGGTATTTGTGTATAAGTGAATATAAGAAACTCGACTGGAATTTGATCTGCCACTCACACACCTAATCAGAAAATAATGCCAAAAAGAAACTTATATTAATCAACATATTACACAAAGCCATTATAATCCTACTAATATTAGAGACTCATAGACAAAGTTATTACACTTAACATAAATTGTAAAAAATAATTAATAAACATATTAAGCTCAATCTGCTTAATATATAAATATAAGATATAAATATCACAGGTGGTTTTACATATGTTGTCAATGGTCTGTGAATGACACTTTCAACATGTCAAGGCATGATTTAATTTTAGAGTGTTTTAAAAATGTTAAATGTCATGATGAAAAGAACCAATACTTCAAAGTTATCTTGAAATAGAAAAATATAACAGAATTCCATTCTTGGAAATGACCAACAATGGATGAAAGTGCTTGTATATGTATCAAAATTTTTACGTACACTGGAACAAAACATGTATTATGGAAATAAGAGAAAAATTACCACAAAGTTATCAACACAAACTTCCTGATTTTTAGTAAAACCTGCTTATAGTCATCCACAAACTGTTTCACTGTATCACAGCTCATCAGAAATTACCTTTAATGCATAAAAGATAAAATTATTCATTCTACTAAATTTCATAAAAACATATAGAAGAAAAAATTATATACATTACCTATAGGTTATACAAGGTTAAATATAATTTATTTTTAAACAAACAATTAATCTTCAAATTTACAAAATGACTTCAAAAATTATCTCTAGGATAAATATTGAATGTGTTGGAAGCAATGAAAACCACAATTCTTAAGTCTTATACATTGATACTGCGCCTTAAGTTGTTTTGAGTTAAGTAATTTTTTAAGAATCGCTGAAAAAAAATCTTAAGCAGAAAATGTGCTTATTTGTAGAGTTTGAATTAAAAGTAAATTTCTAAAAGGACACTAATATTATGTTATTTTCTTTTGCAGATTGTATTTTAAAAAATGGAGAATTACATGGAAGAAGTGTGAAGAAGAATTGGATTTACACACAGTTCAAAACTTACATATAGACACAAATTGAATATTTATCTGAAGAGTGTGGTTCAAAAAATTCCAGAGATGGACATCAACAATTCATATGATGAAACATTTTATTGAGACACCATATTTGCATTTATGTTTCTCCACTGTCATACAGTTTAGGAAATAAAATCAATGCTTACATACTGATGAAAAACAATATGAAAAATGTATAGCTCAATATTTTCAGAGAGCTCAAATTTAAAATGCCAAATGCAAACGCATATTGGTAAGAAACCATTTTCATGTCAAGTATGTGGTTCAACATTTTCTCAGAGCTCAGGTTTAACGAGTCATATACGAATACATACTGGTGAAAAACCATATCCATGTGAAGTATGTAGTGCAAAGTTTACACTAAGTTCACTGTTAAAACGTCACATGCGAACACATACTGGTGAAAAACCGCATTCATGTATAGTATGTGGTACAGCATTTTCTCGGAGTTCAAATTTAAGAAGTCATATGCGAACACACACAGGTGAGAAACCATATTCTTGTGAAGTGTGTAGTGCAAAGTTTTCAGAAAGTTCAAAGTTAAAACGTCATATGCGAATGCATACTGGTGAGAAACCATACTCCTGTGAAGCATGTGGCTCCGTATTTTCTGAGAATTCAAGTTTAAAAAGACATATGCGAATACACACTGGTGAAAAACCATATTCATGTGAAATGTGTAACACCAAGTTTTCATCGAGTTCAAAATTAAACAGTCACATGCAAACACATATAATTGAAAAACCATATTCATGTGAAGTGTGTAGCACAAAGTTTTCATTGCGTTCAATGTTAAAACGTCACATGCGAACACATACTGGTGAGAAACCATATTCATGTGAAGTATGTGGTTCAGCATTTTCTGGGAGTTCAAATTTAAGAATTCATATGCGAACACACACTGGTGAAAAGCCATATTCGTGTGAAGTTTGTATTGCAAAGTTTTCCCAAAGTTCAAAGTTAAAAAGTCACATGCGCACACATACTGGTGAGAAACCATACTCATGTGAAATTTGTGGTTCAGCATTTTCTGAGAGGTCAAAACTAAAAAGACATAATCGAATACATACTGGTGAAAAACCATATTCATGTGAAATGTGTAATGCAAGATTTTCACAAAGTTCAAAGTTAAACAATCACATGCGAACACATACAGGTGAGAAACCATACTCATGTGAAGTGTGTGGTTCAGCATTTTCTGACAGCTCGAGTTTAAAAAGTCATATGCGAACACACACTGGTGAAAAACCATACTTATGTGAAGTGTGTAGTGCAAAGCTTTCATCAAGTTCAATGTTAAAACGTCACATACGCACACATACTGGGGAAAAACCATATTCATGTGAAGTATGTGGTTCAGCATTTTCTGTGCGCTCAAGTTTAATAAAACATATGCGAATACACACAGGTGAAAAACCATATTCCTGTGAAATGTGTAACGCAAGATTTTCGCAAAGCTCACAGTTAAATGGTCATATGCGAACACATACTGGTGAGAAACCATATTCATGTTTAGTGTGTAGTGCAAAATTTTCAAGAATTTCAATGTTAAAACGTCATATGCTAACGCATACTGGTGAGAAACCATATTCATGTGAAGTATGTGGTTCAGCTTTTTCTCGAAGTTCAAATTTAAGAATTCATATGCGAACACACACTGGTGAAAAACCATATTCATGTGAAGTGTGTGGTTCAACATTTTCTCAAATCACAAGTTTAATGAAACATAAGCAAATACACACTGCTGAAAAACCATAATTTTGTGTAATGTGTGCGACAAAGTTTTTAGAGAGGTCAAGTTAAAATGACACATACTGAAAGCCTATTCATGTAAAATATGTGGTTAAGCATTTTCTCAGTGCTCCAGTTTAATAAAACATATCTAAAGTGTGTAACTAAACCTTTTCACAGTGTTCACATTAATAAAACGTGCAAACATAATACTATTCAGGTAACAAATGTGGTTTAACATTTTCAAAGATTCCTTAATTGCTTTAGTTAAGGTGTCCACTCTTCATTTAAGATTCATGCATCAGTCAGCACTTGGCTGACAATAATCTATTGGCAGATTTTATAAGCATTTTTATCAAAATTAGCAATGCTTTTAAAAATATTTCAAAATTAGTGCGAAGTTCGGTAACCTATAATTACTGGAGTTTCAGGTCTTGGATTTCTGTTTTAGATGTAATCCAATATATAAAAAAATTTGGAAAGTAAACAATGTCTGAAAAATCTTTTGTTATAGTTCATAGATATTTTTATATTCATCATCCTTTATTTATGATATAGTAAATAATAAATACTGAATTGTATTTCGTTCACATATTTTGAAATTTTGGAGAATTTTAGAAAATTTTTGAAAAAGTTTTTTTTTTTTAGCATATCACCCCAAGTAAGGCTGGAAGCCACTAGTACGCAGGGGGTTACAGAAGGTTTGGAGGAAGAGCAGATAGGAGTGGTAAAGGAGAGGATGTGGAGAAAGATAGTGGATCGGTCAAGGCTAGGGGGTTACAGAAGATTTGGAGCGAGAGCAGATGGGAATGAAAGGTGAAAGGATGTGGAGAAGGGAAGAGGATAGATCAAGGCAGCTGGAGATGTCGATTGACGTTACACTTAAATAGTTGGAGATTGTATTTGTCAGGGAAACAGGAATAAGGAAGGCGAGATGTGCGCGACATGAAGCTATTGGAGTAGAAGAGACGTCTACATAAAGATTGAATTAATTATTAAACTGTAGTTTAGAAGATAGAGTTCATGTTGAAGTTGAATGTGAAGAATTGTCTATTGGACAAGTTGGTAAGATGTTCAGAAAGTTAAGAGTTGTACTTGCGTGAATGTTGCAATGTTCTTTAACGTCTGACAGCATGGTTAAGATGGAAGTTCTTGAATGTTACATTTTGGCACCAAAGAATGAGACGGAAAAAGAAGCAAATTTTTTCTTTATAAAATGGTAAATAATAAATGTCACATTGTACTTGGTTGACATATTTCTATAATTTTATAAATAAACATTGCTGAGGGAGTTTTTGTAGTTTAAAATATTAGCGGTGTCAACGAAAAAACTGCCCTATTGGTGCATCATAATTTTTCACACATGAAGGCTAAAAATTGCCTCAAAATAATTGACAGTATCTTTGCGTCAACCATTCTTTTAGATAATATGAGAACTTGTTAAATGGCTGATTGTTATTTGCTTCATTTAATCCAGACAATTCTCTCTGCTAATTTCTTTTATAAAATGCCTTTTGCAATAAATTCTTTTAATCTTTTGCCATGCAATATACATAATTTGTGCCTGTTCATTTTATATCTGGTGCACATCTTCAGTTCTTCTAATAGAAAACCGTTTGTCAATTTCCCTTGGGGATTTAATACTACATTTCATATTATCACACTCAAATGCATGAAGAAAGATCAGTCATGATGCAATCAAATGAAAATGTTGATCATAAATCCAATTTAATCCACTGAATATCTTCAAATTCAAGAACATTTTTCTATCAATTCCATTAAAAATTATATATCATCAACCAATTCAATTCGTCAAAATAGAGAGATTTTCTTCAAGTTCAACAGGTTAGATCTTGTATTTTATGTAAAGAAAATTTAATCTTTTCCCTTTACAAAGTGGCAATTCTTTCTCATGTGATGATTAGGTTATATTTCATATTTCTTTAAATTTGTCACTATTCAGCAACAGAAATTCTTTTTTCATATTTTCAAAAATGATAAAATTAGTATGTAAAGAAAATTTAATCTTTTCTCTTTACAAAGATACAATTCTTTCTTGTGTGTGATGATTAGATTTTATTCCAGGTTTCCTTAAATTTGTTACTATTGCAATGATGGAGAATTCTTATTTTCAAAGATGAGACTTTAGGTTCATGGTGCTATCTTAATGAAAACAGGATTCACATCAATTAGGTGGGTTTAGTCACACTTGAATGCATGAAAGAAGATCAGTCACAATGCAATCAAATGACAATGTTAACAATCTGATCTAATCCACTATCTTCAAATTCAAGAACCTTTTTCTATCAATTCCATGAAAACTTAATTCATAGAAGCATTTTAATAGAGTAACTTTGCTTACCCTGTAAACATAACTGTGATTGGGCAGTCCATATTAAATATCATTTTCATTTAAGAAATTATCAAAGGAGGTATCTCAAACCTCCTTAGTTTGCACTGCAAAAATTGGTCAAAATAGTGAAATTTCCTTCAAGTTCAACTAGTGAAATCTTACTTATTTCCAATGTTTATGTTGATAAAATTAGTATGTAAAGATTTCATCTTTTCTCTTTACAAGATATAATTCTTTCTTGTGTGATGATTATGTTTTATTCCAGTTTTCTTTAAATTTGTCACTATTTCAGTGATGGGGAATTCTTTTTCCATATTTTCAAAGATGAGAATTTCTTAGCAGTGTTTTTCATAACTTTGCTCGGAGTTGTGTGTCCATGCACATAGCTAAGTAGTGCCATCTTAAAGAAAACAGAATGCACATGAATTTGGTGGGTTTGCAGTTTTCTTTCACAAAATATTTATAAGTTAAAACATTTAGTGAATGTAATAAAAAAGAAATTTAATTCTTAAAAAATGAAAATTACACATACCTGTATTGTGATATCTCATTTTTAATAAACAGTTGGTTTCATATTGCCATGCACATCCAACTCAAAGTGCATATGAATTACAAAGGTCTACCTCATCCATTTCATGTGGTATTGCTGTTCGATGCATTCAGATTTGAACTGCTGGCTGAATAAATGAGCATCACCAGCTGAATCGTCTTTAATGATGCATTTTATTTTGAAAACTAGATAAAGCTCACTTGTTCATTGTATTTTGTCTAAACTGTTAGTCTAAATAGCATTCACCTCAGTTGTTTGTTTTTTTTGTTTTGAAAAGTAAATTCAAATTCTAAAAATTGAAACGAACTGGATATATTTTTACTTCTTGAAATTTTGGACACTAATCTTTGTAAAAAAAAATTCAAATAAACTTTTTAAAAATGGTCTTGATTTCATATACTTTTGTTGGATTGTAATAATCTACCATTAATTTTTTTACTTGGGATTTTGGAATTAAAGTGAAAATTTATTTACATTTTCTTTTTAAAAATATGAAACTTCTTACATTTTATATAAACTGCATATATATTTTAACTTAACTTTGGCACAAATAGAATTTTCAAAATGTAATCAGTTTTCTTTTTTTCTTTGTATGTTCATTTATTTATTAATTCTGTGCTTTAGGTCCTATTTTGGAGTTTAAAAAAAAGGAAATATTTCATTTAAAAAAATATAAAAGTTGTATACATTTGAAGGAGGCACAGTGGAGTTATTGATAGTGGCTCGGATTGAGGAATCGGAGAGCCGAGTTTGAATTCCAGTCAAATCCATTACATTCATTTATGTACTAACACCCTTGGGAAAGGTATGCATCCTCTTCTTTTCCTCCCAGCTATGGGCAAATAGCAAGACAGACTTGGTTCTATAGCCTTTGATGGCAACTGGTCTACCGCAGAAGGAAATGGCAACCTACTGCAGAAAAAATCTGCCTCGTCAGTCATGTATCTTTCGATACATGATCGCCTAAGCATGTATCATGTACATTTGATGTTTCTTCAACTTTTGTAAATGCATAATACTTTTTATAAAATGTTATTTTTTTTTAAGTGTTATGGAAAATAATAATGGTGTCTTTTTTTAAGTGGGTATCTTGTCAATTATTCTCTTTTAAATTGGTTATGTGTTGTAGTCGTGTTTATTGGCTTGGTGTTAAAAAACAAGGTAAGATCTCGTCTGTCCTGAATCCAACCTCTTCTGTCTTTATAGTTTTTGACACATGGCACACTGGATAAAGGCGTTGGTTAGATCCAGTGACAGGACCCAAAGAGTGTGAGTTCAATATCCAGTTAAGACAGTGGAGAACTTTCAGAGGGAAAATTAACAGGAGATAACTGATATCCATTAAACATGGCATGTGGAACTAGAACAGTCTACCCCAGTGAGCGAAATAAAGGGTTCATTTCGACATTCCAACCACCTGAAGAAGGCCAGAGTCTACAATGACTGAAATGTAATAAATATGGTGACAAAGATGAGGATAATAGTCCGAATAATGTAAATAATGTACATAATACCTCATCTCAGAAATATAGACAGATAATCATGTTATATTCATTGTGTAATAAGAGTTTTTCAGGGATATCAAATACTATCTTAAAAATCACCCTATCATTTAAGCTAGCTTCTATTTGCAGTAGATAACAATAAAGTACAGAAGAACTAAAAATTGATTGCTGCATTTAAGTATTGCATTAATATTTAAGCTTACTTTTAAAAGTTCAACAATAATTCTTCTGCCGCCATTTAATTTGTAGATAGTTTGATGTACTTTCTGTACAAAAAATTATTATTTCATGGGTGACTTTTGCTGGATTTTGCAATTAATTTCAATTATTCCCAAATTTATTTCCAGGTTATAAAAATTTTTAGCGTACAAAAAAATTTGTTGCAGAAAATTGTGTACAAAAATCAGAAAACAATTGTAGTAATAACAATTTGGGAATCCAAAATTTCAGGATTGTGGGTCTGGATCTGGCTGAAAATGTTTTTAATTTGCTCATGGAGACTGCCTGATTCCAAAATGGTACATGTTAGGCTACGGCCTCTAAGGATAAAGTTGAAAAAGTGTGACACACTGACATTCACATATATTAATCAAACTTGCAATCTATATAATTTATATAGATTGCATGTTTGAATCATCTGCTCATATGGATTTTTGGTTTAAAAATTACCTAATTATCTCTCTTGTCTTTTTTCTTTAAGAAAATCTTACCTATAATAATAATTCACATTTTGAGATAATTTTGTAAATATTCTTATCATTTTTTGAAATTTCTTTGTAAAAGTAATAAATAACAAATTTTTATAAAATGTTAAATAAAAAATAAATGTTGCATTGTACTTTGTTTAGATATTTTTATAATCTTGTAAAGTAAACAAACATTACCAAGGGAGTGAAGGGGTACGACGTTGATTTTTGTTTTTGTTCGGTACGAAGGTTAAACTTTTCTAAAATAATAACAACCCTTTCAGGGTTATCAAATATTACAAGTTTTGATGGATCTGATAATTGTGTCGTCTGTTTAAGAAGTAACTAATTATTTCCCTTGTTTTTCGCTCTTCCCAATCATTTTCTGATTGAAATCAGTTTAAAATTAAAGAAAAAATTATTTTATCCCATACATTTTTATTTTTAATTCGAGAGTATCTTTTATTTCTAACGTAGAATTTTTCCCAAGTTGGAAAATCAGGCGAATATAAATAGAAAGAAGTAAGTATAACGTTTTCTATTTGCATATTATGTAGAAAGGGTTCAAAATACTTTATCCACCATGTTAGCTTTTTTAATTTTTTATTTGTACCTTACAGGATAGTTTTCTTAGTCTCGATTTACAAAATTTAAATCTCGTAACAGATTGTGATACATCACTTTAAAAGAACAAAAAGAAAATAATTTAATTTAATTATAAGAGAAAGAATTCAACCAATTTTTAAAAAAATTATTTTATACAATTTTTTTCTTATTTCTTTTTTTTTTCTTTCTCTCTTTGGTTAAAGCCTGAAGCGAAAAATATAACTATGTTTTTTTTGTTTTATGAATCAAGATGTGTAAGAAAAAATATTGTATCTCGACATATGTACCTGAAAAATACACACCTTCACTTGCTTGCCGAAAAACAACATAACCCCAAAAAGTAAAAACTTAATAAAAGCAAAGTTTGATGGTAAATGTTTATTTTAACACCCGAGCGTCATTCACTGCTGAACTATTTTCTTTCAGAAAATAGTACGCGTTCCCGTTCCGTAAAGCGATTTTTTTTCTTTTGTACGTAATTTAAGAAGAAAGTTAACTTTCAAATATATGTAAACATCGACAAATAAAAGAATAACAAAAAAAAACCCTAATTTGAAAGTTAACTTTCTTCTTTAAAAAAAAAATATAAAAAATAAAAGAATAACAAAAAGAAACCTAACCCTAATTTGAAAGTTTACTTTCTTCTTTAAAAAAAATAATAAAAAAGAATAACAAAAAACCCCACCTAACCCTAATTTGAAAGTTAACTTTCTTCTTAAATTAAGTACAAAAAAAATCGCTTTACGGAAATGCGTACTAATTTCTGCAAGGACTTTATTGTAAAGGAAGTAAATAGGCTCTAATTGTATACCTCCACCGACAAAATTCAGCAGTGAATTAAGTGCAGTGTAACCCGGATATAAGAGAGTTGTCGGGACCGGAGAAGAAGTATCTTATATCCGGGTTTGGTCTATTTTGTTTTATTAACACAGGCTCTAATTTGGGACCAGAGAAAATCTCTCTTATATCAGGGTTTCTCTTATATCAGGGTCTCTTACATCCGGGTTACACTGTATCAATAAGCCGGTAATGGCTGACGAAAGACAAGGAAAGAGTCTGTTTTTTTTTCGGGTCAACATCCAAAAAGGTAGGTTTTACAATAAAGTCCTTGCAGAAATTAGTACGCATTTCCGTAAAGCGATTTTTTTTGTTCACCATATACATTTGCACGGAAATAAGACTATTTTGATAGAATTTGAAGGGATATTAGCGCTCGGGTGTTAAAATAAACATTTACCTTTTTAAATCCTTTCTAGCACATTTGAAATTTTGGTTAAAAATCTTATTTTTTGGCGTCGGCGGTCGATGTTAATTTAACGATTTAGTGTTTTTTTTATTATTTCGGTGAAAAACAGAGTCTTCTTGCAAAATGAAAAATCAAATAATTATCTGCTTTTAATGAAACTTTTTGGACTTATTTAGAACTGAATTAAATTATTTTAAAAATTTTTCTTTAGAAAATCTTGGTAATTTTTTAAATTTTTTTTTTATTACATATGTTACCCCTTTACAGACACACCACTTACTTAATTTCATGAAATTTCGAGAAAATTAAATTACAATCTCAAAATTTCTTTTATTAGTTAAAAAGCAGGACATGGAGAATGTATTGTAAATCATAATTTTTTTTTTCAAATTACCACTTATTTCCCGAAAATCTGCTCTGAATATTAAAATAAAAAATGCAATAAAACTAATATTATTTAATTAGAAAAGCTTTTAATTTCTTTTATAAATTAGATTTTTTAAGGACAATATTGTCTTAAAAGAAATTTATTTCCATGAATAATGAATTTTTACAAGAATATTTTTCATTTTTTATATTCAATACTTCGCTAAAAAAAGAGTATACCTCGATGAAAAAAGGCCCCAAACCCGATTAAACCTTTTTTATTGTCTAAATGTTTATGCTGTTATTAAGAGGAAAGACCAAATATTTTTTGAATACTTTTTTGAATATTTTTAATCCATGATCAATTTTATGTAAATTTTGATGACTCAAAAAAAAAAATTTTTAACTAAAATTTTGGACGTGTTAGAAAACATGTCCAAAATTTTAGTTAAAAATTTTTTTTTTTGAGTCATCAAAATTTACATAAAATTGATCATGCTCGCCATTTTTGACAACTTTGTAAACAAAAGTGAAATTCTCTGTTTAAAAATCTTGTAAAATTCAATTACACTTTTTTCAAAAGTTATTTTAGGAAAATTAGAAAATTTAAAGTATACTTAATGTAATTTGAAACAAACATTACTTTAATTTTTAGCAGAAAAAATTTAGTTGGAAATAAGTGAAACATGTCTAACAGTGGTGATTGGTTTTGGAGGTGGGAATTGATGTTTACATCAATGTATCAACAACTAACGTCAGGGCAATTTATCAGATGGAAGGGCAGAAGTGACAGTATTTTCGAATTATAAGGGAATCAGCTTATTTAACTATAAAGTAATTCCAAAAGTCTAATATTTTATTGATTTTTTTTTTTTAGGTACTTTTTTTTAACAAAGATATGTCCAAAGCCTACACTATTTCTGTGCCTATTACTATTGAATCTAAAAAAGAAAAAATTAATAATTGCAGTATATCTCTCACTGTAAAAGAAAAAAACTGATTATATTTTTTTAAAAAATGAAAAGAAAATATTTACTGAAATAGGTAAAAGAAAAAAAAAGAAGTAAATTCAAAATTTTGAAAATGTGACAATGATCAGTCAGAGAATTTGACACAAAATCAACACAATTTATGAGGCTGGATCCTTGCTATCAGGAGAAACAACTCTTAAATTACGTGGCATTATTTCTGAATTGTGTCTGTAGTTTTGCCAGAAACGTTTTTAATACATTTTTTGGCATATTAAAAAATTAAGCTTTCAAGTTTAAGATCTGTAAAAATAGATTTTTTAATAAGAGCATTTCCAGATACAAATATTCAAACTTAATTTTAAAATATTTAACAACTTTATCACATTTTGTATTTAAAATTGAAAAAACAATTCTTGTAGAAATTTATTTTTTATCAAAAAAAATATTTTAGCTTCAGACAATAATGTCCTTAACATATATTATTCATAAAAATTTTTTAATTAAATAATGTTTATTGGGTTTTGTATTTTACAATTCAGAGCTAAAGTTTGGGTAGAAACACTCCTCGATTTACAAAAATAAATCGATGATTTATATTTTTCAAAGTCTTCTGCATTTAATTAAAAAATTAGAAAAGTACACATTTTTGAGTTTTTATAAAATTAAGTGGGGGTTTCAAAGGTGCTCACCTATCATTTTCTTAAATTATGTTTAACAGTTAAAGTCTCTGTAGAACAATAGTAAAGGTGTTAAATAGATTTTATCATTTGTCAAGTGATCAGTGATAAGCGCTTAATCAATGCTACTGGTTGTTTTAAAATCCATTTCTCTGTTATTTTAAACTTAAAGTAAATAATATTTGTTTCAAATCATATTAATTATACTTTAAATCGGATGATATTCCTCAAATAAAGTTTCAGAAAAGTATGTTTTATTTTTGGAAGATTTTTTAAAACAGAGAATTAACTTTTGTTTACAATTGTGTCAAAAAAGGCCAATTTTGTGAAAGTGACCAAAAAGTTGAAATTCCAATTAATTTATTTTCTATTTGAAATACACTAGAGTTTTTTGCTTACTGGAAATAGTAAATTTAATCATTAAGCTTTTAATTAAAGATAACATGAAACCTTCAAGAATGCTTTTTCATTTTTAAAAATTCATTTTCAACTTTAGGTTTCAAAAATTCAGTGGAGGTGCCTATTTATAACAAAAATGATCAATACTTAATTAATTTTAAATGCATTAAAAAATGAAATGAATAATCTTTCTTGAAGTTATAATTTTACCATTAATTTCAATATCATATTCTTAATAATCATAAGTTATCGCCAATGAAAATATATCATCGAAAAATATTAATTAAAAATTTAAAAGCTGAGTTTAGACTTTTCTACTCTCATAACAGAAGAATCCAAATTTACGTGTTGCAAAGAAAAAAACCTGGTTTTAATTAAATTTTATTTTAATCATGTCTACAAAGTCAAAATTTTCCCTTGCAAAAAAAATTAGTTGAGGACCTCGATTAATGCCATTTTTGAGTGAGACCTTTTTTTTTTAAATAATTTAATTTTTCTTTCATATATCAAGTCATAGCTCATTTTCAGTATGGCTGTTCAACAAGGAAATAATTTAAAAAAACTAATTCAGTGCAATTAGATATTTTATGGCATCCAACAGGTAAGAAAATGTTAAAAACAGAAAATAAAAGCCTTGTATTAAACTATAAAGTATCATTTAGCTTAAAAAAAAAAAGAAAGGTTACTAATATAGTATAAAAAATGAAATTATTCATTCTACTAAGTTTCTTAAAATCATATACAATAAAAAAAATGTTCTCAATCTATTGGTTAGATATGGTTAAAGACAATTTATTTTTAAACATAGCTACCAACACCTTGATTATTGCATTACTGGTGTTCTACAAGGTAACCAAAAAGTTCTGTCCGTTTTTAAAGGAAAAAAAGAAAACTCTTCACAGTATGTGTAACTTATATTTAGTCTTCAAAGTAATCGCCATCGGCATCCAGCACCTTCTGCCAACATGTCTCCAGTTGTTCAATGCCCTGGCGGTAGAACTCTGGGGGTTTTGACCACTCGCGCAACATGCAGCCTGGTGTTGTCACGGAGGAAAAGCACACCTTTGCGATTCACCAGTACTGGCTCCTTCTGGCACAATGCCTGTTGCACACGTTTCAATTGCTGCGAGTATAGGTCTCCAGTGACCGTTTGGCCTGTTGGTAGCAGTTCATAATGAACCACGTAACGACCTGTCCATCAGATACAAAGCATAATCTTGCGTGGGTGCATAGGCAGTCTTGCGGTGTGAGGGACAGCATCCTGAGGAGACAACCAATGTCTGGAACACTTTGGAGTTTCATACAGAACCCACTTTTCATCACTGGTAAGCACTCGATGAATAAGGATGCGGTACGGTAGCAAGAAAGCAGTGATACACAGGCTGCCACTCGTTGTTCTTTGTGGATCTCCAACAGCGTTTGCGGGACCCACTTGTTCAGTTTGTACGTCTTACCTAGGCGGTGCAGGTAAAGTCTAACTGTTTCATCAGAAACGTTGAACTGTCTTGTAAGTTCACCACACGTTAGTCTACTGTCCTCTTCAATGGCCGCCTTCAGGACTCCACCATTCAAAACCTGTGGTCATCCACTGCGAGGGTCATCATGGAAAGACAAATCTCCCGACTTGAATTTTCGAAACCAATGCCTTGCAGTACGTTCATCCACAGCACTATCCCCAAATGCTTGAAGGCGACTTGATGCAGCTGCTGATAAGCCCACTTTGAAGTTGTAAAGCAAACAGCCCCAAACAAGATCTCTAGACACTTCCATCCTTCTCACAGCTGTCAGGCTTATAACTGATGGCGGGGCACGGTGCGCATGTTTTTTATGTCTGATGTTCCTACTTCCGGCTATCCGAATTTGAAAACAATTGCTACACGCATTTCATATATTTCAACTTCATTCAATGACTAATGAAAAGACGGACAGAACTTTTGTGGTTACCTTGTATATTTCTTCAATAAGTTTTTCCAATTTTTATGCATCTTTTACAATGGATGTAATTATACCTTTTTTTTTTTTGCCCATTGACCCAAGAGGCTACTGTAAGTAAACAAATGTTATTTTATTTAGTTTTAAATAAAAAAATAAACATTACTTTTACAAATGACTTTGAAAGACATCTTTAGCACAAACATTGGACTTTAAAAGAATCAAAAATCAATCTTGGCATACATCAATGACATTTATGTCAATGAGGATTTAGTACCAGCCTCACACAGCAGAACATCAATCACATTTTGGCCTTGTAAATAAAGACCCAGAATACTTGACAGATTGTATGATCTGGATTTGGTTGATTGATTGAGATTTATGGCATATCAACCTCAATTGGTTATTTAATGATGACAAAATTTTTATTGCTGGTAATATTTTTCGTCAAAAAACTATTATCCTTCCTTTTAAAATCAATTGCAAGTAATATTTTCCAAAAATGTATTGCTGGTAACATTTTTCCAAAAACATTGCTGGTAATATTTCTTTACCAAACTCTATTGCTGATAATATGATATTTCCATCAAAACTGTAGGAGAAATTATATTATTATCTCCGATAACAATTTTTCCTTCTAAGCTATATTTCTGGTAATGACTCTTTCTTCAAAAACGTACTGCTGGTAATAACTTTCCTCAAAAATGCACTTCGGAGACATATCTGATATTAAGCTGATAAGAACAGATACTACACTTTGATCTTAGCCAATAGGCCATGGATTTACTTGACCTCCCACAGGGCCAGGTTGTGACACAAGGTCGGGGTTTAATGTGGGAAGGGAGGGGGGTTGACCCGAGTGTTTCCACCCGAGTCGCTGGTCTTTAGCTGGTCATAGCTTGTCCAAGCTGGTCATAGCTAGACGTAGCCGCGATACTACCAGCGCAGGGACGAATCTCTGCGACCGGCCTGTATCAGTGATCGAATCTCAGCCAAAAGGCGATCATTCAGCGAGTAATCTGAGAACAGATACTACACCGTGATCTTAGCCAATAGGCCGAGAAACAATTACGATCTGGAGTTGTGTGTGAATGTATTCCTAGATGTTCTTAAAGTAATTACCAGAAGAAGGATATTATCCTTCTTGTAGGGCATCTAGTATGTGGATGGTTGTGC
The DNA here is from genome assembly GCA_964036315.1 of Acanthosepion esculentum. NCBI lineage: Eukaryota > Metazoa > Mollusca > Cephalopoda > Sepiida > Sepiidae > Acanthosepion > Acanthosepion esculentum. The sequence continues at coordinate 23,745,787 of OZ038479.1, read as the reverse complement.
GTAGCAACTAGCATCATGAAGCACAGAGCAAGTGCAATGACAAAAATGATACCCAACCGTGGAAGATGTTTGTTAACATCTTTTGAAATCGGGTATCATCTGAAAGCAGAGTGAAACGGAACAAGTCTTCCAGAGGTGGATGGTGTGCAAATGTCATGATGCACAGTGATAAAAGGATAGAATGACCGAACGGATGATACCCAACTTGGGGAGATGTTAACAGAGAGTGAAAACATAGTGAAACAGAACAAGCCTTCCAGAGGTGGATGATGTGTAAATGTCATGAAGTTCAATGTGTGGGTTGACTCAAGCTCTTTGGCAGCTTGCGTATGATTTGATCAAATAGGTCTTCCATTGAAGATGCATGCTGGTTACATCCTGAATTAGACACAGGGTATCAACCTTATGGAGTTGACCACCACAATAAAGGGAGTGAATGTAAGCATACTTTGGATGGTTAAGATTGTCTACTTAAAAAAGAACAGCTCCTTGTGTGTTTATCACAGGATCTCTAATATTATAACCACAACAGACAGTATCAACACTATGAGTGAGTTGTTGATTAAAGAGAAGGCTGCAGACTTGGATTATGGGGGAGGAATTGATAAAATACTACTAAAAAGATCTGAACAGAATAACTAAAATTCTTTTTAGGTAGCTTGAGGTAATGAATGTGACACTATTTAGCTATGGTAATTGGCTAACTAATTAACCATAGAAAATGAAAGAGAAAATAGACATTCTTAAAGCAAAAAAAAAAGAGCTATAATGAAAGATAGACTGATCGACGTTAAAAGAAAGATTTTAATTTGTTTACAAAAAAAAACCCGCGGAGAGAGCTGTGTGTGAGGTCCAGTTGAGTTATCGCCGAGGGAGCTAGAAAGAAAGGCAAATATGGAATTATTGGCCAAAACAGGTGCTGGTCATAAAAATTTCGGTTGGAGACAAATGCCGATACAGGCAGTGAGAATCAGTGTTAATTATCTTTTCAAGATATCATTTATCTTTTTTTTTTCTTGGATACAGGTGAAGAGAAGCAATGTGGCAATTATAAAATTTTGGCATTGTCTTGATATAGGTGAGAGGATTGTTATCATTTACTTTGCCAACAGACGCTAAGGCGTCAAATGGCAATGTGGCAATTGTAAACTTTTGGCAGTCCCCAGAAAATAGTGGAGAATTGAGATTTGATGAGGTAAAAGAATTTAGTTTCTTAACAAGTCAGGGATTCCGTGATAAAGCTAGCTAGCGTAAGGGACCAGATGACAAATTTGGACAGTGATTAATGAGACGGTAAGAGTGCGGGATAAGTGATTTTTGGGTGGCCCAGGAAAAAGAGAACATGTGATAAAATTTAATTGGTAAGAATTTTATAAACAAAAATTCTAGATTATAATTTTAAGGAGGCCAGCTTGGCCACACCCGCACTGCCAAGAGATCATTGGTCATATGGTAGCATGGTGATGGGCAGAGGTGAATAGATAAGAAAGGCGGAGAAGATGTTAGCGCTCACTGAAGGGATTGGTATGAGATATCAATGTGAGAGAGAAAGAGTCTAGGAGGATAGCTCTCCTGCTACCTTCCCTCACAAACAACGGAGACCCCCCCCCGAAATGGGAAGTGGTTGATTTTCCAAAAATGGAAAATAATCAATTTTCCTGTCCTGATAACAAAGAGATTTCTTGTTAGAAATAGAGATTACCGAGAACCCTAGGCTGTATCTGGCCACCCAACGGGTTTTGGTCGATCCCCATATAAACGACCATCGATGAGTCGTTGAGCAGTTGCAGTTGGAGTTGAGTTCCAGATAGTTCAAGTTTGGACACACAGTTGAGCTGGTTTTGAACCAGGGTGTTGCCTCGCAGAAGCTGACCGAGAGATTCCATGACCTTCGACTAACCCACCAATAGCAAGTTATACTGATGAATGAAGTTAAGCCAGCACTTAAAAGCTAAATTAGTTGACTTACGATATGAACTTGCTTGAAACATAGAAGTGTCACATTTTGTAGGAAACGGGCTGGGAGAAAAACACGCTCCTGTATATAACAGAAGGATAAAGTTAAATTGTTATTTCTTAAATATACTTGGACCTCTTGGGTTTTTCCTTCATTTATTTTTTTTTCTTTGTGCTTGTGCAATGCCACCTTCAATTTGGACTCAGCTTACACTACGGCCCGACACCTGATTGATCTCATCTACCTAAGATCAGTCACAACGTGGGTAGGTTAGACTTAAGCAGTTACTCCAGTAACCAGACGTTGCAAGTGGGCTGGGAATGATAGAGTTGGCATTGAACTGGTACAACTGGTGAAGCCATTAACATCAACAACCAGAACTCAACCCTAGTGCCACATATTGGTGCCATAACCACTGGATTTGACCCTGGACGACTGGGTGTCACATATTGGTATCCTGACCAGGGGATTTCACCGAGTAGCGATGACCACTGAATGACCGAGACATAGGCTGGTGGCAGTGACAAAGAGTCAAACCCAAAACACCAGTAGAAGAAACTTCACAGCTTCACGCCGTGACTGGGAGTTGACCACGAGCCGACTGCTTGGTGTCACTTGAAGAATGAAGCTGAAAGCTTTTACCACAGGTTTGTGTGACAATTGAAGATGAGGCAACCAAATACTGGAAATATACTTGCCCAGTGGGCATCCTGGTGTACTTCATCAGAAGAGTCACCTCCACGACATCTGTAAAGGCCATCAGATCAGCCATTAAAATGTGCCTGAAGTGTAGAGCAATTGATCCAGCACAATTCCCCTGGCAAAAAAAAGAAAAAAATGAAAGTGGTAGCACAAACATAATTTGACATAACTTATTACAGTGGCTCACACTACTTTGATAGACTATGGGTTGACATGATTTGCTAAAGATATTGCATTTTTGAATTAATACAGACAATTTCAAAATACTCTCTAAAAAATATTAAAAGGATTTTTTTTTGGTAAGGAGTAGAAAGAACGTCAAATCTTTTATTCTTAGTATTGTAAATGGCACAAACAAAAAAACAAGATTCTTAATTGTTCACTTGAGAGAAATTTACATTTATTAAATGACATGAAAAATAATAAAAGCACAAGATACTAAATTTACACAACAAATTTTCCTTCATGCACCAAACACTTAGGCAAGATAACAAGTTCTAATAACAATTCTGTCAGGTTCATATAAACAATTACAATTATTATCAACAAAATGTTCACTTACTTTGGTTCATATGACTATCAAATGGAGAAGGGTGGCAAATTCAGAGGTGTTGCTTGGTTTCTGGTTCATTTAGAAAACAGTTCACATCTGACTTGAATCAGAAATTTGATATTCTTGGTTCATAATTTACTTTCACCATTGGTTAAAAAAAATCACAATATGTATCACTTTAAACCATCCCTATTTGCAATACTTTTAATCTTTTGTTGTAGACATATATAGTATATAAAGTTGAAAATTTAAAAAAAAGATACAAGCTTTTTTATTTTTTAATAATAAATTAAGAATTAAAGTATTCATATTGAGCCCAAATCTTGATAAGATCTCATGTTAAAACCAAGCAAGCAAGAAAACAGAAATAGAAACAACAACGTCAATGTGAAAATATAAAATTATTGTTGGAATAATTTCTGATTTGTTGGAAACAAAGAAATCCACAACGCCTTAAATGTCATATCATAAAATGAATACAATGACCAAATTTGTGCAAATTAGTAGCTAAGAAAATTTTTCATGGATATTCTATGAAATGAATCCATTGTTGGAGACTTGCCATTTGTTTCCATTTTACATTAACTAAAATTTATAAAAACAAGAAAAAAATGCAGTATTTACATTAGTCGGACTATTGTCCTCATCTTTGTCGCCATATTTGTCACAACGTTTCAACCGTTGTATGCTCTGGCCTTCTTCAGGTGGTTGGAATTTCGAACTGAACCCTTTATTTCGATCACTGGGGTAGACTGTTCTAGTTCCACGAGCCATGTTTGACACATGGCACAGTGGGTAAAGGCGTTGGTTAGATCCAGTGACAGACCCAAAGAGTATGAGTTCAATACCCAGTTAAGGCAGTGGAGAACTTTCAGAGGGAAAATTAGCAGGAGATAACTGATAACTGACATCCATCAAACATGGCTCGTGGAACTAGAACAGTCTACCCCAGTGATCGAAATAAAGGGTTCAGTTTGAAATTCCAACCACCTGAAGAAGGCTGGAGCGTACAACGGCCGAAACGTTGTGACAAATATGGCGACAAAGATGAGGACAATAGTCCGACTAATGTAAATACTGTACATAATACCTCATCTCAGAAATATAGACAGACTCTGAAGAAAAAAATGATTAGACAAAAATCAATTACAGCATAAAAAATGTTTTTCTTTGAAGTATTTTCTCAGTCTGCATTCAAACCTGTCATGTGGCCTGCTGTTTTCAGTCGGCTGTAGTTTGCCCACGCTCTGCTTTATAGCCTTACTTTTAAAGTGTCTTAAAAATTACCATAAAGCTTTATTGTGAATACATTTGTTATTTATGAAATTTTATTAATCTTTCTTTTTATTATTATTATTTTTATATTATCTATATTTGGATTTTTTTATAGAATCATTTTGTTCCAGTTTATGAAACTTTTATAGTATTTTAAATTTTTTTAGAATTTATGAAATTGTTTAAACTCTTACATCTTAAATGGAGCAAATGTTCTAAGGATAACAACAAATGAAAAACATAACTGAATATGAAAATGCCTAATAGTATTTTTGTTTAATGACTTAAAAGCTGAAAAAAACATTTTTAAAAGTATGTTCATTTGTGTTTTAGAATGCTAGTTAAAAAACAGATTTCTAAAAAGACACTAATACTATATTATTTTTTTGTGCAGATTGTATTTCCATAAAGGATCCCCAATAAAGATTAATGTGGAAGCACACCTTGGAGACAATTCACACCCCTATGAAAAAAGGGATGGATTTTTCACAGAGTTTATATTTCAAAACTTACATGTGTACACCAAATGGAGAAAAAAAACATATCTGTTTGAAGAGTATTGTTTAAAATGTTCAGAATTGGATATTAAAAATTTATATGAGGAAATATACTAGAGACATTATATTTGCATTTCTGTTTCAGCATTTTCATATAGTTCAGGATAAAAAAAAACATGTGTACATGAAAAATTATATGTGAAATGTGTAGCTCAATGTTTTCAAACAATTCAAGTTTAAAATGTCAAATGCGAAGGCATACAGGTGAGAAACCATACTCATGTCAAATGTGTGGTTCAGCATTTTCTCAGAGCTCAAGTTTGAAACGTCATACACGCATACACACTGGTGAAAAACCATATTCATGTGAAGTGTGTAATGCAAAGTTTTCATCAAGCTCAATATTAAAATGTCACATGCGAACACATACTGGAGAGAAACCATACACATGTGAAGTGTGTGGTACAGCATTTTCTCTGAGTTCGAATTTAAGAAGTCATATGCGAAGACACACTGGTGAAAAACCATATTCATGTGAAGTATGTGGTGCAAAGTTTTCAGAAATATCAAAATTAAAACGTCACATGCGAACACATACTGGTGAAAAGCCATATTCCTGTGAAATATGTGGTTCATCATTTTCTGACAGCACAAGTTTAAAAATTCATATGCGAATACACACTGGTGAAAGACCATATTCTTGTGGAATGTGTAATGCAAAGTTTTCATCAAGTTCAAGATTAAAATCTCACATGCACACACATACTGGAGAGAAACCACATTCATGTGAAGTATGTGGTTCAGCATTTTTTGGAAGTTCAGATTTAACAATTCATATGCGAATACACACTGGTGAGAAACCATATTCATGTGAGATATGCAGTGCCAAGTTTTCAACGCGTTCAACGTTAGACATACACATGCGAACACATACTGGTGAGAAACCATACTCTTGTGAAGTGTGTGGTTCAGCATTTTCTGTGAGGTCAAGTTTAATAACACATATGCGAATACACACTGGTGAAAAACCTTATTCCTGTGATATGTGTAATGCAAAGTTTTCACAAAGTTCGCAGTTAAATGGTCACATGCAAACACATACTGGTGAGAAACCATATTCATGTGAAGTGTGTAGTGCAAAGTTTTCACAAAGTTCAACGTTAAAACGTCACATACTAACACATACTGGTGAAAAACCATATTCATGTGAAGTATGTGGTTCAGCATTTTCTCGAAATTCAAATTTAAAGATACATATGCGAATACATACTGGTGAGAAACCATATTCATGTGTAGTGTGTGGTTCAGCATTTTCTCAGAGTGCAAGTTTAATATATCATAAGCGAAAACACTTTAATGAAAAACTATAATCTTGTAGAATCTGTAGCACAAAATTTTTAGAAAGTTGAAAGTTCAAAAATCACATGAGAACTTATACTGGTAAGGAACCCTATTCATGTAACGTATGTGGTCAAGCATTTTCTCAGAGCTCAAGTTTAATTAAAAATGTTTAAACACACTGGTGAAAATCTATATTAATGTAAAGTGTGTAGCACATTTTTACAGAGTTCAATACTAATAAAATATGCAAATTCATACTGGTAAGAAATCCCGTTCATGTGAGGCATGTTGTTCAAAGATTCAACGATCGTCCATTCTTCCTTTAAGTTTTCTTCATCATTTAGGACTTGTCTGGAAATAAGTGATATGTTGGTAGATTTTTATAAAAATTAGCAAAAATTTCAAACTGAGTTGGGAAATGGAGTAACTTATAATTATTGGAATTTCAGGTGTTGTATTTATGTTGATTAGCCATCCTAGATTACGAATATAAAAAAAATTGAAATTTTAAACAAGAAGTAATCAAAATTTGAGAAGGAAATGCTAATGTTTGGAAAGATCATGTCTATTTAAATTTTCTTGTTTTTAGAAAATGAAAAATATAGACTTCATTTATAAAATGGTAAATAATAGATATTGCATTGTACTTGGTTTATAGATTTAGATTTTTGCCTTCTATAATTTCTTTATAAAATGGTAAATAGTAAATATCACATTGTACTTGGCTGACATATGTAAATAAATATTGCTAAGGGAGTGCTGTTAGTTTAAAGTAATAGTTGTGTTTTGAAACACGGTTTGGTTTTCTTTTTGCGAGCACAAATGTTAAAAATTGCCCCAAAATGATTGAAAGTATATTTAAGTCAGCCATTCTTTTTGGACAATACAATAAGTTATTAAATGGTCAGTTGGTGTTCTTTGTTTCACCTGATCCTACTTGTTAAAACACAAAAAATCCAAATAATTTCAGCTGCTAATTCTTTTCATTAAATGCCTTTTTCAATAAATTCTTTTAATCTTTTGCTGTACAATATACATAATTTGTGCCTGTTCATTTTTCCATCTGGTGCACATTTTCAGTTCTTTTAATGGAAAACCATTTGTCAATCTCCCTTGGGGATTTAATACTACATTTCATATTATCACACTCAAATGCATGAAGAAAGATCAGTCATGATGCAATCAAATGAAAATGTTGATCATAAATCCAATTTAATCCACTGAATATCTTTAAATTCAAGAACATTTTTCTATCAATTCCATGAAAACTTATTTCATCAACCAATTCAATTGGTCAAAATAGGGAAATTTTCTTCATGTTCAACAGGTTAGATCTTGTATTTTATGTAAAGAAAATTTAATCTTTTCTCTTTACAAAGATGCAATTCTTTCTTGTGTGTGATTATTAGGTTTTATTCCAGATTTCCTTAAATTTGTTACTATTGCAATGATGGAGAATTCTTTCCTATCTGTGTTTTGCATAACTTTGCACTCATAGCCGTAGGTTCATGTGCCTTCTTAAAACAGGATTCAGATCAATTAGGTGGGTTTAGTCTTTTCTTTCACAAGACATTTCTAAATTAAAAAGTTTAGTGAAAGTAATAAAAGAGAGTTTCAATACTTTAAAAATGAAAATGACACATTTTTGTGTCACTGTGTCTTGTCTTTAATAAACAGTTGGTTTTGTATCACCATGTCCATATAAGTCAAAGTGCAGGGGAATTACGAAGGTCTAACTCATCCATTTTGTGTGGTATTGCTGTTTGATGCTTCCAAATTTGAATTGTTGGCCAAATAAATGAACATCACCAGCTGAATCCCATTTTAAATCAGGCTTCTTTCAGCCATTGGATATTTCACAGTTTCAATTTTTTTTCTTATATTTTTTTAATGATGCATTTTATTTTTAAAACAAGGTAAAGGACACTTGTTCATTGTATTTTGTCCAAACTGTCAGCTCAAATGACTTTCACCTCAGCTATTGTTTTTAAGCATTTTCATACAAATTATAAGCTGAATTTAGATTCTAAAAATGATAATGAAATGAATATAATTTGAGTTCTTTAATCCAAGGTGATCCATGCTGTGTAGGCCTGAGTTAAGGATCACCTTGGATACAATGCATTTAAATAGCAATGTTGACCATAAAATCTAATCTACTGAATATCTTCAAATTCAAGAATATTTTTCGATCAAACAATTTATTGAAGCATCTTATTTAGCCAGTTCTGTAAATTTTGGCATTATGGAAAATAATAAGCATGTCTTTTTTTAAGTGGGTATCTTATCTATAATTTTCATTTAACTTGGTGTGTGCTGTGGTGGTGGTTATTGGCTTAGTGCTAAAACACTTGCCCAGTAATCTGAAGTTCTAGCATTGGTTCTGTTCCTGCTGGCAACAAGGTGAGATCACATCTGTTCTGAATACAACCTCTGCAGCCTTTATGGTTTTAAGGATCATGGATAAATGAATAAAGTATTTTTCTTTTTCATAGATTACCTTTTGGCTATTATTTCACAAATAAAACCAATACTTGACAAAAAGAGGATATTTAAATTATTATTTAAGCCATTTTTGCTCAAATTGAAATTAACCAACATTTTGGGTAACCGATTTAAAATGTGAGTCACATGAGGAATTACTCTCCAGTAAATTTTTATGCTTGATTTATGTGGAAGCTACACATTGAAGTGACTAACATAACAAAGCTGGTATGAATTATTTTCATTATTTGATATAGATATTTTAAATGTGCAATTTCTACCCAGTATTGTATTTCATTTATCCTTCTCAATGTTTTCATCTCACTGCTATCAACTTCTGTTCATCTATCCAACCATGGAGCATCATTCAGTAAAAAGACTTCAGTAAGAATATTCATCTACTTGTGATGTCTTCAGTCATTCATGCAAAATGCCTCAAAAACTTAAATATTTTTTCGCATTTCAACCACAATGTTAAATAAAATTAGTAAACAAAGATATCATTTTTGGCAATTGTTTAAAAAATGCACTATTCAATACAAAAGAATGGTATAGGAAATTTAAGTGATTTTTTTAAAAAAATTTTTTTTTTTGCGGGGAAAAACATTGATTTGGAAATTCCTTTAAAAATCAAATAATTGTCGGATTTTAATTAAACTTTTAGGACTTTCAAATTTTTTCACAATTCTTTATAATTGTAATCTAGGATGCCTAATGAATTGAAATACAACATCTGAAACTCCAGCAATTATAAGTTACTCCACTTCCCACTTATTTTGAAAATTTTCTGAAATTTTTATTAAAATGTACAAACATATCACTTAGAGATGAATGAAATTGATTTTTGAGGTTTTTTTTTTTTTTTTAAATCTTTGGACAATGTTTTTTAATCAACACTTAATTAGAATGATTTATAATTTTAAAATTCTGTATTAATATTTACCAATTAGGTGATATTGTCATTAAGCAAATCTGTATGATGCATAAATGGCAAAGCTTACTAATTCATCGACCCACAAAAATTTGGAATTTTTTTTTTGCATGCAAAAACATGCAGATTATTCATTGAAAAAAAAATTTTTATGACAGTAGTTTCCACCATATATCTTATTCATAAAAGCAATTAAAAGCTTTCCTAATTAAATAATGTCTTAGTTTTATTGCAAATTTTATTTTATGATTCAGTGCAGATTTTTGGTAAATGGTGTTTCTGTTTTACAAAAGGAAAAAATTGATGATTCCAAATTCTCCAGTGAGTTCTGTTTTTAACTAATATAAACAGTAAACTCTACGACATTAAATTTCTTGAAATTTCATAAAATTAAATAAGTGGTAGGGTGGGGGTAACATATATATATATATATATATATATATATATAAAAGTGGACATGGAAGTCAGCACTTAGAGGCGACAGTCTGTTTCATGCTAGTGCAATCGCCTGACGATTGCACTAGCATGAAACAGACTGTCGCCTTTAAGTGCTGACTTCCATGTCCACTTTTATATTTACACACGCTCTATCTCTGATATCGAGCACTTTATCCCATAAATATAGCACACTTTAAGACTATATTTCTTCATATATATTTATATATATATATATAATATATATTTACAGCAAAAAAACAAAAATTACTTCAACATCGGAATAGACTATTTCAAACCATCCTTTAATGGCTTTTGGCAGCCAACTAAGTACTTGTTCTTGGAGCATTTATTTATGTATTTTTCAAAGCCAGTCTCTGGTAGGGACCCTGTTAATGAGAGTGGGTTTGTGTTAGCGATTGGTGGGGGCATAAGGTATCTTATCTCGGGGGAAGCAGTCTGGGTTCAGAGTTTATTTATGGCTAAGGATTTTGTTAGTTTGATATCAGTTCCTACTATAAAGGTCCCGGCATGTTTTTCTGGGATTCACAGTAAATAATTTTTGTACTGTAAAGCAATGCTGGATTTTCACTGCAAAAAAGACCCCCAACATTTCCTATAATTTTTCTATAATCTTTTCTGCACCTTGATGCTTCATTGAAATTTCAATTTTTTGAAAAGAATAAATAAATAACTATAATCTAATAATCAAAACATCCTTTGGTCTTTTCCCCTTAATAGTAACAAAGATTTTGATGATAAAACTTTGTTTCTATTAAGTTTGGGGCATTTTTTTTCATAATATTATGCTAATTTTTTAGTAAATCAGTAGAGTATTTTATCAGTAAAGTATTTTATTTATTGGAAATATTAAATTTAATCAATTAGCTTGAAAATAAAATAAGTTTCAAGAAAGATTTTTTTATTTTTTCATGTTATTTAATTAAACCTTAGGTATCATGAATTTGTGGATGTATCCTGTTTTAATACATTTTTTATTTTATGATACGATTTTCAGTAACTGGGGTCCTGTTTTACAAAAAAACAATGATTTAAATTCTCCAAGGACTCCTGCTTTTAACTAATGTAAACATGAACTGGTACAAAAATTTCATAGATTTAAAAAAAAAATCAGTGGTGTAGAGTAATGTAAAAAATATTTATATATATTTTTGCTGTGATTTTCTAAAAAAAACAACATTTCTAATTTGATGAATTTTTATTTGATAGAATCTTTTAATTTTGTGGATGTCTCTGGCAGAGTGTCCAGGTTTTACAGTCATACAGGAGAGTTATGATCATAACAGTTTGGTAGTTTGTTGTACCCAGGATTGTCAAAAACTCTTTTGAATATACTGTGTGAGCAGCCTTGATTCAGTTATTGATGTCTTTTTTAGTGGATCCATTTGATGTTAGTATGCTACCAAGGTATGGAAATTGTTCAACATACTCCAGGTCCAGTCTATTGATGGTGATTTTTGACCCCGGGTAGTGGCTTATGACCCAAAGGACGTTACTGTTTGCCACATTAATGATGAGTTCGTAGTGCATGCACGCTCTGAAGAAGTTGTCCCGCTGAGTTCTGGAGGTTTTAAGTTCATGGGCCAGGGTGCAGTTGTCATTGGCGTATTGAAGCTCTGTGATCTGTGCCTTTGTTGTTTGAGTCCTGGACTGAAGGCAAGCTATGTTGAAGAGGTTGCCAATGGTGCAGTATCAAAGATCAATTCCAGATTTAAAAATTTAATGTTAAAACAGGCAAACACATACTAGCAACAAAACCTGTCCATGTTAAAAATGTGGTTCAACATTATCAAAGGCTCACCAATTACTTTAGTTAAGTACTTAATGTACACTTTTCATTTAAGATTTTTTCATCAGTCAGCACTTGGCTACCACTAAGTAATCTGTGGGCAGATTTTATAAGCATTTTTATAAAAATTAGCAACAATTTCAAAATTAGAGGCAAGTGGAGTAACCTATAATTGCTAGAGCTTCAGGCCTTGGATTTCTATTGATTAAGCATCCTTGATTCTAGATCATGATTGGAAAATTAAAATGAAGTAATTTAATATATAAGATAATTGGAGATGAAAAATATAATGCCTGGAAGAATCAGGTTTATTTAAATTTTCTTGCTCTATGGTTCATAGATAATTTTAGAAAATTATAAATAAAAATTTTTTTCATAGTTGTTTATTTCTAAACTAATAAATAATAAATACTGCACTGTACTAAGTTCACATTTTTAAAATTTGTGAATTCTTATTAATTTTTGAATAAAAACATTTCTTTTCAAGTTTATTTTTTATAAAATGATAAATAATAAAACTTAATACAATGGTAAATAATAAATACTGCATTGTGCGTGGCTCACATGTTTTTATAATTTTATAAATAAACATTATTGAGAGAGTATCAACAGTTTAAAGTAATAGCTGTGATTTGAAAGACCTTTTTTGTGGCTTTTTTGCAGATATGAAGGTTAAAAATTGCCCAAAAATGTTTGACAGTATCTTCAGCCAAATTTTTTGGGCAATACAAAGTACTGTTAATTCATTTTATTAACTTTAAGGGTTCCAAATATTGGATGAGATCAAGAACTATAATCCCTTTTATTGGGACAAGATCAGTACCAGAGTTGAATCGCCCAACCAAGGAGCATCCAAACTCCTCCAACAGAGTGTCCCAAAGGACAGGAGAGTGCTGAGTACAACCAGACCCCAAAACATCCAAAACCACCTCCTTAAACCCTTGGTCACCGTCCACAAGCAGGGTATTAGCCTCAGATAACAATAGAGTCCAACCGAATCGATGGGGCCTAAGGATTGCAAAATGCCCCCAAACAGATATATTCAACTGCTGCCAGTGTCCAACAAGCAATATAAAGGTCACACAGATGATTGGTGGTAAATTGTTAGTGTCCTGAGGTGGCCCAGAAGTCCAAAACCACCTGATAGAAGGTGTCTCATTGAGTCAAAGTGCCTCCAGATTTCAGGGAGGTCCCCTTCAGTGGCCCTTGGTCAGTGCCATGTGATCATCTGGCAAAGCCACCATCCTTAATCATCAGACGCTTGATGGCTTTCCCAGTGTCCCACAACAATGAGGATTCTACTCACTCCCACACAGTAGAATCTACTTGCCTTTCAACTCCCTCAGGTATTTGAGGAATAGTAGTTTAGCCATCAGTCAAGTGCTGGCTGATCCATCCTCAGAAAAGTCACAAAAAAAAAAAAGGACCTGGCTAACTCACTCAGTATTGAAGAGGTCCTGGCAATAAAATTTCCAAGATCAGAATAAGCATTCTTCTCAGGAGTGTAGTCAGTTATATCTTGGAATACTCTATCAATAATTTTCTCCATTTCTAGATATTCTCCTTTTAAAATAGAGAGAGCATGTTGATAATTCGCATTGGTGCAACTCAAGTGGTTGATCAAAAACAGAGGTCTCTCCGAGAGAGAACATTTCAGGAAATTGAGCCTTTCTGCATCATTGGCCATGCCAGCCACACAGTTATAAAATCTAGGCAGAAAGTTGTGAAAACTCATATGATCCTCCATCTTTTGACCATTGAATGTAGGTCCAGTAATCTGACTTGAGGAATTCTGCCCAAAAAGGACAAATGAGTTCCAACTGGTACTAACCCTGAAGGAAACCGGGAAAGATCAGTCCAAATTAACATCAGTCAACTGGGAAAGTAGAATCGAGATGCTCCAGCTCCTTGCAGAGGGCTAGTCTCAAGGTCAGCCAGTTAGATTCTATCTCTTCCTTTTCCTCATCAGAGGGAGAGGAAATTTCAAGTTTACAGTTGCATATGTCTACCTCTGTTCAGTCAGTTATATGCCATGCATGATAGGTGATCATGTATCTTTCGATACATGACTGATGAGGGATATTTTTTCCTGCAGTAGGTTTCCATTTCTTTCTGTGGTAGACCAGTTGCCATCCAAGTCTCTTGGCTCTCTGATTCCTTAATCCGTGCCACTATCCATTACTCCACCGTGCCTCCCCCTAACTCTGTTATTGTTGTGGCCTTGTTATGGCCAGAAATAAAGACACAAAGAGAGAAATTGAGTTAAACCAATATATTAACAGAAACAGTAACACAAACATATACAAACGAGAGTGTTACAGCAAGAATGTTTGGTCCCACTGTCAGAGCTGACTGCTGGAAACTTCCCTTTCCAAAAGGCAGTACCTGCTCCTTTTTATAGCTGGGTGAGTGCATGCATAACAGTTATATACTCAAAATTCTCCTGATGGAAATCCTTATATATGGTGGGTGTGATTTCATACCCCTGAGACAACCTTAGACTTCTTTTGACCCTCATCTTTAGGGCTGCAATCCCTTGGAGTAATTGATCCTTTGAAAAATCAATAGCCAAGAATAGAGAGGAAAAAAATAGACAAAAAAGAAAAGAGAGACAAAAAATGTACTTGGTTATACTGTTATCTTTTGCAAAAATGTCGAAAATGAATTCAACTGAAAAGACCAGCATGGAGATAGTTGGTGAATTACCAGATTGCAAAAGAAAATGTACATCCTTTGTGACCTTCTCCACTAGGGTCAGTTAACTACAGTAATAACATACAGGAACAATGATAACAACTTGTTTCGCTGTCGGCCAAAAAGCTTTCAAGTATGAGGTGCAGGGATTATTATAACATATCCCTGCCCTCACCTCTCTCGCCAATCCAAATGGAAGGCTACTAAAGCTGAGGAGAATGAAGTGTCCATGCCTTAGGACTCTCCAGTTGACATCACTGCTCCATTCATGAAACTCTATTCTTCTGACAAAAATCAGAATTTTACAAAATCGTGTATCAACAAAAAAAATGTGAATTTCTGCAGAACAATAATTTTGATAATCTTTACAAAATTTATGATTTTCGTTACATGTACGATTTGTTTCACAGAAGATAAGAAAATACTTATTTTACTATGATACAATAATAGATATTACCAGTGCACATTAAAAATCAATCATTTTACATTAACATGAACACAAAATTAATTAACATGATAATTTGGGGAGTTAACCAATTAAATATATGTAAAAAAAAGGAAAATTGAAAATAAAAATATCTGGTATCCAATGGAATTTTTAAATTACCAGAATTTCTTTATTTCAAAAAATGTTCATATTCTTGAAAATAAGAACTAATATTAAATATTTCCTCTTCTGTGGGACAATCTTTTTTTGTAACACGGCCTATGTACAAATGCGACATTTTAATATCTTTAGGGATCCTCGTTTCAAGGTCTGGTAAATTATCAAATGTTTGGCATTCCATTTCATTAAACAAATGTCCACATTTTGAGCCATTATGATATTGTGTGATAGTCGTATTCTTTGATTTCTACATTTAATTTAAGAAGTAGTGTTATTTTTTTCAATATCTAAATTTTTCAATAACATTTTCAACTATGAACCTCCAGAACTTTGTCTTAATTTTCTAAATAGTCTGTGGTAAATTCACCAAGCATAACAAAATTAAACCCACATTAGCAAATATCTGCAAACATCAATTAAGTCATTGCATGAATGTTCAATGACTAAACTAGTATCTCTTGTTAATGATTTAATTCTTTTTCCATGATTTCCTCTCATTCGTTTTATCATCTTGATATAATGGAATATGCATACACCTGTGTTCCCCCCCACTAGAATATGATTGGCAGGTGTCCATCATACATACAGATGGATGTGTAGGTACAACAGAGGTTAACTTTGTGATGACGCTCATTGAACTATGCCATTTGCTATCCTATTGGTCTACATCTATTGCCTAAGCATATTGCCTGCGACTATGAGTACCAGTCGATTACTGCTACCTGCTAGAATTGTACTACTTGGATACAGTAGCCAAAACCACTTAGCTACTTCAATCAAATATATCCCGGGACTACCATGATGCTAACACTAAGAGGGGTATTATTATTGGATTATACTTGATGGCTCTTCCCATCTGTTCAGCAAAATATTTAGATGAAGAATTCAGTTATATTGAGGATACCTTTTTAAATCTTATACCTTATGGATTTTAGGCAGCTTTTGGGGTGATGGCTCTTGAAATCCATCCCCTATTCCCTAGCACATAGAGTTTGTACTATAGTGACTGATAAACACCTCCGAAAAACCCGCTTAGAAGAACTACATAAAACTCTAAAAAAAACGAGGTTACCCCACAACACTAATAAACAAAGGTTTTCAACTCACAAAAAAAATCCCTCTAGACCAACTTAGAAATAAAAAGAAACATAACGTCGAGCCAACTCTAGCATATGTCTCAACATACAACAAAAACAATCCAGAAATATTCACAAAAATTACCGAAAATCTAGACCTACTTAGCAAGAATAATAAACTGAATAATATACTAAAAACAACCAAAATAATTAAAAGTAAACACCAATCTAAAAACCTAAAACACATATTAACCTCATCTAAATTTACCCAACACACAATACAGGGAGTCACAAAATGCAACAAAAAAAGGTGTGGGGTTTGTGACATCATTATAGAAGGAAACTCCTACACTTTTGAAAACCCCAAAACAACGTTCACAATAAACAAAAA